>JAPMIB010000007.1:0-1204190 GCA_034770305.1 Trichogramma dendrolimi | reverse complement strand
CCCTGGGCCGCCAACACCGCGCAATGTTGCTTATACTCGTTGCAAGCATATACCCCCGTTTCTTTTCACTCGCTCCTTTTTTTTTCTTCTTTTTCTCGTACATATATTTCTCTCTTGTTTTTTTTTCGCGTATATAGACGTCGTCGCGTCGCGTATATTATGTTGCTCGTTGCTGCTGCCGCTGCTGCTGCACAGATGTTTTACGAGAGCAGAGCCTGTATGCATATAGAGATCGTCTTGTTAGCGACTACGCACGTGGATACTCCGCGCGACGACGAAGAAAAACACGTGCACGCACACACGAAGATGAAGATCGAGAGACGCTTGTATATTCGTTTACTGCAACCGTATACCTGGTCCACCCCGTGCGTCGATGAAAATATCTCTCGATACATGTGTTTTTTTTGGCAAACGAGACGAGATAGGTACTCCTGAAAAGCAGCTAATAAGACAGAAATTGCAAGTTTCGATCGTTTCGGAGAGCGAGAGAGAGAGAGAGAGAGAGAGAAGCCAAGAGGCGAGCAACCTTTTGTTTTCGCAAATCCATCGGTTATATTCGGCCTGTAGGCTGCTGCTTCGTTTTCGGACCTTGTGACAGCTGCACTCCTGCTGTTGCTGCTGCTGCTACTTTGCGAACCAGTTGAGAATACACGCGCGTACCTACCTTATACAGAGCGTACTTACATACAGGCCAGCATTGAGGCAAAATGCGATTATCCGCGGTAAAGGCCCTCCCTTCCATGTATAACACGGGCAGCAGCAACGCACGCACGCACACACGTACACACACGCGCGCGCGAACGTACTTGGTCCGAAAGTTGGTCGCCCAAGGATATCGTGGCGTGTTTTTACATAATACCTTACATACGTGCGCGCGCGCGCACACACCCAAATGCATATTTTTTAAAAATTCCACATATAATATAGCTCTCTCTCTCACTCTCTCTCTCTCTCTCTCTCGAAAAAGCCGCAAAAAAGGGATTTTTCCATGCGCGGCGCTGCTCGGGCGGCGTGCACGAGGCAATATTTTTGAAGCGCGAAACCGTGTGAGTTATGTTGCTGCTGTTGCATGTATTATATACAGTGGCAAGAAGAGAGGCTCTCTTTCGTGAGCTCTGTCCATCCATAATAGCCGTGTCGTGCATCGTGGTCGGCCTCTCCCATATACATACATACGTATACGTACGTACAAACATAATGCGCAGACTGCACGGTGAAGAAGAAGAAAAAAATCGGCATGATCCTTCGTGTTACATTATGTATTTATTCGCGAGTCTCTCTCTCTCTCTCTCTCTCTCTCTCTGTGTGAGTGAGTGAGTGTGCTGCTGCGCCGTGTGCATTTGTGTGGGCATATTAAAGAAACTCGAGAAGGCCCCAAAACTGCACGAAAAGGGCAAAATACAGCACAAAAGACAGTAGCGAACTGCTATTTATGGCCCATTCGCCACTGCGGATTCCTAAACGCGATCCCTCTCAGTATACATGAAAGAGAAAAATATATATTTATCACGTTGCGCCGCGCGCTCGCGAAGATCATTTAGGTTTTTTCGTGCGCGCCTTTAAATGATCGACGAGTTCTAAATTTCGGAGCACCATAATGCAGGATCGAGGATTTAAATGATATATATACAGCACTACACGTACGTATATTTGACCGGTGGTATGCTACTGCTGATGTAGTCCAGTGCGCATTGCACATTACCGTGTTCGTGTGCTGATGTACGTGTGCGTGTGTATGTATAAATGCGCTTGTGTGTTTACATGTCAAAAAATTTTCTCATAGGCCAAAGCGAGTATTTGTGCTATATACGTAGCTAGCACATATACTACTGCGACGATATATATATATAGGGCCTTATATAGAGGCAGGCAAGAGGGAGGCACGACGAAGGAAGACAGGTTTTCGCTGGGGGTCGTCTTTCTCTCTCTTTCGTTCGTCCATCCGCTAATGCGATCTCTCCTTGTTTCGACGAGCGACTGCGACGATGACGACGACGACGACGACGACGACGACGACGAAATCATCGTGCTCTCCGCAGTAGTATCGTGCCCAGTTCATACATACATACACACAAATATACGTAAGTTGGGCTTTAAGCCCGCTGTCGTAATGGTATAGTGCTTATGGTATATAGCAAGTAGCCGCGGCCAAAGGGGGAGAACAGAGAGAGAGAGAGAGAGGAATGCCCTCTACGTACACCGGCTGCCGTGTCCGGCTCATCCTGAGAAAAATTCCAGTATTCGCGCTCTCTCTCTCTCTACATTTTGGCACATGCACACCTCTGTGTGTGTAGTAATGAAACGCCATATACCAGAGCAATACACACACACATACGCATGTACATTTACACGTAAAATTTAACGTCGGTGTACGTGAGTTTGGCATGCGTGTGTGCTGTGCGCTGTCCGTCCATCTGTATCTTCTTCGACTCTTCTTCTTTCCCTCCTCGCGAGTGCGCAAGTGTGCGTACGCACACATACATACACACATGCACGTACTACATCTCTCTGTCTAACTCATTCCTTGGCTCTCCGGTTGCAGTGTGCGTGTGTATATCGTACGCGTGCATGTAACGCGTGTGTGTGTGTACGTATGTGTGTACGCGTGTTGGTACATTTGCGCGCATGTGTACGTGTGTACGGCCTGTGCGTTGGAGCGCAAGCATGATCCTCCCAATATTTACGTGGGAAAGGGCTCGCGCTGCTGTTGCTGCCGCTGCTGCTGCCACTGTTGCTGGGCAGATGCGGATTTAATGTGTATATCGAATGCGCCGCACCACGTTTAGTAGTAGTAGTAGTAGTAGTAGCAGTACATACACGCATTGCGGACGCAAAAAAAGGAGACCGAGTGGGGGAGAGAGAAAGAGTAGGTGCATTGTAATTGTGCATCGGTTCGAGTGTAATTCATCCTTTCCTGGTCACTCTCGATCTCTCTCTCTCTCTCTCTC
This sequence comes from Trichogramma dendrolimi, assembly GCA_034770305.1. Classification (NCBI taxonomy): domain Eukaryota; kingdom Metazoa; phylum Arthropoda; class Insecta; order Hymenoptera; family Trichogrammatidae; genus Trichogramma; species Trichogramma dendrolimi. The sequence goes on along the minus strand of JAPMIB010000007.1, from coordinate 1,201,242 downwards.
TCTCTCTCTCCTTCTCTCTTTCTCGATCGCGCGCCTATAAACGTACGCGTATGTGTGTTTATAAAATTGAACGATATAATAAAGCCTGCTGTGTGTTTGTGTGTTATCCACATTATACCTGAGCATACTTGTACTTTTACACTATGACGCGTTCGGCTATACCACTCGCGCGCGCGCGCCATATAGAGAGCCTCATTTTTTATTTCGTTCATCATCTGAGAGTTCGAGACTTTCATATAATAGTTGCATTGCCATCACCTATTATGCTCATTTTATGATTTAAAAACCTTAGATTTTATATGCGCGCGACCGATTGTTTTTTTGTTCAACACGTTTAGATATTTTCCTCGCTGTATGAGCTTGCGACATCGATCCGTTACTTACATGCGCTCGTCTTCGTGTCATTGCACTCGTTCATCGAATGAGCGATCATATAAAACTCTTTTTTATTTTTAACTCTCTTCTTCTCGAGCGCGATTCGTCTCCTCTGTGATGCGATCCGCGATGCAACGATCCTCGGGTTTTTTCCCCGAAACTGTCCATCAATCGGCCGCCGACGAATATTCCTACGGTACAAGTGTTACTCTTGATTGATTCATGTGCACGCGATGAAAAAAAAAGTATGAGAAGTGCATTGAATTTGATTGAATCTCGTTAAATTTTTCATTTCAAATTTGTTGAATGTTTTTTGCACTCGGCTCGGTCCAAAGATTTGAAATGTGAAGGATATATCGAGGAGAACGAGCAGTTCAGTTTATGATTTAAATTCAATAATAAATGTTTGCAAAGCCGCAGCAGCTCCAAAACCGGATGAGCTATAAACTTAATTCAGAAGAAAAAATCTTGAGCGTTTAATGTGACGCCCCCTTAGAATTGAAATTGAAACGAAACCGATAATTCAAATTTGTCGTGCGCTTTGATAGTAAAATTTTTACTTTACACTTACATATATGCGTGTATATACCTGGCCTTGCATAAAATATTAATTTTTTTAATTTATGCAAGCCAAAGTATCCAACGCCTCTAAACAAGTTTGAAGGGGACAAGGGTTAAAAATAGGGAGCCAAATCGTCTCAAATACATTTGCTTATACTTTTTTCTCTCTCTTTCTTCTTCTTTCTCTCCATGGATAATCATTTAAGAGGAATTCATAATTCTAAATGTTATTACAAGCTAATATGATTATTTTATTCCTCGACCGTCGTAGTTTTTTAATTTTTCAGGCGATTTAACTGGCCGTTTCTCTGTATCCTTATGGCTTCGCAACGGATACTAGTCAAAGTTTCATTTTTTTTGTCATCTACTTATCTTATTCCTTGGATAGTTTAAAAAAAATACGTTAGATTTTCGACGTAACGCCATCATTGCTGCCGAAAAAGGTGGCAATGTTAGCTCCTTCATAAATATAAGTCTTCTAAAAAAGACACATCTGCTAGTTTAAGCCGAAATCGAAACCGCAAAACAATCACGAAACTAGCCAGACGGAAAGCTACTCTGTACACTTCACACCATAGGAACAAAAACCTCGCCTAATCAGCAATCAAACATAGACAAGGACGTAAATTCGTTGGTTAAAAAACAACTGCGAGTGAGAGAGAGAGAGAGAAAGAGGGAGAAGAAATAAACTGAGAAAAGAGTAAAAGAATAAATAAGGGTGTTGGAGAACCGAAAGAGAATGAGCGAGAATGCGGGAAGGCTTATAACAACTATACACACGGGAAACAACAGTAGCTGCTGAAAAAACGGAAGTGCGTGGAAGTGCGAGAGTATGCGCTAGTTTAAAGGAAGTTAAAATAAAAGAAAGGATATGAGTTTCGAAGGGGATGAGGGAAACCGAAAATATTAAAGAATTAATTCCTCTTGACGTTTTTACTTTTTACTCGTGAACTTCTCCGCGCTACTTAATTGTTGATTGTAGAAAAAAACTGTTTTCATCTCGCGAGCGCCTCTCGTCGGTTCTCATTGTTCGTTGGTCTGCTTAATGGGCACCAATTCAATTTTTATTCAGTTCGATCCGGAGTTTCGATGGCTAAGCCAATTAAAGATCGAAATAAATGATCGTTCGAGAAAACAGACTTATATATAGTTCGCCCGAAACAATTGCTCGTTCGATAGCGATTGATTATCAACTTTTATGACTTGTGTGCGCGGGCGCGCAAATTATTCATTTTGAAATTATTCGCGGATATTTATAGCCAAATTTAGCGACTGATATAACATTATCAGCTCGTGTATCGGCGAAATAATGAAAGTCACTGCTTTCTTTATTGAGCTCGTAACGACTCGCAGATGTTTCGAGTTACATTCGCGATTGCGCGTGTTTTCACCTTGATTTCGTCATTCAATTCTTTCGATCTCTCAAATGAAACATTAAACCAACACTTTTGTGGCTTTTTTATTGCAACAACGCAACACATAATGTTAAGATCGCGGGACACATACAAGATGGCAAAGCGAGATTCGAGCCATTTGTAGAGCAGAAAGTATATTATAATATTTCGGATGCACTTTCGGTCTCAGTATGCCGGTGCAAACGTGAGCCGTATAATGCGCCGCGGACTAGAAATAAGTACATATGCAAAAGACTTCATTATTCGCTCTTATGTGCAGCGTGGATGTGTGTGCGCGCGTATGTGTGTTCGTTGTACTCTCTCTCGGGCAGTACCAGTACGGGACGGAAGTGGGCTAGACGCGACGCATGAAGCTTTTTCTCTCTCATTCTTAATCTCTTTCTGTCTTTCTCACTCGTTCTTTCTGTTTTAGCCCCTTTTTTCTCAACTGCGTTCACACAAATCTCACAACATAATGCGTTCGCTCTCTCTCTCTCTCTCTTTCTCTGGACGTTCGGATTTCAGCCTCCCACACACGACAATGGTCCTGCAAGAGAGACCAGTGCGAATATATAACATGTAAGCAATGCGATTCTCTCTCAAGTATATAAATGCTGAGTATATCGCTTTTGCTGATGAGTGTGTACATGTGCGTGTGTGTGCACCTATGAGAACCAAAAGCAGGAATGGCGTATACACTTTTAATGCAAAAAAAAAAGAAGAGGTGGGAGAGCTGGACGAGAGCAGTAGAAGAAGAAAAAAGAAGGGAAAAAAAGGGAAAGAAAAGGAATTGCGAGATAGAACAAAAACAGTTTCTCAAAGTGCATTATGCGATCGTTGGCAGGACGCGCTGCTCTGTGCTCTGCTCTCGCTACTCACGAGCAGCGACCAGCAGCGAAAGAAAAGAAAAGACGGCATGAAGGAATAACCCGCGTTTATTCCTACGTACGCTAAGCTTCGAGTAAAGTACTAGCCGTCCTACACCACCTACCCACTTTTGCATTGAATCCTTTCTTTATTTTCGCGTGCTGCGAAAAAAAACATTTCGATGAATTTAACGAACGCCGATAATGCGCGAGAGGTTTTCTTATGCGCGCATACAAGGGCTTCCATGGGGGTTTAATACGCAAGCCACGATCGCGTTATCGCGCCACACGATGTGTGTGTGCGTTGGAGATTTATCGCTTATGAGAACGACTCAAACACGACGACGAGGCCTTATGTGCAGCTGCACGTACAAAAAGATATAGCACATTTTAAAAACTATCAAAATAAAAGAAAAATGCCTCCGCCGAGTTTGAGAAAAAGCTTGGCTTATAGTGTGCTGTGCATGTGTCCGTGCGCGCTGCGTGTCTGTGCTATATGAGGGAAACAGGTTCTACGAGAGACAGAGAACGAGCTAAAGCAAATCGTTCCATATATAATACTCTTTCTCTTTCGCTAATTTTCGATCCCGCTCGGTTCATTCCTCTCTTTCTATATATCGCCTTTTCTCTCTTCTCTTACGTACTCTTCTTCTTTTGTCTTTTTTTTTGTTATCTTACTTTTATTTTTATTTCTTCTTCCCCTCTCGATCACGATCTTCTCTTCGTTGTCCTTTTTTTTTTTTTTTATTTTCTTTCTTCTTTTTTTGGGTTCTAAAGAAGAAACCTCTCTTCGGTCTCTTGGACTCGTGTCTTAAGCATGGGTTTTCAGCTTTCGTCTCCGTCAGCGGGTGTTGCTTCGTCGGAATCGTCGTCTTGGTCGTCGTCTTAGTTGCTCAAGTCGTAATGATCTTTATGTACCCTTTACTTGTACTCGTCGCTAATGGACGCAGATAGATATCGTTTCTTGCGCTCGCATCGTGCTTTGAGCTCGTAGCAAATTTATTTAGCTAATTTCGTTTAAAATATTTAGCTCAATTTAGTCAATCGAGTCGCGGATATTCTCGCTGCTGTCGGCTCGTCGTCGCAAAATATTCTTGATGAATTTTGACTCGTCAAACGAATACTAATTTGTGGCGAAGATTGTCCAGGGTTCTCTCTTTCTATCTTTCTTTTTTACTTTTTATTTTTTCTACACCAGCACCAGGCATACAAAATCTTTTAATCAAACGTTTCTCTCTCAGGTATACAGAACATGGCTATAAAAATCTGTCGCAAGCGATCTAAGAAATTTTGCTTTTTATTATTAGTGTTTTTTGTGTCTGTCTCCGATGCTCTTTCTTTTGTATATGCGCGCATACAAATGTGGACGCATACACACATATGCACGTTGATGACAGGTCGTCCAGTCAATTAGCATAGAATTTCAAACAAGGCATAGACAAACGCTGGACTGCCGAAGCATGGTTACTCACACACAAACCTGCGCGCTTGCTTAGAGGCCTCTCTTTCACCTCCCATACATATTATAAGCTATGCATACTATACCGGCCGTGTCTAGGTGAAAAAAAAATATTCGCATAGACCGCACTTGTCTGGGGTTTGTGTTCCAAGAAGAACAAAAACCGAGTCCGCGCCGTTGCCGCCGCGCGCGGGGCGGTGTGTGGTGGCGGCGGTGGCGGCAAGTAGTTTCTCTCGTCGACAGTGCTGCAAGAAGAGCAAAACGAGAGTCCGTGCATAGCGCACACAAAAGCCCCAAGATTCCTTTCGATTTCTACGCTCCTTTTTCCACGGGCTCTCCCCGATTCCTCTAACGCCGCGCGCTCGTCTATAGAGGTATTCCTCTGTGTACTTGCCATAGAGGCGAAGCGCATCGTTTGGGCCAGCAAAAGCAGCAGCAGCAGCAGCGCAGACAAACTATAAGTAGTAAGAGAACGAGAGCAAAAAAGGAAAAGAGGGAGGGAGAGAACGAGCGAGTAAATTCGCGTTCGGGCATCGGACTCGCTCTTACTCTGCCAAAGGCGCAGCAGTGAAAGGATGCCGAGGGAGCGAGAGAGGAAAGAGGGAACGTCGACGAGATGGTCAAATGAACGAAGAACGGTTATTTGGCAAAGAGTAAAAAAGTACCTCGAGGAGAGAGCAAGAAGTAGAGAAGATGAGGAGGAAGAAAAATAGTAGGTGGAGGTGGCGGTGGGTCCAGTCGTGGTGTAGCTTTCGGATCTCTCTCTCTCTCTCTCTCTCTCGTTCTGCCCCTCTCCCTCTGCGGGACGAAAATAAATTGAAAGACCCGATGCAGTCTCTGCCACGGTCGAGCGAGCGATACGAGACTCTTTGCAGCGCGAGAGAAAGAGAGCTCTTGCCTTGTGCTTGCTTGCTTGCTGCTTCTTAATATGTGTATACCCGAGAGCGCAGTTTAAAGGCTGAGAAAGAGCAACAAGGCCGCTTCGAGCTCGAGCGCGCTTGCTTGCTTGGCTTGCTTCTTGCTAAAGTTACAAGGCCAAGAATACATACTCCAAGCGTGTATATGTATACGTACGCTCGGCAAGACCCATCCCGTCCCTTTTAGAAAGTCGTCGGGTGAAATTCGACGAAAAAATAATGCACCGGGGATAAACTGCAGCGTAGCGGACGTACTCGAGATTTTAATTGTTTCGTCTGACTCGGTGTAATGCACACTCGAAGTAATATCGTATCGAGCCAGAACTTTTTTTCTTTTTTTGATTTTTGAAGCTTTTCCCAAAGAGCTCAATATAGAAAGAAGGAAGGTTTAAAAAAAAAAAAAAACTTAAACTCGAGCGAATTTTCGATTTTCAATATTACATTGGTGGAGTACATTATGTAAGCGATGCGCTCGAAGGAAGCGAAAGAGCAGAGGCGGCAGCAGCAGAGGGGGATAAAATCGGCCGGTTGTACCGATCGATCGTGACGCAATTTCGAGACTCGGTGGCGTAAGCCATCGGAATCCTCTTTCTATTACAAAGGCGATATTGGCTTCTCTCTCTCCGCGCGTGTGAGACATGGCTCGTTGTACTTACACACATAGGTATATTATGGTATAGTCGTCGATGGGTTAGTAAAAGCACATAGGGAGTACAGTAGCGCGCGCAGCGTATATAGCACTTGCCAAAGAGCTCTCGAGTATGTCTGCCGCGCGCTTATATAGACGGTCGCTCATCATTATTTCATACGTCTCGTATACATATATTCCTCGCGCATGCTAATGTGCAGCAGCAGCAGCAACGCCGTGGCAATGGCTGCTGCTGCATATATTCGGGCTACAATGGAAATAATAATAAGTTTATAACGCAGCGGCGGGCGAGGCGTGTGGGGGAGTATATGTACGGCAGCTGCAGACGAGACGTATAGCCGAGTTGCAGCAACGACGAAATAAGAGCAAAAACTGCGTTGGCTTGCATACGTGGACAGAGCGTGTAGGCCCTTTTATATACGTACGTATCGTCGATTGTCTGTCTCGACGTATTCGTCGTCTTGTTCGCGTCACTATCTCGCTTAAAGAGAGGCCTAGGCTCCTTTTGGGTTAAATCGCGTGAGTCTCCGCTGCCGCCAGCGTCGTCGTCGTCGTCGTCGACGACGCTGCAAAGGTTCACGAACTCTTGTCTCTCACCTCTTCTCCTCTTCTCCTCTTCTCCCCTTCTTTCTCCGTAGACGTCTGCGGTATATCTATGTATATGCGTTTGGGCTTTCTCCTTCTCTCTCTCGTACACACGATACAGACTGTATATGCAACACGCGTCTCTCTCTAATGTATCGCTTATTCGCTCGCACTCCCTCGTGCAGCTAGATTTCGGTTGATTTTCGTGCAGTTGCCGCGGCTCTCTCAAGGTCTTTGGCGTTTCTTGCACTCTTCGCGCTCCCTCCCTTCTCCTCCACCACCTCCTCCGCCTCTGCATTCGCGTTTGTTCCGTTTTTTACTAAAACCCGTCGTCGCCTTCTTCGTGCGAGCGCGTTTTTTTGCTCTCCTCTTTTCTTTCATATTTACGTGACTGCTGCGTGCTTCTCTATCTCAATGTCGAAAGAATTCGGAGATGTAGCGCGGATAAGGTCGTCGCGTCGAGAAATCGCTGTATTGAGTTCAAGGTGCTCGCTCGCCACCACCTCTCGCGACAGGTGTGTGAGCAAATGGTGCACAGGATTCGCACCTTGTACTACAACCACCCGTCCCAACACACACACACACACACACACACACACACATATATTAATTCAATCAAATCGATTCCGAAAGTCGAGTATGTATAATACACATGAGTTCGGTTTGCACGGATCAGCTTACGCGCGTGCAGTGATGTAATCATCCGAGCCACCCTCTGCTCTCTGCCAGCCATGTAGCCCATATCCGCAGACAGTTGTTGATTCAGATTGGCTCGGCGATGGGCAACTCTCTCGACTAGGCCTATGTGGCTTTTGTTCGAGCTACCAAACGCCCCATCGAATTTATACGCATCTATATATACGTAGGCTTATATATAAAAAGCGACGCACAGCTTTTGTGGACATTAGCATTCAATCGGTGCGCGCGGACCGCTTATATTGTGTGTGCAGCAATGCCGCAAACCGCCAAGGTCAAATGGTAATGATCAAAGGCAATGATGCGGGGGATTTTGGGTCATTCATTGACATCGCAAGCAGATTTTGTGCGAGAGAGATCGATTAACTCGAGGATACCCGAATTTCGAAGGTTTGCCTCGTGAACACAATGTCCGCGCACATGATTTCTGTCCTCTCGAAATGGTGTCTCGCCCGAGTCTTGGACATGTCGCCGAGGCTCTTTAACTTTCAAGAGGTCTCCCTCTGCGCTCATTTAAATCTATTATAACAAGCGAAAAAGGCTGCATTGTGTATAGGGGGAGGCCATGGCTATTCGTAAAAGGGGGGTATTTACACTTGGTACTTTTTTTGCTGCTGCTGCTGCTACTGCTGCCACGTTGCTCAAGAGCGTATACAACAACGTGATTCGCGCGAACAAAAGAGCACCTAACGCGCGCTCGCCTGCAGTAATCTTATCGACACCCCTTATCAGTTGCAAAAAAAAACTCCTCTCGATATTTTGTTGTTTACCTACACGTATGTTTCTGTATACGTCTAACAAAGGGGTATCGGTCGTTTAGCTTATACGTTCCTGGGCTTAGGGTATTATGCGAATCGAGGCGGAGCCCTCTACTCGCGCCAGAGACTCTCTTTGCGTCCTTGTCTCGAGCGTGTGCACGAGTGCGTTGGCGAACATCGCTCCGGAGAGTAAGAGAGAAAGAGACGGCGACGACGGCGGCGAAAGAAAGGCGCACATGCACACGACGTTATGTACGTGTATGTACGTAAGCTCCTGCTTGGACTTTGGTCGTGTCGTGTACACGCGCGAGTCTCCGCGTATATACATATTTGTGTGGGTAAGCCTTGGGTATTGCCAATACCATAAGCCCGAACTGGTTTGCAAAATATATAAGCGAGAGGAAGACGACAACGACGGCGGCAACGACGACGACGACGAGGTGGTGGTGGCGGTGATGGTGGAGGTCGCCGTCTCAGGGGTGGTAAAATCCATGCACAGAACCGTGGCTGCTGCTACGCCGTTCTCCCTCCGTCTGTTGCACGTATCTTGCAAACGTGTGCTTTGAGCTGGGCAGCAGCAGCATCATAAGCAGCTCTCTGCTCTCTTTCGTCCGGCTCCCTCCCTTTACGCTCCGTCTTCGAGGCTCTCTCTCTCTCTCCTCTCCTCTCTGTCTGTTAGGCACTACGTGTGCATGTATGTGTGGTGCTCTACTACTACTTCTATAACACACAACACGCATATACGAGGTACGCGCGCACATGTACACGAGGAGAGAAAGAGAGAGAAAGACTGGCTGACTGGCTGCTGGCCTGGCTCTCTTCTGCGCGCTGGCCTGGGGTGGTTCGCCTCGTCGTGCGAATTTCATACACACATCCACACACAATATACACGGCGCGTCGTCTCTCGGCAGCACGCACAACAGCCGGCAGCGCAGCAGCGGCTGCAGCTCGTTCTTCGTCCCAGTCGCGCCAGTCGAATTTATGCATCACGGCTATGTAGGCACGAGAGCCGCGACTCGGCACCCTGGCGGCAACAAAATTCAAGCACCCATAGTACCAAGGACAGCGGAGCAGCGGCGCGCGCTAGAACAGCAGCGGCACAGCAGTGACAACGCAACTACTTTAACTGATAGCATAAGCGATCGTGCCGATAGTGACAAAGCTGCTAGCGGCAACGACGACGACGACTCATCACTACTACTAATTCTCTCTCTCCCGCGTCCGCCAAACGCTAATCGTCGTGACGACCTGCGCTATTACGACCCGGCTACGTTATTATCCAGAGTGACAAAACAAAGAAGCGAATAATAATAAGTGCGCCGCAACGATGATTTAAGTTAATTTTTAAGTTAGTTCGGTTATTGATAGTTGTTTTCGTTAATCAAGCTCCTAGTGTATCAAGAAAAGTTGATTATTGCCGATAAAGTTCGACCCTAAGTGAATAAATCTCATCTGAAGAGGAGAGTGGTGTGCTTGTATGAAGCTGGAAAAATTGCAATATCGAGTATTGAGTTCATAACCGTGTGCGACTTTCACACTCTCCTCCGAATATTATTTACTTCGACATAAGTGATTTATTTTTATTGTAATAATGAGCGATTTCGCGAGTGCTTGCAAGAATATCATGAAATTTGTTCGATTCATCGGCTGCTCGTTGACATCCAACGAGTGAGGAAGCAACTAGCACTACCTACTGACTTCAAGAGCGAAGAGCCAAGAGCCAAGACGATCATCAACGGCGTGAAAATCATCATCATCGAGGACATCGACATAGCCGACGACATCAACTACAGCAGCAATCACCAGCAGAGGTGCTACAGCCAAGCGAAGATTCGACAACGCAACAAGAAGCGCCGACGAAAGAAGATACGAAAATTATCAAGAACGTAACATTTATTGTTTTTAAGTGCGAAAATAAGTGTAAACGAAATCCATTGAGAATTTCACGTCGATCAATTTGTTGTCAATTTTAGTAGCAGTAATTATTATTGTTTTCCCCCGTAATATCTATCGAGTGTTAAGTTTAATCTGTGTGTGTTAATCTGTGTGTTACAAAGAGCAACCGACTATTGCATTACTTGACAATCTTGTTCAACAAAAAAAAGGAAAAAAAATAGAAAAAATAATCATCGTTAGTTTTTACCGACAACTTAAGAGACTTTGAAGCATAAGAAAAGAGATCGAAAAAAAGCTCGCGCGCGCGTGTAACAAAAGTGCGACGAGTCCCGAGATTTAACCCGAAGTCATCAGCTTAATCATCAAGTACGTTGGCTATTAGTAGGCGGATGGCAGACGAGAACTGGTTGAGTCCGGGTTAAACATAAGGAACAACAACGAAAAAAAGGTGAACAAAAATTCATAAAACAAAGCATCATATGAGTGAAGCGAAAGCTCGCTTAAAATCTACTAGATTCTAAGTTTCTTTCATGCTCTCTATAAATTGGTGTGTGGAACGATTGTGTTGTTATACGATCTGGGGGTGAGTAATTGTCGGTCCTTTATCGAGTGCAGTTCAACTGCTGCACCTGTGAACCGCAGAAACCGCGTGTACAGTAACAGAGAGAAAAAAGAAGCGAAATCGATTCTAGGGAGTAAAGAGGGAGAAGAAAAATTGGCGCGCATGAGGCTAACAAGTGCTACCTCTCGGTGGGGGGGCTAAAGACTTTTCGCGTTTTCATTCCTATGTATCGATCAATCAATTCAAATTCAAATTCAAATTCAATTGATACCGCGTAAACAATATCAATTTGTTCATATCTTTGTGGTTCAGGCTCTTTTTGTTTTAGCTCGACGGGAGGGGAACAGACTGATGCACGATGAGTATTTTTTTCAGGGAAGCTCAGTACACGTAAAAAATATTTAGTTCTCGCCAAATCGTTCGGTTAGTCATTACAAAAAAGTTGATAAACAATTTCATCCCGACGCAAAATTACACTCTATTTTTTTCATTCTTTTCTCTCATTCTCTCTCTCCGCGTGCATTACTGTCATTGGTTACGAGTTGCATTCATTTAACTCGGGCAGCACATACACAATGTAATACATTAAATAAGTGAAAGACCAAGCTTACACACACGTAAGTGTGCATACACATACTTATTGTGTGTATTATAAACTTGTGCGCGGGCTCGCTGAAAAAAAAAATCTCCTCTATATAACTCGCTCTCTCGGGCGCGAGTTCGCTTTTGTTTGCTTCATTTTCGTTCTTTCGCGATTCGTTGTTATATATAGTAAATGCTATTATACGGCGCACACATACTCACGTAGAAAGAGAGCAAAAGCAAGTGAGCGAGAGAGAGAACGACTATTTTTCGCGAGACAATAGTGCGTGCATGCTATACAGGAACTTGTGCTCGGGTGTGCATGTGTGAGTGTGTGGATGTATGTACCGTGCATTGGCCAAAACGCCACAGGTATCGCATACGTGTTCTTTGCTTATTCTTTTACACGTATGTAGCCGCTTCAATTCGTTTTTTCTGACCGACCGACAGAAATAGCCGACTATCGTCGGGTTTTATCTTCCTAATATGCATGCTTTTAATATAAACTTGTCTCTCTGCATCTTTCATTTCATCAAATTTTTTTCCGTGACAAAAAAAACCGGCCAAATGCGTCGTCGATCGATCCCCCTCCACCGAAAAGATTGTGCACGCAACATGTGATTTTGTGAAATCTCAGTAATATCCTTTTTTTATTTGCTGGAACTAAAGCTCATAGACCAAAGCTCATAAACTACGCGAAATTGTTCACAAGTTCGACGACAAATTACGACAAGTTATTCTGCAACCGTGCAAAATCGCGAGACCGAGCTGCTCGTTCGAGCTCGCGCCCTTTCAAATTTGCTGCTTTCTCGCATGCATAACGTATGTATCTCGTATCGAAAACCTGTTTGACTTACTGAGCGCGCGCTTATACGTGGGTAAATACAATTGCACATGCTGCAGCTCGAAAAAACGAGAGCGTGTAAAATCCGCAAGATTTCACGCGGTATATAAAATAATCGTAAAGGGAATTGCATAAAAACACGTGTGCGCGCAAGTGTAAGGAAAATTTTCCTCGAGACGCGTCGCGCGCGCGGTGTAACATCACATGACGAGTCGGCTTGAGCACGCGCGCGCTTGTCTGGCTAAATCCGACTATTACTCCTGAAAATTGAATTTCTCCGGGAGCGCGTGACTTTCAATTTCCACCCGACTCGTTACACTCAAGCGCTTCTTATTCATTTACAAATGTTTTTGCTCCATCTCTTTTTCTCTCTTTCTCTCTGCATTTCCGTGTGGCTCTAGCTCTCTGTTATTGCACCTTTGTTTTGCAGCGTAACGGCGCAGCAAACACACAAACCGTCTCCCTCTGTTTCTCATATCTTTCCGCTCTCTCGACATTTTTCAATGTATTTCATTTGATGCGTGTACCTATGTATCGTGTGCAGCGCGCGCGAAAGTTGCAGTGCTACGCGGGTTATTGTTCCTTAGTCGCGCGTTGCATCGATTTTCCGCAGCGGTGCCGGGCTCTCTTTTCTCTCGTTCTCGCTGTGTGAAAGAGCGAGCGGAACACGCCTCCTGCATTTCGCCGTAAGTTTTGTGTGTGTGTGTGTGTTCGTGCATATGCACCCGATGCATTTCCAACGGTCGGGGTGGATGGAGAGAGAAAGAAAAATTCAAAATGAAAAATATAAAATCAACGGTCACTTTTGCCTGCATTTATAGGAGCGGCGCGCGGACAAAAGCGATGTATATATGTGCAGTGCAATGCAATGCAACCGGGTGCATATGCACAAAAATCGATGGGGGAAAAAGTTGCAGCAACAGCACACGTGTGCGTGCATGTTAGTAGTTGCAAGAAAAAATGCTATATTCGTGCATACATGCGCGCGTTGCGCTTGACTCCCCGTCAGACTCTATGTATGTATGTGTGTGCGTGTATGGGCGCGCGATCCGATGCAACGGCCAAACTCGAATGTGCATGGCAAAGGTTCACATGCGCGCACGCATAGGGGAAGATTATATAGAAAAATAAGAAAGGCACAAAAGTGCACAAGCACATTATTCTAGCAGTGCTGCTACTGCTGCAAGTAGGGGGGTAAAAAAAAAGTCGTCGTATGAGAGAGTCGAGACGCGAGTGGGGGGAGAGAGTGCAACAGCAGCAGCAGCACGCATACACACCAACACATGCAGTGTACGTGTATATGCTGCTGCACATATATAGCGAGGCGAAGTGCAAAAGCGGCTTTTATATTTCAGCTGCGCGCCGGTGCGCCCGTTGGTGAATTTGTCAAGTTTCTCTTTCTCTCTCGTTCTTTTCTGCCTGTGCTTCGTCGTCGTCGGTGTATATTAGTGCATACACATTGGCAAAGTATAAGAGAGAAAGAGAGAGAGAAAGAACGGAGTGGAGGTGCATGTACGCCAGTGCGAGCTGCTGCTGCTGCTCTCTGCAGCTCTCTGTGTAAGTGCACGTATAAGCGAGTGTAGTACATTTGTGTGTGTGCGTGTGCAGGCGATGCCCCCGCCGCCCGACGGCGGAATATATTCGCAAGCAGCAGCAGAAACATATATAGTGGCAGTACTATAGCGTGTGCAGCTCTGGCTTATACAAAAGGTTGGCAGTGATGCGCATTCCCGCCGTCGGTGTGTAGCGCTCGTCGCGAGGGGCTTGTTGCTTGCTGCTCTCTCTCTCTCTCTCGCTCTATCTCTCTTTCTCTTTCTTCCGACGTGTGCAGCAGCGGCAGTGTAAGTGTATATGCAGTGCATTCACGTATAGATGCACTTGGGCTTGCCGGCTTGTACAGCAGCAGCGGCAGCGGCAGTGCCTGCAGCAGCAGCAGCAACAACTCCTTTCTTTTCTTCTCGACTTGCTGCCTGCTGCTTCGCGCTCATTGCGGACTAGCCAGTGTACAGCGAGAAAGTGAGTAGTGCGCGTATATAACATCGAGTTTATCTATATACATACTTCGTTCGTATCTATATATATATATAGAAAAGATAAGTGTGCAGTGCCGTCGTCAACGACGGACTTGCTCCTCATCGTCGTGGCCGCGCACCGCGTACGGCGCACCAAAGAGGAGAAACGACTCCTCTCCTTTGCCTCTCCGCCGCCTCGCTATATACCGTTCTACCCTCAGCTCCGGTACTGATCTCCGTGTTATCTTGCTGTGTTATCATTGCAATTGTGCCTGTTAAAACCTTTACATATTATAGCGCATTACATTTATACATATAATATATAGTATACATACATATATTTATTATTTACATCTATTTATCATTGTTATTATACACATACACCCACGGATTATTGTACACGTAGTGCTCGGTATTCATTTCAACTCACGCATACGGCGTCGACGTCGAGTCAAGTGCGCAGTTAGAAAGAGAGCCAGTAGCCGCCGCGACGCCTCCGCGAGATGTGCGAGTGTTGATGGTGGTGGTGCTGGTGCGCGGGTGGTGTGTTGAGTTAGTGCTAGATATATAATAATCAACATCGACGTTCGTCGCCTCGAGCGCGACGCGTCTACCAAAAATTAACAGTGTTTATTTGTGTGCTACACATGGAAATTTGAGAAAATTGTGCACTGTGCGTGTGATCGACTCCAAAGCTCACTCTCGTTATTTATTACGGAAAACAGAGAGAGAGTCTGTGTGCCGCGTTGCCATTGCTGCACTCGCTCTCGGTCTCTGTCTCTCTCTCTCTCTCTGCCGCCAGCAGCGAGTTATGCACCAGCGAGCTTAGTGTCGCTCTCGATCCCTCTCGCTTCTCGCTCCGCTATCTAGACACGAATTTCCGGTAAAGTATATTCACCACGTCATGTGCATGCGAATACACGATCATCGTCGTCGTGACTTTGTCGAGTGACGACGTTGACGCCCTCCCCCGCGAGTCGATTCGTAAATTTTCAAACAAAAGAATAAACGCAATTTGAATGAAAGATGTTGCAAAAAAAAAAAAAAAAAAGTATGCATAAATTCATCGATATCTCTTGTACAGAGTGCATATACTTATATCTACGTGTGCTCGCGATCGGTTATTGCCTTCGCGTGTGTCGCGCGAGTCTCGCCGATGAGAGGGGACAACTTATCTTTCTCTCCCTCTCGCGAATACACATATACCAATGCACGTCGAACGAACGAACGTACAAACGAACGAAATAAGAAGTAGAAAAAAAATGAGTAAAAAAAGTATAAAAGTAGCAGCAGCAACAGCAGCAGCGACGGAGCAGCTAAGTTTCGACCGGCCGGCACATAAGTTTACATATACGTGTACACGAATACACACACACACATGTGTAAATTCTCCTTCTCTTGTACTTTCTGCAAGCCGAGGTTGAGAACATATCGCGATGGGCAAGTTGCTTGAGTAGCAGCAGCAACAGCAGCAGCCGCGGCGGAGGTAACGGACGGCCATGCGAAAGGAGTACATGTACACGGCTTAGAAAATATCTCTGTGTATACTTGTGCGAAGAGAGGAGAAAAAGAGGGGCAAGCTTCTCTCTCTCTCTCTTTCGTTTCTCTGCGATGCGCGAAAAAGAAAGAGAAACACATTGGCGCGCTTATGCGCTTGCGTTTGCAGCCCCACCGTTGCACACGGCCACATACACAGTACACACATGCACACATACATATATAGCGAGCGCGCGATAAACCCTGCACGTATACTCCACTCGATGCACCAATACACGAATGCACTCGATTCTCGCTTGCTCGCGCGCGCATATGTATGCGTGTGTATACACGTAGTTTTTTTTTTTGTTTTCCTCTTTTCGTAAGAGAGCGAGACGGAGCGCGGGTTCGTTGTCCAACGCACACTTGTGCGAATTTTCTTGTACGTGTGTGCGTGCATGAGAGTTAGAGACCCGAAGAAAGAGGAGGAAAAAAGAAGACGACGTTGAAGAAGAATAAGAAAAGGGTTGAGAATGAGGATTTAAATTCGGTACTTTGTTGAGATTCATTGTGGAGACTTGCGTGTATGTGTGCGCGCGTATATGCTGTATTATAGGTTCTACCTCTCTTTTTTAACTCTCTCTATACCCGGTACACTGGCTCTACTTTGAGATATACGCGTTCGTGAGCTGCCCCTGAATGTAAAAGACACGTCTGATTTGCTTTTTTCTCTCTCTCTCTCTCTCTCTCTCTCTCTTTCGGGCTTTGCTTCTTTCACTCGTGCTTGGACTTTTTTTTGCGCTACTGCCCTCTCTCTTTCTTGCCATCATAGACGTCCTCGTCCGAGCGTGTAATATATACACGCACGACGTTGTTTATTGCCCGAGAGCCCAAAAGGGATAGACAATCACAACCTGATGCTTGTTGTTATGCGCGTATACGTAAGGCAGAATATGCGTATGGTCTGTGTGAAATTACGTGAAATTCGAGCGGACATGGTCTCGGACCGCCGCTGCATATTTTATTATTTTATATGTGTGTGTGTGCTAAGCGCCATCATGTGTTGAAGAGCACATTGATGAAAAATACAGTACGTGTATGCATTTATAGAACCGTATATATAAATTCTCTCCTCTCTCTCGAGGCGATTCTCTTTTGTATATAATGTATTTTGAATACATATCCAGAGGCTCGAGAGAGTACATCGCGACTCGAGGAGAGCTCCTCTCCGTGCGTGCCGGTATAAGCTTGGCTGTTTTATGTAGATATATACGTATACGTATGGCTTGTCGATCGATGAATTCACCAGATGTATACACGTACAGGAGGGAGTTTATGTATTCGCGAGAAGCTATAACTTCGCCGCATCGATCCGCCAAAGCTCCGCAAACCTTTTCTTACATCTCGCGCTTCTCTAAAGAAGAAAAATTTCGTTTGCTTCTCGCGCATATTTACTTCAATATACATGTTTTTTCTTCATATTTACGAGTGTCCAGCTCTGTTTAATCGCTCAGCCGATCGATCGATCTTTCCTTGCGTTAGAGAAAATTTCCGTAAAACACGCGCGCGCCCCGCAACAACGTCAACGTCGTCGTGATCGGAGCCTCGAGCTCGTGCGCAGTCTATATGAAATATGCGTGTGTTGGTGTGACGCCAGCAGCAGCACCACCACCACCGCCGCCGCCGCCACTTTTGCTGCCGCCGTCCGCTGCCGCCGCCGCCGTCTGTATACCCACGCACACACACAGAGCCGCGAACGGGCTGAGCTCGCGCGCTCTCGTATAGGGCGGTCATTGCACCGTCAAAAGTTCAATGAAATATATTCTACACTCTCGCATGTGATTCATACGTTGATTCGCGCGCGCGCGCAAACAGCGAGCCACCACCACGGCGTGGTATCCTCTCCTGCCTTACTATCCTACTATGTGCCGCGACGCGTATTTAACTCTGTGTATGCACAAGTGGCCAAAATTCTCGGCAGGCATTATAATGTATAAATCGTTCAATCAGTCCATCGAAATGATACGCATAATTGTAATGTACACAGAGCACGCGTATATATATTTTAATCGCGCCTGCATGTGTATCTGCGCGTAGGGTCATTCGCTCTTTTAGCAGCAGCAGTAATCGCGCATCCGAGCAGCGCACGCAGCATACAAATTTAACGCGGACAATTAAAGCGAGTTTACAAGGACACAAAAGATTACCCTTTGCCTTGGCAACGTGTAGAGCAGCAGCATGTGGATAATATAATATGTTGCTCCGTAACAGAAGCGCGTCACGCGCGGGCTCGGAACTAATCGAGCCCGAGACTTTTTTGCGAGCTTTTTTTGTAGCTTTCCTGCTTTACTCTCTATCTCGTTCTCCTTTGTGCGATGATCTACAAACGCAAACACGATTCCGCGGAAACAGTTTAATTTATCGATTTGCTTAATTTACGATTGATATGTATATTTGAATTCGGCTATTTTTTGCGCTCGTCCCGTTTGTTTGCCCAAAGCAAAGCATCGCGCGCGCGAGAGGCTTATCGCTTACAACGCGTATTTTCACACCTCTGCGGCTGCTTTCGCTCTCGTCAGTCGAAAATAATTGTTTACATCTACCAAAGTCAGGGGGGCTTTTTTTATCGAAAAACAAACACGGAAAAAAAGAACGTTTCTCGCGCAAATGCAGAAAAAAGTTAAATTTCCGTATAAATTTGCGGGTGCATCGTACCGTACGAACACGAATATTTTAGTTTTGAGACGAAGACGACGACGACGAAGAAGAAGCCATGAGCTTTGCCGAATCGCAGCGCCTCCACCGCAAACTCTATGCAGCCAACGCGGCGGTGTGTTTCCGTGTGCTAAAACCTTTTCGCGAATTCTCTTCTCTCTCCGTCTTTCTTGCCTTGTGCAACAGCAGCAGCAGGCGGCGGTGAATTTACCTTCTCTCTCTCTCGTCGCTGCTACTGCTGCTTCGCAAACTTACTCCGTTCGCCGTCGTCGTCGCCATTTCTCGCCAGTCTCGGCTGCTCCCCCTCTCTACCCACCCGGTTGATGTTGGACGACGACGACGACGACGCCGCCGCCACTGCTTGTGTGTACTCTCTTACTCCTTTTCTCACTCGTATCTTCGCGCGCGTCTCTGCTGCGTTGTGTGCGTGCCTGTGCAGAAAAGGGCGATTTTAGGCGCGCTCGAGCAAAGGCAAGAGCAAAAAAATTCAACCGAGCGAAAGAGAGAGAGAGAGAGAGAAAGAAAGAAAGAGACGGGACGTGTAAGTGCAAAAGCAGGCAGACTAGGCAGGCTGCCTGGCTGTTTATGCGAGACGGAGAGAGCAGTGCGCGTCTCGTCCCCTTCGTCCGTGCATGTATATATGTGTAATATAGCATCTCTATACATTTGTACACCTTACTTTATATACTGACTGCTGCTGCTGTCGCTCTGCGCTCCTCGCAGACTCGGCAGTTATGCCGTGCGTATCTGTGCGTTACAAGTATAATCGGAGCAGCTCCTAAAGTGTTGTGTGTGTTTCTGCTGCTGCTGTCGAGATATCGAGTTGAGCGCGCGCCGAGATACCAAGTGCTGCGCCTGCTGCTCCTCGTCTCTTCAGTGTAGCTCTTTCTCTCTCTCCCGCCAGTCAGTGCAAAATTCATCGCTCTCACGTCGCGTCGCGCAAAAAAAAGTCAAGTCGAGTGCAGTGTACATAATCTCTCGTGTGTGTGCAGTTGTGCAGTTGACGCTGCAGGAGAACAACAACAACAACAACAACAACAACAACAACAACAACAACAACAACAACGGCAACAAGATGGTTATGTGCCCGTACCTCGTCGTTCTGTCTCGTGCAATTTTTTAAGAGTCTTGACTCTCCTCTCGGAAAAAGCCTCCTCTGCACCGCCACGACAAAAGTGAGCAATATATTTTCCCATAATTCACTGATGCCGGCCGGCGGTATATAGCGTAATCGCTCCGAGCTCCAATGTTGTGATATATACAGTGCATCGTCTTTTCTGTTGTCGTCGTCGTCCCGCGGCTGCGGCGTCTTGGCAGACGCTTCGCGAAAACGGCTCGTCCCGTGTGCTGTGTGCAAAATAAATATCCGTGTGTGTCTGTGTTTGTGTGCCTGTCTTTGTGAGTGCGTTCGAATCTATATGGCATGCATGCAATGTGAAAAAGAGCAAGAATGAAATTGAAAAAAAGAGGCCAAGCTGCCTCGCTATTGTTAGAATCGCTCGCGGCACCAGTAGCAGCAACACAGCGCAGCAGTTGCTGCTGCTTCTCTTCGCTCGCTCGGCTTTCTCTCTTATCGTTGTTGCACTCGTTGCAACTCTCGAGAAGACAGATATTATGTATGTGCGGACGTGTCCCTCATTACGCGGCTGCGGCGGTGGCAGCGGCGGTATTGCTGTGTTGTTGCTACTCCAATAGTATAATATATAAGGCTGCTGCTGTTTACTTATCGCGCCGTGCATATTAATATTTACGTTATTTATTTGTGCGTCGATGAAAGAATAAACAAAGCTCCGACAGCGCGCATATCGCGAAACGTGATTAGACAGTTGGACAGGGAAAAAGTTTTCATAATTCAACACCGAAACAAGTGAGTGCAAACAGATGGAACGTCGTGCATTATTTTATTCTGCTCCGTCTTTTTCAAATCTTTGCGCTCGACGCGAATGACCACCTGAAATTTGCTGCGCCTGCGACGATGGCCTTCTCGGTCTAACCCGTCGCGTCTTGATCGGCTTTTATTTTTTTTCTTCATTTTTCGTTTCCCTTGTTTCTTCTCCCCTATACAGATCCGTGAGAAATGTACAGCGCACGACGTTAGCCATAGTTGTTGGTTTTATCGACAGGTTATTATAAAGCTCCAAGCAATAGGAGGATAGTCTGTGAAAATAATATAACCTCGACTGTGCTTCATTCTGCGTCGATTACTCTATTAACTTTACAAACCGCATTTAATAAGAAAAAATTCAGTGAACTCGAAATTAGGCTTCCGTGCGTGCGTGTTTTTATCTAAGCGTGTGCGAGTGCGCATCTAATCAGATGACGTCGGATGTTGTGTGCAGTGACGATACGTACGGTGATGATGATGATAATAATGCCGGCATCGTCGTCCCCGCTGCCGCGACCGGCGCCGTCGACGAGCAGCAGCAGCAGCCCTACGGTCGCCTGTCGTACTCGCTGCTCGTCGTCGTGACCGACGACAAAAACGGCACCGCTGGCGGCAGAAACGACAGCGGCTACTCAAACATGGTCAACAGTAACGAAAATAATTGCGCGACGCTCGCCGAGTCGACCGAGGAGTCGTCCTCCTCGACCCCGTCGTCGTCCGCTTCCTCGTCCGGTCAGCCGCCTTTCCCGAGCTCCCTCAGCTTTTTCCTCCTGCCCAATTGTAAACCGCTCGTCTTTCTTCTCATATTATACGATATGTTAATTTAGCTCATACATTATAATATAGTTGCTCATCTTTTTCCGCGACGAGCTTTTGAAAATGTGTCTCTGTCTAACCGGCCCTCGTCTTCGATCTTAATTTTTGCAGATATGGCAGAGGGGAACGGGGAAATAAAAGGTGAGGACAACAAATCCAAGGAGGAGATGGATTACGTTGAGCGCACCGAAGATCACTCCAAGCTCATACAGTATGGCCTCAACGAGAAGGTCGCCGGTAAGCTCGACGAGATCTACAAGACCGGGAAGCTCGCCCACGTCGATCTTGATGAGCGAGCACTGGACGCGCTCAAAGAATTCCCGGTCGAAGGTGCCCTCAACGTGCTCACCCAATTCCTCGAGTCCAATCTCGAGCATGTGTCCAACAAGTCGGCGTATCTCTGCGGCGTCATGAAGACCTACAGACAAAAGAGCCGCGCCGGACAGAGTACAGGTAGTACCAACACGACGCCCAAAGCACCCGATGAGGATAAAATCAAGGTGAGCCCGTGTACACACACACATTTATAAATATACACAGGCACCTCCTTCTTCTCCTTTTGCTTCGTGCTCGGCTCTTCTCTTTTGCTTTTCCCTTCTTTTCAGATAAAACTCGTTTCGTCTAGCTCTCGTTTGCATCTCTCGTTCTCATTCTCTTCTAACGTATACGTTTTTTTTTTCTCTTTCCCTAGCTCATACTGGAAAGAACAGGCTATCCACTGGATGTCACCACTGGTCAAAGGAAGTATGGAGGTCCGCCACCAAATTGGGAAGGCCCCATTCCTGGCATCGGATGTGAAGTAAGCGTCATTTTCGAGCAACGAGCTGTGTAGCTCATTTTTCCATGCTCGTGTAATTCAACTCGTTCTATAATCAAATGTGTGTTTTTTTTCTTTCTCTCTCTCTCGCCAAGGTTTTTTGCGGTAAGATCCCCAAAGACATGTACGAGGATGAGCTGATACCTTTGTTCGAAAAGTGCGGCAAAATCTGGGATCTCAGGTTAATGATGGATCCCATGACGGGCACAAATAGAGGATACGCCTTTATCACATTTACAAATAGGGAAGCAGCGCAGCAAGCTGTCAGAGAGGTATGCCAGACTCCTTACAAAGTCTTATGTGACTGTCCTCCTGGTACATTTACAATCTAATATTTTCTCATTCTCCCCCATTAGTTGATTACCACGTCACCATAAATTCATTGAATCAATATTTTTAATTTTTATTTTTTTTTATTTCAAACTTACAAAATTTTTATTGCTATCAACAAAGTGCGCTAAATCAAAATGTTTAACTCGCTATTTTAATTTGCATAGAGTATTTGCGTTGTTTCTTATAATTTGCAGTTTTGCATTTTGAAATTGTGTTGTTCAACGTTAAGCATTTTAATTAAGTGTCGATATATTTACATGTGGCTTGTTCTGTACTCATCCTCTATTTATTTTTGTAGATATTTCTAGTGTTTTTATCAGTTATTACAAAACCAATTTTAAAAATAGTCGTCACATCGATGTTTTAATTTTGATCACAGTCCACGAACAATCCACATAATTGTTTTAATTTAAAATTATGCCTCCCTGACCATTTTTATTCATAGTTCAAAGTACATACGCATACTGACATTCAACTTGTATCCCGAAACAAACATGTATGTGTTGTGTGACGGAGACACGAGCAAGGCGATTATAACAATCCTACGGATGAGTTTCTTTTCCAGCTCTCCTCTTTGCTCAGTGGGCAAAATAGGGAGTGGAGAGCCTTCCTGAAAAAAACATATACAGCCAATCAGTAGAATATTACATGAATTTCTTTAATTGGTCAAACGCGAACATGATATTTCGTACATAGGTTTTGTATTTAATTAAATCGCGACTATTTTTGTAGCAAAATTCGACGAGAAAAACTGGTTATCTAGTCACTTCTTAGCTGAAGTGCACTAGCCATTGCTTCAACGCAAGAATACGCGCCGGTCTGGTTATTGTGTCAAGGTTTTCGAACAACAAAATACAATTTATAATGGAAATCCGCGCCGTGCTATGAAATCGGTCAAAAAAATGTTTTATTCAGTTTATTTTATTTTTATTATACTATTGCTTTTATAGTAAATACGTAATATTTCTCATGCGTCATAAAATTTCTACAATTTAAATCGGCCATTTACTTTTACTTTTCTTTTTTTTTCTAATTATTATTCAAAATTATAATTATATTTATTTCTTGTGACAAACTTATTTAAATAAAATGAGGCATGTATGTGTTTTTTCTTAATCCCACAGCTCGATAATTACGAAATAAAACCCGGCAAGAGTCTGAAAGTTAACATTAGTGTTCCTAATCTACGACTTTTCGTGGGGAACATACCAAAGTCAAAAGGCAAAGAGGAGATCTTGGACGAGTTTGGTAAATTAACAGGTAAAGTGAATTCGAGGCGTGTGTTTACCTATACCTACAACCTACCTATACCTGCCTCTTCTTACTACCTATGTACTAAAGTAAAAATTAAGAGAGTGGTCGCTTTATAAGTAGAATTTGTCTGCATCATTGCTGCAAAATATTTTTGCCATGTATTATTTCATCATTAGTTATCTGAAGTATCAAAAATCGATGAGATAATTGATCATCAAAACAAAAAATCTTTTAAGATCAAAATGTATTTTCGAGTTGATTGATCTTTAAAGATATTCGTTTGCATGATAATCTCATCAGCTTTATTGATAAAATTTTAAATTGAATAAATGCATACTGTTGGTCAGTCTCCTTGCCTCTCGGTTTGTTAGTGAACAGTAAAACACCTCTCTGGTCCACATCTTTCATTCCTCTTTATTGAAGGTTTAGTTATGAATTCAACGAAGCAAATTTGTATTTGTTAAGTAATGTTTTATAGTATCAAAATGCACTTGAATATGAATATAATAATCGCATAATTGATCGTTTTCATAAATTGATATTCATATGAGCATTTCATTGTAAAAAAGTATGCATTGATTAATTATCTTTTTCCAAATATTTCATAGAGTTCTATAACTTTTGAAACTTGAAATTGAAATACTGTAATATGAAACATTACATTCATTTGTAATGCTTTTCTTTTTCTTCTGCTCTCCTCTGCATATTATTAGAATTACATCGTAAATATATTTATTTGTCACTCAATTTCTTCTTTCTGATAGCCTACAGTCTACTATTTTCTCTCTCACTTCTCTCTGCTTATTTGAACTACTTCAACTTTTGAAAGTTTCTATACTTATTTTCAGAATAAAAGTAAGTAATTTTTATATGATTCGATAAGAGTTTTGTGGATTGTTAGGCTAAACTGAAAAGGAGTAATAATAGTGACAAAGCCAATCAATTCCAATTTCTGTCATAAGTGAGAGCAAGAGCGTAAAGTCTTTCAATGAGAGAATTTAGTAAGGTAATGGGGTTTGAAAAATATTCGGGATCAGGAATAAATCATAAAAATGCGTATGCATAATAAAAATATAAGCCGTTAATCAATCTCGCGTTTAATAACGAAATTTAATTTAAATCATGACTTCAACTTAATAACATGGGGCCCTGGGAGATATGTAAGGACCTATTGGGGCGTCAGTATTTCGCTAAAAAACAGACAGGCATTCCTTACTTACCTAATATATTTCCTTCATGATTAAATTGTACAAACCTAGTTTCCTAAATCATAATCATTTGCTATCCCAAAATTTTAAATCCTCATTCGAGTCCTCGAAGATCACTTGTCCTAGTTTTAAAAATTGGAATACGAAAAATTGACTGATACAAATATTTCGAAAGCACAACAGATACACAAATTTACATATTACCAATCTTATCTATTATTTGCCCCTTGCATTTAATTACGGTCAGTCACAGCCAATATAAGCAAAAATTAATTATCACAGGCAAGCTTAATTGGCAATCTCCTTCCACATTATTCTTACAGCTAAATGATTATGAGATTCGAAAAGGGAAAAAGATTGGTGTTACCATATCTTATAACAATCACCGCTTGTTTGTGGGAAATATTCCAAAGAATCGAGACCGAGATGACTTGTTTGAAGAGTTTACAAAACATGCACGTAAGTTAAAAATTGCCCTAAAAATCAGCTGGAAGAACAAAAGTTATTTTTATTTTCCTGTTCATTTTTTCATTTTTTGTTCATTTGGTTCATTTGAAGAGCAATTGAGTGCAACTAAATGATTGTATAAATGATTTTATGGTTGAGACAGAAAAGTTTTCTTTAAAAAATTGATACAACTTCAAAAAGATTAGGCATTCTTAACTTGAGAATGATTCTTATAATAACTCATAACGTATGAATCAGATTAACTTTTCTTTGCGGTGATGAAGCACTAACAAATGAAAATTATCTCTCTGTCTGCGATAAATACGAATTAACGTGAGGACGATTCAGTTTAAAAACTTGATTGTCTATCTGATTTCTCAAAAATTTACATTGTTGAGACGATCACATCAACAGTTAAATAGATGAGCAAGAGTAACATGATCGACTTTCTGCATGCACAAAACTCCACAGTCTGGATACAGAGAGGAAGAATACTTGATTATCTCAAGCACGTAACTTAATTGGCAGATTCCGTAGCCGAACGAGTAGCCCAACTAAAATTAACAAAATTCTTGATATATATCATTAATGTTTTATAAATACCCCGAATCCCTTGCACCGAACTCATAACTTCCAACAATTATAGCTAAATAAACTATCTTTACTTTTCTATATTTTTCTTTACTTCAGAAATATTTGCATGTCTTCATTGAATACAAATAACGTTTTATCAACTAAAACCAAAGGTTACGGATGTTTTAACTATTTTCTAACTTGATCTTAATACTTTATTTCCCGAGTGCTCAATTTGAAAATTCTGTAAAATTTAAGAAAATAATGCGGGTGTGGTCAGCACATTCATTAGTTGTATCAGTTGGGTGTGTTTTCTGCTTTTAAAATTATTGTTTTATTCTTAGTTATGTTTTTATTCAAGTGTATAATTTATCTGAGTGTTTTCAAGTGGTGAAAGGTTTTAAAACATTACGTTTTTCTCTCTTACTCTAAATTCAATTCATTATTAGTAGGATTTGTGAATTCAATTAGAATGGGGCTTGTAAACTGAGAGGAAGGAAAGCAAAACCATGTAACTTTAAAGATTACAAATGGTGCAACGAAAACAAAATGTATTTGAGTTATTAAAACCAAGAAATTTTCTCTCTTCATATTTCATTTCTTTTATTCAGATTATTTTTAAAGCAAAAGAGAGAAAAACTATTTACCAAAAAGTTAAATTAGCTCACAAATGAATAATTCGTTTGTTAATTCATTATTTCATCAGTCTTTCTAAAATAAATTAAAAGAATGTGCTTCAATCAAAAATTATTGAAAACATATCAGTACATTTTTATGATTATTTTAAAATAAATTTCATTTGGTTTTATTTATTTATTAAATTTATTTATTTTCTCGTTTGCTTTTAAATTATCGTTTCAACTTTTTTTCATAATCAAGTTTAAATACTCCGATAAAAAAATATCTTAATAATCAATGTCAATTCCTTGATTTAGCCGGTTTGACGGAGGTCATTATCTACAGTTCACCAGATGACAAGAAAAAAAACAGAGGCTTTTGCTTTCTGGAATACGAGTCTCACAAAGCAGCTTCGCTGGCTAAAAGAAGGCTCGGTACCGGCCGCATGAAGGTTTGGGGCTGTGACATTATAGTCGACTGGGCTGATCCTCAAGAGGAACCAGACGAACAAACTATGTCAAAAGTGAGTGGATTTTTGGAAAATATTTAAAATGTTTTTAAAAAATATTATTCTAAATTTATATTAATCTATGTGGTTTTTTTCTAGGTACGAGTGTTATATGTGAGAAATTTAACGCAAGATTGTTCCGAGGAAAAACTAAAAGAATGCTTCGAACAACACGGCAAAATCGAAAGGGTGAAAAAGATCAAGGATTATGCTTTTATACACTTTGAAGATAGAGATTGTGCTGTTAAGGTACATAACGAACACATTTTCGATAAAACGAGTACTCAAGAAAGAAAACAATTAAAATTTTAACTTTAAATCATTATTTTTTAGGCGATGCGAGAGTTAAATAACAAAGAAATGGGCGGTTCTCACATAGAAGTATCGCTAGCAAAACCTCCATCCGACAAAAAGAAAAAAGAAGAAATGCTGCGTGCGCGAGAGCGTAGAATGATGCAAATGATGCAGATGATGCAAAACCGTGGAGGGTACGAAAATGCCTTGTACGACTCTCTTTTTATTCTCTTAATTATTTTTGTGCAGTTGTAATTTGTTTTTTAATTCACTGAAATCTCATGAAATGTAAGTAAAGGCAATTAAGTCTAGATCTAAAATTTTTTTACATTTTTCAAATGATGATCTATTTATTGCCAACAATCATTGCCTACAAAACAGATTTCACGATGAAAAAGTAAATGAACTGTACAAAAAAAGCATTTGTGAATGTAATAACTCAATGGTGATTTACGTTATTACAGAGGATCTCCTTCGCATCCGGGTTTAATTGCTGGTCCAATGCCTGTGCGTGGACCTGGACAGGGCCCTCGAGGCACTGGCGCAGGTATGCGTGGACTGTCGCGGACCGACACTTACGGTAAGTCCGGCCAACTGAGTTTTATTGTATTACTCGTTTTTATTTCAAAGTTATTATTCGGTTATTACATTTTGATTACGGAATTAACGTTTATTTCTATAATTAAAATTTTTTTAAATTGTTTTTTTATCTTCAAGGCGTTTTTTTTTCAATGTTTTTTGATCATTACTTTTTGCATCATGATTATATTTTAAAGTTTCATTATTTTCAAAGTTTTTGTAATGATCTGTACCTTGAAAGCAATGCAATATTAACGGGAAAGAAAAATTTTCTATATTCAAATCGAACTATGATCTTAAATGATATACAGAATTGAAGACAGCGATTTCGCTACTAATATTTTCTAAAATCTCCGCTTGAACATTTGATGTTCAAATTCATTCTCTAATGTAACATATTTCCATGCATGCTTTTGATTATAACCTTTACCTCAAAAAACCATTACTTGCTTGCGCGCATGAAAATAAAGATAGCCAATAAACAAAATAATGGTGAAGGTTAATTGTATAATATAATATTCGCATCCCCAAAATCTCCTCGAATATGTGGGTTTTTGTTTGTTAAAATATAAAATAATTTATCAATTATCAATTAATGAGATTGAGTAATTGAAATTATTGTACCGGTTTTTATGCACAAATTTGTTTACTTGTATATCAATCATCAAAATACAATGATAATATCAGTTGATACTTTCACTCTAAAATGTATATAAATTCATATAGATCGCACTGAACCGTCCCTTATCACTTTCATTCAGTTCCGTTGTAACATTTTTCATTGCTTATTTTCTTTTTTATCGTTTTGCATGGTTACTTTGGTTATTATTATTTAAGTATAAATACATATGAATAGTATATGTTGTTGTTAATCTACAATATGAGGTTGAACAATTTTTATGGTTGGTGGTAATTATATAATTCAAGTGAGCAATTTTGCATTGGGTGTAAGGTCACAATTGGTTGCCAAGTTTTGTGTGACGAACATATTGAAATATTAAGTTTTGTTATTTTCGTTTTACGAGAGTGTGAATCTTTGATAAAATCAACAGTATGAACGTATTATGAATCGAAATAATTTTTTTCCAGCTCACAAGGACGTAAGTAAGCCGCGAGTCTCGTTAAAATTGGTAATTGCGCCGCTGATTCGAATACTCGTAGTTTGTTTAATTTTCTCTTTTTTGATAATCTCACTTGGCATTATCAATTTTTTATCCGGAGATGCGTGCCAACTTTCATTTGTAAACACCAGTATAGTTAGCTGCAAGTTTGGCTCAATTTACGTTGAAGATGTGCTATTGAAAGTTGGGACACGTTTCGGAAATGCGACGGTGGCAGTATAAATGATTTTATTTTTTAATAATTCATTTATTTAATAAGATATGATTCTTCAAACCAACCAATGTTATTTACAGCATTTACGATTCTTCAATTTTGACAAATCGTTGATATTTCAATCAAGATATAATTCTCTCTTCTGTCGTTCCATCTTCTTCTTTTATATGATACCTAATCTTCGATAATTGTTTCATTTACAAATAATTACCCTAATTACTGTTTGTTCCGTTTATACGAATTTCAGTAAGATATCCAAATCATAATTAATGTTTTCATTTCAAGGTTCATATTAAAATATTTTATTACTTTCTCCCTTACCGTCGAAATTTAAAACAATTGTTTTTACGTTTTTTACTGTTAGAAAAATTTACAAATAAATAAAATTTATATAAAAAAGGCACACGTAAGTGATGCAATAATGATGAAAAGGTTATCAAAATTTTGGGTCTATTTTTAATGTGTATTTTTATAGATTATGATTACGAGTATTACGGTTACGGCGATTATCGAGGTGCCTACAATGATCCATATTACGATGACTATTATCGATACGAGGATTACTATTTTGATTACGCGCCGCCTCCACCGCCTGCCAGAGGGAGAGGCAGGCAGCCTCAACCGGTGGGTCGCCCTTTTTTAATCGTTTTTAAAACGTTCATTTATTTATTTTATTTATTTACTTTTCTTAAGAACATTTTTTCACTTTTAATTTATCATTATTGTATTTTATTATGTATTAATAAAAATAATTTTGTAATGATAACGATACCCTATTAATGTATTGATGATCATTACAAAAAATTATTTTATTATTACGTTATTATTAATGCTAAATGTTAAATATTTGGTAAGAAATTGGTAGTTTGATTGTGGCACAGTGTTCGCGGATACCCTTCAATTATTTATTTCAATATTTATAATATTTATTTTTTAATTTATGTTATATCATTTTTCATCTTCGTCGACGTCTCGTTGTTAACACACAAATTACAAATCATTCGTGCAAAACACTCTTGTTGTTACACTTTTCTAATCACCCATGCCACACATTCCAAAAACATTCCTTAAAGCAGTTCTTGTCGCTATATGTATTTGATGTATAGGAAATGGCTTCATTTTGTTTGTTACATTTTTTTTCAATTTTCATGTTTTATAGATGTGTAGATTGATTTGATATTAATCATTAAGTACGTTCATAGATAATTTTAGTAAAATGAAAATATATCTCTGTACTGAAAATTAACAATTAAATAACATATTTGATTTCATATGAGTTTACTTTTGAATATTATAGTAGAATTTAACTTCAACTAAATTTGTTTTTACAGAAGTATTAATTTTGGAATATTAAAATTCAAACTAACTTCATTAATTAACCATCATATACACTTCACTCAATATTCTAAGTATATGGTATACTTTGTTAGTGTATGTGTACTTTAGAATTTTCATAATTCAAGATGTGCACTGCATGAAGCACAAATTTGGTTTTGTCAGCGAAAAAGAGATCAGCTCGTTTTGAGTGTCCTAAAGCACAGAGAAATAAAAGTATGTATTCAAATGTACATTGTAACATATTTAATCGTGCAAAGTACCAGCGAAGCCTACGATAAAAGGATAATCATTACATATTTTGAGTGAAAATTAATAATAGCCGTAAATAATGAAAAACATCGTTAATCTTTTACTAATAGACTAATCCCAATGAGCCGAACACGTTGCCACTACCAAATTACTTGAACTTAAAATTATAACATTAAAATCATGTCTGAGCCACGGTAGACTCTCTATAAAAAAAAAGAAAATTCAGAATTCACAAAAATTGGCGAAATCCCCAGCATCCCATAGCGGAAATATCGAATTCGAAATAAAAGATTTTTGCAATTTAAGAGAAAATTCATTACATTCGGACTGCGTTTACTATACTTCAATAATCGTTGTTACCAAGCAGGAGAAACATATAAATCTATTCATGTGTAAATATAATTATTCATATGCTTGATGTGTATCATACTCATATATGAATCAATTTTACTATCAGTTTCAAATATTCTCATATTTATTCACTTTGGTCATTCATCAAATTTGTAATTTCAGTTATGTACTGCTGGCATGGTGAACAGATAATCGTCAATACTTGAGTTAGTATAAGAAAACTAATAATTTTTATTTACAGCAAATATTTTTTCGATTGTCTCTTGGCTCGGATATGATGTAAACTTTCTCACTACCTCTCGTTTGGTATATAGAGTCGTCAATGCATAATTGATAAATCACGATTAATTAATCACATCGGAATTGGCAAATCGATGAAAACGGTGATCAACTTTTTCTCTCGAGCAATTTTTTCGCCTTCTTTCTTTCTTATTTTCAGGTTTCGAAATCTCAAATTCATCTTTCAGTACTGAATTTTATTTTAATTGCTTGACTTATTTTTTTCAGTTTTTACACGTTAAATTAAACGTTTTATAACATTTATTTATTTATTTTTGTTACTCTTAACAGCATTTAGCAAGGAAGCCTGGATGATGGTTCGGGAGGAAAAGTTGGTCGTCGTTGGCAGTGTTCGACGAAATTTCTCTAATTTTGTCAGAATGTGTATCACAAGCATAAATAGTAATTACAATGATAAACCTCTCGCGAGGATTCATGAGAGAAGCTTACATTGTCTAAGAGAGTGAAATTGCCGTACATGAGTGTGAGATTATTGCGCTGAAATATTTATGATTCTAGGATTGCATCGGTAATGAAAGACTGTATCAGCAGAAATAAATTTGTCTATCGATGCTTTCCAATGAAATCGCTTGGGAATACGCTTACGCTTATATTTTTATTTATTTATGATTTTGCGCCGCTTTTTTTATCGCATATTATTATTCGCTTTTTGTACGCCTATTACACTTTTATTTTTTTAACAATTATTTAACCGATTTTACTGCCAGTGAAAGAACTTATCGTTCATTGGAAAAATTCGGGACCAGTGTATAATAATTATAAATTAATCATCGCTGCAGCTTTTAATTTAATTGCACACAAGCTTGCTTTTGCTTATTATTTTTTTATTGCCGTACGTCTTGACAATTTTGCTTGAATAATACCGCTTAAAGCAGGTGAACGCTTTCTGCTTTTACCCCTGCTTTGTTTTGATGAACCTTAAATCCAGCTTACGAAATTCAGTTTTTTACGTTTAATGCTTGTTTTTCGCTTGTAAAAATAATAGAACCACAAGTACATGCGTACTTTGTTATATCACGTGAATGCAATGCGTGTTTTACTGCACATATTGCATCTTCACATATTCCTTGATGTACAACCCTTAATTTCTTACTAACCTGTGAAACTGTCAAAACCAGTTTGTACATGTTAACACATATCGAGCTGGTCGAGTTAAAATTCGCAAGTCTAAATTCATTAAAATTTTATTAAAAAAGTTAAGAACTTAAAATTTGAACATAAAAAATCTAATTCGGGATACATCGCGAGTAATTTTAATTTATTAGCATAATTATTATTTAATTTATTTACATTGAAAGCATAGAGAATTCAAAATTAATTTTTTATTCAAAATTCTAAATTAAACTACAGCTTTTACTTATTCTTCAAAGTAATTCTGTATGCTTTCAAAACAATAAATCAGTTGAATGATCAAGTGTTATTGGATTGTACTTCGATTCTATTAATTTGACTGACTTATTGTTCAAATAATGTATTTTTAGATTTTAAGCATCCTTCACAATTTACAATGTATCCAAATCAAAGACATAGCGTGCCTGTTAAAAAAAATGTATAACGATTTCTAAAAAAGAAAGAGCATGTATGTCAGATACATATCCCATATCCTTGAAATATCCTGCAAAAAAGTATGTTTTTCTTTCTGTGGCATAACCGTTATGTGGTTGTTGTTGTTTTCGCTGTTTCTCAACGGACAGGCTGGACGTGGCCGTGGAGTGGCGGCGGCGGCACGTGGCCGGGTCGGTGGCCCCCAAGCACGTGGGCCAGTTCGGGGGGTGCGCAACCCCGCAGCTTCAGGGGCCCGTGGGGACCAACGGCCAACCGCTCGTGGGGGGGTGGTCCGCGCCAAGGGAAGTTTACCAGGTGAGGATGGTCTGTATCTAAGGAACAAACTTGAACGTTCCATTTTCTATACTCTTTTCTCATATCTCATTCATTCATCTTTTTTCGTAACTTTCTGATTAGTCGTTGTTATACTATAAATACTCTTGAATACTACTATTTTGCTGTTTCAATTCCTTTTAACTTATTTCAACGTATTTCTTTTTAAACGTGGAAAAAAAAAATAATTATCGATAATGTTCGGCAATGATTATCTATGGTGTGCATTACGTTTTTTTACTCAAAGATGCTCTTTTTTGTTCATTTTTAAGTGAGAGAATGTGTGGGCCTCCGACGTTTCAAGGAGCTCGTTTTGTCGTGAAGCAAAAAACGATCTCGTTGCAAACGAAGCGAGGGATGTAAATATAAAACCGAGAGAGATAACAAAGGAAAATGTACATACTGAGCGTATTAAAGGTACTTTGCATTAAATTTTACTACTAGATGTTTTTAAATATGAAAAAAATATTTCACGTGCATATAGACTATTTAAACGTATTGTAGCACTCTTGCTCGTATCAATTTTCACCATAGTTATCTTGATTATTTTACTTTTATTATAAACCCGCAATTGTGCAAGACAAAATACACTCACTCTCACACATGATTGTTTAGAGCACGATTGTAAAACTTAGATGTGAATCTTTTTTTATATCATAAGCATGTTTCATTAGTAATGAAATATGTACGCTTGATTAAATGCCCAGCTAGTTGATATTATAGTTTTTTGTATTATTTTGTCTCGCACCTACATTCTCAGCCAAATAAAAAAACGTAGATTGCACTCCAAATGAATATCATCAATATTTTGTTAAAAAACAGTATTGAAAACAATATAATAGTATCCATAATTGCTTCACTTGAAACCAATAAATACTTGTTTAATTAAAACATTTATTGATACTACTATATTGTTCTTTTCGGTACAAAAAAATCGTTGCTAGAATGTAGCACGTTTTTTAACTCTTACCACCTCATGATAACACGAACTAAACTGAAATGAAAAATCGCCACCATTAGAATAATATTTATTAATTTAATGTTTTTTGTTTTATAATTAATAATTGTCGCACTCCTCTCGTAGATCCGTAGATTGGCATTGGCTTGCGCGCTTCTTGCCATTGCAATAAGCTTCTACTCATCCTCGATCCTCAACAACTCCTTGTCCAAGTACAAAAAATATAAAAAAAAAATCACACTCTCGATCCTCTGCGCTATATCACGACGACCACCGACGAAGTGTCTTCTGCTGAGAGCGAGAAAGAACATCCATCGAAGCGTTTGCTGAATCTCGACTCTCACAATTATATATGCACTTTGTTTTATCTTTCTTTCGATTTTTTTTTAGTTAATCAATCCTTGTTGCTTGGGACATATATTTTATTCAGCGAATATATTAGATGATATTACTCGCGATATGTATGCTAAAGTTCATTATTCGTTTTAATTTGAATTTATCTCGCGCATTCTGTGTACGAAATCGTACATTTTCTTTATTCATAGTCGAACGATGTACATGCGTTTTATAATTCATTCATCATCGATATAGAGTAACAGTTTTTACATATTTTAATTATTGAATAATAATGTCAAATTGAACGTTTATTTATTTATTTGTTGAACTTGTTACTCTGTATCCGAAGCTTTAAGTTCTTAAGTTGTTTAGTCTTCAAGTGCAGAACTTGTATGTACAATTATAATTTTAGTAGCTCTGCAATCGAGTTAACTTAATTTTATCATTTTTCCAATTACTAGTAATGAATTTTTATTGAGATTCGAAATATGGTGTTGAATCCCTAAATTATAATTATTTAAAATTGTAGTATCTTTAAAAAAAAACAGGCCTTAGCGAGTTAAACATGAAATTTTGATTAATATCGTATGAAAATGAAAAAATAAATTGGAATTCGCAGTGTCGTTAATTGATTAACTTGTAATTTCATTCTAGCGTATTGAGAGCAAGAATTGTATTATAAAAACGTGTTACATACTATTATTATTATACTTATTATATTTACTATTACTATTATACCTAGTATGAATTTTCAATAAAAATATTAACTTGATTTCTTTTTAGTTCATCTTTATTTTCTTTCTTTTTTCTGCGAAGAAAAATTTTACTTTTACTCTAATTTTTCATTTCTATTTCTTCGCAATTCTATATATTCAAGGTTTTCCCTCAATTTTCACTGTGTGCCACTTTAATATAAGTAATCAAATATTTATTATTTAGTATTTGATCTTTGATTGTCACTATGCAAGTTCTACTCGACATTAAAAATTAGTAGCTAATGATTGACTGAAAAAAAGAGAAAATAAAGTAAAATAAGTTGAGTAGAGCTTTGACAAATTGAAGAATAATGTAAAAAATAATAAAAAAAATTCGTCGTTACGACGGCAAAAAAAGCTTGACTGACATCGGTATTTTGTGTGTCCTCCTTTTTGCTGGCTCGATGATCTTCTTGGACTCAGCAGCAGGTAAGCGAAAGTTTGACGGGGGTCACCAGAACCAGGGGGAATCTAAACGTCGCTTCCAGAGCAGCTGGGGGAACCAGCCCCTTGCCCAGCAACCATTGGGCAACGCGTACGCAATGGCGGTGAACGGCGGCGGAGGCGGCGGCGGCGGTCCGGTTAACGAACGTGGCGGCGGCAGCACAGAC
Organism: Trichogramma dendrolimi; assembly: GCA_034770305.1. Taxonomy (NCBI): domain Eukaryota; kingdom Metazoa; phylum Arthropoda; class Insecta; order Hymenoptera; family Trichogrammatidae; genus Trichogramma; species Trichogramma dendrolimi. Next base: position 1,165,452 of record JAPMIB010000007.1, on the reverse strand, counting down.
GACGAGTGGTACCAGGACTCGTATCAGTCCTGGAGCTAACTTGCTTCCAATACTCCCAGCAACAGTAATAATAAAAGTACAGATGGTCCAGTCGTGGAGCAGTAGCAGCCACCACTACCAGACAGAGATCAAACCAGATCGTTATCATCACCATTTACAATATCAGCAGCATCACCATTACTACTACTTCAACTACTATTACTATTACCGTCAGCATTATTATGTAATCGCCATCATCAACTTCATCGTCGTGTTCATCTTCATCAGCATCAACTTATTACAAAGACTAGCAGCATCTCCACCACTACCACCACCATCACCACCACCACTTTTCTACAACCGGATCCGTACGTTAATTGTTGTTGCAACTGTAATATTACTTTGCCGCGACGCTCTCCGGCGACGTTGTCCTGTCCTCCCGGCGAGACGATTATTATTCGCCGCGAAGCTCAACTCGAAAGAGGCGTTACTGTTTATATTCGATTCGTCAAGGCAGCTCGCGAAAGTCGGATAGAGAAAGAAGAGTCTCGCTCGGGACGATCGGCCCGCGCCCGATTTGACCGGAGATTTGCGCGCGCGCGCCAAGTGCAAGAGTGATGATAATTTTTAAGGCGATGCAAGTGCAAATGCGTGTGCGTGTGAAAAGAAGTTGTGCGAGTGAGATCGTGCGTGAGTAGTTCGCTACGCGAGAACGAGTGCGAGTCTTCGTTTTATATTACATATATTACATATACATATAGAGCAAAGAGAGAATGTGCAAAATGATGAAAAAAAAAAGATACGCGCGAGTAATTTGTTGTTTTTGTATATCAAAGATATGTGGTGCGATTGAGCGTATGCGTGCGTGACATGTGTGAAAGGTTTTTTTTTAATTTAAAAACACACGTTGATGTTGCTGTGCGAAAGAGAAGTTATAGTTCTTTAGGCGAAGGGAGAAACAAATGGGAGGGAGAGAGAGAAAGAGAGTAAATTAAAAGAAAACACAAAGATAACAAATGAAGTATGAAAACAATTAATAGCAGAGTTTTATATGAGAAAATATAATAGTAGTATGACGCCACCACCTTCGCCCCACTGTTGTTGTGATTTTTTTTTTTCGGTGAAAAAATTATGTACAGTGATATTAGCCACTGGGACTATTATTGCGATCGCAGTGACCGCTGACCCCGTACTAATTAATATATATTTACACACGATATATCATATATATATTTAACAAATTTATTAAGTATATATATATGAAAAACCACAAACTGCATTGTCACGTTCGTTTGAAAAATACTGCCGAGCAAAGATATACACGGTTCATTTACAAAGGGATTGATAATACAGAATATATTAACAGAGAGAAATAATAATAAATAATAACTGAAAAGCGCGACACGCTGACGATTTTTTTTCCAGAATGATATAATATATTTTTTGTGAAGACTCGTTACAGTTGTATTACAGAAATATGATAATCGTTTAATAACGCGGCAGCAAAGTTAATCATAACTCGTTTCAAAGCACACGCGCGTGCGAAACATTTAATTAATAGACGACAAGCATAACAAAACAAAACAAAAAAAAATAAAAAAAGATAAGCGGTCATCGCTTGAACAATTTTTCAGAAAATTCGTGCAAAAAAAAGTACTAGTACAAGCGGTCGTACCTGAAAGATGAATTATTATTACTACATCACTTACGCGTTTTTTACAAACACATTATTATTCGGGAACTTTCAATTTTAGCTTATGCGATTGTTTTAAAAAACTATTTTCTATTCTATGAAAAATCACTTTAAGAGAAAAATCGCTCGCGCGTAGTTGTGTATAGGAAATTCACGTGTAAACGAAGACGCGAGTGCAAGATTAATATTCCATAATCTATCTATATCAATATAAAACAGAAAAGAGCAGAGTGTAATAAAAAAGCAAGGCAGGCAGTTTTGATAAACGGAGCGAGATAAAGCAGGAATGGATGAAAACGCGCGGAAATAATGCCAGACGATTTTCTCGAGTGTCCCCTCGTTCCCCCAGCGGGAGATTCGTGGAAATCAAAGTGTCGTAGGAGAATTTACGGGGTTGAGCAAGGATTATAAGTTCCACCTTTTTCTTTTGTTTACGTTTGCTTCAAAAGAAATTATTTTCTGCTTCTAACACATAATGTAAACATCAATTCTGAAAAACCGATAAATTAATTGCCAAAAAATTAGTTGTATTAAGTGGATTTTGTTCAATGCAATAACTCTGGGTGAACGAAAATGACCAAACCTCATTTGCAAATCACACGAATTTATGATCTCTCAGCCTAGTTTAATTTTCCTCTCAACACGTGTCAGTTTCTGCGCGATAAATGCAAGTTTTTGGCGATAGGTTCGACATTTAGGGCGCGAATATAAATATATATTTACGTTTTATTACGAAAGATTAAAAAATTACAGAGCAAGAGAACTCTAAGTTCGAAAAATATAATGAAAGATAAATAGATGTTCGGAAAAAGCGTTTAGTACGGTCAATGATTGACAAAATATAATGATAAGAAAATAAAACCGAGTGACACTTTAAAATGTGTTCATCTCGTATGTGTAATAACGTATGCGTGAAGCGCGCCAAGCGCGGTTTAGACCTTCTATTGTTGGTCTATAAATGTGTACAGTCAGTGAAACTATTATTATTAAGGGTCAGACGATTATAAAGTATAGGAAAAAAGCGCGATAAAGTTTTTGTGCGTTTAAATAAGAGAAATAAAAAAAAATATAGAGTCGTGCGGTCGGGATAAAAGAGCGGATCTATCGAAAACGATATAAGAGTAATGATATTAGAGCGATATGACCGAGCGTGCGACGCTCGAATCGAGTTTTAGTCGTCTCTGCGAACGGTGTCTCCGCGGGGTTCGTTCGATGGTATTTGTTCATAAATGTTTTTTTTTTCATTTTTTTTTATTTTATGAAAAAAAATTGTATAGGACAGAATAGAATGAAGGAATATAGTACGGCATTGAAGGAAGCTCCGCAAAGACACGACGCCTTTGCTGGAGACCCAGAGATCGGATACGGTTTGTTGTTTTTCTTAGTTGGCTTGGAAAGAGGTACGACTTAGTATGAGAGAGGCGGAAAGGCGGAAAACCCACTTGTACAGTAAAAACAAACCTTTTTTCGTTCCAAATGAAAAAAGTTATGAGAAAAAGACTCAAATCGAAAAACGGCACGCAGCACCCAAGTTACGGAAAAAATTTGTTTTTCAAAATTATTGATTTTTGATATTTAGTATTTTAAAAAAAGTATATATTCATATTACATTTTTGGCATTTTCGCGTACAAATGAATGTTAATTTTTCAATTGTTGATGAAAAAAAATTCTCTGAACGCGTTTCTTTCGGTAGAAAATACGGCCAAGAAGAGTTTGTTTAGAAAAGATTCGCGATAGATGGGCTCAGGCATCAGTATGATGGAAGTAACAAACAATAAGATATAGACAGAGGCAGACTTGACGGACGGTGCGCCATCGAGTTTCTATAAAAATTTGATAGTGGCATCAAAAGAATTCATTTTACATCGGTTTGAGCAACAAAAATTGAAATAAACAAAAAATTTTGGCAAATAAAAATTTCAAATTTCGGCAATGCTTTACATGTAAAATATGACTCGAAGAGAATAACAAAAAAAGTACTTCTCTGGACAAAAAAGACAAAAAAAGTAGTTATTTCGATGCACACCTCTACACAGTAGGCGAGAAGAAGTATACAATTGTAAGAGAGAACGGAAAGCGCGAGAAGGACAATTACGGAGCGATTAATACGGAATAATAAATCAATTAGATAATAGGCGATAAAAGACAGGACTTTATTAACAAGAACAATAACAAATGATACCAAGTCGATTAATTATGATTTTCAGAATGATTAAGAAACACGCCATACGCAAACTTCTTTTCCAGATTCGTTTCGCTGATTAGGAAAAAAATTTGGTCTTATCAAAAAACAGTTTACTCAATGCAGTTGATCTCTCTCGATTTGCCACGGGATAGTACGTTGTTTCAGGCTGTAATTTTTGGCCACTAATTATTTTGCAGAATTAACGTTGCTCATAGTAAATGATATCTCGAGTTCAATATTATTGAAAATTGCTTACTTGGAATAAGGTACATTTAAAACAGTTAAATATGTTAACATTTTTAAATAATTTGGAATTTATCAGTATCAAAATATAATTTTTCTTTCATATACATAAAATCATCACAAGCATACAAAAATAGAAGTAATTTTTTTATATAGATCAAAATTCCTTAAAATTCATTTCAAATTAAGATACCTTACTTCATGTAGCATTCTGTTTATAAAATAGCCTTCAAACATTAATAAAAATTCAGATTTGCAACAATTCGCGACTTGAAAATTTGATAAGCAAATGTAAGAATAAATATGAGCGAGTGAGCAGCAGTACGTAAATTCGTTTGATGAAGACAAAATAATGACGCGAACCACACAGAATGATCGTGAAAATAATTAATCTAGCAAGAAGGAAAAAATATCGCAAAAAAGCATGTTAACACCCAATACACACTCACATGTACACAGCCAATTTTTTTAGTGTTGAGACTCGTTGTTATTGTTAGCCTGTTAGTTAATTAGTAAGAGTTGTAAGTGCGGGCTGTAGTTGGTCCCTTGTCCCTGGAGAGCCTAGACGCGCCCTCCCCCTGTTCTGGAGATTATCTGCGTTTACTGAAGCTTCAATGTTTTTTATTATTATTACAATTTTTCAGTTAATTTGATTTTTTTATAAATTTTTTCAAAACATGATAATTGATTAAATTTTTAGAAAGCATGTTACAATGTTAATGATCTTGGTTATTGATGATAATAATAATGAAAATGTTAACACTTACCGTGGTTATATACAATTAAAAGCAACAATAAGATATGGAAAATAAAGTAAACAAAAAGACACGATATAGGCGTGAACTTTCATTTTGCATACTAAATTTTCTTTTCTGTTACAATTTGGATTAAAAAACTGAAGTGATGAGAAACTACCGCATAATTGAACAATAGATTATAACAGTTGAAGAAATTTACGCGATCATAATATTAAACCGACCTTTAACAAAATAATACAAAACCATCACCGACAGCACACTCAATAGGCATAAAATAGGAAAGATTTACTGGATACCCCCCGGAAAACAATTCATTTAATTGATAATAAACAGCAACTTACAGGATAGTTAGAAATATTTACTTGCAGAATCACTTGGTAAACAAAAAAAATGATAAAAAAAATAAATAAGATGAAACCCCCCTCACCCCACCTTCTTAGTATTTGCATGCACACAGTTTTTTCTCAGCATTATCGAAAGAGAATAAAAACAAAACGAATACATTATCATGAGTAAACGATGATGATTTTTCTACATCAAGCGCATATGTCAGCTAAAGATGCAGCAAAAATAAAAATAAAAAGCTAAAAGCACGAGACATTACGATTTAAAACGAGATTGTCGAGTAATCGAGAAAAAAGGAATCGAGACCATTAAAATGTGGAGACATGAACGACTAAAGTCGGTAAAAACTAAGCAAAATATAAACGAACATGCGATGTTTATGAATTAAAATAAAAAATCTTAAAAATGTTGAACATTGAAAAGGGGAACACGCAAGAGTCGTGGTTTTTTTAGAAAATAAAAATTGACAAGATGAAGAAATGCGAAATGTAAAGATCGGAGAAAACGACCTTAAAGTGTCTTGACACGCAAAGATCGCTGTTGCTCGCGAAGCCTCTTTAATTATTTATGAGCATATTTTGTTAATCTTTATTCACGTTTTTTGTACTAGGACTAATATTATTTCTTCCCTCGCGAACGTCGAGCGTGCGAGTTATATGTTCATTTTTAATTTTTCTATTAATAAAAGTAAATTTAATGAAAAAAAAGCAACAAAAAAAGGAAGAATAAGGATTCACGCGTGCTCGACGGTCGCGTAGCTAGGTAATCGCATTCTAGTAGTTTTTAATGATGTTTAAAAAGTTATATCGAGATCCCCCAATCTCCCTTTTTCTTTTTTTAAGATATAATCGATACATCGACACTCGAACGGCCGAAACATCGAAAGAGCAGGCAAAAAAAAGTTAAAATAAAACATTGTGGAAACGACGATGAATTCGAATTGATTGTAACGCTAAAGCTTAAAGTTTATAATAGGCAATAGACATAACAAAATAATAACAAAAAATTATGGTATAAACATTTATTAAGTCAATATTAAGCAGTTAAAATCGATTTTTCGAAAAGGGAAAGAGGAAGCGTACAGAGGGAAACGGGAAAACTAAACGCGGAGAACATTGTTGAGCGTGTAAAAGATTCATGTTATATGAGAAGGAGAGTGAAATGGGAAATTTCTGACCCAGCCCACACATCATCAAAACAGAATAAAAAATTCTGATAGCAAAATTTCTTTTTAGACTTTAAAAACAATATAATTACTGAAAACATATGGCTACTAAAAATAGGCGTGACAATTTTTTTTAACGTTTTTTGGACAATCGAAATGATTTATTCCCATCTCATCTCTTTCAATATATAATCTGTAAATTTTCAGTTAACATTCATCCAGTCCTTCCTGAATTTCCTTAACTCCTTCCAATCTTACATTGTTCCGCCTACAAGAATAAGAGGAGAAAAAAATTCCCTAATCCCTTTATTATCCTATTTATATAAAAGCATAATATTCGAGGATATGTAATATTAATATTAACACAATACAATAAGGATGAATATTCGCTAATATCATACTGAGTGGGTTTTTGTGAAATGATAATATTCCAATATTAAAAAAAAATATTTAAAAAAATTCTGGTCTTTGTCCGAGATTGAGAGATGAAAAGGCGCAAGAGTGACAGATGAAAATGATAATAGTCGGGAGAAACATCGGAGCGGAAAAATAAAAAATGGTAGTAATTCTTTCATTGAAATTACGCGTACATTCGACTACGAATGTAATTATGTATGCAAAATCATTTTTGAGCTAAATTAACATGTAATAATTGTAACGAAAAAATTAACTTTTCGAAATTTAAGATGTATTGATATTGATATGAATAAGGCAAAAAAAAAATTTAAAAATTAAAAATTTAATAACGGCGTGTGTCGATGCTGCGATGAGACAAAGCGATGACGTTAGTTAAGTGGAACAGAAGCGCGTGAGAACGAGAAAGAAAGAAAGGCAGAACGAAAGAAAGAAAGAAAGACAGAACGAAAGAAAGAAAGAAAGAGAGTGAGAAAGAGAGAAAGATTGCAATTGGAGCGAGAAAATTTGGGAAAGAGCGTGCGAGAGTGCTTTTTCGATAAAAGTAAAGAAAATTTGCATCAAGAGAAACAAAATTTTTTTGTACATCAAAATCGTTTGAAATTTTTATATGATTCTATTGATTAATTCTAAATTAAGATACCGTTTTTTTCAAAAAGAAACGTACTACTTGTGATTGGCGAAATGTGATTTCGTGACTTTTGTAAAATTGCGCTCAAAATTTTTTTTTGAGAAAAAAAGCAGAAAGCGTCTAAAAAGTTATTTATATATTTATTATTATACTATTGGTTATTAATCGTTACGAAATAAAAGTTGCAAAAAAAGAGAGAAATTATGAGAAATTCTGACTCAATGTATACTGTACTGGTTATAAAAAAAAAATGAAGTAAAGTTTTGGTTAAAAAAAGAGTGAGAGACAGAGAGAAAGAGCAAGAGAGATTGCAGAGTGAGAATGGTTATTTGTTTTTAAGATCGGAAAAAGGCAGGAAGAAAGAATGAGAATGAGCTTGCGGGAGGGGCAAAGATATAAAAAAAGAGCAGAGCAGTGCATCGCGCGCGTTGATGAATGATTCGTCGCTTTTCGATATCTTTTTACGCAAACCACCGAATTGAAAAATAAAAAGAGGAAAAGAAAAATACAAAACGCAGAACAGCACGTTTTTTCTTCTCATGATTGACGATGATAAATTCCATCGCACGCGGGTATTGCGCCTGGCGATGGCGGAGGCAGTTCACGGTGACACGAGACTTTAGACTGAATCATTATATAAGTACTAGCGTCAAACGTTAATCGTGTTTTGTCATATAAAAAATGAAAAAGAATCTACGAAACGAAAAAGAGAAAAAAGAAATAAGCGAATATATGTTGTGAACGATCGGCCCGCATGCGCGATCTCGAGCTATAAACCCGATTATATTATTATAAGGCTCCTTTCATTCCCCCCTCGAGCGCCCCTCGGAGAAAGCGAGCCGCTCCTCTCGTATCTATACACATATATACATATATTTATTTTCACATGCATATATATATATGTGCGTATAATTAGGGAAAATTCAAATTTTCATCTTGCTAATCACGTCCGGGTCTCCCCCCTTATTAATTGTTCTTGTTGTGCGCGCGTCAGAACGCGCCCTATATTGACCCTGTTTATATTATTATTATTATTATATTATTATTATTACTTATTATTAATTATATAATTATTATTATAATATTATTATATATTGTTTGTATTTGCGCATGTGCGAAAAAGATGGCAAAGAAAATTATTTCTGTATAAATATTAGAGAGCGGGGAGGCTCGTCGCGCGGAGCGGTTATGTGATGTGACAATCGGATCGAACAATAAGTTTCACGACTTTTGTCTCTATCAGCGAATTGTAAAAAAGCGTCGCTCGTTTTTTTGTTAGTTTGTTTTCAGCCGAGGGCCGCTTGGCGATGGGATATAAAAGGTAGCCGCCGCGTACGTTTGTTTGTTAAATAATAATCGAACATATAATTAATTGAGAAAAAAAATACTAAGAAATTTGATGATTAAGCTATCAGCACGCCTCAGCCTGCTCTGATGAGCGTGACGCGGGTTACACTTTTTCTTTATCTAGTTGTCCTCTTTTTTTATAATATGTTCTTTCTTTTTTAGGAATTGTATAAAATATTTAAAAAAAAATGTCTAATAAAAAGTTGTGTAATGGTATACGCAGGCACTGTGCGCTGGCTAAGCCGTTGGCCCATTGAATTTGTTTGTTTGCCCCGCGATTAATTTCACGCGAACTGCGACACACAAGCACAAATAATCAGTTTACATGAATCGTATGGAAAGGCATATTCGGGATATTTTATATTGTATAAATTTCATGGTACCGTACTGGCAAAACAAAAACATGAATGTGGAAAAAAATATATTTTATTATTTTTTTGTTTTAATTTTTGTAAAAAAAAATTACTCACAGTTTGCGAAAATTATACGCGAGATATTCGAGAAAAGCGAAAAGACACGATTGGTATTTGAAAAAACCTCTCCTTTTTTGTAAGTAAGCGCTCTAATCGCGCAATTGGTTTTTATATGAAATGAAAAAAAAAATTAAAAAAAATATTTGCCGTGGGCCCGTTGACACGAAATGTATTAACGTTGATATTTTTTAGCATGCGAAGTCATGCGTTTTTTTTAATTATATATAAATATATTATATATATTATATTCCTGCGGATATGCATTTTTTGTGAAGTGATATGTTATTATTTAGCAGTATATAATTAGTGATGATTTATACGAGAGAGCGAGCGAGAGTTTAGAATGGCAGTGTGAGAGAGAGAGAGAGAGTAAGCATGAATGAATCGACAAATAATATTGAATAATTAAAAAAAAATTACACCGATTGGAATTTTAGGTAAAACGATACAAAAATTCTAAGTATTCTGTAATTTAACGGAGGTTTTACTTTAAATTGAATCTATAGACGTCAGAAAAAAATTATGTGCGATTATAATTATTATTGTAAATTTTTTGTACTATCATTTGCGGCTTCGATCCATTAAGATGAAATGAGATAAAAAATGTTATATCGACAGGTATCACAGCAAAATATGTAGGCACGTTATATTATATATATAAAGGAATTCGACGAAAATAGTGTAATATCGAAAAATTATAGATATAAAATTACTATCTGCAAAAAAAATTATATTTAAAACCGATGTTTCATAAATAACCATGTGTAATCGAGAGACGTTCCGCGCCACGCTCCGTGTCAGCTCCACAGATTTTGAATAAATGCAAAAAGCGAGAGAGGAGAGAGAGAACAATAATTTAGGAACAAGAAGGTTATACAGAGTTAGGAATGATTTTCAAGAAGAAAGAAAGTTCGTGTGAAAGAGACAGCGAAATTTTCTTCTTTTTTCCATATCGCAAACTAACAGCAGTATATGACAGATTCTTTTTAACTCCATTTATACAAGAAAAAAAAGAAAGTATGAAAGAAAAGCAAGGATAACTTATTTTGACAAGTCGTAGGACGCAATAGTATACATAAATCAGTAAGATATAAGTAAAAAAAATATATATGTATATTTGTATATATATGGACTCATATACTTCTGTATATGTTTATTATATGTATACGTATATGTATATATACACACACAGAAGAAATCCGTATTTAAATGGACATTTTTCAAATGTAACAACCATACAGAAATATTTTTTCAGTACCTATTTTTACTACATATGTCATCAGATTTTCCTTTTTCATCATTCGGCAATAGTTTTCCGTAATCATATAAATTTTAGCTCAAACTGCATTTTACATTGAATTATATCCGTTGCTTTGCTTTGCTTTCGTTTTCTTTTTTTTTAAACACTTTTTCCGCAATTCAGAAAAAGTTACTCACCCCACCCCCTTTAATTTTAGTGTGAACGTAGTTAAACATTATAATAATAAACAATAAATTTGATGGAAAAACAGCGTTGAAGTATATGGTTCCTTTTCGAGCTAGGAGCTTGATTTAAAGTGTCAAAGATTTTGTGTATGACCAGATGTATTCTACATGTCTCAATAAACAGTTGTATGTGAATTACCTTTCTTAATAAATACGTCTCTATTTTACAAACCCCTTCCTCAACTCCAATGAAATTGTAATAAAAGTTAAATAAATAAAGAAAATTAAAATATCTACATCTGATTTTTTACTTCATTTCTTAAAAGCATTTTCAATATTATTATTAGCTAATTTAAAGCAAATGGAACAAACGCAATAATTACTAGACTGTTTGAAGGATCAACAGTTTCGACGGTAGGTATTACTTACGGAAAATCATAGAAACTTTTCATTGATAAAATAGATTATGTGGATATACTGTTCAATTATATAAAAAGACGATGACAATAAATTAGAAAAGACCTTCTTGAAAATTTAATTTTTTCAATAATTATGTGAGAATGTTGATAATATGAAAAATTTTCCAATGTCAACATGATACATTTTTGAACATGATATGAGTAACATTTTGGCAGATTAAATGAAAACGATGTTTTATTTTCGAAACGTAAATTTTTGATTATATTTCATTAGAGCTTCACTCAGAAATTTTTTTTAAAAACTATTTTTAGCCTTTGAAAAAAGCGATAGGTTGTCTCGAAAGTTTTAAAAAATTTTTGAGACATGTATGACAATAAAAAAACTACATTGTAACACGAAAAAACCATTTAAGTTACAGAAACTTTACGGAAGTATATGAGTTTGTTTGCGGTGCATTGGATACATTATGCATCAGGTAAACTGAATTGCATATTGATATTTTTTGTTTAATTGTATATTTTTACTATAATATCGATAGGAAGGAGGTCGTTGAAAAATATTTGTTATATTTTAGTTAATGTAAAAAAGGTAATTAGACAGTTTTTCAAGATCTTAACAAAATTAATAAAATTTTGAATTATTCTTTTATTTTCCATGAATTTCATGCTGCCCCTTTGCTATAATCGTGTATTATCATAATGCGCCCGTTGAAATTACTCTGGTAATTCAAATGATTTGAGAAAGATATCACACTAGAAAGGATTGCTTTGATTTAGTACTGCACCTATATGCCTTTTGAGATTCTTCTGGTATCTAAACAACTTCCGACAAATATCAGTCAAATAAATTGCTTCAATCATGTACTTTATTCATGTGATTTTTGAGGTTATCCTTACGACTGTATGACTTGTGACAAATGTCACATTCGAAAGGTTTGTTATGAATATGCATTGCATTTATGTGCCTTTTGAGATCATTTTGTAGTCCAAATGATTTGAGACAAATTTTACATTCAAAGGGTTTGCTATGATCATGAACTGTATTTATGTGAGATCTAAGGTGATGCTTTAGTCCAAACAACTTGTGACAAATCTCACATTCGAAGGGTTTACTATGATTATGTACTATATTTATGTGCCTATTGAAATTACCCTTGTCTGCAAATGATCTGTGACAAATTTCACATTCGAAGGGCTTACTCCGATTATGTACAGTCATTGTGTGCCTCTTGAGTTTATACTGATCACTATATGATTTGTGACAAATGTCACATTCAAAGATTTTTCTCTAATCGTGTACTGCATTTATGTGTTTATTACCGTTACTTTTGAATCTAAATGATTATTGAAAAATCTGACATTCGAAGAATTTATTTCGATCATTTACTGTCATCGTGCGACCTTCGAGTTTATTCAGGCTCTTTGATGATTTTTGGTAAATTTCACTTTCATATCAAAATCATCAGTTCTTTATCGATCGAGTAATTAGTCTGAACTTGTCCTTCTATTTTCACAACTGGAAGATAACTTTGATACTCAGATTAGCAATTGTTTTTTGATAGAAACTTTGGCTCAAGTTTAACATCTTTGCACTCAAGATCTATGAATATTTTTTCACTTAACCTCTCTTGTAACGTCACAGAATCATTCAAATCTTCTGCCTGAAATTAATATTACGTAAGTTTTTAATAGTAAAAAAATAGAGCATCATTTATATGATTAAAACTCACTGGTGATTGATCGAGTTGGAATGTTTTAAAGTTTTTGACGTCACAATAATTAAATAATCTAATAATACTAATCGTATTTTAGTGAGGTGACCTCGCGATTATCATGTGTGATAACTGCTTGATGATATTTTCCCTCTCCACTGTCGACTGGGCATAAACAGGCCAAACATAGAGGCCCTCACATGTCATAACATTGAAATTTCAATAAAAGTTTGATCCATACACAAAGTTTTCCTAAAAATAATATACTTTGCGAAAGAATCTAAAGTATAGAAAAACCGCACTTCATTTTCATGTAAATTTTAAAATATTAAACAAATCCTAATGTTTCTATTACTATATTAAAGTTCTACTACTCTTCTCTTAAAGTTTCTAAACAAATTTAAAGAAAATTATTTCGGCGCCTGGAAAAAAATAGAAGATTTCACAACAAATAAAAAAAAACATTTTTCATTTGCACAGAGACAAACGTTTTTCAGGAATTCAATTTAGTTTATAAATATGTAAAAGAACTTATTCTACGACAGCATAAGACTGAATTAAAAATGAAAATCATTCGTTATTGAATTTACGTGCTCACAAGATTCAAAAAGTTCCGAATCGGGAAATCGAAGTTGAGAAATAAAAAAGCAACTGCATACGTAAAGAGAAGGTACATCACGTGAAAATAAAATAGACATAACTCGCGTAATATTTATGTTCTCAGGGTCACCCTTGGCAGTAGACGATATAGCTTGCGCACCACCGCCAGCTCAACCGATACATTATAGGTACATGTACAAGTACGCGATTCAAAGTAATAAAAATAATCTCACGAGTACTTTGCCAAATGCTATGGTTGCTCCACTGTATTACGCAACTGTACGACGCTTGTGCGTATAATACACGCGCCAAGGGTTGGTGCGCGTAGGCGGAAAAGATAGACAGTAAAATTTCTCGTATAATGTGCACCCCGTCCACTGCGTCTAGTCGTGAAAACCAGCTCCGAATTGTTGCACGTTACATCCCTCGCGTATACGTGTGTACGGTCACCGAAACGCGCATAGCTCGAGACATCGCTCTCGCAGTTTTGCTCGCGAACGTTGTAACGGGAAAAAAATATTACAAAGTTTTCGAGTGGACGCGATTCGCCGCGCCACGCGCGACGGGCCCTTATTCCATTTATGATAATTAATGCAAATACGGAGCTTTACGTGGCCTCTGGCGTGGCGCGAGCGCGCGACGCTTCGCGTTTGAATCGTCGACGAGCGAGAGCCGACGAGCGCAACGAGGAGGAGAAGAAGAAGAAAAAAGAAAGAAAAAAAGCGATAAATCGCGGTCGCAGCGCAGCCCCGAGACTTAATTAAAGTCCAACAAGTTTAGCATAAAAAAAGTTACGAAATGATTTTTTATCCCCCCTCCCCAGCCTCTCTTTACCTCCCCCCCTCTCTACTCTACTCTCACTCACGTGCAAAAGAGCTAAAAGTTTCTCTAAAAGTTTGAAGCAAGTCAGTGGCTATATACGAATTACGTTCTAACTGGGTAGAAAATCGTGTGAATAGAGCCACACACAGAGCTCACACTTACACTCGCACGTACATACACACACACACACACACACACCACCAACACACACACACACACAACACACACACACCACACACACACACACACACACACACACACACACACACACACACACACACACACACACACACACACACACACACACACACACACACACACACACACACAGCACTCATACACATAAACATATAAAGGTCAGGACAGCTGCACTGCTGTATATAGTATACGGTAGTGGCAATTCACGCTCGAGCTTTGCAGTCGGGCATGTAGCGCCGTTTCGGTATACAGCAGTTTTGAAGTTGCCTAGTGCACGGGCCACTTCCGTTCGGTTAAATTACAGCGCGAGAAAAATTGAAAGAGACAAAAAGAGATTCCTGCCCGATGCTTTTCTCTCTCTCTCTCTCTCTCTCTCTCTCTCGCCGAATGCAGCAGCAGCATGCTGTGTACTCTTTATTATAGACGTGCTCGCAAAAAAAGCGGGAGGCAAAGAGTACAAGGAGAAGAACAGTTTTTCCATTAAAGCAACTTCAAATTGGATTTGTTTTTACACACGAAGATGTTCTCCTCGATCGAGGTGTGTGTTTTACCGTAGATATAAACAGCCACAGGCCACGAATTATCAAATGAGACGTGTGGCTATACACATGTAACACGAATCTAGAACGATTAAACTTTTCAACTTTGTGGCCGAGCCGAGCTCCAAAATGGATTAAAAAAAAAGGGGAAAAAAAGGTTAAATGTT
Source organism: Trichogramma dendrolimi (assembly GCA_034770305.1). Taxonomy (NCBI): domain Eukaryota; kingdom Metazoa; phylum Arthropoda; class Insecta; order Hymenoptera; family Trichogrammatidae; genus Trichogramma; species Trichogramma dendrolimi. Next base: position 1,150,336 of record JAPMIB010000007.1, on the reverse strand, counting down.
AAATTTCTCTGCGGAGAGTCTGCGCAGCGCAGACTGGCGGCCTTGTTGAGCTGTATTAAAGCGCATTAAATCTAAACCCTCTTTATAATCCAACATAAATAATTTGAATCTCTCTCTGGAAAAAAGTGAGGAAAAAAGGGACGCATGCACACACACGCGCGCGCGCGCTCGCGACTTGACGTATAAAAATAAGCTCTCCTTTTTTTTTCTTCTCTTTTTTTTTATTTCAGTCCAAGGACGCCTAATGCCACTGTGAGAAAGCTAAGAGCATACGTATGTATATATTTGTACGGTCGCGCGAGTCAGCACGAGAGGAGGGTCGCAGAAAGAGAAATCGGAGTAGTACCCAGCGAGTCAGAGAGAGAGAGAGAGAGAGGCCAAAAGTAAATTACCAAGAGCTACGACGTGCCGTTGGCTCGTGTCTCTGCGATTCTCGACGCCAGTATAACGTATACATATATAGTATATGCATATATATCCCTAATATGGCCTAGCTCCGCAGCAAAGCTCGGATACGCTAGGATGAGAAAATATGTTGTTATAATTTATATGGCCAGTGTGTACACTCTCCCGGCCGCGCGCCGCCGCCGTTGTTTTTATGCTCGCCTCCAAAGCTCGTTTGCATATATACATGCGCGGGCGGGCGATATAACCCGGCCAGCAACGAAAACTTTTGCTCTGCGCACGCGGCTGCTCGTGCGTTTCAATTTGTTATTGCATTTAAGCTCCAACACAGTTTGGGTACGGAAAAATGGGGGGATGACACGTCCGGCCTTCTTTGAGCTTGCGTGTGCGCCAAAACTGGCCGAGAAAAATACAGAGAAAAGAAAGAAAGAAAGTGTGAAGAAAGTCAAGTGCGGCCCGCGCGTTACGTTAGAAAATTCGTGTGCACCCCCGAGCTTTTGTCTCTCTTTGCTCGTTTCTTTTTTTCGTCGCTTTCTCCGTACCCTTGCGCGACGACGTCTTTTCACACGTATACGTGCTTACAAAAACACGCTCACATGCGCATTATGCTCGTACACACGCGCGCACTCACTCACACCCTTTACAGAAGTACAATGTACTTTTGCAGTCGCTCGCATGCGTATGTACATGAAAACATACACACACATATATATGCACACCCGTACTACAGTCTCGAGCGTTATACAGCTGAGAAAAGCCAACTAACGTCTCGAAACCTTTGTTTGACTATTACAATATGCGTTACGCAAGTTTTCTCTCTTGCAACTATATATGTACACACATAACTGAATGACTCTTGGCTCCCTTCGAGCTACGTTATACTTCAATGTATCAAATTGGCGCGTAGTTACTTTTTCGCTCGGAATCGTCCGATTTTAATTTAACATCGGTGTGTGTGTGTGTGTAATCGCTGGCTCGTTCCGAGCGCTCCGGCCGATCGCAAACCGCAAATACACCGACGCGCCGCTGCGAAGCGAGCCGTGCAATTATTGGGTAGCAATCTTGGTCACGGCACGGCGGTGCGACGCGATCGATGCGTATACGTGTGCGTTCGCAATCTCTCTGGGCGAGTCCTGCTCAAATTCAGAGCCGTGTGACCAATTGCGACAAAATTAACATTATTAAATTCTTCCTTTCCTCGCGATTTAACTGCATTCTTTTTTACCCCCGGTGCGCTCCACCGGAGAGCTCCAAACAAGATTAATGGAAAAAAGGTCGGTAGCAGTAGACTATATACGTATATAGTACAGCAACAGCAGGCGAGAGGACACGACAGCTCGACGCGTTGGAATCGGATCCGCTCGCGCGCAGATATATTTTTTTTCTTCCTGCTTTGGAGGAAGCTCGTCCGCGCCGATGGGTGCAAAATCGACTTTCGCAAAACGAATGTTTTCTAAGAACTTTCATTAGTATTTTCATAATCTAGATTAAATTTCTGACAACTGTCGGCGTGTATCTGCACAGCGTGCCCTTGGACAGTATTATCTCGGGACCGGTTGGTCCGATCGTAATGAAATAAGTTTTATTTATTGTCCAATCCAATAAGGATGGAGCCCCGAGACGAGTTGTTTTTTACAATACTTATAATACTCAATAGTTATTAAGACAAAAAAGATAAGCAAAATATTTAAATAATAATTAAAATATAAATTCGAATTCCGTGCAAAAAACACTGTAAAAATGTTTCTTCCGAAAAACTTTTAAAAAATGCTGACATCCTTTAACCAAATCGTATTTTAATTCAATTTCCAGTAAATCCTTAATTTTACTATTGGTTAACAAATATTCAATGACAAATATTCCTAGTTACGTTGAGTTTTATTTAAATGAATCGCTCTAACTTAATAATGCTAAAACTTTGTCTTTTCTCTTTTGGTTTTCAAGACTTTAGCCGTAAGCCATCTAGCGGTAATTTATGAATTACTATGCATCTTGAACAAAAAAGTTAAAGGACAAGGAATTTTTAGCACGATTGTGTTAGTTTACCATCCATAAAGATTTGTATTATTCGAGCATTTTGCATTACTTTTAATATGAGTATTTTTATTCAATTTCATGAAAGGAAAGTAGTAAAAATGTATTTATTGGTCAAGCAAAAACGTAATTTTAATATTATTATCATTTCCTTAATTTTATTTTGCTCCTTTATCTTTCATAAAAAATCTTTCATTTAAAGTTTATTAAACTGCAGCTTATGTTGTAACACTTGCCGTGCCGGGTACAACACGCACTCATCGATGATTTATTTAATACTTTAGTAAAATGACAAAAAACCCTTCACTTTTAATGCAGATTTAATATAAAATCAGGTATTGAAATGAATGTTATCTATATTGAATTTTATTTGAGGTTTTACTTTAAATTTTCGTTGAAAATAAATATATGCGTACTCATTTATTTTTTTACATAAACTTTATAAAAAAACTTCATCAAGAAAAATCACATACATAACCTAAAAAAATTAACAAAAAATACTAAATTCTTATAGTAACTTAAAATTTCTTAAGATTTATTTTAAGTATTAATTTCTAAAAAAATGTATGAAAATTCAATGATAATTAATGCCAGACTCTGCCACTAGATGGCGAGTAAATTTATTTTTAAATCTGCAAGTGGCAAAGTAAAATATACATTTGTATAAGTTGAACCCAGATTTCGATAAATATCTACGATATGTTTTTTGTGGAAGCCCATCTTTATGTACGCTGAGCCAAGAGCGAAGTAGAATTTTTCGTCTATTATCGATGCGAAAGAAAATATCAAATGAGCTAAAACGAAGAAGCTCATCATCAACTTCATAAAGATATTTTTGAAAGTGTAATTCAAAATTATTTGAGCCTTAATAATTGTTTTCATTGTCGATGTTTTATCGTTGACCCAGCAGACTCTTGATTGCAGCATATTTGTCCGATTTTTAAAATTTCTCATATTTTTCACTCTTGCTACGATATTGAGACAGATTATAATATCTATTATGCAAAAAATAAAGAAGCGTAAAATCTCTGACACGCCTACACGCGTATGTGCGGCGTCTGGCTTGACAGCTGCTTTCTTGTTATACCTTGGCAAATCATCCACACATCGTACACGCGTAGGCTTTCTTCGATTATATACCTGCCCTATAGTGCACGCATATATAACCACTCATTGTGCAACCTTCGCTGCTGTTTTATTTTTCAGCCTTCGATTTTGGCCGATGAATCGTGCATAATATAGAGGGCCCACAGCTGTCGTCGTCAAATTCGACGACTATATAATACAAAGCGTTTTCACGAGGAGATTTAATGATTGGACTAGGGGTGGTGTCGTCTTTAAGGACAGAGCTCGAACCAGTCACGAAGCGAGTCACGAGCGCACCAGGAACCCTATATAATCGATTTATCGATCGGTCCAGCCTCTCTGCCCCAATACATTACTGCTATAAAACAAAGCAATGCGGCTACGGCATTATCATTATCCTATGCCGGGCGCGAGGGACGAGCAGCAGCAGCAGAAATGGACAAGAAAAAAAAGAGAGAAAAAAATCGCGTGCCGCGCGCACGCCTATATACGAGCTATTAAGAGAGCCAATTTTGTAGGTATTACACGCGCAATCTATTATAATGACAGCTGAGCTCGTGTCTTTGTTTGCTCGAGTTTTATGTTCTTTCGTATATACGTTGATCTACACGATTTATTCGAATTTAAGGTTTACCGATTTACGTTTAGCTTTTTGATCCCTCCCGCATTACAGGTAAAACATCAGCAGCAGCAGCAATTAACAATAACAACAGCAGCAGCAGCAGCAACGTCGACTATATATACGCGCGAGGCGGTGCGACGACCTAAGTACGTGCGCGCGCGAGTTTATAATCTCTCTCCCTCGGCAAACTCGTTATTAATCTGCTAGGGATTTTCAGCCTCATCACTCGCCCTACAGCCCTATTGCACCCGTCCCTTTCTCTCAAATACAGCAGGTATATAAACGCGTGCTGCACCACCACCAGCCCGTCATCCTACTTAAGCGCATATTCGTCAAAGAGTTGCTCTCGCCACCAACTCCGACGCTAAATCTCTGCTCAATCTCTCTCTTGCTGCCACTATGTATATACGCTCGGCGCAGCAATCTATATAACAAATCCCTATCGTTTTTTTTTTCTGCGCGGAGCTCGCGCGACGTTCGAAACGTGTGAAAAATCATGCGCCGATAAATTACTATCCATAAATATAATAATAGCATGTGTACGCGCATTATCGATGACTTATCGCGTTGGAAAATCGAAGGACTCGAAGTAATGGCATGCGTACGATAATAATAATAATAATAATAAGATTTGCAGGTGCAGCCGCGTGGAGTGCAATATAAGGTATCGGCGAAACGCAGATCGCGCGCTCGAAGGGCTCAAAAGCTCAGAGTCGGAAGTCACGCATACATTATATAGTTAGAATATTTCTATGCTCCAGCGATGTGATGTATATTGAAAGATGCAGTGTATATATAGCTATGTACGAGGGGGAGGGTTGGAAAAGCAGAAGCAGCAGCAGCAGCATCGGTGGCGCCGCGCGGAATATTATATATATCTGCGTTGTAATATATAGATATCCGCTTGAGCGATCCAAGTATAAGCTCTACTACTTTTCTGCCACTAGTCTCTTTCTCTCTCTCGACTGTATAGAGAGGGAAGCGCGCACAGTCGAACGGAGTGAAGCATCGGCAGCAACGGGTGAGAAGGGAGGCGGAGGGTAAGAGACGAAGAGAGAGAGGACGCATACGTGTGAGCATGGCTATGGTAGTGAGGGTATCTGTCTCTCCTTTTCAACGTCTGCACGTACGTATACACTGCAGCTACACACACACACACACAGAGTCAGACTTTGGCGAAATCGCGTCGCAGCGCAGCGCAGTATACGGCTCGCTCACATGCACTCGCGTACACGAGGTTGTACGTACACAGACACACGAAGAGCGCATAGGCAGGTACTATATACGTATACACGCGGAGGGGTTCAACGACCATCCGCGCGCAGTTAGGTACTATATATAGCTATAGTTATCGCAAGAGAGGGGTAGGTAGCCTGCATGGAGAGAGAGAGAGAGAAAGAGGAGTGCTAGAGTCATAACTATATGTGTATAAGGGATGCGTGCATGTATAGGTATAGAGCGGTGCAGCATTAGCACTAGTGGCACTGTAAACGTGCACACAGCACAGCCATGAGCGGCGGCGTTGGCGGCGTTGGCGGCGGCAATGGAAGCGGCAGCGGCGCAGCAGGGGGTAGTGGTATGCGCGCCGAAGGGGGTTGCTTCTCTCTTTTCTCTCTCTCTCATACTTGTATATATATCACATGGGGCACACATAGAGCAGTGCGGAGGCGGCGGCGCTTCGACTGCTATACTTGTAGTCGTAGTAGGTAGTAGTAGTAGTAGTAGTACAACAGTCGCGATGAGGCGCGCGCACGGCTCGCAACAACGACGACGACGACCACTACTACTGTGCTGCACGAGAGTGCAGAGAGAGAGCTCGGCCGCCTCGCAGCACCAGCAGTGATATAAGCTGCGCTTATACACATATATCTGTATGTGAGAGAACGACGACGACGACGACTCGAGTGATTATACGCAGTCGCGAGTTGTGCTGCCGCTGCCTGCTACTCTCGTCCTGCTGAGCTTTTCTTGTAATACTCGAGAGAGCCTCGCAGCAGTCGTATTATAGTCGCGCGCGCGAGACAGTGCCTCTCGCTGCAGCAGCATTATAGCGAGTCGCCGGTTGTGTGTGCAAGTTGCGCTGCCTCAACTCTGTGCAAGCTTGCATGTTATTTTTCGTGCCCTCCTCCTCCCACCTCTTTTTCCCCGTATAACAAGTGTGTACATACATCGGTGAGTGAGTGAGTGTGCGTGCGTGCTTGCGGTGCGTGTGTATGCGAACCGACGACGACGTCACGTGTGTCTTGCCGCAGCTTTTATATCTCGTATCGTACGTAGAGCAGCAGTTGTACATCCTCCGCTGCACCGCTGCTACTGCTACGGCTGCTGCTGCTGTACATATACTTATAATATAAACAAGTGACAAAGATAAACGCCGTGTCGTTGCCAACTCTAAACGCGCAACACAGCTAGCTCTAAAGCAGCAGAGATAAGAGGAGACACCGCGCGCCGCAGACGATGTTTATGAAGCGCTGTAACGACGACGACGAGGAGCTTTTGCTGCCGAGATAAGATCTTCTCTCTCTCGCTCTCTCTCTCTCACATACACACACATGCGTTATAGTAGTATAGGTATATAATACAAGGTGTGCCGTGGTGTGCTTTTGTTCGTGCGCGCCGATTATGCATTGTTCTAAGCGCGTTGCGAGGTTCGTCGAGCTGCTGACACTGCCACTGCCACTGTCACCGCTGCTGGTGCTGCTCATCTGACAGGTTTTTACGTTCGCGTATTATCACAATAATCGACGATTGAGCTGCACGGCTTCGCGGTGCATGTGTGTGCGTTGTCGTCCGTGTGTTTTATGAAGATTAGAAGACAAGCGTCGAGCGAGTCATGATCATCGGATCACTGGTAAGTGTCCATTATCCAACGAGCTTTCTTTTTCTTTTTATCTCTTTTATCTTTTGCCGCGAGCGAGCTTGCGACATTGCTCGATTTGTCCGAGTTTAATAGTACACACATCGGCTGATCGAGGACAAATCGTTTCTATCTCTTTCTCTCACTCGCTCTCGGCTGAATCTTTTATGGCTTGAACTTGCAGCTATGCGCTTTCTCGTCTTACGATTCCCCACCCCTTCGAAGCTTTACTTTCTGTTGTTTTTTTCGTCGTTCGTCGCTTCTTCTTCTTCTTACTTACTCACTTACTCACTCTCGATGCGTCCAAACTGCGTCTACTGCTTGATCGATTCCAGACTGCAACGTTCGATGTATCGTATGAATAAAGAATACGCGCAAGTCGCATCTTGCCATATTCAAAGGATCCATTGTCATAGTCGCGCAGTTGCCATATACATTTTTAACATAAAAATACAGATATACATATCGTGGCTTTGAAGACTAGCGCATCGAGTAGTCGAGCGCGCCCGACGATCGTCGTGATAGTATAGTCAATGTATGTGTGCGTGGGTGGATGTGTGTTTGTCGGCAGCCGCCAGTGTGAGTGCAGCACAGTCAGTGTACAGGACAGTAGCAGCAGCGGCAGCAGCAGCATATAGGACTGCTGCACAGAGCGACGACTGCACGAGCAAGCGAGCGAGCGCATGGGCGCGGTTCGTTCTCTCTCTTCCTCTCTCATGCTAGCCACGCGCGCACACGCATATCCACCCTCGCACAGCTCTCGCTCTCTCTCTCTCTCACTCTAGCGCCGAGTACTGTTACTGCTGCTGCCGCCGCTGCTACTACTATGCTATATATAATGCTGCTGCTGCTGCTTGTCTTGCGCGCCTCGACTCGACGGCACTTCTTGCCGCAGCAGAGAGAGAGAGAGGGCTATTATACGATGAGCGCCGATGCACCGTATCCATGGTATGATACGGCACAAGTACAGCTGCAACGATAGCAACTTTTGGTTTTTTGTTTCATGAAAAATAATAATCATTGAAATATCGAGTGACATCGATGGCGTAAAACGCGACGGCAATTTTTTAATAAAAAATACATAAACGCGAATGCAATTGTTTGGCGAAATTCGCGCTGCGCTGCGCTCGTTGAAACAACACGAGAGCGATGCTGACAGCTCGACGACGAGCTTTATACACACATACATATATATATATATACGTGCGTCGTCTGTGTACGTTACTGTCTCTCGGATCGTTTAAGCGATATAATTGCATCCCGGTGTGTAGAGTAGTATAAGTGGAGTCTAAGCTACGTGTATGTGCTTAGTCTGTAACTAACTCTCTCGACTCTGACAGTTTGGCTCCGGCTCGGCTCGGTGTGTATCTTCTCGCTGACGACCAACTCCCTCCCTCTCCTCTCCTCTCCTCTCGCTCACACAGACACACTTTAATATGTGCATTGCCGTTGTGTTGGTCGTCGGCAGTTTTACACTTGGGTTTCGCACACACACATATACACGACGTTTACTATAGCTGCATTCGTATTACCCATATAGATTCGCAGAAAATATATATTTCTCGTGGCTGTTCACATTTTCGCGATATCCCCTCCCTCTTTTCCCTTCACAACACGTGCACATGTCAAACCTGCTCTGAAAGCAAGTAAACAACTCGTATGCTGCTCGTGTGTACATCGCACGAGTTATTATATACACGTATACATTTCATATTTCATATACATTATATGTCCGCGGGGTGCCTAGTGCACTGGAGCGCAACAGCAACAGCGGAACTGTACAATGAAAAACAAAAGAGCCAAATGAGTACTATGATCGATGATGTTTGGTGCAACTCTCGCGCGTCGCTTCGCTGCCATACATTCTATTGTATCTATTTGTACGGATGCGATCGTTTTATAAACAAATCATTGAATAAAAGTCCTAATAGCGTCGATGTAGTACCAAACACTTGCGAAACCTGTTTATTAAGGTAATGTTTTTCATTTCAATCATCCGTACGTTTTTTTTTACTGCGGCATAATTTTATACGATCGATCATAATCGAGCGTCGCGTAATAAATAAATCGTGTATGCCCCATAAACGGCGCGGCAATATACACACGAGCCGTCAAAAAGATCCATTCACATTGCGTGTTGTCGTCGTCGTTAGCGCGCGCGTGTATGTATAGCAAAGAACGATGCGGCAATTCAAATTATACACAGAGAGAAAGAAAGAGAGAGAAATTTATGCAAGCCAGTAATTATTATATTCTACTCGTCTGTCGTTCTCTTTCTCTCTCTATCTCTGCGTTCTCGATTTGCGGTAAAAGCTATACGTACATATTCATCGCATTCGGTATATAAGTGCGAGGATGAAACCTTTTGTCTGTGTTTGCCTCTCTCAGCTCTCTGTCCCTGTTGTGCCCTACAAATATGATCGCGCTCGCAGCTGACACTCTCTCGGCATCGAGTACACACAGCCCCTCTTGTAATAGGAGAAAAGCTGCTTCTCTCTTGCTCGTTCTCTCGCCGAGTTTCGATTTGTGTGCCTGTCTCTCTCTCTCTGTCTTAAGCGCAATAAAGGCCGCGCGCGCATTATATACGTACGTATACTTGGCTCCGACAAAGGCAGCGCACGATGATAATTTCAAATCAGTTGTCTTTGCCAGCAGCAGCTCAGCTTATATGTGTGTGTGTGTGCGCGCCACTTGGTGCGTTGCAGCAAGCAAGCTACTGCAGCATGAGGCGCATTAGCCCCGCAAGCAGCAGCAGCAGCAGCAGCAGCAGCAGCTCGTTGAAGACAAAGCGGCTTGTGCCGCACAGCTTTACCTTATATACCGCTATACGCGTATTACGGCAGCGTTGCGATAATGGCCATTTCTATCTCGGGCGCTACGCGCGCGATAAGTATACGCACGCGTGCACACGTAATATCCTAAAAGCTCGTATAAGTACCCAGCGTCTTGCATTATATGCATCCTCCTTTTCCTCCTTCTCCCAACCAAACACATCTGCACTCGAGCTGCTCTTGTGGGGCGCGCATTATGTGCGTGTGGTGGTAGTGACCTTTTGTAGAACGAGGACATACCGCGTATACAGTAGTGCGGTTGTTCTATGTTTATATTATGCGTTCGCAAGAATCTCATTCTTTCTCTCGTTCTCATCTAACTCAGCCGAGATGGCGCAGTTTCTTTTATCTGTGCGGTCGCGTGCCAGATACATCGCAACCATGCCCACGCACATCCACCCCTCCGCGTACGTACGTACTTACGCGTCGCGGCCTCTCTAAGAGCTCCTTGCACAATATATGCATTTGCGCGTCTCCAACCCTCTTCTTATTCCCCTTCGTGTTCCACCAGCTCGCGCAGTGTAGCAAGTACGCGATATCAAGCGCAATGAAAATTCCGATCCAACGTCCGCATCCCCTCGCTCGTGTGCCCTCGTACTTCCTGTGCGTGCACGTATACATTTTATATATACAGTACTTGTGTATATATAAACGCGTAAAAAGACGTGTGCGCACCTCCTTGAGCCTCCACGCACGCTTAATATATCTAGAGTACGTACGTACACATGATATACGTATCCAGGGGTTGCTGCTCCTGCTCCTGCTACTGCGGCCGTTTATCGCCGCGAGAAATTGACTTTTTCACGGGTCAGCGCGGTACACACATATATAGATTAACGTCGTCTGCCGCGCTCCACCACCACCACCACTACTACCTACCGCCGGCTGAATTATACTTTTTTATTTAATATTTATCACGTGCGCAGGCCGACTCAACGAGCTGGAGCTCTCGCTCTCTTCTTCTCCGATATACATACATTCTCACTCGCACGCGTATACGTATACGAGCTGGCCTATAAATATGATATACGCGGGTGTCGGCAGCGGCGGCGGCGATGCTGGCATTGGTGCTGGTGCACCCCCTCCCCCACGGTCGAGCCGACAATTATTCATTACTTTTCGTCCGCAATCGCAAAATTGCAGTCGTGACATTTTACACGTGCATAATATATAGGGCTGCTAGTGGTGGTGGTGGGTGGTGGTGGTGGTGCTGCTGCTGCTACTGTGGAGATCAAAAATTAAAGCGCATTCGCATTATCGCTGGACGTTGTTACCAGACTCGGCCAGTTCGATTCGATATATAAACGCGAAAGATCCGACGAGCTGCACTGAAACTTCGATTTCCCTCGTTTTGTTAATGTAGTACATACACCCTGTACGTACAATACACGTCCTTTTATACGGTTTACGTACTAGAACGTGCGTAATGGAAAATCGGCTCGTGGCATTATTATTATTATTATCATGATTATCTTTTTGTTGTTATCGTCATCGTATTACGACAAAAAATAACGCCGATAAATTCGAGCCGACACTCGCGCGCGATTTTACCATATTATTATGTGCGCGCACACGTTGTGTAAACTTATTTTTGCGATTCTCCTCTGCAAGCGGCCGCAAAGGATCGCGCGAGTACGTATATATAATACATGTACGCGATCGACCGCCGCGCGAAGCTCGTTACAAAACTATATAAATGTATATATACGTGCACGAGCACAATGCCGGAACGCGCAGATTGAAATTAATTATGTTAATAAATCGCCCCCGCGCCAGCCCGCCTCTCGAGGATAAGCCCCCGTCATGTCCTCGTTTTGCGCGATAGCAAGTCGATGCTGCTGCTGATGTTGCCGCTGTTCCTGTGCGCTGCACATTTATATAGGGGAGAGGGTCGGGCGAAAAAAAATCCGGAATAACGTGGTTTATCGCTGAATGCGATCTTCAGCTACGTACGCGTATATAATGCGGTGGGCGCCGCGTAATCTCTTGGATCCGCGCGTATATACTTGCGCTTCAACATAAGGGTAATATAATAAATACCAATTTTCGATTACAACATCGTGCCGAGTAATTGAAAATTTGACTTTAATGCGGATGGTGCACCGGTCACGTATATAGATTTGGTTTGAAGAAGCTGTGTGTTGGGTCGAAAATGAGTTTTTGAACCAGATGTCGCAGAATAATTTTGTTTCCATGAATCTATTTTTTTAACTGGATTGAATTTAAAACTTAAAGTCTGCATGTGTAACGTACATACAGAATTATCTCAAAGATGGGTCGCTAAATCAAATCGAAGAAAACCGTAATGATTGTCGATCGTAATAAGCTTGAATTCCAAAAAAGATTATCGTTAAAACAATAGTTTCATTAGATTTTGATTTAATTAAACAATTCCTTTTGTTTTTGCAGTTTTTGTATGGTTGTTGACATTTAAGATCTAAAACGAAAGGGTTACTTTAGAATTGATATGCTGAGAATTGAATAAGATTTTCTTCAATTTCTTGTTTTTTGCATGGTTCATGTTTTTTTATTTTTGGAAAATTTATGTAATTATTGTAATTGTGCGATTTATTGTATAAAAAGAAAAAACATTGCAAATAAGTTAGTATATTCAAAGAAAAACTACTTTCATGAATGGCGATGGTTTTTATTCGAACTAATCGCATTAAATATTCATGAAATTACATTGATCATTAAAGCCGACTTGTACCACTAGGTGGTGAGGACCATGAAATGTGATTCCGCAATTGGCAACTTAAAAATAGTCGTATTTAACTGCGATACTGTATCGCTGAACTTCCATCTATTTTGTTTATGTCTTTTTCAAAAAATCGAATTCATAATTCGGATCTTCAAAATTTGCAGATGATTTTGAACCGATAGATTTAAAACAATAATTATATTTGGTGCAAGAACCTAGAATTCAATTTGCGCTCACAAATCGACGCTGCTTACGAAATAGGCTTAGTCATTATCAACCAGGCAAGACCGTCGCAAACTTCTCGTTGGGTCACGAAAGGAGAATTTTATTAATATCCGGGAAATAGCATACATTTTGTAGGGTAGACGTGAAAAAATATGACGATGGAACAGGGGCTGCTATTTGTCTCCGGGAAATCGAGGAGCGCGTCTCGCGCCCCGAATCACAAGTACGCTGTACGCGGCAGGATCGAGCTGCAGCGCACGCACGCTCCTTATAATATATGGGCCGAATAACGTGTAATCTTTTACTTGCGCGCTCGGCTGCACTACGGCGCTGTTAAGCTAGAAAAGCCTAATTTTAAACCTGTGAAAAACGCATCGAAAAACACTCGAACTAATAAGCTAACGCGTAATATCGATTTATTTTTGTCTCGCCTTTCGGATTGTGAGACAAGTATTTCAGAAAATTTTCATTTTTACTGAATAAAAGAGATAAATCAAAAGTGAAGACTTTGATTTGACATACTTTTCGTATAGTACGTAAAGTTTTCCTTTGTAAAATAATATTTTTTCCGATGCTGGTGAAAAATTTTTGGAAAATTTGACCTCGCAAGCGAAAAACTGGTGGAAGTACACGAGTCAAAATAAAAGTAACAATTTTAAAAAAGTTTCCAGATTCTCACTAAATATATTTTTTAGAAAGCTTCGTAGGTGTCTTCATATCGTTGTTTTTTTTAGATATTGATGCTGTCTTTGAAAAAAAAAAATATTCGGTAAAAAATCTCAGGAAACTTTTCCGAAAATATTCATTTTTAGTCTGACTCCAGTATCTTCTTGAACTCGTGAGCATAAATGTCCGGAAAGAGGTGGATCTCGAGCAACATGAGTTACACGTTATATATTGGACGTGTCTTGCGCTGGGTGGATCATTGAAAAATAAAGTTTGATATTTACATTTTAAACATAAATATAATAATAATCAATTTTAAAATTTCCTGCTCACTCAATGATTAACTTCAAGACTCGTGACAACGTCCAATCGTAATCTCAGAGAGCTGTGTACAAAAAATATACTCATGACTTTTGTAAAAGAGGATATGAAATTCACACGTCAACCCCCACAGATTCGAGCTTGAGTGCGCGTGCATGTAAAAGCAGCGGAAACAAATATCCATGGGTCGAGAAGGTCGAGCGAAGAAAGGAACAAAGTTCAACGCTCTCGAAATCGCTTCTCTCTTTCTTTATTTTTCACGCTCTGACTTACACGCATAGTGTACATAAAAAATACATTCGCGACTTGAGCCCCTTGACAAAAGAATGTTGGATCTGGAAGTAATAGATATTGAGAAAAAAAATAAGTTATACGCCCGGACTTTAACAAATAAGATTTTTCATAGGTAAAGACGTTCTTGGCTGCTAAGGAGATTTGGACAATAACGAGACGAGAGACTGACGGCTTGTATACACACAGAGGCAATTGGTTTACGTTGTATGCGCTGCAAAGTGTGCACACAGAAGGAGCTGTATAGAAGCCACCGCCGCCGCCGACGCTGCCACCACGCCTCGCCCTCGCACAACATGCAAGCCTTTATTATATATATATATACACGGTGCAACGATTTTAGCAAGTTATAAAAGCACGCGCGCGTTGACCCAATAAGCCAGAGCAGCAGCAGCAGCCGGCGGCCTGCGGGGGTCGCGGCCACCTTGCACCAGCAGCAGCAGCAGTTACATTCGCTTTTTCTCTGGGTCACGCGGCGCAGCAGCACACACACTTACACCAGTGCACGGAGCGCGCGAGGCACGAATGAGAGAGAGAGAGGATCGTCGCTCCGTCACGTACGCTATACAGCGGTGCAGCTAGCTCGGCTCGCAACACTCCCTCCAGTGCCGAGAGAAAGAGAGATAGAGAGAGAGAAGCTATTATCGGCCATCGAGCGATTTTTCTCTCGCCGTTGCCGTTATACTACCGACAATCTCTCTCGATATATAAGGGCTATATACGGTGTGTCGATGAAACGATATATAAGTGGTGTATATAATGCCCTGGCCCGTGTGGAAATTGAGAGATTTCGGCCCAAGCGACTGGCAAATAACGATTTTAACTCGAGAGAGAACGAGATAGAGAGAAAGAGAGAGAGAGAGACTGAACGATGCATTTTGGACTCGTTACATTTGATCTCGATGAGAGAGCTGTTATTACGTCGCTCGATCCACGTCCAGCCGATGTGCTACCGCGCTTACAAACCGTATTACATACTGCAAACGTACAATTCGTTATATTGGCCGAGGCTCGCGCAGGCAGCAGCAGCTCGGAGCAAAGAAAGACGGAACAGGCTAGCAACAGCAGCGTTGAAACGAAGGGGGCGACGATGAAGTGTGGAAATTGAAAATGGGAAAGCACTTTGCTGCTGCTGCTGCTGCTGCTGCTGCAACATCACGGAGCTGGAGGTGTGAGAGAAAGAGCGAGAGAGAGAGGGATATAGACTTTTTGCTCGCTTTCCGCTCTTTGCGCGATACAACGATACAACGTCCTATAACGTCAGTTTCCATTTTAGCCAACCTACCTCCGAGTCTGTCACTCTCTTTTCTCTCTTTCTCGCTCTTTTCCAGTAATTGTTGTAAATAAAAAGTAAAAAAAAAAAGAAAAAAAAAGAAAAAAAAAGACGCCACCCCGAGTAGATACAAACCGCCACTCGAACGAGCGAGGTTATAGAGAGCAACCAATCCAAGTACCGTGTACATCGACGCGACTCTCTTTCATTTTTTCTTCACTTTTTACCTTTTTCCTTGCCTCTCTTTTTTCGCGCACTTGGATTGAAATGTATTAATTAACTTTGAGCGTGAATTAATTTCCTTCTTTCGTTCGCTCCGTTCTGCACCCTTTATTTCTATCTTCATCTTCTCTCGCTTTCTGTGTTTCTCATGCCTCCCTTGCTCCGGAGAGAGAGAGAGAGAGAGAGAGAGAGAGCTGGTCTCTCTTTTTGAAAATTGAACACGATGTAACGAGCGCGCGCGCAGTGTAGTATACGCTGCTGCTAGCTGGCATTGTTCCGGCGAGCTTTTTCCTCTTTTCCCCCAGTCCCATTTGACGTTTTAATCACGATGTTACGATAGCTTTCTCGTCGTCGTCGTCGTTTTCGTTGTCGCTGTCGTTGTGAGTGCATTGAAAAGGGTTCACAGTCCTGTATATACGTTATATGTGCTTTGGCAGAAATAGTCATATCAACGTCGTCATCTACACAATAATAGAAATGTAGAACAAACTGTCCAAAAATAGAAATGTCATTTTCACTGCGGTGCGGCAGCGGGTCTCGCTTGCGCAAAGCTCCACGTGCGGCACATATAGAGATACTGGACACGAGCGTGAATCGCCATATCGCTCTGCAGTGCTGCTGCTCCTACTGCTATCGCTGCAAGCACATCGCTGGATCACGAGCTTGCGGAGTTTTTTTGTCGCATGAATTGATGGATCTCATGGTTCGTATATGCATATGTGCACGCACGCACACACACACACACAAAGACAAATAGAACGTGAGCTTTGGGTGCATTTACAACTTTAGTGTATGTGCACTATACACACAGGATAAAGCACGTAGTCCGCGCCACGCAAAGCCCAACAGTGCCAGAGAGTACATACATAGATATATACTTTAATTTTTCTGACAAAACGTCGCGCGCGGGTATACTCTAGCTGCTGCTACGCTCGGCTCTCACTCTCTCTCTCTCTCTCTCTCTCTCTCTCTCCCCTCTCTCTAGTGCTTTGACAATCTTCAGCTCTACTCCTCTAGTGCAGCAGCAGCAGCAGCAGTAACAGCAGTGGAGAATTTCCTCCGAAAAAGAAAAGCTCCTTCTTTCTTTCTCTGTCGAGCTCACTCTCCTTTCTTAATGGAGTAAAATAGTAGGGCAAAACGTGAGCTGAAAGTCGTCGCAAGGCTCGAGTATTTCTTTCCACTTTTAAATACATGCTCTCGCACACATACACACATACACACATACATACGTTGACTCGCACTCACAGTCAACCCCGTGTGTGCAGTGCGCGCCTAGCTGCAGTGGCATACTACTATATGCAGCAGCCGACTCACATACACACGGGCGCGCATGTACACAAAAAAAAAGTAAATAGAGAGAGAGAGAGTGGAAGAGAAAGAAAGAGAGTAAAAGAGAAAGCTTGAAGGAGTTGAAATATATTTTATACATGTTATACACTTGAGCAAAGCGTAGCGTGTGGAGTGGGAGAGCTAGCACAACTTGACTGTACAGCAGCTCGCGTTATAGGGACGACATTGTATTGGTAAAGCTGCGAGACTCTGGAGGATACTTGGGGTGGGCGCATGAGTTGTGCGGCGCGCGCTGTACCTACTACCTCTATACTATCGGGGCGCGACAACTTCTATCCTATCTCTCTCTCTTTCTATAATGCTCGCTGGAATGTTTTCGATTCACGTGTTGCAAACACAACGCCGATATCGGTACTCCCTTTTCACCATGAATACCTTTTGTGTAACAACCACCAAACAAAAACAACTACCACGACAAGAGAAGAAGCATAAAAAAATTTTTAATGAAATATTTTTTTTTTACTGCACGCACGTGTGCACTCGAAGCTATACGAAGATCGCTACAGCAGTCGCGCATTTCACTCGTGCGCGACACGTCCTCATATTTTTTACAGCCGCCTCCGTCAGCAGTCATATACGACGACGATATGAGCGACGTAGACGAGCACGCACGAGCGAAAGACAGCAGCAGCGCGCAAGATGCGCGACACAATTTTTGTCGCGAAAGAAATCCCGCGTGTACCGTAATTCGCGAGATCATGGATTTTCCATCTCCTCGAACGTATACGTCTCGAGATGAGAAAAGTCCGCGCGAGCGAGTCGAAGAGAGAAGGAGAAAGAGAGGGAGACAGATAGAGAGGAAGAAAATGTTCTTTTCATCTCGCGAAATTCCGCCTCGGCTCTCGGCAAAGCGACATTAACATTATCGCGAATAGGGAGCTCGAGGACGGGATCGCGCGACGACGAGCTGGCTTTCGCGGATAATACGCTGATCTGTTCTCTCTTTCTCAACGGGTCTCGGGCATATATATATATATACATACACAGGCGGGTATGGGTGATTCGACGTCCGCAACGAAAGTCGTCGTCGCATCATCATCGTTATCGGATCGATCGTCGTCGTCCTCGTCGTCGTTGCGGGGTAGTCGTCGTCGTCGTCGAAGAAGACAGAGAAAAAAAGAGAGAGGAAGGGAAAGAAAAAGTCCACAGTATATATCGATAACGCGCGCGGGGGAGCAGCAGCAGCTGCAAGCCAGTATACGGTATATAGTAGCGCGCAATACTTTTCCAAAGCACATTCCTTTATACGCGCGTCGAAAAATATCCTTTTATCTCGTGTCTATCGGGCAGAAGCGATCGCGCTGCAGGAGCAGCAGCAACACAGCAGCGGTAGTGGGTGTAGAAAAAACGAGCGGGGGGGGGGGAATAAGGAGAGAAAAAAAGGATGCGATGCTGCGCGCTACTGCGAGCGTGCTTCAACACAATGTGCTTACATACTCTCTCCTATATAGCTAACACTGTATCCTTCTGTATAAAGCGCACACATACAAACACACGATACGTATACGTACGTATAGAAGTAAGTGTATAGATGTATAAAATGACACAATGCACAACTGGCAGCGGTTTGCCTCTCTCTCTCTGTATATACGCAGTAGCAGCAGCAGCAGCAGCGGCGGTGACGACGGCTCTTGCTTGGCTTGCGCTGGCGCATTGTTAACAACCACGTGGTCGTGTGGCCGCAGCAGCAGCAGTGGCAGCAGTTTGTTTATCCATTCTTTGGGTGGCAGCTCGGCGGGCGCGCTCGACTCGCCTCGCTTGCCTTGCTTGCTTGTGCTAGAGCTGCTGAAAGCTGCTCTGGCATACACACATACACACACAAGCGCATAGGCGAGCGAGGAAGAGAGAGAGAGAGAATGTAAGCAAAGGGGGTGAATATCAGAGCGACGACCCAGTTTTCGAATGAGCGGAGAGACAGAGAGAGAGAGAGAGAGAGAGCGTAAAAGCGACGAAGGGCGTGGTCTCTGTTCCACACTGTATACCTCTCTTACTCTCTTTCTCTTTGCTCTTCTTGCATTCTGTATAGACGCGTGCGTAAATGTATAGCCAAGTTGCAGATCGGCAAACTTTCGTCCGCCGGTGCGCGCGATGCAAGCTCTACACTCCGACGTGCGCGACGATCGAGATGTATGAGAGATACGCACACATCTCGCGCACCGAGAGAGAGAGAGAGAGAGAGAGAGAGATTTATCTTCCGACTTTCGGGAACATTGACGCGTATAAATATACGCGGTGTGCAGGACTCGACGTTTAACGCCTTCGCTCACCGAAGCTGCACAAGCTTTTTTCACGCGCCTTTTCAACGGATATATAAAATATAAACGCGCTCCATTGCTTTTTTTTCTTTTTTGTCAGACCTGATTAGACTTAATCGTCGCGAGCTTTCAACCGAAGCTAAAGCTAAAGCATGAATTAGATCTGTGCGGTAGTAGCAGCGAGCGCGTAAGAGACAGATAAAATTCGAGGCTGCTCGACAGCTGGATGTACTGTGTTGTATGTGCGTGTGTGCACATGGCTCGAAATACCGCTACGCCGCTACGTACGTATATATAATGATCCTCGCGCGGGCGCGCGCTTTGCGAGAGAAGGAAAAGAGAGAGCGGAACGTTATTTTTCGCCCCGACGCGCATAAAATTCCATTTTACGCTCAAGTATGTGTAAAGTTTTACATTAGGCGTAATCTTCAAAGCTGTACTTGCCTAGCCGTAGCAGCGGCAGCAGCAGCAGAAAGAGCGAGGGCTGTATATAGGCTGACAGCTCCAGACCCAGTTTGAACTTCGCTACATATATACAAGTTATATATATCGTACGTACATAGGTATATACTATAGAAGAGAGGGTGAAAGATAGAACACGAGCTCAAGCGAGCGAGCAAAACTTTGACTTTAACGCCTTTCCAGTTGCCATTGTCAGAAAATTTATGCATCTATTATTTTCTAGCCCGCGCGTATACTCTGTGTGTGTGTGTCTGCATCGCGCTCTGCACGTATCTTTCTCTCTCTACTCTACTCTACTCTACTCCGAACTTGCTATACCTGGGCGCGTCGTGCTTCAAGCTCGTAAAACGTTTTTACTTTTCACTCGTTCACTGCACGCGCACACATATATCCATATATACCATTACACACGCGTGTATCCCGCTTTTTTTGCGCGCGTCTATCTGTACAGCCTCGTCTTTCTTTATCTCTCTTACTCGCGTACGTATATATCTGCCACGGAACGCGCGGATTTTGAAAGCTCGCGAGATTAGCCCCCGCAAAAGCTCTGCTCGGCAACTACCACTGTCCGTCCAACTAATGGGAAACATTTTTCGCCTCTCAACGAGAGCGAGTTGCTGCTGCTGCTGCCGCCGCTGTGCACTGAGCAACACCCCAGCAGCAAAGCGCATATAGTTAGTTAAAGCCACACCACTGCGTATATACTATTGCATACGTATGCGTAATGCGCGCGCGTGTGGCTAGAAACAGCAGCAGCAGCAGCAGTAATAGCAGTGGTAGTACGCGAAATCGAACATTTCTGCTCTACGCTGCCGTACTGTGCAGCTCTTGTGCGCTGGGCTGTACTGTGCTGGATTGCAAATCGGCTTTGTTTGCGCCGGGAATTAAGCATTACTTATGTCAATAATATTTATGAGCCAATTAAGCTTGCGCATATTTGCGCTCGGGATTTTACTTCGGCCCTCCCCGCTACCCCTATATACTACCCCGGCCGCTATACCAACGACTGGCACGCGCTTTAATCGAACTCGTAAAAAGAGTTACCTTGCCCGGCATCTATAATGCACCGTGTATACCTACGACCGGCATTATGCAAGAGCAGCGTAAAGACGTATACTTCAAACGGTCAAAGATAAATAACGCACGACGGCACCATATCTCCAGGCAGAAAGGTACATTGAGAGAGAAAGAGATGAAAGAGAAAACAAATTAATCGCGAAGCATAAACATGTAAAAATTATACGCATATCTCGCCAATTTTTTTTTATGGACGTACGAGAGTGCCCTGAAATTTACGAAATTATTCCAATGCGGGTCTCTCTATGTGTATACTTCACGACTGGCGCGCCGGGGGAGGATGCCGTATAAATTAACTTTTCCGAGCATGAAATTGGAATGCGATTGTTTTTTAAACAGCTCGACTAGGCGAAATACTCACGAGCCTCGCGTTCAGCAAAGTGAAAGCGGCGCGAGCAAAAAAACATTTCTTCGGGCGTATAAACCTTGTCTTGTTTTTCCTTTTTTCTGTATAGAGTCTAGCGCGCTCCATGCTCGCTCGCGTTTTATGTAATAAACGAGAATTTCCACCTTTGTGCCTCTCTCTCTCTCTCTCTCTCTCTCTCTCTTGCAAAAACATCGCGGGAATGAGAGAGCGAGAGGCACCTCGCTCTATGTATATTGCTGGCGCGCGAGAGATAGTTATAAAAATTAAAAGTATGTTTCCGCTTTTGCGCGGATCTTATGTATATGTACGCCTGGCGCGCGCCACGCGCATTAATAAAATTGATGCAGCACGTAGGTATACGCACGATTGAGGAATTTCGTGCGCTACGTATAAATGAAAAATCATTTTTACGTTTATTTTTTGCAATAAGAGTTGCGAAACTCTCGGTACCCCAGAGCAAAAGTATAATATTCACGATGTATGCATATGTACGATCGACGAATCAAGAAAATTAAACGAGCACTTCAGCGCGATGCGAGTTATATACAGTAGTGCATCGACTGCTACTTGGCGTAATTCTTTCTGTTTTTTTCTTTTTCGAAATTTCATCGAGTGCCTATACTATACCTTCGGGGTCGAGCAGCAGTAGCAGCAGCAGCAGCAGCAGCAGAGCTCGTCTATAATATAAGAAAAATCCGATCGATTCCTCGTGAATTCTTTCTCGCGGCCGCTCGTAATTTTTAATTCTCCAGCCTATTATCTAGAGACTCGAGAGCAGCGTATACACACACACACACACTGCAACTATGTAACTTCACGATACTCGGTGTGATATTATATCTATATAATAGCAAACAGGAACAAAACGAAGCGTATCTTGCGGTATGCGCGCGAGAATTGAGAGGGAAAATAAGAGAAAAGCCGAAGCTGCTGCTGCTATAGCGCTCAAAGTTCGCGCGAAATTTGCTCGACCCCATTTTCGAGTTTTGCAGCTTGCAGCAAGCACGTCGGCTACACGTATATATATCTACATAACTATAGATGTGTTATGCACGTATATATCTATTCTCTCCTTCTTCTTCTTTTTTTTTTTGCTGCTGCTGATGCTCAACCATTCCTTACCCTCGATGTATATGTATAGAATAATCCTCCAGCAGTGCTGTGCACGCGCGAGCTCGAGCGCGCCAACTCGAATTTATCCAGTCGATTCTATACGTCGGATGTATCTGCCTGCAGCCCGTCCCGTCCCGGCCCCCAGCCTCGCGCGCGCACACAGTGCCGATCCTTAAAAGCCAGCTAACTATGTAGATGGCGCCTGTCGAACTCGAACGAGAAGTGACAATGTTACGCGCATATAATATCGTACGAGCGAGAGAAAGATACGTATTAGGTCGTGATTGATTCTTCACAATAATATCCTGGCTAAACAAATTATTTATTGTATTCGGCTAGTGGTAACATGGGCGCCTGATCTATTTCTAAAATACGTACAAATATAAAAGTCGTGCTGCGCACGCATTTGTAACTACCTCCACAATAAAGACATATTATAAAACTAAAACTAGAAAGATACGCTTGAAATAATGAATAATAAGGCGACGAGTGGCTGCTGCACTTCGAGACGTGCATTATGATATACAGGTGTGCTATCGGATCGTCGCGTGCGGGCGTAGTCGGAGAGAAGGAGGTGCACTCGAGCCTCTCTGCTTCTCTCTCTCTCTCTCTCTCTCAATCTAGCTCTCGTAATTCGCACTGCACGTGTATACAATGGATGGATATAATATAAGCGATACAGATAGCTGTCGAGCAAAGAGGCGATACGTAGCAGCAGCAGCCTATGATAGTAGTAGTGGTGTCCTCTCGACGGCCTCTCCAAGATTGAGATAGGTCGCATATCGCTCGAGTTCAACATTAATCTGCACAGATATCGTGGCATCAAAGCCCTGACTGTATGTGTGTGTCTATGTGTGTGTGTGCCGCACCAAGATCGAGTCTACCCCCTACCTCCCCGCTTTCGACGACGGTATAATTGCATATTACAGCAGCAGCAGCTGCTGCGGCGTGCACAGGCACGCTCGAGATCGAGTCGGCCGTATATATTATATAATATATATATATTATCGAGCCGCAGTTCGTCCGTATGCGTATAGCAGCTGCGGTATAGATATATAAATGTGTGCGTTTACATATCGCGTACGTATGAATATGCAGCGCAATGCAAACTTGATTAAAATCCGAGACTGCAGCTCCGAGAAATTCGATCCATCTGCTGCATGCGGTCCACACACAGCTATATTATACTTATATATAGCCTAGTCGGGACTGTACTTCTGTGTGTCTGTGCTTACAGCTCGTGCCGCGCGCCCGCCGACGAGTATATATATACAACTTGTATACTTTGCCCCAGACCGAAAAACCGCCTCGAGGCTCAGGAAAAGAGTTACACAGACATTTCTCAATCTCTAAGTCTGACAGCTTCTCCGCGATAACGAAAAAGGTAGGAGAGAGCAAAGAAAAAAAAGAAAAAAAAAATAAGCCCAACGCGTGCGAGCATAATGTATCTACGCGCGAGGAGCCTAAGTGGCACTTAGCGCGTGCCGTGCCATGAGATCCTCGAGGAATTCTCGGCTTTTTTGTAAGGAATTTTCCTCCCTTTTTGGGTTTTCCCTCTCTTTCTTTCGTTCGGAAAATGTACAGCATCTCTGTCTCTCTCTCTCTCTCTCTTCGCACACGTGGCGTAGTAGTACACTTAACATTACATATAAGCGCGCGCGGCCCTAGTGTGTCTACCGACTGTTTCGGAAACATAAATCTCGAAGCTGCTCCGCTTCGCGTCTACGTGTTATAACGTCTTTCTTATGTCTTTTCTCTTCTCGCTTCTTCTTCTCTTTCTCTCTCACTTTTTTCTTCATTTTCATTTTTTGATGTTCACTTTTTCGCTCAGAGAAACCTGTGTTACACGCGCGCTTATACACATCGATGTATTTCCCTTTCTCTCTGCAGCCGAGGCGATGCATCTCTTCGCCGTGATGCACATAAGGCGCGCGCGCGTGCAAGTGTTGTCTTAGATTTTGAAAAACTTGAACTTCGCCGCGTGTATTATGTAAACTTTTCGTGTTTCTCTCGGCATAACGACGTACAAAGCTTTGTACTAAAATAAAAGCATAAAAAAAAACGACGACAACAACAACAACAACAACAACAGCAACAAAGACGAGCAACGCCTCGTATAAAGCGCAAACGCGAGGCCTGACCTTCCTTTTCGAAAAAATCTCTCTGCACAACAGTGCACAGCTGTGCACATCGCGTCTCTTTTTTACACACACACACGTACATAACTCGCCGTGCATTTCTCTGCACATCTGTGTATGTGTGTGAGTGAGTGAGTGAGTGGGTGTGCGCAAAAGAGATGAGAATACACGGTAGGCACTTGTGTTGACTGAAAGCTAAAGGCCAAGCTCGAGCCCTCCTACCGTGTCTGTGTATACATGCGAATATAGAGTCTAGAGGTTTTGCTCTCTGCCGAGCTTATCACGCAAGACAATTTTCTCGCTTCTCTTTACGACCTATGCCACTACTTTTTTTTTCTTTTTCTCTTTCTTTTTCCTCTTTTTTTTCTTCATTTTAGCAGTTTCCGCGAGTGCCACCGAAAAATAGAGCGTAAAAGGAGTGTAGTCGGGAGAGAGGGAGAAAGAGACTGAAAGCTAAGCTCGCCACTCGCGAGTAGCTTTATTTTTAGGATTAGGATGTATACTCAATATATACACACGTACACATAGTAGTAGCTAGCTATACAGGCAGCCCATGCACATGTATAGAGAAAAATTTTCACTCCCGCGCTTAAAGTCGGGCCTTGATGCGCAGGATTCATTCAGCTCAAACGCCAATAAAGCTCTCCCTGCAACTGCTGCAGCTGGCTTTTTTGGCCCCTCTCCCGAATACGCGTACGGACGCTCGAGACTCCCCGTCCGGGGATATGTGTTTTCTCTTTCTTTTACTTTACTCGTGAATAGTACCGAGGAAAGATATTATAAAGCTTTACTCGTGCGCGGTTCATTCATTCGTTTTTCATTTAAGCGTTGCATATATGTATGGCGAGCTTTTTCGTCGACTTGAACCTTCTTACGCGTATATCTCTGCTAAGTAGCGCGCATTAAATTGAATCGGCCGTGCACGAGTACTTCTTCGTTCGGATATGTGCACGATTGAACGCATCGAAACGTCGGAACGTTGAAACTGCGTAGGCGCAATATTTTCTCAGAATATGTATAAATTCGCGAGATAATAATGTGCTAGCTTATACATTGGAAGTCACGTGAAAAAGGATGATACTTGGGCGAAACAAAGAGGAAAGAAAGTATATATAGGACGTAATTGGGCGTAGGCTACTCGTGCGCTGATATCTACTCGTGGAATATAACACCCTTATAGACGCACATACGTACGATATATGTACACACACGAACCGAGCTTGCAGCGCGCGAAATTTGTATTATTCATGAGTGTGTGCGCGGAACGACGCGCAAGCTCACGGGAACGCGCGGTGTGCAGCTTATGCAATATATAAATGTTAATTGTGCTGGCGAAGTTTAGCGCACACGGCGTATATAGGCATTGGCGCTTATACACCTACAAACGAGGGCGCGAGCAAGAGCCAGAGTTAGCTCGAGTATATATACGGTATAAAAGATGTGTGTTGTGTGAGCGAGTCTCCTAACGCGGAGTATCGTAACGAGAGTATAAGCCGAACTCTAAGCGTCGTATGTGCATGAACGCGACTCGCGAGCAAGTTGCACTTCTTGGTTCCTTCTTAGTATCGCGCAAGGCTAATGACACGCGTAGGGCGTATATAGCAGACATACGCAGAGTACAATTATTCTAGTTCCAGCGCCATAGTGCCAGGCTGTGGCTCGTAGAATTGCTGTATAAGCTTTGGTGCAGGATTATAGCGATACGAAAAGCAATTGCAATGGAAAGTACATAATTCCGGAGATGATGTATCTGTAAAAATGCTCAATGATTGAAAAAGTGGCAATTTAAAATATTTTGAAATTCATTATCGTTAGATGGGTTACTTCAGGCGATTTTTCTATGAAAATTATGTTACAAATGTTACGTTTATTTTAAATGACCAGAAAATGACAATTCATTTCAAAAAATTTAGATAAGTTTTCAACCAGCTTCAATACTATAATAATACTTCAAGCTTTCACCACTAGATGGCGAGTACCTCTATGTGTAAATCGGCAAGTGGTAAAGTCAAAATAATTATATAAGTTTAAGTCAAAAAATTCAAAAAACAAGGGGTGGTCTTTATATTCCTCTCTCGATCCAGTACAGACTCTCAAGGGGGAAATTTTTTTTAGAATTGTTACTACTAGAGAAATGGATTTTTTATGTTTTTATTGTTCCTGAATTCCTTTCGATTATGGATATTTTTATCTAGATCATAATATTATATAGAATATACTATTGTCCTTTTGCAAATATTAAATTTATGAGAGTCACATCATTTAAAAAAATTCAAATTTTGTGGCTGCTGAATAATTTGAATTATCATATAATGCCATCGTAAAAAAAAATAATAATACCCGAAAATGATTTAATTTGTTGTTGCAGATGATCAGTCGGATGATCGCGGGCTGTCGTCCTTCTTCCCATGCCTGCAGTAGACACTGACGATATGGTAACGTATACACAGTTTATTACATCGCTCTGTACACTCTTTTTTTTTGTTTTTTAATTAATGTCTAGCTCGACGAGCATCGTGAAAGTCGGCTCCGCGGGTGTACATACCTGTGTCACACCCGCGCCTACTCAAATAATATTTACGCCTGTGCAAGCTGCGGACTTTTATATGCAAGCTCGCCGAATGTGCGGGCATTAATCACGCGTGTGTCTGTGGCCCAGGCGCACACAATTACCATCCGTATGCGATGTATACATAATAACGAACTCGTGTCTCTTCTGTTTTTCCGTGCGACGCCGTTTGTTTTGGCCCTGCATCGCCACGTCGACTGCGTTAACTGCGCCAACGAGCAGGACACAGTATGGCTCCGGTACCACTCTACTGGCACGCCTGTGGGAGTAGTAGTCTCGCCTCGCATGCCTTCGTCTTCCTCTTACTCCTGCTGCTGCCGCGATCTACTACAGGTACGATGCGCATATAAATAACATATATATTTTTCATTTTATGTGTATAATAATAACTACAAAGACGAAGATGACGCAGTAGACTTGTACTCGAGAGGCCGCCGTCGGCAACATCTTATTTTTATGCTCCTGTGTGTATGTCCTGAGTGTGTGAGCGTGCGTGCATGTGTGTAGAACACGTAAAAGTCGTTATAGCGCGCGCGGCCGCTCGTAATTCTCAAGAAACACGTATACATATTATGTACAACGACTTTACTGTTTATTACACCGTACAGCGTAGAAGCAGCAGCAGCAGCAGCGATGCTGTATACAGTATATAGCAGTAGAAGTCTCGAGCTCTAGAACAACCGCGCCGCGGCCACTTATATTGCTTTCGCCGCTGCGCTCATCGGCTTTTGTCCAATTTAACGTGTTACATGCATGACCTGTGTATGTGCGTGTGAGCTGTAAGCTTTCGTCATAATTTTTAACAAAAAAAAAAGATATAGATGCAAGGACGAAGAAAGGAAAAAAAAATAAAGAACCGGGAAAAAAGAGGTGCCCTAGTGCAATTCGGGCAAAAAGTTTATATCTAGATGTTGTATGCGTTGAGCTGAGATCGCAACTTTCGTGTACATAGCATACGTACAGGGAGAAACGTCATCTCTCTCTCTCTCTTCTCTTGTCGCGACCTAAAAGTATTCTTTCTCCCAAGACGCTCGCGCGCTACACGTCTTGCACATTTTTGTATTAAAAGCAACGAGCCGCAGGAGAGAACGCGGAGAGAGAGAGAGAAAGAAAAAGAAAGCCTAGACGAGCGCGCTGACACTTTGCACAATCAAAGTGCATCATCTTATAGATATACTCGTGCGTGTCTTTATATGTAGGTGTGTTAGAAAACTTACGCGCGCCTCGCAGCTATATATATACAAACACGTACAATACAAACATCTTTCAGTGCTGCAGTAGTTACGTTAATGCATCGTATAAACAACAACGAGCGAATTGCTCTCAAGCACTAGACTCGCGTAGAGGAGAGAGTGACTTGCAAGCTCGCTAGAGACGTCGCTGTAGCATCGCATACGTACATATATAATGCAACAAAGACTCGGATTATTTCGACGCAGTATGAGTACAGAGTAGCGGCAGCAGCGAAGCTGGACATTTCGTCCGCCCCCCGCAGCTCGTCCATTCTAGTTTGCATAACTGCAGCGAGCTATTATATGGACGATACGCGCGAGCGATAAAACGCGTTGGTGTCTCTGTTGGTGACTCTCTCTTGTCGTAGCCGCCACCGCCGCGTGCGTAAGTGGAACAACTCAGAGTATGGTCAGGCGCGCGCTATATCCTCGCATATATTTTCAATGCGTTGTATAGCTTCCTCTGCGAAGTCGCGGCAGTGTGAATAGTGCATGCGAGTATACTGTGCTTTCGTTGCGATGAATTTCACTAAAAAATGTACACCGACAGCTACTGCTGCTGCTGCTATATCAAAGGAGCGGAAGAGCTGAGATAGCGCCAGATTTTGTCGAGTGGCTGCGTGAGTTTTTTGTTTGTTTATTTTTCCCCAGCGATAAGGGCGCGATGCGATATATGGTGTGCACGCATAAAACGAAGCTTTAAGCCGAAGGTATTTTAATAATATTTAATTAAAAACCGAAACCATGTCGCTCTCATTAAACATTCATCAAAGGCGAAAGGGAGACGCGGGCCTATATAGCTCTATATACGCGATGAATAATCGTGCGTATGTGTACAGGGCAAGTGTGACGCTTTATATAGGATATGGGTTGCACGCGCTCGACACCGAGAGAGATTATATAGCTATATATAAGAGCAAAGCTGGAGCGACGAAAAAAAGAACGAAAAAAAAAACAACTACAAACTATATTTTCAAACTTATGAATATTTATAACGTGGAGAGTACACACTCACACACTCACACACACACACACATGGTCGGGTGGGCGCGCAAGAGCTTTTCACGTCCTTTTATATATTCAGTGCAGTGATAGCGCGCGTACATATATAGCATGAATGCGGGAAGGATGCAGGAGACTGCCTATATAACGTATATAGCTGCGTATGCGCGTGTCTGTGTGTGAGTGTGTGCCAAAATAGGAGCGAGGAAGAGAGACTGAGAGAGAGACAAAGAGCAAAGAAAAAGGACTCGTTCAATTTTATCAACTACTTTTATTTCGCTCCAGTTAAGCGCGCGGGAGAGCTGGGAGAGAAAAGAGCGAGCGGCGCTGGGCCTTCTTTGGCCGCGTACACGATAAATTTCCAGACCGTTAAAATTACTCGCGCGTGTCCCAGTTCGCCACGTGTGTGTGTGTGTGTGTGTGTGCAGCCACTCTCTCACCTATACACAAACACATGCCCACCGTTTCTATATATAATACTTGGCTGTCTATACTTATACATACCGTAACTCGCAAGTCGAACTGTACACAGTACCCCATGGAGGCTGCGCCGCGCGTCGAAGGTATACCTTTAATACAACGTATAATAGACAGAGAAAGAAAAAGAATAAAGACCGTTGAAGTGGGAGGAAAGAAGGGCCGAAGGGGGGTGGAGGGAGGCCGAAGAGGAGGAGGAAAGCCCGCGTAGCGTGATTTACAGTCTAATGATGCCGAGTAAATGTCAGAAGTAGCGCTAATGGCTCTCGAGCGACCGAGACACGTCGTTTTCTAGTTCTCTTTCTCTCTCTCTCTCTCTCTCTCTCTCTCTCTTGCTTGCTCCATGCCTCGTGTACCCACCCCCTCTGGCGTCTCTGCACCTTTACATTCGTTATATAACCCCGGTGCGCGCACATCCACACACACACACACACACACACACATCTATTCTCTGGCAGGGCACATGCATATAGCAGGTGCTCGTTTTAAATGCGCACACAGTGTGCACTCGTGCAGCAGCCTCGTGCAGTCGCGAGCGAACCAACTCAACGCAGCCTGTGTATATACACGTGTTTACACGGCTCGTTATTAATCGAGATTTCGCCAACATGCCGACAGAGCGAGTGTTTGGTAAGCAAGCGAGAGAGAAGCTCAAATGCGCAGAAATGCTTTTTCGACCGTACACAAAGCCTCGGAGGGCGTAACAAACGTTCTCGGTTATACATTAAGCATTTTTTCAGGCGCGCGTGCACGGGCAAGGGGACATCTCGGCTCAAAAACTGACCGATCTCCGCTCTGCGACGTGTCCCACTCGACGACGCGAGCTTTTATCCTTCTGTGCGCGTCGAGCTGTCGACTCGATCGACGACGCCGCTTCATCAATTGCTCGTGCGACGCGAGGACTCAACGAAGAACTTATTGACTTTGCGCTTCTGCGATTTCTTCCTTTCTCTCTAGTCATTTTTTTTCGCTCTCTCCAACGTGAAATCCAGATTATTGGAAGAAGAGGTCACTCATCGGGACGACGCCTTCCGCCCATCCCGCTCTTACCATACGTAATTATACCCTCGCGAGTTAGCCGATAGAGAAAAAAAGAGCTGACGCCATCCGCGCAGCAGAATTGCCGCGTTGACGAGCGAATTAATGAAGGTGAAAGACAAATAACGTAAGGGATACCCTTGATTCGAGATAAGAGTAATTTTTGTGAATTTTCATAACATTGCGACCTCGAGCACTGACACGCACGCTGGTATATATTTTTAAACTTGTTCGAAGTCTGTGAACCATGACTGTACTCCAAGGATTTTTCGTTATATTGGGATCACAGCTTCATTATATTTACTGTAAAGTGGCTACGATTAAAATATGAGTATTAAACTTTATTTTTTCATGTTCAGAATTGATCATGACATCTAGCGGTTAAATTTGAAGTTCGTCGCCAATGAACTCATTAATGGGTTTGTTTTGTTACATAGCTACTGATGTTTTCATGTAACCTACATTTGTGCTAAACCTTTGTTTATCATTTAATTATCGGTTACACAACAATTTGAGTGATCAAGAAAAATTTTTTAAATATATTTGTAACTTTAATGTTGAATTTCGCATAGGGTTCAAAGATCGGGGATTTTCGTGATTTCATTGAAATTTTGTGCCCAAATAGAATAAGGGCATTGGTTCTATTTGGATGACTATTGCAAGAAGGATTCAATATAGAATTTAATTTTTGTAAATAACACATTTTGCAACTGGAATCGTTTCAAAACAAGCTAGTTATTCGTGACACTCGGAAAAGTTTACATTTTTTCAAAAGCAATCTTCAACCTTGATCGCAAAAAAGTTCTAATTGTACAGGGCGATATTATGGTACGCGTCAAACTGAGTATGATGAAATTTAGTACGCCAAAATTCAACGTTTTATCTGAAGAAATTTTATGTTAACGCACTATTAATATTACTGACTATGCTAAATCACTTTTGGATTTGCTTTACTTCTCTCGCTCTGGCGGAATATTTTCGTAACTAAAGCGCTCTTCGTTTGATTCATATCATTATTATTCTACATGGCATGATGCATCCACACAGGCGTTTTTGTCGCGCTTTTCTGAACGATTGCTTTTTGGTGCTTTTCTTTTTCCTCGCTTTAGGAGCAACGTGCGCAATCAAAGAAATCCTTTTTTTACTGCGTAACTGTTACCTCACGGTCGTAAACTTGAAATGTAAAAAGCGTCAAACTCGATGGAAAAGGAAATAAAATTACAGGCAACTAATTAATGTATCAGTGTATTTTGCAATTAAATGCGTACTTCGTGTATCTAGCTGCATGCGGCGGAGCTTACGATTCGCGCTCGTGATTTGTATCTCTAAGCCCAATGCAATGCTTGTAAAGGATCGCGTTTCTCGATCTCTGACGACCGATATTCGAGTCCTTATTGGCAATCTTCGCTTTTGTGCGCTGTATTATGCCGAGAGAGCTTGTAAAAGCCCTCGCGCACTCGTACGTATAAACGAACACATAGAGGCCAGTGTCCTCGGCGTCGACGCTCGAAAGCACTCGAGCACTGGCTGGGCCCTCTCTTGTGCAGGCATCGAAAGGATCCCTTTTGCTGCTAAGCATCGGCCCACTCGAGTGCGTAATTTACGTCATTAAGCTAACGACGCCCTTACGCGCGGGGCTTGTTTTTGCTCTTACTATACGTATATTATATAAACGTCTCTAGCGCATCTCACGTTTACTTTCCAAAGTCAAGTCCCACACATATATATGATGTACTGTATATATTGTTACGCGAATATCGCGTCGAATGGATTTATAGGGACGGATTATATCCCTGCACACGTACACAACTGAGAATTCTGCAGTTTATACATACTGTATCAGGTTTATTATTATTCAAGCTCGCGACGACGATACGAATACTTCAATTAACGACTCCACAACTAACTTTGACTTTTCGCTTCTGTGTGTGTATGTGTGTGCCTTTGTGTGTGTAAGTCTCTGTGTCTGCGTGCATCGCGCATCCAATATCGAGGCTGAAGCCGAGTTATTACATTAATATGCTAATGAGCTGCAACTTATTGAATTATTTCTTATTAGCTGTATATTGTATTGGACTGCTAGGCAGAGATATACGCATATTAATATAGCATGTACAATTCGTATATAGATGCACCGAGATTGTCTATTGAAGGGAGTTGCTGGCTGCTATTTCAATTACATGCACTCGCTTATACATATAGCAGCTACATCATTTGCGTGCGTGTGTCTATGTATGTGTGTGCCTCGCATACCGGAAAGCTATTTGATATTCGATCGGCTGTGAAGTAATTAAAATAAATTAAGCGGAAAATATGATGTACATGAAATATATATACTTGCTATACGCGCGGGCCGCGTAGCTGTGTGTTATTCTCTCTCTCTCTCTCTCACACACACACACAAACTCGATAGTGTGCAGCTATACATGCAGCGACAAAATGAAAGAAAAATGCAGCGATCCGCAGCGCGAGCTCCAGCTCTCTCTCTCTCTCTCTCTCGGTGGCAACGTCTAACTTGTATGATGTATGCAGTCGAAGTAGGTCGATAAAAATTCGTGTCAATGCACGCAATGTATATAAAAAAAAATATTATACGTACGTGCATGTGCGCTTATATACTACACGCACGTCGACGGAGACAAAGCTACATTTAATACGAGTTAGTGCGTGTCTGTGTTTTTTATACGCATATAATCAACACGCGACGGTACTCGAGAGTCAATGACTTTTTTACCCTCTCTCTCTTTCTCCCTCCCTCTTTATTTATCTTCAATTAGTGAAAATTGAGTGCAATTTTTGATTATTTTTTCCCCGATCTGCAGCGAAATCGATGAAAATAAGCACCGGCACACATATATACTCAATCGAGACTAGTTTTTATTTCAAACATTCTATATTATGATAGATTGCCTAGTAATTGCAGGTTATTTCTTTATTTCTATAAGTATTTAAACTTATCTAATTTTTTTAAACGATTGAATTGTCATTTTCAGATCATTCAAAATGCGCGCTTGATATTTATAACACAATTTTCATACAAAATTGGCCCAGAGCAAACCATCAAATAATAATGTATTTTAGAAAATTTTAATGTGTCACTTTTCCAGTCATTAGTCCATTATCAATGTTGAGAACTTATACTAAGGGTCGCGGGTACATTAATTTTTAGATACTCGATATTTTGCTAGTATTCAACTGTTTACGAGTTTTGAAACTTCATTTCATAAAATCTACATATCCAAATATTAATGAATTAATCAGCAGCCAAAAAATTGGTCAAAAGATATAATTAAATTTCAAAATGATAACTGTAATTTCATGCAATGGCAGGACTTCAATTTTCGCCCTTTTGCCATGATATACCTATTTTATTAGAAAACTTTTACTTCAAAAAATCATGTATCGAGCAATAGAAAATTTGAAACTCATTTTTTAAATGTATTTATTTGAACAATATGTATGATATTTAACATTAAATAAAACAAGATTTAAAAAAAATACAAAATATGCTTGTCGCAATCTCGAACTCTAGCCTGCAACGGCCAAGCAAATATTACATAAATCTTGGTTCGTTAACGTCGCGAGGATGGATTCACAGATCTCGACCGACAGCCGGTAGTGGATCAGCTCCATGAAAGGATCCAGTGCCCATCGCTGGAAAAATCCTCTCGACATCTTCTCGCACAGATGCAAACTACAAGTCACCTGATGTCTGTAAGGCACATAGGTCCATTTTAATTCAGACTTCGCGAACTTGAAGAAATCCATATATGTGAATTGTTTCGCCGCCTCCTTGGGTCGTAACTGGATCAAGTCGTAAAGCGACAGACTCGGATTCATCTTTATATGTTTTGCCGCTATCTTGAAATCCGGAGCATTATACCAATATAGATCTTGGTCTTGATCTTCTGCCATCTCGAACAATCCATAATTGTTGAAAAATTTCATGATCGTTAGGACGTCGCTTCGTTTTATCTCGTATCTTTGCACAAGACGTTCGAGTGTGCTCAAAATGCTAGAGACTAGTCTCATTTTAAAAGTATCGACATCGAACCAAAACATAAAAAGGTCACCAAAATAACTCTCCGTGGGAAAAACGAAGCTCGACAGATCAGCCCCACGATCCAAGAGTACGTCTACCGCACCAGGCAAGAAGTGCGCCACGGCTAATTGCAACGGAGTCTGACCCGAGCTGTCTAGAGCGTCGATCTGCACCGTATGCTGGATGTCGTCGTTGGCCTCAAAAAATACTTTCATCAAGCCATCATCGTGGATTCTCCTGCAAATAATGTGCAGAGGGGTAAATCCGAAATTGTCGGCCAAATTTGGATCGGCCCCATTTCTCAGCAGAAATTTAGTCACGATCTTTTCGCCGTAGCGCAGAGCCACGTGCAGCGGTGTGTCACCCCGGTTGTCCCTGGCGTTTATTTCCATCAGCTGATTGACTTCTTTACTTATTTTGAAGAATGTCTCTACCAATTCATTGGTTACCTGTCTTGTGCAAATTAAGTGCAGAGGAGTCGTTCCCGAATCGTTGGCCAACTGTGGATTCGCGCCTTTTCTCAGCAGAAATTCGAGCAAGTTTCTGTGGCCATAAATCACGGCCAGGTGTAGCGCTGTCTTGCCCGATCTCTCTCTGGCATCAATCAGCACCGGTTGATTGACTTCTTCGCTTTCCTTAAAGAATATCTTCGCCAAGTCATCGTCGCGGCTTCTCTGGCAAAGAATATGCAAAGGAGTATCTGTACGTGTAACATTGACTGCATTTGGATTGGCGCCGCTCCTTAGCAGCAATTTGACCACTTCCTTTTGGCTATGACCCACGGCGAAGTGGAGCGGCGAATTACCCGATCTTTCATCTTGGCCGAGGGAGTTGGGATTTTGACTGAGCTTAATAAATTGCTTAACGACGTAGTCAAGGCCGTGCATGCAGGCCACATGAAAATGTGACAATCCCGTTTCGTCGGTATAATTCAAATCATACCTGTTGTAAATTTCGAAAAGATTGAAGAAGCTTTGTAATTTGCAGTGTCTTTTCGGGTTTCTAGCCGCGCGGTGCACAGGTGTAGTGCGACGCAACTGCGGTTTACCGTCTTGATCGATTACGGGCTTGTCCTTGTAGCCGGTGCGAGTCACGAAATCGATAAATGTCTCTGTCGACCGGGTCAGAAGCGCATCCAAGAGAAGATGCTCAATTTCTTGGGGCTGAAAGATCTCCTCCAGATTAGGAAGTTGTCTATCCCAGTTGTAGATAAAAGGGCAAAGCTTTTGAAGAAATGCAACTCGCTCTTTTTCAATCTGCAAATCGACTTTTGTTCGTAGACTCTTCAATCTTTCTAATTTGCCTTCGATATCGGAAGTTGCAT
Source organism: Trichogramma dendrolimi (assembly GCA_034770305.1). Taxonomy (NCBI): domain Eukaryota; kingdom Metazoa; phylum Arthropoda; class Insecta; order Hymenoptera; family Trichogrammatidae; genus Trichogramma; species Trichogramma dendrolimi. Next base: position 1,114,356 of record JAPMIB010000007.1, on the reverse strand, counting down.
GGGGTTGGTTGTGAGACGATGCCATGATTTTGCAAAAACACAATCACTTATAACTTACGATATTTATAAATTTTTTCTTGAAAATCACTCGCTGAAAACGACGCGATCTGACACACTGTTCACGCAGCGGTGTCGTAAAGTGTACTGGACTCTACTACATGCACTACGATCCATATAGAAAGTGAACAGATTCACGAAGCTATTAAGATATATACAATTAGCATATCAGATACGTAGAGTAGGAGTAAAAATTCTATACAAAGCAACAGCATACACGGCTATGCGCGCGGCGCCGCCTCTAATTCTTTTGGGCTTTCACTTTCTAATCGTTACCGAATTTAACGACTTGGACCTGTATGTATCTTTTGACGGTGAACATCTCGCACGAACATGCGTCGTGAGAGAGACATGCGACGTTGCATAGACATAGCAATGGCCATCGTACTTATTTTTTCATACCAGCAGCCAAAAAGTGTCTATAATTCACTGCAGCTTCGCAAAGTGGAGAGCTCTACTTTCGAGCCACTATAATATATATGAAAAATATTATATAGTTCTAAGTCACGATAAAAAGGCCCAGTGCACTATTTCATGTGCCCTGGGACTTTTCATTTTTCAGAGTCTTGGGTCGTGATATACTATTATCCTTATAATTACGAAAAATAATCAAATTAAACATCTATTAACAAAATAATACACGGGTCGATTCCGAGTTCATACGGTTAATGTGCGCTGATTCATGTTATATCGTAGCAGCCTAATTATAACGTTTTGTAACGACTAATTATCTACTTTATCGCTCAATTCATGAACAATTATAGAAAGCGGAAATCCAGTGAGGTAGAGACGATGACGCCTATGCTTATAGTCGTGTATCATTGGAATTAATATCGCATGTATTATAAGCGAGCGACTTTACTTTCTACATATACGTTACGACACCGTAGCGTATAAAATAATTTAGGAAAATTGTACCGATCGCAGCAAGTGATTATCGTGAAAAATATATATCTTGATTTATAAGTGGATTGTGTGTGAGTGCCGCAGATAACGTAAACGACAACAATTATTCTAAAATCATGGAACTTACCATACTAAAATTACAACATTTGCGTGAAAATATGATTTGGTATATAAAAATCCTAAATCATCTTAAATACAATCCAAAACTTGACCATTTAATCAGCTATTTGAAAGACCAACTTCCAAATAGTCGAGAAATTTTTCCCAAGGAAGAAATTGAGTCTTTACTCTTCAATTTCGTAAATTTCATGTATCGAGATCGGGAAGGTTACGAATTAGGAGAACAATTCATCAGGTTCGTGGCTTCCAACGGCTACAAAGACGAGCCCGAAGTTAACGAAGACGGCAAGCCATTGTCGCGTCGCACCACACCTGTGCACCTTGCGGCTAGACGCGCTTTACCTCACTGGCAAAACGTGATCCTCAATTTGTTCAAAATATACGATAGATTTGACGTGAACTACACCGACGAGTTCGGTCGTGCACATTTTCATGTGGCCTGTAAGCACGGCTGTCACGATGTCGTCAGAAAATTTCTCGAGCTCCGGCAGGATCCGAATAATATCGTGCGAGAAACGGGCGATTCACCGCTACACTTGACACTGGACAAAAATTACAGAAAAGAAACGGTGGAATTGTTCTGGGCTCGTCGTTATGGACACAAGAAGGCAGCCGAATGGCTGGTAGAAAACGGCGCAGATCCAAATTTAACCAATTCAGAAGGATTAACACCTCTGCATATTATTTGCCAGTTGGCTGATGCAGACTTTGCGAAGATGTCATTCAAGATTTGCAACGAAAAGCATCAGTCGTTGCAAGTCGATGCCCGAGACAAATTTGGTAATACGCCATTGCACTTGGCATTGCAATCAATACGCACTGGCAACGACGAGATGGCCGAGCTGTTGCTAAGAAAAAGCGCCGATCCAAATTTAACTAATGCAGAAGGATTGACACCATAATTTGCAAGAGAAAGCGCGATGATGACCTAGCGAAGATATTATTCAAAACAAGCGAAGAAGTCAAACAGCCGGTGCTGATCGACGCCCGAGATAAGTTGGGTAACACACCGTTGCACTATGCTCTGGCTGGCAGGCAAAAGAAGGCGGCTGAGTTGCTGCTGAGACGAGGCGCCGATCCGACTATAGCCAACGCGAAGGGATCGACACCTCTGCATATCATTTGCCAAAGAGGCGGAGATGACGTCTTGAGCGAGTTATTATTGAAGATTAACAACGATATCCAGCAGATAAATGTCCAGGACAAGTTTGGTAACACACCGTTGCACTATGCTCTGCGCAATGGCGAAAAGAACGTGGCTGCATTTTTGCTGAGAAATGGCGCCGAGCCGAATTTGGCGAACGAAGAAAGATCAACACCTCTTCACGTTATTTGCCAGAGAATCTATGACGATGACTTGGCCAAGGTATTTTTCGAGGTCAACGACGAGAGAAAGCAGACGGTTCAGGTCGACGCCCGGGACGAGTTGGGTCGGACACCGCTGCAATTCGCCGTAGCGAGTATCTCGCCGAATTTGGTCGATTTCCTTTTGGATCGTCGCAGTGATCTGTCCAGCTTCGTTTTTCCTTCTGCGAGTTATTTCGGCAGGACTCTGATACCGTGTAAAACGCTTCGTGGCAAAGAATTGTTGCATACTTTTAAATTGAGACTAATGTTTACTAATTTCTAATTTCATTTTTCACTACGTTATAAGTCGTTACCTTACCTAACTGTAACTCAAACACTACACCATGTACATGATTTTTGTTATAATTATTTTTGTTATCTCTTTTGCTTTCGATTGTTATTATACTGTATATACTATATTACTTTGTAACTAGTCTTAAGAAAACTTATACATTTTTAGTCAAATCCGATGCCTTCACAATATGTTATGTATATTTTGCTCAATAGCTCTTTTTTTTTGTTTGATTTTCTTTTTTTTTCTATTGTTTTAAATCTTTAAACTTTGTAATAAAATTGTAATGTTCTGTGGCTTACGGCAAGACCTAGCCAAATAAATCGTTAAAAACCTAAAAAAAAAAAAAAACCTAATGTCTGGCGCTCTCATCGTCGTCGAACGTCTCGAGGAACGAGGATACAAACTGGACCTCAACGGTGCCCTGGCGGTCATGGCATTGATCGCTTGGTGGGAATTGTTCCCGAAGTCGGCAGATCTCGAAGAATATTGGTACGACGACGAGGAGCTCGTTAGCAAAGCGAAAAAAATAATAATTTCGGGCCTGTCGATCAACGACTTGATCCGGCTACGACCCGAAGAGGCGACGAAACTACTCGCGTACGAGGACTACTACGAGCTTGCAGTCTCGAAACAATTGTATAAGCTCCCCAATGAATATATAGAGACTTGTACATTGCATCTGTGCGAGAAAATGTCGAGAGGATTTTTCCGGCGATGGGCAATGAATGCCTTCTTGAAGATGATTCCCTTACGGCTGCCGATCGAGATCTGTGAAATGATCATCGATAGATCATACACGAACAGAGATTTGTGAAATATTTGCTTGGCAACGGCAAATCAAGGCTCGATATCATTAATAAATAGTCTGCTTTGATGTCTCTGATGTTATTAATTTATGTTATAAAATTTATGTTTTCCATATATCGTTCCAAATAAATACGTTTGAAAAATAATTTTCGAATCTTCTATCGATAAGTACACGATCATTTCAAATAAAAAATGCCTAATGATGTATTCATTACCACGGTATACGCACACACACACACACACGCACACACGCACTACACACACACCAACACTACACACTCGAAAAATAATAACACAAAAGTCGCAAATGCGTGTATTAAGAGAAGAGAAAGACAGAGAGGAAATAATGACTCACACACACACACACACACACACACACACACACACACACACACACACACACACACACACACACACGCACACACACACACACCGGAGAGAGAGAGAGAGAGAGAGAGAGAGAGAGAGTAAGAGTGGCGTCACTCGGTGTGTGCGGCTTAATGGCCAGCCAATCTACTATTACTACTAGTGCTACTACTGCTACTACTGCGCCCCCGCCCTCTTCCGACACTTCTCTCTCTCCTCTCTCTCTCTCTCTCCTCTCTCTCTCTCTCTCTCTCAAATATCGCGTCAGCTCATCTCGCCTCTCTTTGCCTCGTCAATTTTAAAATATCGACAGTTCCGCGTGTCTGGCGGCAGCTCTAGTTGCATTATATATTATATAATATGAATACAAGTTGCTGACTGACGCGCGAGACGCATACAACACTTTTGTGTATACCCAATACCCATATGTATGTATTTTGTATTATAATACGCGATGGCATAATGAGCGTTTCTCCATAATGTGATTTGGTTTTCTTTTTCCATGTTGCAGAGTGCGACCAGAGGTTCGTAAGCATACCGGATGGGCCGCAGAACGGCACGTTCCACGCGCCGAATCTCGTCAATCCGGAGGGCGAGTCGCGCCAGTGCGTCTACACGTTCCTGGCGGGGCCGCATCAGCGCGTAGAGCTCGTCTTTACGAACTTTGGCCTTCGTGGCACACCGCCCGAGTGAGTAGTACCTACATACATTGAATACATTGAAAGCTTAGATGTACACCCACATACCCGCAGCAACCCACGAGAGAGAGAGAGAGAGAAAAGCCAAAGTAGCGCTCGAAACTCGAGTCTCTAGTAGGGTAGTCGACTCACGAAGCTGTTCCGCAGCGCACTTTGAGTGTATCTTTTAGCTTGTGTGCATACACAGCAGCGGCTGCAGCGGCACAGTAATGTCTCGTCTCGGAGGAAGACAATTGCGAGTGGCGGCGTGTAAGGCAGGAATCGAGGCTACACGGAGCTAAACTTTATTAAAATTGAATATATTATATACCTTTGCGCCGTACACGATGTAGCACACGACTCGAAGCGACAACGACGACGTTAAAAACGGAATACCACCTATATCTCACGAATAGAAACTCGGCATGCAAAATTATACCTACACATGCATTCATAAAGATGCTTTATGTAAGCTTGATGAAGAATGGATCACACGACGGCTCTGGAAGCCGTATTACATATCCTATCTATATATATAGATTTGAGCTTCGCGCGCATCTAATGCACGATATACCCGAAGGCAGTTGGAGCAGCAGCAGCAGCAATTGAATGAATTAAACATCCGAACTCGTATAACACATGCAAATCGAGTAGCTCTCGTTCGGCCCGCGGGAAACGTTATATATCTATTTTATTGTTAAACACGGCCTCGTATACACACACACACACACACACACAGAATGCGCATGTACTTACGCGTCAATGTGCGAGGCGTATACATGCATATATTTATAATAGCCCCATTCACATTTCTCTCTATGCGGCATATAGCGCGGAGATTTATATGCGCGTGAATATAATCGGGGACTCGACGCGGCACAAACGATTATCGAGTCTCGACCGAATCAAAGGCCTATATAATCAAACGCGACGAATCGCTGGCATAAATAAATACGTGATCGCGCGATCAGCGGCATTTAATAATGATAACGATAATGATGATAATAATTCGTTAATGACGTGCCGTTGCGAGGGATGTATATTACGGCGCGAACGCGTTCGCTTAAACTCTCATTTATCGCTGTAATCTTGCACACGCGCGTTCTTTGTAATTTTCAAGAAATTGCGTGGAATAAATCGCGCGCGCTGTAAGTAAGCTCTTGACTATGCACACACATATAGATATATAGATACAACGTACTTCGGCACGTATTTATATCCTCGCGTACAGCTGCTAATTAGCCTTGACTCTCGGTCGCGCAAAGTTTCGAGCATTGATTTTCCATCCTTTTATAAATATAAATGCGAAGAGTCAAAGAGGAGCTCTCTTCTCTCTCTCTCTCTCTCGTTTCGAAAGCGACGCGCGCGCGGAAGCTTATCGGACGGCCACTTTTCTTCCTTGCTGTGTAGACTCTATACTACTATACCAGGTGCACGCGGCTATGCTATACCCGCGCTATATTACTGTACCACCCGCGCGGCAGTTCTCGACTCGAGATAAAGCCACGTCGTACCTACCTTATACCGGGAAGAGCTGCTTCCTCGTAGGGCGCGCGGCGCACTTCTACGGCTCGTGTTAGTAGTAGGTATACCTATGATGCTCGTTATCTTTCCCGGCACCTCACCTCTCTCTCTCTCTCTCTCTTTCTCTAGATCGTCCTTTTCATGTGCCCGCGTATTATATATACTTTTCTTATATAGCGCGCGCCTTTAAAGGTGGAGATACTCGACTCGCTCTACTTTGGCTTATTCCCTTCTTTCCGCGAATATATACACGTGCTATATGCATTGGCACTTACATACACGTGTATATTATATTATTATATATACACGAAATGTAATCGAAAGTCGATTACGCTCGAGGATCGTATTATATACAGCTCGAGGGAGAGAGAAAAAAAATCGTCATCCTCGGCGACAAAAAGAGCAGCGCTGGGAAAACGATATATATATACCTATATATTACGTGCCTGCGGCTGCGAATTCGCAGCTCGATTTCACGCCAGAGTACGAGAACCTCCTCTACTTATTTTTCATCTTTGTTTTTTTTGTTGTTACAGTGGAGCCGCAGTCGGAGAACTACCCGCGTAAGTGTTCATACCGATATTGACATCAATTAAGGCTTGATTTTTTAAGTAATATAAAATTTCATTTGTCTCGATAAAGGTGTGTCCACGAGTACATGGACGTGTACACGGAGATCCGGACGGACAACACGACCAAGCTGATAGAGACGCCGTTCGGGGGCAGGTACTGCGGCCCGATACCGCCTCGCAAGAGGGTCTCGCTTTACCAGGGCATCGCCCTGAGCTTTTATACCGACAAGAACATCACCCTGCCGACCCTCTTCGACGGCCGATACGCCTTCATCAATGCCTGTGAGTATAACACAAAAACAAGAAAATATATAAGTAATGCGCTACGATTAAGAGTTTACACCTGCGTCGTGTACCGTGAGCTTGTTTTATTATCGAGGGGGGTAGATAATTCATATCGTAATTATGTGCGATTGCGTGACTAAAATGTCGTATGATTTGTGTGCGTGTTGCTCAGCTGAATACGAGATCGGCACGCCGGCGCCGTCGCTGCCATGCTCGTTCATCGTCAACGCCGACGTCAAGCGGACCGGCTCGATACTGTCGCCCACCTATCCGGGCACCTATCCCAAGGACCTCGTCTGCAGCTACCAGTTCATCGGCCAGCCGAGGCAGAGGGTGCGCCTCGAGTTTCGCGACTTCGATCTCTTCTTCGGCGGCCCTCAGTGAGTATTGCAATAATAATGATGACAATGATTTTTTTTTTTTAGTATACATTCGCGATATCTGTCAGAGCTGGGCGGATTTTATCGGGCGCTCGGAGATGTGTCACCCCCCCCGAACGAGCGAGGCACTGTAGTTATAATATTATAGTACGACACGAGCGATATATATGCGCGCACTGCCACTATTGGAAATCAATTCCTCGATTTTTTTTATGTATGAACATCGTCGCGCGTAAGGTCGCGCGTGCAGAGAGACGCGCATTAAAAGTTACAGGAGCTACAACAGCAGTAGTAGAGCTACACCTATATATACATAAAACAGTATTACGCGTGGGCGTGTGTCAAGCAGGCGAACATACTAACACACACACACATACACACACACACACCGACAAATACATCTATCGACTTTATCGTCGAATCGTTTCGCGATTTAACTTTCAGAACATCAAAAAGAGAGCCACGCCGCGCGGAGCGAGCTTTTTATATTCAGCGAGCGCCGATAGAACATTTTCTTTTTTGCACTTGGAGCGTAAAAAATGAAAATGAAAAAAAGTAAAATAAAAATAATCCTCGCGAATAAACGTGTGCATCGCATCGTGTGTCCGATGGAACGCGCATAAATGCAAGCGCGCTTCGACCGAGTACTGTTCGCCTTTCCAGCCAAGCAAAGTTTATTAAATATATAAAGCTGAACTGCAGCGGCAGTATAGAGCGGCGCGCGATTTCGAGATAGTAGTAATAGTAAATGCCTGCGCGAAATGTCCGAGAAACGAACGGGCTCTGTACCTATATATACCACTGCACACACGATTTTGGAGAGAGAGAGAGAGAGAGAGAGAGAGCAGTTGGCATATTAGCAGTTGCAGAAACTATGTATACAAGCGTCTACTCTACCCAGCCCAGCCCAGTCCGCGCGTGTGTGCAGAGATTGCAGTTTCGGACTGTTGCACTCGAACGAGTTCAGCTTAATTTTGCCCCAGCCAGATATATATATGTGTATCCGAGGCTCGCGCGTACGCGTGCGTTGATGGTCTCTCTCTCTCTCTCTCTCTCTCTATACACTCGCGTCACTCCTCTGTCTGTCCACAGCTGTCCGTTCGATTACGTAAAAGTTTACGACGGCATCAACAACACGTCGGCGGTGATAGGCACGTACTGCGGCCAGCAGCGCAATCTCGTCCTGTACTCGTCCGAGTCCAGTCTGTTCGTGCTGTTCGTCACGCTGCAGAGGACGGCCAACACGCAGAATCGCGGCTTCAAGGGCATCTTCGAGTTCTCCGAGAGCTTCGTCAAACTCGGTAAGGGCCGCCCCGCCCGAGGGCGCGACTAATAATAAAATAAATAGACAGATGTCACGGAGAGGAATCCTGTATTAAAATCAGAGTGTTCGCTGGTAAAAATTTCCATGTTGATTGAAAAAGGAATCAATGATATAATGTACATGCTCTAGAAATGGATATGACACTAATTACTGTGTCATAAAAGTCAAATTAAAAATTCCTTTGTTACAAAGTAAATATTGTCTCAGGATTTGGGATATATTGTACCGACAGATGGAGTATTGTGAACCCGCAAGTGGCAAAAACAATTTCCGTAGGTATAAGTACGAACAATTTTGGAAGTTCTAAAGAACTCCCATTTTTTAAGTCTTCTACGTATTGATCCCGACACCTGTTATTGTGAGAACGTCTCATTTTTGATAAATCCATTCTTTTGCTTAATCATTCCACATTGTTAGAAGTAGCTACATAAAAAAAGGCGAAAGCCAGAGAGAGGGGAGCGAGGCGACGAAGCGGAGCACGCTCAGTTATAGACGGGCAAGACGCCGGGTAAGGCTTAAATAAAGATCTCTATCTCTGTTTTAGCCTTACGTCTGACGATCCTCCGAATTACTTGCACCTCTGCACCCCGAATGGGCCTGCGGGCCCGGCGAGCGAGAAAGGCCGAGCTGCTCCGACGAGCACGAGCAACCCGAGGATCTCGACGATCTCGCCAATAATATTAATTACTTCGATACAATCATTGATATTTTTGTATTTTTCACGTAGCTGCATGCGATTTCGCCTACTTTACGTGAGCTTTACATTTTTTGCGATGGTCCCGTTAACGACAACGTAGCCACTTATAGTATAATATAACAAAACTTGTATATGCCAAAAATAAATCCGCTAGATTGCCAAAATTACTACACATCAAGTCTAGGGCTCTTTTCCTAATTACGAACATAGCAATTTTGGCTATCGAATGTTATATTTAATACAGTATTTCTCTGGATGAATAACGTTCACCGCCTCAATGCCTAAAGTATTAATATCAATGAAAACAATATGTGCAATGCGCAGACTTCATCACGAATTATGGGGGCGAGCACATACGCGGCACCGAGTGCGACCAGAAGATCCTCAGCCGAAAGGAGTCGATCGGCTTCGTCGTGTCGCCCAACTATCCCTATCCCTATATACCGAAAGTGGTGTGCCGCTACTTCATCTACGGCATGCAGGACTCGCAGCATCTCGAGCGCGTCAGGCTCGAGTTCGCCTCGTTCACGATACCGAAGGGAGAGACCAAGGGAGAGTGAGTATATACACGCATACACACAAATAACATATAGCATAGCGAATGTACATATAGCAGCACTGATTTGTCAGCTCGGTCACGCGTTACGTATATCCGTGCGCAGCGAGCGAGCGATACGATGATTCATCGATGCGGCGCGTCGGTGGCGGTGCGGTGGTTGGCGCGAGCAAACAATTTGCCCAAAGTTTCGCCTATGCTACGTTACAGCAGCTGCCGCACCGCGGCTGCTCCGGTCCCGAGATTAAAATCTGCACTCGCGCGTGCAAAGTATATAATATATACGCGATGGACGAGCATGACGAATGGCTTATACATTTTACGAAGTATACACGTAATATAAATCACCCGATCCCGTCGTCTTTGGTCGCGTCCCGGCCTGATTGGCTCTATATGCATTAAACCACCACCACAACTTGTACAGCACGAGCTGCACCGACGGCTATCTCAAGCTGTACCTGAAGGGCCAGGAGGCCACGGACTCGTACGACAAGCACGACTACGAGCTCTGCGGCAAGGACAACACGCCGGGCCACGTGGTGAGCGACGGCCCCCGCCTCGTCATGGTCTTCTCGAGCGGCGAGCAGCAGGGCCGCGGCTTCAAGGCCAAGTACGTCTTCGAGACCGAGTACCGGATACCCGGCACGGCCGCCCCCGACGGCAGCTGCACCTTCACCTATCGCAGCTCGTCCCGCAAACGCGGCGAGTTCAATTCGCCCCGCTACCCGAGCAACTATCCGAGCGACACCAACTGCACCTATCTGTTCATGGCTACGCCCAACGAGCAGGTCACCCTCATATTCGATCACTTCAAGATACGCACCAAGAATTACAACGTCAGCGGTGGACATTACGGGTTGGTGTTTAACCATTTTTTTTCATTGTATTGTCTGTTTTTTTCGATCTGTCTCCACACGCTCGTGTCTCTGTGCAGCATGGAGTACTGCCAGGACGACTGGGTCGAGATCTACAACATGTACAGAGATAACACGGAGAAAATGATCGGCCGTTATTGCGGCATGACGGCGCCCGGCCCCGTCGAGTCGACCCTCGGCGCGCTCGGCGTCAAAGTCATCCTTCACACCGACTCCGATCTCGTCTACAGTGGCTTCAAGGCGCGCTACGTCTTCGAGAACGCCAAGTCCATATTCGGTGGTACGTATACTTATAACGCGATGATATCATCTTTGCACAAATTGGAAGTCCTTTGTGCTGATTAATGCTCGGCGCGCTCGTTCATTCGCAGACTGTGGCTCGAACATAAGCAGCCTTCATTACGGCATCATCACCAGTCCGAATTTTCCCAACAAGTACGACGCGCCGTCGAAGAATCTGGCCAGCAAGACCTGCAACTGGTTCATCAGTGTCAGGCCCAATCGACAGATCATGCTCAACTTCGAGCTCTTCTCGGTCGAGGGTGAACAATCCGGTAACGTATAACGACGCGCTTGACCCTTTTTATTTCCCCTTTCTTATTTTCTTTTCTTCGAGATCGGTCGTGCATAACGATTCGGTTTATATTTTGTGCGTTTGCGTTGTGTGCGTAGCTCGTGGCTGTCCAGCGGCGGTCCTGCGCATGTGGATCTCGCCGCACAGCACGCCCGTGGAGCTATGCGGCGCCAAGGAGCCCGAGGAGAAGTGGAGCCACATATCCGACGATCACAACATGCGACTGAGGTTATTATTGCCACATACACACATAAACTATTTTTCCTGCGGAAGGGTTGCATATAAAATGACAAAGACAAAATAAACGATCTTGAAAAACTTTGAATGTATTACACGACGACGCTCTGTGCGTGTTTATGTAGCTTCCTGTCGGCGGACAAAGCCGTGGGTCAGCAGGGCTTCCGGGCGATCTGGACGGAAATCGAGCAGGACAGCGATTGCCACGGTGGCTTTCTCTGCCAGCACTCGGGCTACTGCATCGACGACACCCTCAAGTGCAACAACGTCGACAATTGCGGACCCGACGACACGTCCGACGAAGATCACTGTAAGTCTGCATCTTGGACATTCTTCTCCTTCCTCTACGATTAAATATAAAATAATACGATATAACGTAAACAAAGACCAGAAAAAAAATAAAATAAAATGAGATATAACGACAAATGAATCGATCGCAATTTATCAAGCGAATTTAAATTAAATCGCAAAATATATGCCTTGGGTGACACGAAGAGTGACATTTAAAGAGCGCATTGAACTTGTATTAAAAGATTGTGTTGGTATATAATAATTATTGTTACTCTATTATGCGTGCTTGAAATGCAATACACGCATATGTTGGGGCATTCAAAATTAATATCAGACAACACTCATCAATGAAACGATCTAACTAAATTATCTCTTAAAGTATAATCTGAAAGATTTAAAAAAAAAATTATAATTAAACCTTTGTGTCGATGTGTCGATTTATCCGCTTATAAATTTCATTCCGTACTTGTCTTTTAGCTTATTATCTCACATTAAAAAATATACATTAAACGTTTCATAAACAACTGCGTTCTTTCGCACAATCTCTAATAATTGTCTTTCGTGGATGGTTCAGACGCACGCGTGTCTCCTCTTCACACCTTCAAATTTCTCTCTTTCTTTTTATCGCACTCGCGATTTGAACCGTCCACAGAAAAAATCTCAAAGCACAAATATTATATACATTAACGATTCCGTGTGATATTTCTTGTCTGTATATTATCTTCACCCGTACGTGACTATTTTTTAATTTTAGTTTTATTTTGTTGTTGTCTGAACTATACTTACTTTAAGACTAACTCTTATTGTTATGTTCTTTATACTAACCAAATTTTACGATTAATAAGAGTAATAATAATATTTGATAATCTCACGCTGACGCACTGTATCAATATCTCTCTTCGTATTATTAATTACACGAGCAAATTAAAAGCAAATTTCAAATAATATCGTTTCTGTAATGTGTGGCATGATGGCACTATTTATCATATAACTATTATAAACATATCGTACAATATATTACTATATGATCCTGTACAATTCACATATGAGTGTGTGCAAAATTATGCATAAAACTTTTTTCTCTACATTACATATTGCATAATCCACCAAATGATTTGAATACTTTTTAAAATCACAAGAAAATTATTTCTATGTATTATTCACTTGATACTATACTTTCTATTCATATTATTTCCACTTCTATCTCTCTCTAAATATCATTATAATTATTATATATTATTATATACATAGGCTTCTGTGTCGATGTCTCTCACTGCCAAGCACACGGAAAACATATTTTTGAATTAATATTCTACCCAGTTTAACGAAGTTATATAGCAATTGTGATCAATGTTAATTTTAACAATGGCAAGTCGAGTATAATATTTCAATAGAATGGAGCGTTTAAGCAAGTAGTTAAATCTAGATACGGTCAGTCACGCAACAAACTTGTTATCGAGTTAACGTATAGTAGATATATTTATGAAGAGTATCAAATTATTACGAATAGACTTTACGAAAGAAACGAAATATATGAGAATAAAAAAATAGTACAATTTTTTATAGAAAAAAAAAAGTAATAACATGTTTCAAATATAATGATGTTCTCGTATAGTTGTACACTTGACATGAATAAGAAAGACGTCAAGCAATATAAGAAAAAGTTCGCCTGTGCATGAAAACTCTTAAGATTCAAAATCAGAAAAGAAAAGAAAAAAATTGATGAAAAAAGAGAGAAAAAAATTACTGTATGTGTCCATAAATAATCTGATGAATATAACCGGGGTTCTTGTGTGACAAATGGAAAAATCGGCTCGCAGGTGCAGTCGAGGACGCCTCGGGCCCAGGGCCATTCGGATACACGACTGCCTACGTGCTTCCTCTATCTCTGTGCTTTCTTCTACTCGTGAGCTACCTCTTCGATGCCGATGTCAAACTGTCGACATGCCAATACTAAAATCACTTCTTCTTCTTAAATAAAAAAAAAACAAGTTAAAATAATAGCCATTACAAAAAAAAAACAAAAAAAAATAACTCGACAAAAAAATCTCTAACCGTCTCTCACGTGAGTCTAATCCTATCGCACAACTATTACTTTTTACACACCTTTGTTGTATATATTTTTGTGTATCATTAATTAGTATTGTGATTGTGTATTTTATTATAATATATATTATTGCGAAAAATTTCTTAGAAGCTAAAGCTAGCTATAATCTGCTGCTGCCGCTGCTGTTCTGCTGATGTTGCTGTTGTTGCAATTTTTTTGCTTCTTCATTTGTACATCGTATATATATATATATATATAATTTTGTGTAATATGAACGCCCAGCCCCCGAACCTGTTTTTCGACTCTGAGCTCCGGCGATCGAGCTTTGCGAATTGCGAGTATAGTATACCTACGCGATGATTGCGCTGCAATTTGCGGGGGTAGAGCTTTGCCTTTTTGTTGTCTGTGTCTGTCTGGGTGTATGCGTGTGCGCGCATTTGTGTACGTGATGTGTCTGTGTATTATACGATTCGAAAGGACACGACCATGCGCAGCTTATAACACATATACCTTTTCGGTCTCTGTCTTTTTTGCCGTGTTCAGTTTCTGCTATTTTAGCGATGCGCGATGTGATAATAGGGCAATCTGCCGCTGCCTCGCCGATGTTCGCAATGTCGTTTTCTCCGTATATATCTACCGCTCTTCTTTCTCTCTATTATTGTTTTTTTTTTCATTTTATTCAACCTGTACATGACTTGATAAATCGCTAAATGACATGCAGAGATGTTTTTGACCTTTTTTTTTCCTCTTGTGATTTATTATACGCTCCGTATGGGGCGTCAGATTGTTTTGATCGATATCAATAGTTTGTGACGCGGGTGATGAAACGACCGAACACCACCGCGCGTGATTGAGTATATAGTTCTGGAATTTCTCCGTTGTTTGATTTTTGCATGCCCGAGCGAGAGCTATATTATTATAAGGCGATAAAAATAAAAGCAAAGTTTGGCTGATGTTATGATTGCATGTCAGAGTTCGTCCTTTTCATTTTTACACGTATTTGAGTATCTTGTTATAATGAATAATTTAAGAATACGTATTAATTAAAAAGAACAAATATTATATTAATTGAATAAATTAATTGAATAATATATTTTGCTCTCGTGTCCATTATTTTGCATTACTTTTCATAGTGTGTGAAATAATACACTAGCAAAGTGTCCCGGAGGAGAGAATAAAATAACGTTGAAAACGAGCTTTTCAAATTCAAAA
Organism: Trichogramma dendrolimi; assembly: GCA_034770305.1. NCBI lineage: Eukaryota > Metazoa > Arthropoda > Insecta > Hymenoptera > Trichogrammatidae > Trichogramma > Trichogramma dendrolimi. The sequence goes on along the minus strand of JAPMIB010000007.1, from coordinate 1,099,207 downwards.
CCATTTTGTACGATAAATTTCAGTCGAAATGTAATAAACATGTTCAAGTGTTGTTTTTCTTCAAATTTTTATGAAATTTAAGTTTGTAATTGATACGATGCAGTTAAAAATAAATAACATGGAAAAGAAAAATGCATACATCGTTTCATTTTAACAATGTATTAGTACAACAAAGTAACAGAAAATAGTGAAGAAATGTAAGGTCATATTTCGTTCTCTCCGCTAAGAGTGCAAAAATTTTGGCTTCATAATGAATGGGTTTTTTGTCTTTTTAAACGACTTCGTTGAAATTCATATCCGAACAATGTAAGTAATTTTACCTCCGAGTACCATTAGAAAAAAAGAAATTTCCATTTTAAATACGTAGTTTTCTTTCCTTTACAATCATCACTTTTGTAGTAGAAGTTGGTAATTAAAAAAAAAAAAAAATAACAGAAAACTCGGAACATCAGCATTGGCATTCACCCTTTCATTATACTCTCCAAAATCTTTGAACGAGGGACCTTCTGCTTACAATCATGAATTCCTAAAACATTAGATACATATATATTGAGTGTTCAGGAAATATAGATTAAATTTTGGGAATTGATGGCCTTTTGGAAAATGAAGGTTTTTTTCAATGCAACGCATCTGTGTCACCAATATCTTTAATGAAAAAATGTTTAAAAAAAAAGTACGAGAACGAAAAGATGTCGAGCATGAAAAAAAAACAATATATATATCGTAAAATCCATTAATCACCCTCCGAGCGTAATGTAAATTTTTGGATTGGAAGTAATCCAATCCAAAAATTTACATATTGATATTAATTGTGACATATACATTTATGAATATATAAAACGATTGCCACCTAGCCGAGAAAGTAACTAAAACATGAAAAAACCGTCGCACGCCCGCCTCCTCCTCCCGCTCCTCCCGTCCCACCCGTACCTCTTTCACTTTTTTGTCGCCCTCATACAAACGTCAACATCAACGACGACGACGACGACTTCCACGTTCGATGGGTGGCGGCGCTCCCTACTCTCTCTCTCTCTGTGCTCTGCTTTTCGGGGACTCGAGCAGGCAGCGTAGCTCCGCCACCGGAGAACTACTACGCCCTACCGGCCGGTAGCGCGAGTCTGGTCGTGCTTGGGCTGCTGGTGCTGTGCTTCGTCTGTCAGCGTCGGGTGCGTCGTCGGCTGCAGCTCGACGCCGCGGCCTCGAGGTCGGCCGCCCACGGCGGAGGCTTATCGGGCCACCTCGACGGTCTGCACCATCATCATCATCATCCAGGAGCCGGAGGCGGCGGCGGTAGTGGCCTTCGAAGCGGCCTCGACGATCGCACCGATCGCTGCTTTCATCCCCATCATCATCACCATCATCACGGCTCGTCGCTGCTGCTGCCTCAGTCTCCGTCTGCGCAAGCTCAGCGAGAGCAGCAGCCACAGAATCATCACCACCATCATCACCATCATCATCACCATCTCGGCAATTCGCATCATCGTCGTCGCATGCTCAACGACGAGGAGCTGCTCACGGGGGCCTGCGGCGACGACGACGACGGCCTGCCCTGCAGTCCGAATCACAGCGACTGCAGCGACGAGGAGGCCGAGATGGAGCTCGTGGGCGAGGGCAACGGCGAGGACTGCAACGACTGCACCGAGGTCGACGAGGTGGCGTCCATGGCCAACGTCACCGCCGAGAGGCGACTGGTCCGCATGCAGAAGAAGACGAGCAGCTGCTCGACGGCCGATCAGGACGATCAGCAGCGGCTCAACAACGCCGAGGACGAGGACGACGACGAGGACGACGACGACGAAGAAGACGACGATGACAACGGCGGCGAGGAGCAGCGTCTGGCCGGGAAGGTCAACGCGAGCCCCGATATCGTGCGTTGAACATACAAAAAACAGTGCGCGTGCTATCGTGAGCGACGAAGTATGACCTTGCGTTGATCGCCTTTTTTTATATATAGCTGTCGGCAACTGTCCCTAAACTTCTATTTATTGCATACATGTGAGCTGGTCAGTTGTGCAACGTCAGGCTATATATAAAACGCAGTTTACCATGACAAAATAAAGCTCTGGCGCACAGCAGTGGCGCGATTGCTCCCAAGAAAGTGACTAACAACGATTTTCTATTAACGGTTATTATTGTTGTAAATATTTATATTATAAAAATCACAAATACACGTGACACACGATGCACATACAAGCAATTTATACCCACACACATTTTACTGGTACATAAAACTGGTACGAAACATGTGCTGTGCCGTAGATATTTTATCGAATTGTAATTATTGGTTGCAACGACGCGTAGACACATGGTCGCAATGGATTTGAGCTATGCATAATAATTCTCGTCCCTCGCGCGAACGCACCTTTGGATGGGCTTTTTTCTCCCGCGCCTGGACTGGTACTGTATACGTTGCTCGGTAAAGATACGAAACGAATGTATCGAAGCAACAATAAAATTTAAAACAAAAAAGCTCATTCAACGATGGCGGCTCGGGACGATCGAATAAAGTTCGGACAAACCAGGATGAAAACTATCATTATATAGACAACATTCGAAGTGTGATTGAATATTATGATCCGATTTTCAAGTTGTGTTCTAAGCTCTGAAGCAATTGTTCATAAACGAAAAGTATTTTTTATTTTGTTTTACGATTCGTATTACGCGGAACTTTTTGCACTATTTTGTTAACTGAAAAACAAGGAAAAAACATTCCATCTATTTGTATAAACGTCACGATGTTGCCCCAAAAAGCACCTTCGCACCCAGCACGTATAACTCATCAACGTAAAAACTCGTCGATCAGCTTTCGGTTATTTTAACCACGCTCCAGTATCAGCTGCTCGAAGCTCATTATTGCGAGATTGAATTAAAAAAGAGAGAAAAAATTAATAATAAAAAAATGCACGAGGAGATTGAATACGTGTTGATGGATTTGATCGATATAAAAATTATACGTCGTCGTAGAGAAAAATACGTGACTGAGAGGAAAACTGGAGTTGTAGGTGGAGGGGGTGAAAAAAAAAAAATACATAAACTATACAAGTGCAAGGTGATAAAGTACGCTTATATTTATATACAGTTTTGATATATAATAAAGAAGTATGCAGCTGAAGGTGTGTACACATGTCGTAACCGCGTTATAATACACAGTAGGGATAAACGTGCGGCGAACCGAAAAAAGCGGGGCATCGAAGCGAATTGCCGAAAACTCGCGCGTGAACTTGAAACGACGCTGAGGCGTATTGTAAAGCTCGCACGCGGACACAGAACCCACACTGCAATTGTAATTCAAATTCTAAAGTTGTGAAAGGGAACGAAAGTGAATGTGAGCGTTGAAAATGCGAAAAAGCCTGTGCTATAAGTACATTGCGAATTATATAGTCGTTAAATTAAACGAGAAAGAATAAAATAAATGCATAATGAGGGAGAAACCAATTGTTAATCAAGTAGTTATTTTTTAACATAGCACGCGTAAAAATTTACAAAATTGTTCGAAAAAACGTATTACATAAACTGCCAATTTTTTTTATTCGTATCGATCTAGTATCAATTAGTCAGACGTTCTATCAAATTTGAAGGAATTATCTAGAGCGTTGAAAGGTTTATTGGAAATAGGTCAAATAAAATAAAATTAAACAAATTCAATTGTTAATCCAAAGGAGTGAACGCGTTTAACTATAATATAAGTATTATCGTAAGCAGTATTAAAGTTTTTAACAGTAATTTAGTACTTATATATATTGAGAATAGTAAAATTATATATATTATATATAAATACAAAAAAAGAACTTTTTACATCTCCGAAAACAGTACTTCACAAAAGTCTTTAAATTTTTATCGAGAAAAGGTATTATTGAAATACCGAATTTGTAAGAAAAATTCACTCAAAGTTCCATTTTTTGTAAAATACAATTCTGTGGTGGAAAGGGAGAACCGACCAACTCCATTTTTCGTGTTTTCGAGAAAAACGCGTTTAAAATTGCGTATGAGCGCGTAGCTAGCCGCGTATGACCAGAGCTCTGTAGCCGTGATATTTTAACCTACTATGTGGTATCTTTTGACCGGTGTATCTATCAAATAGATAGCGTAGGTGCGGAGCCAGATTAGGTGGACTTGGTCGGTTTGCCGGGAAACGGTTTGCGACCAAGTCCACTTTCGCGGCAATTCTGCTTTTGAAAATGAATTTTTCTTGTGGGTTTTATAGTAATTCGGTTTTTTTATGTTTCTAACTTGAAAAAATAGCTCATAAAATGTATCGAAATGCCAGGATTGTCAAATAAAAATATGATTGACGTTTAGCTACCCGAATAAATGTTTTCATTTTTTTGAGCCTTATTTTATTCTGGCAGCTTCCAATGAGGTGAGAGTTGATATAAACAGCGTTCGAACATCATATTTTATCATTTTGAAACCAAAGTAAACTCGATATCGCATTTTGGAGCTCGCACAGGTGGACTTGGTCGGTTTGGCCGGTCACCGTTTGTCACGAAATGGACTTGGTCGGTTTGGCATTGTGCTGTACCAAGCGATAGACTCAATTTTCGAACTTTCTGGCATTCGCACATCAAAGTTTACACTTAACATAGATGGTTTTACGTCATAAACTCGATTTCGAAAAAAATGGAGTTGGTCGGTTCTCCCTTTCCACCACAGAATTATTACCGATTAATATTGTCTTGCTCATCTACATAATTCATAAAAATTCACTAGTTATTTTTACTACACGGCTATGTTTCTTGTAGCATTACATCAAATTCCCCTGGTCAAAGTATAAGATGGTAAAAAAGATTAATGTCGAGTGGAGGTCTAGAAACAACTTATTGATAGGACATCATGACATTTTCATTTCTTTAAGCCCTTAAAAGTTGTATGTGTACTGATTCATGGAATTTCAATTAATCTAATACCACGTTATTTTGTGCTTGAGAAACATATTCGCGATACCAACTTTTTCGCCATATAATGTGATTTTGTAAACTTGCGACGAAAAAATAAACTAGTCAAACAAAACAATTTTTTTGCCAAGTAGATTTCGTACCGAATTTATTATACTTTGGCTGAGGGTAAGCAAGTCATTCGTACGTTTATACCAAAAAATAGTAGAATTTATAAGTATCATAAAAGAAAACTTTTGTCAAAAATTTCGCTGATACTGCCGAAGACAGATTTTTGAATTGGTCGAATCGTGACGCTCGTACCGCTGCAGCCACGCATCTGGATCACAATCCTTTAATTTCTCGAAATAATTACATCATTATAAACACGTAATTCGAATTCGACGCGTTTTCAATTATAATCGCTTGAGAATTGATCGAAATAGTTGATGCCGAGAAATCTCTGTAGATTTTAGCTCGCGGAAATGGAAAAATTTACAACGACATTTTCGTAATATAACACGTATTAATAAAATAGCCATGTAAAGGACGAAAAACGATATAATGAAATAAATATGCATTTAAAAAGAAAAAAAATTATTAAACGACAAGAATTAAAATAATCCAGTATAGTGTAACCGATTAAAACATTGTCAAACAAGATATATAAAAAAATAATTAAAAAATATATATTGATATTAACCTAACACAAGTTTTGAGCGATCGAGCATTAATATTTTATTATATGCCAACCTATGAATTGTAAAGACGACCAGTCAGAGTCAAACAAAGAAAAAATATTGTACCTCGTACTTATGATAAATAGGTAAATACATGCATATAAATATATTGTACACGTGCACTAAAAAAAAAAAAATAAACCGCGAGTAAGGAAAGTGCGAAAATGCCGCGATACGTATATCATTTATAACATTCGAAAATGTAATAACGAATATTAAAAAGAATCGTATCTTTTTGTTAACGAGCGTAGATAATTAATTGTAAAACGATTGTAATACTGTACAGAATAAGCGAATTTTCGTGTTTTTTGCGTATCGTATGTTTGAGAGGAAAAAATAAAAAACAAAAAACGAGACGAGAGAAAAAAGAGGTATATAATTATTACGTTGATTTACCGTGCCGCGCAGAGCTGGCTCTGGGGGCACGGCTGAGTGCACACGCGCTTGTCGTGGTAACAATCGTGTTGCAAAAAATGATCTCCACGAGCTTGCGGAACGAATTGCAGAAAAAAATAAAATCGTCATTAAAAAAAAGGGGAACTCCGTACAGTCACGACTCGAAAGGTATAATGCTCTCTTGTAACGTGGAGATTATTACTATATCCTATCATTTTCATATTGTTATTTGCGTATATTATGGAACACCCGTTCTGAGATTATTTTATAATATATATGCGTGAACAGTTCGCACATTTCCTTCCGCTTATTGTAGAAAACCGAGATGGAGAAAACAAAAAGTCGATATTAAAAAAATAAAAATAAAATAAACAAAAAAAACGATTGAGCAATAAGCTTTGCGTATCTTATGGAATAAAAGTGTTGGAGAGGGGTAAGGAATTTTCCAAAATATAATTATTTTCTTAACTTTGGTAGTAACAATGTATTCTATGCAGAGTATTGGAAAATTGTGTTTACTAAACGTAAGGGTAAAAAAACACACCAATATCCCAATTCTCTGGATAATTATGCGCTTTTTCGTCGCGTGCTATATAAGTAGTAAACACGATTTTCTAATATTTATCCTTCTTGTACTTCAAAAATGAAAAATATGATCATTATAGCAAATCTTTACGTCAAATCGAACAAAACGTTAATGATTTCATTAACTTAATTTTCCCCTTGATTAAAATCAGAAATCAGAATAAAAAATTTTACGATTCTTCAGAATAACAATTTAAAACAGTGATTGTTTTTTTTCGACCGTATAAATATATAAATATTAAACGTACACGCGTAGGCACATTTACGCGTGTGAATAAATGGAAATGAATTAAAAATAAAATCAGATACTGTAATTAATGTAAGTAGTATGTAATGAATATTAACATTGTTAACCAAACTATTAGAGACCATTACAAGTGAATTGTCGATGTGGTGTCTATGGAAATGATTCCTTGATCATAAAATAATACAATTTTTTTAATCAAAAACCTGTATATTTATTTATCCTCTACTTGCTGAAAATTTTTAGTGTGGTTTTTGTGATTGTTCATTTTTCCCAAATATCATGATTAACCTTTTTATTTTTAAAGAAAATCAAGCTGTTTTCTTCAAGAAGATAACACAAGTTTGAATAAAAAGATTCCACAGGAATAAATATAAAATTTTCCGTAATGTTTTTTAAAATCCACGTTTATTTATTGAATATGTAACATATAAAATAATAACTCCATTTGCATCTTAATAAAAGCTACGCGATGTGTTCCTGTTTGCGGCTGCTAGCTCTTCAGTTAAGTATAAAAAAATTAACAATAAGCCATGGAATTAATTATACATAAAGTTTCTTTATACTTTTCAAAAAAGAAAAAGGTACGTTTTATTACATTGCACTGATTTGAAGAATTGTATGCATTCAATAATTTTATCAGATATTATAATTTCATTTTTTAACATGCCAATTAAATTATCAATTCAACATATACTATTCCTTTTGCACTTGCTTACAATAATTCTAAAAATTTAGTCCTAAAGTGAATATAACAGAAGTAAACGCAATTTAAATGGAAGCTCTGCCTAAAATATTACTTAAAATAGTACTCAATAACACTCTTCGATACATACTAATAAAATTTTCAAAATTAATTTAACATTTAATTTTAAAATTATTACATTTTTCTTCCATGCAATAATATTCATAAAGTTTGTGCTGATGAACATTAAAAAGTACAATAAATTTCCAATAGAAAAGCGCATTTTAATTTCATGGCAGTTTTCAAATAAATCAAATACAGAAATATTTAATTATTTATAATTGACATTATGATAAAATTAAAATAATTTTCCAACACTATTTACAAAATAACCGGAAATATTAAATTTGATAAATGAGAATAATTCTATTCTCAATATCAACATTTTAAATAAAATATATTTTGTAAAAGTAAAAAATATATGTAAAATGCTTATTGGCTCATTTATTTTTATCAGCCTTAACCCTCGCTCATCAGTTAATATATAAAAAAGTTAGCATATTTTAGTTAACTGATACTTTAATCATGTACATAATAAAAAATTTACAAAACATCTAGTTGGAATCGTTTGTGCGCATATCACAATGTTGAAAAAAGTATTATAATTTATATACGGAAAAATAATTTGTAATTTCTACTAATCTTAATGTAAGTTTTGGCGTTTGTTCATTTTTATATTGTAAATACAATATTTGGCTTACATGATATAATATGTAGATTGAATACAAGTCAGGTTCAAAAACAAGTTCAACAAATAACTCTTGATTTTTCAATTACTCAATTTAATAATTATTAATAAAATAACTAATAGAGATAAAGAAGATTTTTCTATACTTAACAATAATCAATATTATTTTTATAATAGCAATAGTTAAATTTTGCCGATACGGTTTAACTAATTTGAATTTTTGGCGAATTTTTTCGTCTTCAATAAATTTTTCAAGAAATATTCATTTCAAAGCTCATGGGAATATTGGAAAAATATTTAGTTTCTAAAGTTTGTACGTACAGATTGCATGATTTATACAAAAATACGTGTATTTTTGATGCTTTATATTTTAAAATATTTTTCATTTTACGGAAATATTCATATTTCTTCATTAATAATAGAAATTCGTAAAAATTCAAGGCTGATTCAAAAATTCATTTTTATAGCAGAATTTCATTCAGCAGAAACATAATAATTTTGTTGCATATAGTCAATCTGGTTTCATGTAGGTAAACCGTTATAGTTTTTAGTTCATTAATTTGTTAAAATCATTAAATTCTATTAATATAATTTTTTTATATATATTGGTAAATACAAATAACATAACATAGTTCACTTGGATAAAATATAGTTGTTTTTTAGTTTGATCTAAATAATACCTACTACTGTTTAACTACTGTACTCTAATACATGGACTTAGTAAAAAATACTAAACAATGCTTCGCATTATGTATACGAATAAGCTGTTTCATAAATATATATATAAGGCATTTCTGGATAAACTATTCTATTTGTACATTTCAATAAGATCCTAAAATAATTTTCAATTAGTTTTTAGACTGGATTTCAGAATACTTTCATTACGTATACATATTCTGTTTTTGCATTTACATGCCTTAGTATTAAAAAATAATGGATTACGTATAAGCTATAATACAGTCTAGTTACAGTCGATACAATCTTAACTAATGGTTTGAAATACTAAAAATTAGTACGTTCGTCTATGTAAAATATTTTTTGAAAGCTCAGCTTTCACTTTGAACTCCACATCTCGTATACCGACCACATTCATTAATTCGTGAGAGCAGTGATGAATTCTAATAAAGCTATGCACATTAGACGAATCAATTCCAATATAAAATATTAAAAAATTCATATTTACAATTAAAAGAGTAAAATTTGCACACATCAGGCACTATCCCTTTTTCGCATGAGTATTTTGGCTGCAGTAGCCCCAATGCGCAACGAGCCAAACTTGTCTGGACGCAATTTGAGACTTTTCAGCCTTTGCTAGACTTGTACGTACTGCTCATCGTCTGTATCGGCGCTACCATTGTTATTGACTTTCCTGATTCTTTCGTAATTTGGTTCGAGTCGCTCGTAGGGCGGCTCTTGGCTCGGTTCGGCTCTGTTGTTCGTAAATTTGACGCTCTCATAATTCGGATCACCGTTGCTGACGCTCTCGTAGTTGGGCTCGTAATCGCTAGGTCTGCCACTGACCGACGCGTAATTCGGCTCGTGGGGCATACTTTCGTAATTCGGCTCCGAGTCGTAAGTCTCGTCATCTGCTTCGTCGTCGGTCGTCGTTCTTCGACGTAGGCGGACACGCTCATAACCAGGATCCTCGCTGCTCGCATTGCTTATCTGTAATTCATACAATTAATAAATACGACTCATAGACTCGTCGAGTTGAGCTATTGGCATCTATTTAAATACTAACTTGTCGATGCTTGAAAGGCATTGAGTAGATCGGCATGCTGCTGTCAACGCCATTTCTGGAACTAGTACTTGGCATATTGCACAGATGATGCACCGGCCTGATTGTTTCGTAATTCGCATCGACCACGGGTGCGCTCAGTCTTTTATTTTTACCACTAGCCATAACGGCTTCGTAACCGTCGTCGAATTCTGCATCGTCGACATTTTTAACTGCACTGGGCTGCTCCCGCTTAAATACCTCGCCAGACTCGTGACTCGACCAAGATGCACGGTTCGGTTCGATTAGACTCAGTTTTCGGCGCGCCTTGGACGTTACGCCACTGGTCGAATGTGCAGGCTCTGCTGAATAGTTAATTGGGCTACTTTCTTCTTCGTTGCCGCTGCCTTTTTTCTTCATAACTTTGGCATACATGTCTTCTAAGGACTTTCCTGGTGTCACAGGTGATGAGGATGATGCTGCTGCTAAAATTATATAAGCGTCGTTTAATAAATGAGTTTCGTTGAGTCAGAGGTAACATAAAAAATATATAAAGAAAATAGATTCATACCTCTATCCGTTTTATTGCGTTTGTCAATTATAGCGTAAACATCTGTGATTTTATCAGGAGGTGGTGGTAATGGTGAATTTGCCTGACGTTTTTCTGGCTTTGGTGAACTTGGAGGTGCTATCGAACTCGAGACACTCGACGACGAAGCTGTTTTAAATGATCAATGTTTTTTAGCATGCAGGAATTAAACAATAAAATTATAATTAATCAATAATCAATAAATAAAATAAAAATGATGATGCTCATGATTTGAATTAATCAATCAAACGAATGAATTCATTCAGAATTTCCTAAATAAAAATAACTCAGAAATGACGATGAATTTCGATGAACAAAAAATATCATTTGAAATTTACATGAATTCGTAACGATCAGCTAAGGTTCTTATAAATTTATTGAGATCATCATAAATCTGTTTATGAAAGTTCATTATATCGCACACATAGATTTTTTAAAATATACATATGTATAACAACGAATTCACATCATAATAATCAAAAAATATATACACATCATCTATTTTACAATTATAATCTACAACACGGTGTATCATCGAAGAATAAACGTCAATATTGGAATTCGTAATTTCATCGAAGTACATGTTCCAAGTACGAGTCTTTATCACGATTTAAAACGATTGTTACCTTGTCGTGAGTGCACGTGAGCTACGTGTCTGAGACTGTCGACGCTCGGTGGTTGAGGTGCTTGTACTTGCGCGTACGGCTGAATATCGCCGGGTCGCACGGGTGCCGATGGTTCTCCGGACGAGGGTCGATTGATTTCGACGGTCACGACCACCGGCACCGGCTGTATTTGAGCGTAGGTTTCACTCTCACTAGTATATATTTTTTCCTGTTCGTCGATTGCGGCATACATCTCATCTAAAAATTAAAAGTTAGGTAGTACGAACAACGATTATTAATGAAATAGAAATAAAAGCACAAAATTTTACCAGAATCGTCAGAAACTGTAGCGTAATGCGGATCGGTAGGTCTACCTTCACTGCGTCTTTGTTGTAGGGCGCTTTTTGTTTGTGCAATTAAATTGGCTAAAGGCTCTCTCACGCTTATACTAGTGTAACCCTCTGAAATAAAATAATACCGTAGTCATTTTAATTCTTTAACAGAGGGAGTTATATTAGCGCATCGAATAAGTACTTGAATCTGCAGAATCTCCGCTAAAATGTTGTTGAGGTGGTCCAATGGCATCGGCGGGTTGAGGAATGTTTGGTAATGGTGGCATGATGATAGGCGGTGTCATGTAAGGTAAATCTTGATTAGCCTGTACACCTCCTGTTATGGCGCTTGCAGCTTGTATATCTTGCGAGGGCTGTGCTTGGGATAATATTTGTTGTTGCTGCTGATCAAGCAAAGAATTGTGAGACGATGATCGCCGACTACGTGGTGGTGCAACTGGTAGACCGGACGAAGTAGAGGGCTGCGATAGATCTACTACATGATTACTATTTCTGTTTGAATTTTCAGTCTTTGAAACATTTTGAACTTTAGCATAGGGGTGCTCATCTGTAAATGAGTAATATATTGATAGAATATAATTAATGTATATCATTTACTTTGTACTTAATGTATCTTACCCCCGCTGCTGGTTGGTGGAGTTTGAAGCCTGGCATACAAACTCGCTGTTTCATCTTGGGAGCTTTGTTGTGAAATACTTTGTTTGTTGCGTTTATCAGCTCTTTCACCATCTGTCAAAGATACAAAAAGTTATTTAGTAAAAAATGCACATTTTGTTACTTTAATAGAAATAACATACGTTTTTCATTTACTGTAGCGTATAATCCAAGGGATCACTGCCTATATTTTCAGAAACATCATAAAAGCGAGCACTTCTGCCCAACTCTGCTTCAGTTTCTGTAACCTTATCTTTTGGAATGTCGGGCAAACTTCTGTTTGCTGTGCTGCTCCTGTTTGAACAATAAAAATTTAAAATGTAAAATAAGTATTTAATAATTTATACTGATAAACTGTTAGTTTGATAATAATTATAAGAAATATTAATCATGTCTTATTTGTTAAAAGAAAGAAGAATGCAAAGATTTATAAATAAATTTCAATTATTGGTAAAAGGTAGTGGAAAAAGTGTTTTTTTAGTTGAGTCCTTTTTATTAGCTGTAAAGAAGAGTTTCAAAATTGTTGTATAAAGCAGTAAGGTTGAGTTACTAAAATTCCTTAATAAAAGAGTGGTTAGTTCATGGAAATATCAAGTAAAATATATTATGAACTGAATATTATCGAAGACATAATGGTAAAAAAATTAAAACTATAATTAATAGCAGTCATAATCTATGTTAGGTTTTCAATAAAATAAAAAGCAATCATGGATGATCAAAGATCTATTCCACATGCTCTCATGCGCCAAAATTGTTGAAATTAAGAAACCTTTTTCCACACCCATCCACTGTATCCAGCGGTGTAATCTGTAATGTTTCTGTCACTGGGGTGATTCTACCAAATCCATCGCTGTCTGGATGAGTTATAGTTACCATACCAGCTAGGCCCAGGAACTCGCTCCTGTTATAGTAATTTTTTGTTTACAATTTATGTAGTAATAACACAGAAGATTAAAATAATGACAGGTTCATTGATTAAAAACTATTGAATCAATATGTGTGATGACGATCATAATTGAAATAATATGAGCAGTTTTGTTGCATCTAATAAATCTATGAAATGAAAAATGTTAAAAAAGTAATAGGAGTTCACTCACTTGTTATCATTGCGCCTGCAGCTACATATGCATGCAACAACAAGTCCAACAAACGAGACCAGAGCTCCTGCAGAGATAACCCAGTAAGCCCAGGCATCTTGAACTAACAGTGGATGTACCATGATCTTGGCTCTCAACGATGATGAAAAAATCACCCAAGCAACATGATTATGTCACTTGGCTTAGGTCATGTTTGACTGGGTCTGCACTGAAATGATTTAACCACACATGACAGTCAGCTGCTTTTCACTGTCTCAACACTCATATTGGTAAACAATCTTCTGGCCAGTATACATTTACTCCAGTAGAATTTTATAGGTGCGCCAGAATATTTTGCGAGCTGGTGGCAGGCAGGGTCGACTTCACGAGCACATTATTTCACTATTATATATATCGAATATATCGACTGTGCGAGCACACACACTGTAATGATACACACCAGTCACCGTTCAGCTCGGCATTTGCAGAAGAGTCATCATTATAGTAGTAGGAGTCCCATACAGACTCGAGGCAGCACTGGCAGCACTGGCAGCAGCAGCAGCAGCAACAGCACACATAATCTCGCCGCGAGCGTGTGTGCGTGTTATATAGGATTGTTGATATTATTATGATTATTTACGTGGAAAAATTGATTACAATCGAGGCAGTCGCGCATAATAGAGAGTCTCGATCGATGATTCACGGCGCGCGCGCGCGAGCGGCTCACAGACGATGATCAGCCTGTGGAATTCGTGCGCGCTTCTGTTTGTCTCTCGCTGGCAGATATACGTCGGTCGAGTTTATCGTTCCCTCTCGCTCTGGCTCTCTCTCGTTCTCTCGGGCTTTTACAGCACATAGCATAATAGAGAACGGATTCTTTTTCGCGAGAAGGAGACCAGATGTGCATCGAGAGAGAGAGACAGAAGGAGGTATATACGAATGTATACTAGGAGGAGATAGAGGAAGGGAGATACTCGAAGGATACAGTACGATTATATGTATATTGCGGAGCTGTGTTCACGATCCGAGAGAAATCAAAGAGAGGAGGGCGCGCGAAGTTATGCTATACAATTACACACTTACACGGTACACACATACATAACATACAGGCTCGTTTCAGACGTGCGCTATCATGGAGATTCTGCATCTCTGCTGCGGGCCCGTTCAAGATACGATACATCAGGCATCGAATTTCAGATTAGAATGTCGCCGCGCGTGCTCGACGATACGTGACACATATAAATATAAATATATATATATATATATCTGCGAAAAATCGGAGCGCAGCAGGTACTCGAGAGAGGCACATATGGGATAGCAGCTCGGCGCAGGTGGCTGCAGCTGTTGCTCCTTTCTCACGCGTTCAAAACGGGATCATGATCTTTCAGCGGTGTTAAAACACGCTTTACGATCGTGTAAACATTCGGCGTGTTTTCGTCGCTGTTACTTACGTGCCTGTCAACGCACGATCGAGCGATTTTCGAGATAGAAGGTCGCGCTCGAATTTTGAGATAGGGTCTTGGGACATGTTAAAAATGCGTTGAATGCCCCGATTACAGATTTTGAAACCATACAATAACGCATTTAATCCTAGGATTTATATAGGCGTTCGATTTCTATGGATAACTATTATAAGCGTATTAATGATCGATGTATTTTTTTCAGATATTTCGGATCAGCTAACCCACAAGGCCTAAGAAAATTATTGAAAGATTAAATAATTTTCTATTCAGGTAAGCGTACGCATTTCGAAAAAGGATCGACTCATATTTTGACGTAATCTAAGACAGCCAATGTTACCCGGAAAAAATAATTGAATAATTTCTGCACAAAAACAAATGTTTATTCGAGTTGATTCGAGGATCAATTCCCTTAAAAGTTTTTGGTTTAAATGGTTAAGTAGGCTTTCAGCTGATGTGGAATTTTCACAAATTATTTATTAAGGTTCGGGAATGACGATACTTTCAAATATGTTTGCAGCATTAGAACTGTCAAATTAGAAATTCGGAGAACGTCAATGTTATAGTCATATATTTTAAGGGGGGGGGGGAGGTATAGTATTTTTCGCAAAAATTTTCGATATTTTTTTTATTGTCTTATTCGATTTTATAAATATTAAAGAGTATTCAGTTAAAATTTTAAGCCAATCCGAGCAAAATTAACCAAGATATGGTCATTTTAATGCACGTCCGACGAAGGAAGGACTGGGACCTCAAAATCTTTGAACGCGTATCCTGAACAATAACATTTTCAAAGACGGTGTAGTACATCATATCTCAAAAACTTATGGACCGATCTTTTTGAAATTTTACACCGTTATTTATTAACTATTTTACTAGGTAGTGACGTCGAGATATTATCATTTTTGCGAAAATTTTCATTTTTTTCCAACAATTTTCCGAAAAAAAGTGCACTTTTTCGTTTTTTTCCTATTTTTTCAACTTCAAAGTAACGCCAAATTTTCAAAAATGAAAATTTTTAAAAAAACTCGACGTCAGTACCTTCAGAATCTTCTAAACTAAAAAAAATGTTGTTGGACTTGTTTGGGGTAATTCTACGAGGAGTTATCGTGTACACCGCATTTTTCGACGTGTTTTCTTCAAACCGATGCCACAGGCTCATTTTTCAATATTTTCCAACAAAAATTTAGCTGAATACTCTTGAAGTGATGCTTTTTAGTGTACAAATCGATATTACTACATTTTCATTACTAGATTGCAAAAAATAAGTCTCAAAAATGAGCAAAAATAACTAAAAATTAACTATACCCCCCTCAATAATGAAAAGAAAATCAATGAGTTACTCCAAACGTGACTCTTATAGAAATAAATAAAATAAACTTTCATTTAAATCAGAATAAATTTACCATGACTATTTTATATTATTTTTTTGTATTTTAACAAACGTATAATACGTTTTGTATTTTAACAAACGTACAGTATATCAAATGAAACAGTCGTATTATTCTCCTTACATGCCTTTCAGTGAAAATATAAAATTCAAATACATTTCACGTTCAAATTTCTTACTTTATTCAAAGCAAGATTAAATTATTTAAGATCTATTTCATTCAATTTGATTGATTCTTTATAAGATTTAGAATTGTTAAAAATAATTTAATTGCATAAAAATGACTATAATATTTTCAAATGTTAAGAATAGAAAAATAATTGAGTTTTACGAAAAAAATTATACCCTACTAACGAAAATTCAGAAAATAACTTTTTTATGGCCATTTCAAAGCAAAAAATTGAATTATAGAGGAAGAATTATTTTCTTAGTCAATGCATTCATAGTATTGCAAGCTTCGGTCAGTATATTACTTCTTTAATTTTATAATACTTTTCAGAACACCAATTAAAAATTTTTTCAGGTAACATATTGGATTAGAAGAAGAAAAACGTTAGGTTTAGTAGATTTTGCTGAGACTGTATTTGGATTTATAATTTTATTATGTACATTCTCAGTATATTTGATATGGATACTACAAGAAAAAAAGGTACAAAAATTAAAGAGGTCCTGACTCTGGTCCAAAATTTAAATTTTTAAGCAAATTTTCTGAAACTTCTACTGAATAAAACTCAATAGGAATCTTAGAGTATCAAAAAGAAGATTCCTATAGAACCCTTTAAATGAATATTTAGTAGAAGTTTTAAGCAACTTATTCTCCGGTTCTCCTTAAAAATTAAATTTTTACGAAATTCATAACATTTTTTTTTTTTTAAGATTCGGCTCCTTTATAAACAATTTTTTGCTGATTATGATCATTCAAAAAACGTAAATAAAAAAATAATAACGCTAATAATGATGCAGAAAGGTTATAAAATTGGTACGATTCTTGCATGTAAGTAAAATTATGTCAAGAGATTTATTAACAATTTTTCTTCAGTATTCTCACGTAATTGAGTTTACTTACGAATTTCCTTATACTCGATTAACGGCCCTTTTCTTCCCAAGCATAACAATTGTCAAGAAAAAAAAACTCAATAAAATAATGAATTGTACTATTTTAAAGTTAAAGTGCCTGCTTTTTATGATTTTTAAATTAGAATTTGGATTTCTCCATCAAATTATAATACAATTTCGACTATAAAATATCTGTTTGGGAAAAAATGGGTTAAAGTATCTCTTATAACATTTATTGATCATAAAATAATTTCTTATCTCTTTTATTGTAGATGTGATTTTTAGTTTTTATTTTGGAATTGGATTTTTAGTATCTGTAATAATTCTACCAATAAAAAAAACTTTTTTATTTTTCACATTTTTGAAAACAGATTTTTTCATCGACGAAGATAAATTTTTTAACTTTTATTTGACTTATGAAATAGTATGTTTGATGCAGATAGGTTTGATTGCTGCAGCATTAACATTGCCGTTTATTATGTTTTGCTATTATATAGTTCAAAAATTCAAATATATTTGGTACGGTCAGAAAAATGCTATTATTTAAGAAAGAAATTGATTCAATTAACATATCTTAATATTTTCTTTAGCGTTGAAATTAAAACATTGAAAAATCGTAATTTGGAAAGTTCATATTCTAATTGTTCTACACACGATTCGTGGCTTTCCAACATAGCAATTGAAAGAATTTGCGATCATAAAAATTGCGTAAAGTTGAGTAATGAAAACTTGTGGCTGTGAATTTTTTTAGAGTTCTTTGAAAAAAATTCAATTTTTATTTAATTAAAATCAAACAAAGACTTTGATTACTCGAATTAAATAATTTTTGTATTGCAGCTTGATTCAGATTTTCAATCGATTTTCAGCGCCATTCGTTCTTACGATTGTAATTGGTATTTTAACTGCCTTGAGTCTTTCAGGATTTACAGTAAATATCGTTTTGTGGCATAATTTAAATTTAAATTTTTTTGAATAAACTTTTTCTGGGTTGAAAACTTACGTCTGCACTTTCAAAGGCAATTCTCTTGTATCACAATTTTGTGTGAATTTTCATTATCACTGAAACACACTTTTAAAAAGTATGAAATTTCAATTTTATTTTAAAATATATTCGCTTGTTCGAAATTTTTTACTCCTTAAAAACGTGTACATTGGTTCATTTTTACTATAATCAATATCTCAATAAGGATTATTATAGTTATCATTGCAATCTCTAACACTACGATTTAATAATTAAATTAATACGATTTAACTAATAGTTTGTCATTTATATAAATAGTTATAAAAAACTGTGTGAAAATAACGAAATACTTGGATAAAAATAAATGTACCTTTTGTTTATAATACCGTACTTATAAAAACATTTTCGTCGTAGATGATTGTTCAGTTGAAAAAAAAAATGTTTATGGATGCTCTTAAAATTTCTTTGGCCTTTCTTGGATGTAAAACGATGCTTATGGTAGTATGCTATCCAAGCCAACAGATAAAAGACGCTAGTGAAAATATTCTTATTGCATGGTATGATCTTATATCGTGGCCCGTGCGCAGAAAGGTATATTTTAAACAAAAAATGTTCTATGCACATTTTATTAATATAGAACTTTGGTAAGTTTTTGCTTGTCAGTTTAAAGTAATACCTTTCTGCACAGGAGCAACGATGTGATACTGATAAGACCAAATATTTGATAAAACTTCGAATTAAAATTGATTCTATCAAATGCAAATAGTTACAGCAGTGGTTGGTATGAATTCAAACCCAAAATTAGATCTCTACTGATACTGATGATGGTTAGAGCCTTGAGACCATGTTGCCTGATGGCCTGTCGCGGATTCCCGGTCTATTTGAATACAGTTACATTTGTTAGTGCCTCTAAATATATTTTAAAATTATTCGTATTAATGACTCATTAATGTCCTACAGGTTGTAAAAACTAGCATGTCATATATAACAGCTTTGATGGCAATTCAGACTTAAAACAATGGATTAAATAATTTTTGCAATAGCTGATTGTACAAGTATAGGGTGAATGTGCCTATTACCGGCCACCATCCAATTTTCTGCCACCCTAAGATATTATTCAAATAAATAGAAATATATGCGAAATTTTGACGCAATAAAATATTTTTTCGATTCTATAAGAGTTATTGTTTCAGAGAAAATTCTTAGTACCCTTGAAAATTATTAAATCTTTTTCGCTGCTCAATTTATAATCCTGACCTGGTCGAAAATTGGGCTATTCGGTAAAATTATCCATCCAGTTTTCGACCACTTGCATTAATCCTTAATAAATTTTTATTCAAAAATTTTTTATTCAATTTAAAAATCGACAATAGGTTCTTCGTGCACTTATAGACACGTATGTTTATTTATTATACTTTCAGATATCAAAAATAAAAATTCCGAGTTTCAAGTTCAAGGTCTTGTGAGTTGAGTCAGTGAGGTGGTCGAAAAATGGACGATTCGTATTTTTTTGACTTAAATTTTTTTTTTTAAATATAACCAGCATTTTTGGGCCAAGTGTTTGTACTCATTCGAAAGGTTACTTTTTTCTATCAAAAGGTATTTTTAGAAAATTTTTCAAACGTCGTGCACAAGCTCTGTACATGAGTAAAGAAACATTTTTTCTTAAGTGTCCGAAATATGGCGCATTCCCCCTACATAACGTAAAAAATTAAAGAAATTTTACCCATTACTTGTTAATGTATATCGAAATCAATCATTGGAATCGTAAAAAACTTTAAAAAATATTCATTCATAAAAAGTAGGGCATGAATTTTTTCTTCATAGACATAATCAACAAATGTCCTTTTCTTATTCGTAATCTGTTGAAGAAGATCATAATTAGCGCGGCTTATTTTCAGCCACGTTTTATTTTGGAAAAATACAATGCAGAAAAATTTTATTTTTTCTGTATTTGAGTTTAATATTTAACTTTTAATTTTACACGTGTCAGACAATAATATGTAATATAATTCTAAATTATGATAGTAACAACGATTTTTTTATAAAATAGTCATAGCCTGTAATATTTTTTAACAGCAAAACCTTGGGTGAATTCTAAAGATATTTTTATATAATTGAATAATACAAAAGGATGTCTATATAATGTACTGGAAAGTTCAACAATACTCAAGTTATAAATTCATGCTCAAAGATACAGTAATAGTACAACTGTACAGTAATTGTTTGCGATTCTTTAAGGGTCCTCTATACACGATGTGAAATGCTCAGTCGGTAACATCAGCTACCTAGTTATATTTATGTTCAATATGAAAAATTGGAAATCTTATTTGCAAATAATCGAGGTGACGCACATTTCTAATATACTCATTAACATTGTGGTTGAGTTTTATCTAATTCCATGCATTATTCAAGGAGAAAAACGAAAACTACGAATAATCATGATCAATGTTATTTAAGGGCTGGTGATAGTGCCTACAAGTTACCGACGTACTGAACTATTTTGTCCTCATTTTTCTCCACGAATAATGAATCAATCGTCTTGAAACTTCGAAGTAACGTTCAGAAGATTGATACAATTATGCCTGTGCTCTTGTTTTCAAGGAATTCTCTTATAAGCTTACTTAAATTAAATTTTTTGGAATTAGAGGTTATGAAAACCAAGAAACAACAATAAAATCTATTTACTTAAAATTCTTGCCAATTACGGGAAAACAAGAGCACAGGCATAATTGTGTCCATCCTCTGAACGTTATTACTAAGTTTTGAGATGATATATTAACTATTCATTGAGAAAAACGAGGACAAAATATTTCGGTACTGAATACCGAATGAGTGGGTAGGTCTGGCCCTTAATAGGTTATGATTATTCGTAGTTTTGTTTTTCTCCTTGAATAATCCATGGAATTGAAAGAAACTCGACCATGATGTTAATGAGTGTATTAGAAATGTGCGTCAACTCGATTATTTGCGAATAACATTTCCAATTTTTCAGATTTAGCATAAATAGGATGGTAGCCTAGCGTTACCGACTGAGTGTGTATAGAGAGCCCTTAATCATTTTTATAAATTCGAATTATTATTACTTATTTTTTCATTTATGTCAGAAAGGGTATTTGAGGAATAATAAAGATGATCGTGAACCTCGCAGAGAACTCAAGCAAAAAAGTCATCGAATTTTACGAAAAAAATAGTTACTATAGTGCAAAACTCTTGAAAGTTGCCTTTATGTGGCCGTATGGAAATAAGAAATCAAAGCTAATAAGAAGAATAATTTTTTTGGCTAACATGTTCAATCTAATACAAGCAACTGTTATTATTAGATGCTATAAGAAAAATATTGCATGTATCAGCGAATAAGTTTTTTTTGTTTCGTTTCAGGTGTATTTCTTATCAAGAGGAGAAAAATTATTGGCACGGTAGCGATTACCGAAACTTTATTTCAACTTACTTTTTTATTATGCACATTCGTCACTTATCTTTTGTTTGTTTTACAAGATGAAAAGGTACAAAGTTAAATAATACATTTGAAATAGCTTAATGACATCTAATCGTTAAAGGTTCGAGTTTTTTATCAGCGAATGTTTATCAAGTTACTTGAATCAAATGATGGTGATGAAAAAATGTATAGATTAAAAATTTTACAAAAAGGATATCGAGCTGGTATAGTACTTGCCTGTGAGTGAAATTAAGTAAAATAATTAAATCGAAATTATTTGGGTCTTACTATCGTTGAAATGTATCAAATAATGAGTTCTTCATGCTATATTTAAAGAGAATGTTTGAAAAAAGTAATTCTATACAAATTATTCATCTTTTAAGCTTTATAATTTTCGTATGAAGCAGAGTTTTCTATGTTAAGATAATTTGATGCTCCCCTCGAAGAGTAACAACTCTCCATTTAATTTAACACATGAAAGTGCTTCCTTTTGTGGGTAACGTCGATTTGAACATTTTTAGTAAATTGATACACCCATTTTTTTGTCTTTTAAATATTTAATGAAATGTTTCATATTCAATTATTCTAAATAAAATTATAAAATAATTGTTTGATTTTTTAATATAGGTTTGATATTTAGTCTTTATGTTGGAACTGCATTGATGCTGTTGATAATTCAAATGAAAGAGAGTAATGCAATGTATTACTTGGATTTCTCCATCGACGATAAAAAATATTTCCATGTTTTATTTAATTTATACAACAATCAGTGTCTTACTAATCGGTCTCGTCCCGGCAGCACTCGCTGTCCAATTTATTATGTCTTTTTACTCTATTCTTATTAAATTCCAAAATATTTGGTAAAAATTATAAGAATGCATTTATTTGGTGGTTATTATAATGTTATCAAATATTCAATATACTTTTTATAGCATTCAAATTGAGGCACTATGCTTGCAATCCCGGGCTTCGAAATATTCATATTCCAATTGTTATTTGCACAATTTTTGTCTGTCGAGAGAAGTAATTAGAAGAATTCATGATCACAAAATATGTATAAAGTTAAGTGATGAAAATTTTTTCAATATACGTTTATGATGTATGGTGTACAAAAATCTCCAAAATCATATCGTCACTATTGTGTATTTTAGTAAAACTAAAAGGTTTTTTTATAATTACAGCTTAATGCAAAATTACAATGATTTTGCTCAGCCAATAACTTTTTCGATCGTAGCAGGCATTCTCATTACTCTGAGTCTTGCGGGATTTACGGTAAAAACTTCAATTTTTCGTTCAAGCTTCTTTTAACAACTGAAGAGCAAACATTATAAATGATATATTTTTTACAAAAATAGATGGTTATTCAATTAAAAGAAAAAATCCAATTAAATTTTTTCAAAATGTTTTGTGCTGCTGTGGGGGAGTAAAATGATACTCATGGCTCTGTCTTTTCTCAGCCAACAGATAGAAGATGCAAGCAAAAATATTAGTATTGCATGGTACGTGCCAAAATAATTAATGAAATTTCACTTTAAAGTTAATTTTAAATGCGAATAGTTACAGCAATTGTTGGTATGAGTTCGCCCCCAACATTAGATCCTTACTCTTACTGATAATGGTTAGAACTTCAAGACCTTGTCACCTGATGGCGTGTCCCGGAGTACCGATCAATTTTCGTACGGTTGCATTCGTATGTGTATCTAATTATGATTACAATTACAATGATATTTCTGTAATGATATTTATACCTTCATTGTAAATTTTACAGGTTCTAAAAACCGCTACGTCATATATGACAGCTTTAAATTCAATGCAAGATTGATTATAAATTTTTTTTATTATGAGGAACTGAGGTTTAAACTTTTACGTGATATATTTCTATCGAAGAATTGTGGAAGTGGCAGATTTCAAAAAAAAAAACAAAAAAATTTCGCCAAAAAATGTCTCCGAAAATTGTTTATAAAAATTGAAATAATAAACCAAGCGATTCGTGCGCACACTACCGCAAATACATTGACTTTCATTCATTCATTTATACGTACAGTTATGCAGTCGGCATATGAGTGTGACACGCGTATTTTATGATTATGGATTTCAAGTCATAACTATTTCTTCAGAAACTATAAACTGCGGGCATTTTTTATGAACCATTGTAATGAAAAAGTTCGTCTTTTATAATGATCGTTGTGGTTATAGTAGGTGGTTTTGTTTACTCAAATTTTTTTCCAAATTAGAATATGAAAAATCTTTATTCATAAAATTTTAATCAACGACAAAACTTGATATAGAAATTATTGTAGATAAATGTTGAGTATTAATCGATTTGAAGTTTCACAATAAAAAGTAAACATACTATACTAACAATTATACTACTATGAGTAGTCGCTATAAATTGACCAACTTTTTGCTAGTTCATTTTTTAAAATAATTTTTTCACAAATGGATGACGTGAACACTACTTCTGAATTGGAAAATTTCGCCTCTCAACATGTGTACTGGATTCGTGTAATGTTAAAAAGCCTTTTTTGCTGGCCCTATAGTAGTAATAAAGCTAATTTGATTGCTACAATTGTGATCTGTGTTAATTTGATTGTAGTAATTGTTTCATCGGTAAAGATTCATCCTTTTACGATACTACGTTTTATATTATAAAACCTTTTTATTATCTAATGAACATTTTTAAGGTTTTCTGCTGTTATCAAGAAATTGAAAGTGCAGAAAAAACGGACTTAGCTATTGTAGCAGAGATGCTGTTTCAAATAGCTACAGAAATATCGATGTTGTTTCAATATATAACTGCAACTTACTTCAACCAAAGGGTAAAATTATTACGATTTTATAAGATCAAAATTATCTATAACCTTATATGAGTGAAATGAAATTTTTTTATTAATTCAAATTAAGCTAAAAATATGTTTGGAAACTGGTTTTCATATATATAGAACAGAAAAAAGTGATGTTGAAAAAAATATGTGGTTAACATTTATAAAAGTTGGTTACCAACATGGATTGTTAGGATTTTGTACGTAAAAATACCTATTAATTTTTTTAATTTCATTAAAAATATTATACTTCATTAGAATTTTATTTTAGGTTTTGTTTTTGCTCTTTTTATTGGCTTTCTTTACGTTCCGGTTATTTGGAATTTTGTTTTTTATAATATAAAAACTCCACTTTTATATGCGAAATTTTTCGATGATGACGATGCATATTACGGCTATATATTCATATACGAAACTGTAGTACTTATATTTATAACAAATTTTATAGGAAGTTATTTGTGTGCCTTCATATTTTATAGTTCCATTATATTTTTAAAAGTTCGACGTACTAGGTAATTACACAAAAAAATTAAAAATTAGCTGTAGTAGCTTTAATTTCTACCATAAAAAAAGTATTTAAACATATCCATTTAATTTTAGTAAAACTATTTGGAAATTAAAACATCACTATCAATATAGTTTCAATCATAACTCAAACAGCAGCATTGAGAAAAAGTTAGTCGAAAGTATTAGAATTCATAAAAATTGTCTCAAGTTAAGTGTCAGATTGGTGGGGGACAAAAATTGAATAAAAACATTGCAACTTCATTATTTCAAATTTTAGATTATTTGACGCAGCCAATAGTTTTTGCCGACCAATGTTGTTCATCGTTATGATTCATGTTCTAATCTGTTTTACTATGCTGGGATTCATTGTAGTCAATTATTATATAAGCATTTTTAAATTGAACTATGAAATTGTCATTCAATTAAAAATTGTTTACGTAATTTTTTAGATGGTGGGTCACTTAAAAAAAGGATTAATCATGGGTGCTTTAAAGATGGCTGTTGGTTTAACCGGATGTATAGTTATTTTATCATTTGTGTGTTTTCCGAGTCAACTACTAATTGATGTCGGCAATAAAATTAGATTTGCGTGGTATATAAATTAATTTATGTTATCAAGACCCTCTAATTTAATATTTTACATCTTCACAGCTACTCTTGTAATTGGTATACTTGGAATCCAAAAACTAGATTAATTTTACTCATGATCATGATTAGAACATCAAAACCATTAAGTTGGATTGCTGGTCCTGGCATTATGTTAAACTTTCAAACCGTGGCTTTTGTAAGTTTTAAGATATGGCAACTTGTTTGAACTAAAAACTAATGATAAACTAATGAAAACTAATGCTTATTATTGAAGGTCGTGAAAACAGGACTATCATATATAATGACAATGATGTCTCTTTACGCATAGAAAATTATGTACATGGAGTAATGTACGTAATGAAATAATATTTTTGACATTACAGCAAGTAATATTTTGTATAAATAGTAGTTTGTTTTGATTATTTTAAAACCATTTTACGCTTTAAAATTTTTCATATAAATTATAAAAATTCATTTGCAGTCATGCATAATGAATTTCAATCGATATTTCCAGACTGCTATACTTTAGTAGGTCACCAAGGTTTTTTAACAATTCTTTTCAGTCTCCGAACAATATAATCAGATAGCTTCAAATAATTTATGAATAAGAGTTATATTACATCGTTTACAAAAGAGGCTTTTGTAACTTTATACATTCACACTTTATTGTAAAAACGGAATAGAAAAACTAATAAAAATTATATATAAAATTTTAGAAATAATTGGGGTATATGCTTGAAAGGGCCCATAAAGGATCTTCCAAATTTTTCAGTCAGTTCGGATTTTTGTGCCAAAGAATCTAATGGTATTTTACTTTTAAGTGTGCTTGCATGGTAGAAAAAGATACCTGATATATGATACAATATTAATATGAGTTAAAAAAACGATTAAAATATTAAAGTAATAACAATGATCACTTTGTACTGCATAAGTGTGATATTTAATCAAACGGTATGTGTAAATTGCTAAAAGAAATTCAGTATCCAAAAACGTGCATTAATTAAATATTTCAAGTTTTTCAATTGTATGTATGCCACGTTACAAATATATGAAGAGGAGGAAAATATAATTTTAAAAAATCGGTGGCTAACAACTTTGAAAACTGGTTATCAAATTGGAATGACAGGATTTTGTAATAAAATCTTATTTATTTTTAAGTTATGTAATTTTTCCACAATTCATATATTTTCAGGTCTTATTTTCACTGTAATGACGAGTTACATTTTTGTTCCTGTTATTTGGAATTGCATGATTCATGATACAAAAAGTCAAACTTTACCCTCGAAATTTTTTGAAAATGACGATATCTTTCTTTGTATTTTATATGAATATATTATACATTATGTTATATTGATCAATATTTTATATTTTCTTTGCAAGTTTTACTTCAATTATGATATGTTCTTTCATAATTTATAGTTATGTTATAATCATTCGATTTCGTCAAGCAAGGTAATCAAATCTTTGAAATATGTTACCCTTTTTTTAGTTTTGATTGGTAACTTTTAATGCACATTCACCATTATATTCAGTGAAAATTTTGAAAGCTTGAATTTAAATAAACCGTACAGATACAATTTGAAGTCAACTTGCAATAAAATTAAAGACAATTTTATTGCAACCATTAAACTTCATAAAAAATGTATCAAGTTAAGTTTTAATTACATAATTATTTTAAGGTTTAATACGATCAACAACACATAGTATTTCATTTTTTAAGATTATTTGAAGGTGCTAATCAACTTTGTTAACCAATACTATTTATTACTTTATGTCAGGCAGTACTCACTTTACTGTGTCGGGATTTATGGTAATAACGATTTTATATACAATTACAGGTTTTTGTACTTTTATTTATCAGATTTTATCGAACAAAAGTAAGAAAAAACTTATATATTTCTATGTCTCACCGATTGGGCATTTTCTTAAATTTTTATCATTAAAAACCTTATTCTTTTATCTATAAAAGTAAATTATAAGCATGACTAACTAATTTCTTCAGATGGTAGTACAAATAAAAAAGGGCTTATAATGAATGACTTTAGGATGTCAGTGGGTTGTTTTGGAAGTATTATGCTTTTAATAATTTGTTGCTTTCCGAGTCAATTCAATAAATGATGCTAGCAATGATGTTGGATTTGTATGGTAAAAAAAACTTAAAAACATTAGGTACTCGTTTCACGTATAAAAAATTCTGTTATTGAAGTTATTGCAGTAGCTGGTATCTGTGGGAATCTAAGATTAGCATATCTTCTGGTTATGATAAGAACATCGAGGCCGTGTGGTTGTTAAACTTAGACATTAAAATTGTCTATTTTATTTATATGTTAATTTAATTGAAGGCTATGAGAACCGGAATGTCAATATAATGGCTACGACATCTCTTAGTCGTAAAAACATAATGCTGGAAAAAATTGCATCCGAAGTAGAGGCAATCGCCATCATTATTATATAGGGGCACTTGGGGTAAAACTAATGCAGTCATAACTAACGTTTAAATTATATACTTTAGATTGTACAAAAAAAAATAATGGAAAAATATTTCTAATATAAATGTCAATTATTCCAAAACACGATTCAATTCTTAAAAAAGAAAATAAATGAATGAAAACAAAAAACAGAAAAAATTAAATTTCCGAAAGCGGAAAGAAATTAATTTTCATTTTCACGTTGACTTTGGGAGCGATCGTGTAACTATATTTGAAAATTAATAACTTCAATAAAAATTTTATTTTAATATTGATTTATATCACCCCCGCCTGCATGAAGTTTTTTCACTTTGACGTTTTTCAGCGCTATTACTGCAATTTGAAAATGTTTGTCGTCAGAGTAGATGGCGCTTTAGGGTAAGCATTCTGCTTTTGTACTAAGCAGTAGTTATGTAAAGTAATTTTGTATGTAAAGCAACATAACAGTGATGCATTTACATTGATTCTTAAATTCATTTATTTACTTTTCGCATTTTCAGCTGTGCTCTAAATATTGTTGTGTTTACTAGAAGATTTTTAAATAGTTTACAAATATGGGTCTTATAAGGTTAGTTGTAATATTTGGACGTATTCGGTGATTATAAACACATACTTGTGTATTAACATAAATCCCAATCTTTTGGTCGAATATGTAATTTTACATTTTCATTTTTAGAGTTGCAATAAAAAGTAGCATTGCTGGAGGTATAACATACTATACAGTTCAAGAAGGTCTTTGGTCTAGCCCAGAAGATTCAGCTAAACTTTATGACAAGTTGTATAAAAACATCAGTCCAATAATTCAGAAAAATGTACCACAAGAAGTTATCAAAGAGGTAAATAAACTTTATTTAAATAGTATATCACTCGAAACATCAATTAATGATCTTTTAATTTTTACATAGGTTCATGAATTACCTAGTTTGGGAAATATGAGATCTTGTGCAGCATCTTATTGGAATAAAGGGGTCTTAGCCACGTTCCAATTTCTAGCTGATTTACCAACACATATTTCTAGTGGAGTTGACAGAATTAAGCAGGAAATCGAAAAAAGTAACTTATTGGGCAATGAAACAACAAATACCCCCAATACTAAGTAGTTCACTCTTTGTTTAACATAATTTTAATTGATCACTAGGTACTAAACTTGCAGCAGCTGACGAGAACTGAAAAATCAAGCATAATTGTTTTATAGTGAATTGTAAAATATATTTTTATTTTTAGTAGATTCTGTATTGAATCAGTTCCTTCAGAAAAATAAAAAGTTATTTATAAAACTGCTGTGTTTATCTGCCTGCAATAAAATTATTCAGCAAAAAAAAAATATGCAGGATAAAGAAATAAATAACAAGTTTTAGTTTATGTTATGAAAAAAGAAATATCTTTTAAAAAAGCCTCTTATACAGCAATTTACATTTATGTCACTTATAAGCATTATTTTCAACAATCACTGAAAACTTCAGCGTAGCTGAAGCTCTTTTCACTATTATTAAATTATAGAGGTAATTTCATATGTATAAAGCTTGATACAACTTTTTACAATTATCATCAATTTATAAATTTGATTGAAAGTCAAATTCATTGTACAGTAGCAATTTTTTTTCATTTTGTTTTGTTGCAGCGCTGATTATATGTAAACTATTATGTTATCAACAATTTATTTAATTAATATTCATCTAATAAACGTTAAAAATCATTTCTTTCCTTGGTTTTTTCATGCCACTTGAAAGATAATGATTTCTTCCATAAAACATATGACCATTATAAAAAATCAATGACAAGAAAAACAAGTGGCTCTAGCTACTTGGCTAGAATTCTCATAGTCTGGGCAACATTTATCTAGCTGAGGGTAGAGACGTCATCGACGATAACGAAGGCGGTCCTGAACTAATATTAAGTTTATCAAATTCTTCATCAGCTTTATTATTTTTGAATTCTTGTTGGCAAAATAGAAATTTATCCCATTCATCCATTCTTGGGTGCACGATATGCTGGAAATTAAAAAAGGATAAATAAATGTACATCAAAACTTTACCGAAAAAACGAGCGAACGAGCGAGAAGATTCATTTTACGACTTACCTCGGCTACGTCGTACACCCAAATTTTGCCGCTGTCATCTCCCACGGTAATGTGCATACCGTTGGACGACCAAGACACCCTGTTGAGAGCGGGCGAGCCGTCGATCGTGATACTGGCGGCGGGTATTTCGGTGTCCTGATTTAGATTCCAGAGATCGAGTTTACCGGAATCGTCGACCGCGGCGAACACGGCTGGATGACTGGGCGACCAAGCTACGTCGTAAACGTAGTCGCTGTTGTGCTCGAAGGAGTACAATGGCTTGTTCTCTTTCATGCTCCAGAGTTTGATGGTCCAGTCGACCGAAGAACTGAGGAACAAGTGGGAAAAGTCAATGCCACCGGGCACGGCGTGCGCGTCGACGCCCGTGATCGGGCCCATGTGACCCTCGTACATCTCCGTGACACCTGCTCTCGTACCGTGACGACAAGCTGTGCAAAAAAGGAGAAAGATTCAAGATCAAGGACTCGATACCAAGTGGAAAATGCATATGGGTGAGTTATAATTACCAGAATAAACAGTTCCATCTTCGCTACCAACTACGAAATTATTTACATCGCCGTGAGGGAAGGCCAATTGCGTCACTGCAATCTGTTTCGACTGCTTGTTCTGCAATTCGAGCATTTCCTGCGGCTGCGACAACATGTCCAAGCTCCAGGAGCACAATTTTCCGTCGGTCGACACACTGATGAGATTATGCGCGTTTTGAGTACCGACGACTTGCAAACAATACACCGGATGCTGTGGAAAAAAGAACAGAATGAAGTCAATTATTAACTTGCAAACCTTGTACGTCGTTCAAAAGCAAAAACTTACGGTGTGAGCCGCGGCCGAGAGCGGCGTACGCTGAATGGGCACCCTCTTCTGCACCCTGTTGTCCCAGAGCACCACCTGGCCCGAGTACGTGCCGCCCAGTATGAGATTCGGATGGAACCTGGCGAAGGTCGTCGACATCACGGGCGACTGACAGTGGAAGATGAACTCGGGCGTGGACTTTTTGAACTTGGTGTTCCAGACGAGGCAGACGCCGTCCGGATCGTGGGGCGTGTCGTCGTTGTTGTTGTAGGAGGCGACCAGCAGCTCGGGGAACTGGGGCGACCAGTCGATCGCCGTGACGCAACGATTGCGCGACCAGCGCTCGTCGAAGAATTGCCGATTCAGCCAGAGGCACTGGTGGCTCTTGTCGTCCCTGTAATAATGACATGCACACGCATGAGTTTTGGTACGCGAGGATGACAATTTGCAAAGTAAAAAGACTCACATTCCGTCCTCGCCGTCCATCGTACCCGTATAATCTGTGTATATGTTGACAGATTCGGCGAGCGCTCGCTCGACTATTCTGCTCGATCTGTCGATGAAACGTTTGAACTCCTCCGATATCATCAGCATCTGTTTTTCCTCTTCGCTCAGCTCTCTCACTGCGAAAAGAGCGATTGAATTTTTTAGAATAAATGTCAAAAAACCTCGTTTATTTACGCAACAGCTGCTGCTGCTGCTGCCAATTATTCAATGAGTACCTTCTTTCAGTTTTTCTTGCTCCTTCTGTTTCTCCTCTTGGGTAACGGCTGGTTGGACCTCCTTGACCTGGGGCAGTCCGTGGGGAAGAATACCGGGTGGCAGTTTGCTTTGAAAGCCGTCCATGTGAGGCAAGCTGTTCTCCTCGTCCTCGGCTTGGCCGTCGTCATATGTCAAAACTGTGGTGAATAAGTCGGTTCCGGGCAAGGGCTCGAGGCCCAACTTTTTTTTATACAACTAAAGCTAAGAGCGAATTTAACTCTAATGATACCGAACGTTTCGCGATTCTCATGAAAAACTTACACGATAATTACAACACATTTACATACGGGCAAAGAATTTTGATGGGACAAATTACTTTCGAAGCGATGGTTACTCGAGATGATCGTTTTTCCACCAAATTGTTATAACAAAGTTTTTTAATTTAATTTTATAGATACGATCTCTCAAGATTACCATTTCTTCTTTTCAAAAAATTTGTTTATGATCGTCTGGATAACAAACGAAAATGAAAACAGCAAAATAATTGTAAGGATGTATCTATACACATTGATCTTTGTACGTTAAGGGCATTCAAAATAAAAAAGTAACGGTAACAAAATGTCTCATCTACATTCAATACTATGAGGGAAAAATTATTTAACAATCGTATTTACTTTTACAATTGCGTGAAAGTATTAAGGTTGGGTTTTTCAAGTTATTTAGTGTCTAGCGGGAAAAAATGTTTGAAATTTAATATAAAAATTAAAAAAAAAGAAGTTTCATTTGATAATTCGCTTATTACGTGGTTGAATGTCGGAACGAAGCATAAATTGATAGGTGATAATAATGCGAGAAAAAGAAATGTGGGGATGTTTGTATTATAATGCGCAAATGTTATTGTAACGCAACTTCCTGAGTCTCGTAATAAGGAAGTGTGTGACTTATGTCTTATCACGACAGAGACGCTCTAAAAAAGGAAAGGAGCCAAAGTAAAGGTAAAAGTGCATTCTAAGGATTCATAAAGATGAAGTGCTGACAACTTGCAGGAAGATGGCGAGGTAATTAGTTGGTACAATTTAGCGAAATCAAAAAAGATTACTGAGAAAGATAAGATGTGACTACTAATAGATCAATTTATGAAAGAACAAAATAACAAGCAGCATGCCTGAAAAAGCTATCATTTTTTTTTTTTTTAGAAAAACGTACTAATCTATTTACCAAATTATTTTCCTTATAATAATATAAGTACTTAGTCATGTCTAAAACATGCCTTTATGTGTTTACTCGATTTATTTAATTTATATAAGTGCAAAATGACACTTAATGAATAATAAGAGTTCGATGCCAAAAAATCAATAATAACATATAACGTAACAAATATACTTCGAGTTTCTCAGAGATTCACCTACCTGTAAACTCGTCCTCCCATTCTAAACCAGGGTTAAGATTGTACTCGTCTTGAATGAGGAAAAGAAAAAATCAAAATCAATTCGGGTTCGTAAAATTTCATGTAAATTATACAAATACAGATGAATTTCATATTAATACCAATGCTCAAATTTTTATTCATTCAAAAAATAACAATTATGAATTTAAGATAAAATTCAACTGGAAACTCATGTAAAAACATCAATTGCATTGATAATAAAGTGAAATGCCAATGAATTAGTTAATTGTTAAGACATTATAACGTAAAAAGTCACGTTTTTCAATTTTTTAACAGAGGATGTTTATTCTATATGTGATTTTTCCGAAAATTAATAGTCAGTAAAAAATAGATTTAAACATCCGAATAAACACCCTTTATCTTTACTTAAGACTATATTTTAATTTGCAAACACACATATTGGCATGCAGAATCCTTCTTTTTAATTTTGAAGCATGTATGGCAAAATCTCGATTCTTTTCCATTCCAAACAAAAGATATACATTTTATAAACCTTTAGCAATTTTAGTGTATTAACAGCAAGCTTATACGGTAATGCCAAATTGATTTATGTTAATTTATTAGTGCAATTTTTCTTATGAACCAGTTTACAATTGGTGTTTTGGATTAATGTAATAATAAAATTCCCCTGATTAATAAGTGTTAGTATTTAATTGCAGATCTTCAGTGTTACTATTTAGTGTCACGTTACACCCACACCTATAAAATAAAAAAATGCCCTTTTCCAGAGTTAGTTGATTTTGTATCCTCACCACAGTGGTTAATCTTGCCTTGAATTATCATCTATTTATATCAATTTCTATTATTCAAAAAGTAAACTGAGTACTCTGGAAGGTGCGTTAAGTAGTGACAAGTGTTACAGAAGATCTCTGAGAAGATAAAAAAATTGATTTTAATTCGATCGCTCCTGAGATTGCAGTAACTTGAAAATAAGATGTAAAGATGATGATGATTTATTTGGAACGTTATTTTCTGTCGCCTAAGATATAAATCAAGTGTGTTTTTATGGTTGTATTTTAATTCTTACTCAAAAATTACGGGACAACGTTTTTGAATTTTTTCCGTTTTTTTATTCCGTACGTTTCCTCTTCCACGACAAAAACGACACACAAATTTTACCCTATAGTGAAATTTTAGGCGGATATTGACTCAAAATATGAACTAAAATTGAATAAAAAAACTATCAGTGATAAATAATAAAATTGTTCTTTTGATTCTTGATAATATCGTTACCAACTCGAGTTTGCAACGTTAACTTTAAATTATCCTCCAGCTAATTTGAAAAAAATCGCTGCAAAACAATAAAAATATTCAACTTACCGTAATAGTCGAATGCATGAGCTGAGTAGAACAATGAAAAAATCGTACCAGATTAGATTTCTATTTTCATCGCGCTACATAATTATTAAATATCCACATTTAACGTATTTATCGTGTACATAAATGTTTTGTAAATTTTGTAACTTACAATGTACACATTTCCTAACATTATAATCAATTTTTTTTAAGTTATACATTAAATGTAGATTTTTATAAATAGTGCAAATCAATTGAGCATTACTTATAATAAAGTGCCGGGATTAAATCAGCGCTCCTTTGAGGAAACGTACATATTCAATATATTATTCACTTGGTAATATCTTTTTTCTTTCATATGGCTCCTCCAAAATTAGAAAAAATCTTTATCATGTCTTTTTGCTGTTACTGGACCCTCGTGCTACGACGATGATAAAAAAATAATTTAAATGCATGAACACACTCGTTCTTTTATATAGAAACGTATTTTTATATAGTTGCAATATTCATGTAACTATCTGCATAACTTATGAATTATCAAAAAAATAAAACACGCAAAACTTATGTCAATGTCTTGTCACACTTATACCCACTTCTTAAGTTACTCGAGCACTTATTAATGCAAAAAAATATCGACTTAGCGAGGTGAGTATACTTTTCAATGATTTTATTAACAAACGCATTCAATAAATCGGCATTCCTTATTTGTGTGACGATGTTAGTGAAGTAACTTAATAATAATAACTTTCAAAGCAAAATCCCACTTTCTAATCAAAGCTTATCTATGTACAAATATTTGATACTGCCAAATGAGAAAAAACAATAATTCAAGCTTCATTTTACTAGGTTGGTATATAAAAGTTTTCAATATATTTCCCAACAAATTAGTCGGTAAAAGATATTGAAATCTTCATATAGTACTCCATGATAGTTTGAATTAATTTATGTAGCAGGATCATTGCAGCAGCAAATATGATTCAAAAGTAATGACTATTTATTAAGAATGTTAATGAGTTCAAAGCTGATTACTTCATCCCTTAATAAAAAATATAAATAATGTTAATCGCGGCGACGAAAATTTGTCAATCTGTTTAATAGTAATGCAGTAGAGCTTTTGAATAAAACAAATGTTCGTCGTTACGAAAGCAAAGCAAAACAAAACAAACTAAAATCAAAATCCAACTGTGCACTGCTAAGAGTGATTTTTAACTACTTTATATATATTATAGAAATATAATTAAGTGATAATACTTATTGTTGCGGTACCAAATAAAATTCCCTCAGAATTTTATAATATGAATTTTGTTGAAATTATTTACGGGAAAATAAATCAAATCAACAAAACGAGAAAAAAAAGAAGACGAAACATACATAGGTAGCTAGGTGCAGACCCACCTTTCCTGGGACGCCACCAGTCGGTCTCAAAGTAGCCTGCGGAGCAATAATGAGTTGGTGTTGTTGTCGAACAGGAGGACATGGTGTATGTGGAAGAGGAGGCGGACAGTCCTTTATTTAGTTAATTGTCCAACACCCATATTCGCACACGATTTTAAATTAAAATGTTATGGTTTTTATGCGTCAATCGTGATAGAGATGTGTGAGCAAGTTTTTTTATTGTTAATCGCATGAGTTTGTTATAAAGAAATCTTGTTACGAAAAATACGAAATACAACACCATTGATCAAGCTTTAAAATTTGTTATAATACCAACGTACAATCGGAAGGAAGAGGAATTAAACTTTTTTTTATTGAATTAGTGATCGATTACTATTTGTACTTATAAAAGATAGATCAGTTGTCCACACCATTGATTTGTGAAAATAATGTACCATTTGTCGAAGGAATTTCATCAAAAAGAATAGTGTATTGAACGACAAACACCAATAAGTGTCATGTTTTAAATTAAACTTCAAACCATACTTGAATATTTTTCAAACTCAACTGCTACGTTAAAATATTTCTTAAGGTTTTCAGTTTAATTTACCATGATAAATACACAAGAATGTTATTTTTCTTTTAAATGAAATAGGATTGTGATTGTTACATTGAGGAATTTCCAATTTCCGTGAAAGAATTATTTATGAAAAAGTGCTTATCCCTCAGCCATTTCCTTTTCCGACTTTCACCATCATATTGTTAATTGTCTAAAATTATTTACCGATTTTAAAAATTTCAAACCGAAGGATACGAGTGGAAAATAATTAGAACTAATGGTTCATTGGTGCTAGTACCTTTAAGTAAATTTTCCGATAGTTATTCATTTTTGGTGCTAATACTAAGACAGTGAGAAGGAAAAACATTTCTAAATCTATTACAAACATTGCGACAAGTTGAAAAAATAAAACCTAGCTGGTTTCTCTAGTCAACAGAGTTATAGTTTCTAATTTCTAGCATGAAAATACTAAATTATTTAAGTTAGCGCGGTGACAGATATTCGATGAAAAGTTTATATACGAGCCGCTACCGTCTATACAGTTATTTCCACCTTTTAGAATTCCGATTATTGTGTATGCCTTATAATTTATCGAATTTGAAAATTTATCACGAAATTTGTGGACATTCTATCATTGAGTCGATTTTAGTAATGAACATTATGATACTTTGTATGCGCTTTTGATGAGACTGATGTGAACAAATAATCAATGATCTGACTGACAATGCTTGCACAAAACTAACTTTATTGAGTTGATAAATTTTTTGGTGGAAGAAAAAATATCATTGATTCTTTGTTCTATTATGAGTAATCTTTGTGTGAATATGTAAGTTTCCTCGCCAATATAAGTAAACTTATCTAGTGATTTGATGATTATAATTAAAATAATTGACAACCTTAAGACTTAAGATAACTATAAGTAAAATTAGAGAGATATCAGATTATAAAATACTATGTAGACTTCATGAATTAAAAGAGGTAGTCAATTGTTTTAATTCTTTTGATTATTCTAACTTATTTGATTAAAATGTTACGTACAAGTGATTATATGTTGATGTGAAATATGTAGATGAATGTATGAACTTTAATATGATTTTACTGATTTTGGAAAGTGAAATGATGAATCAGATTAGATATCGATCAAGTTTAAATGTACAAATAATCAAACGTATATGTAAAGTTTATATTAAATTCTTATATCTGTACATTGAAACCGCTATTAATTGATTGTTGGTCAATCCACAGGGTCAGTATACACAAAAGTTAATAGAAGTTACATTAATTGGAGAATCAAGTTAGGTACACAAAGAAAGGGTCAGAAAGTAATATTTTTACAGTCGCACTCCTCCAAAAGTAAAATTGAGTAAATGGCTTGTGATGATAAAAAATTATTGTAGGTATCAATATTTGGTAAGTTGTATATATTGTGTACGTAACAATGTGTAGGATAAAAATTGTGAATGGATGGTATAAAATTTTACTCACCGTCGTGATTCGCATGGACAACGGTTTGCGCCGTTTGCGTCTGCTTCGTATAGACTACCGGTTCTTTGGGTGGAATGTTTGTGTGGGCTACCGACACTATCGTCAACTCACGATTCCGCTTTTTTGGTGCGCTGTTCCATTCATCAATTCAATAAAATATAATTAAGTTGATTAATTCTTATGTTCATAATATATTTCTTAAAACAAAAATGTATTTGATGGACAATCAATTGCATTAATTCATCATACACATGCTACATCATTATATCAATGTTTTTATACCTGTGTGCTGAACTTAAACTACTTGGTTGTAAACTGGCATCTGGAGTCGCTGTGATACTCTGCTCTGGTGTAGCTAGAGAATTTGCACTAGATAAACTGGATAGCACCTCTGTTTAGAGAAGTCAACATTATTTTGGATTAATTTAATTATCAAAAATATTATGATATCAAAGTATTGCACTTAAGAATAAAATATACCTGAAACAGGAGCTACCCCGAGTGATGACAATAAGGCATCCACTTCTCTCTGTTGATCTGTATTTGTGCTCGCTGCTCTGATTCTTGCTTCTTCAACCTAGGAAAAAATTGTCAACTCAGTAATTGAAGTTTTATTTTATTTGTTTCAATTATTTATTGTCTCTCACATCTTTTTGTTCTTTTTCTTTTCTTCTCCTTTCTTTTTCCTCTCTGATGGCTTGGAGTTTAGCCTTCTTCCTCTCCAATTCTGCTTTCCGATCAGACATCATTTTGTACAATATCTGTTAAAGAAGATAACAACTAATGAAAAAAGTACTTTAAACAAGAAAATCTTTCACAGACTACACATTAAAAGCCAACTACTTTGAGTCACTGCACTTATGTATGGTTATTCAACTGCAAGGAAATTCTCAAGCATATTTTTACACAGTCTACCGCATGTGTCCCAAAAATAGAAAATCTATAAATTAGCTTTGGAAACTTTATATTGTCCAGTGAAACACAAAGTGAGTTTTTATACTGTCATACAAGTAAATTTAATTCGCCGTCACTTTTTCATTGACGGATGAAATACGAATCAAAAGAAAATCAACCTGTCACAGGTATGTAACAGATACCAACGCGTGCGTATATATATGTACACTGCAATGTGTATATAGATGTAGCGTCGACGTAGTCGTACAGTCGGTGTTATATATAGTCAGTCGACAGTCGTGGTCGCAAACTTATTGATTTTGGGCAGTGTCTTTCGTACGCGCGATACTGCCTATACAGTGTCAACGCACTTCCACCCACGAATTCTCGTGCGTATTAACGACTCGAGCTCGTTCCTTTTTTTCTCACTCGATTTACATACACGATATACTCACACCATGAAATTAAAGCCCGATCTTATTCAAGAAAAATTGTTTTATCTCGAGAACGCCGATGTAATTCGCATGTCTACTCGCATAAACTCGGGGTGTGCTCTCACTGTTGCCTTGCTGCAGCACTGACTGCCGATTTGTAATGCAGCAGCAGTAACAGCAGCAGTAGACAAAAAGGCAAAAACAATCTGTGGGGGCGCGAGTATAGCAGGCTATATAATACACTCTGCGGGGACTGAGTAATTCGCGTGGCATGCAGTGCAGGCACAAATAGCATAATTAGAATCTCATGCGTGCTGCTGCTGGAAAGGATGTAAAAGTAGGAAGGTGTGCGACGCTGCACATACAAGTATGCCGTCTAGCGTGTACATGTGAGCTATCGCTTCTTGCCCATATACACGAAGGAATGTCATAATAACTGTTACTCCGTCCGGCCCGGAGATTATGATGTCATTTTAGAGATGCCACCAAGAGCACTTACGCTTCGTGTTTATTTATTTGATTGTGTTCCAGATGACTCGGGGGAAGAAATAAAACTTTCTTCCTTGTGTATCGTTGATGTTTTGGAGTCGTTGTCAAATAATCAAGCTTGACAGTAG
The DNA here is from genome assembly GCA_034770305.1 of Trichogramma dendrolimi. Lineage (NCBI taxonomy): Eukaryota > Metazoa > Arthropoda > Insecta > Hymenoptera > Trichogrammatidae > Trichogramma > Trichogramma dendrolimi. Next base: position 1,059,570 of record JAPMIB010000007.1, on the reverse strand, counting down.
TCTACAACGCGGAGCACTCATGTATTCACAAAAAAAAAACTTATTTTTACACAGGAACGATACGACTGACTGAATGATGCACGCAACACAGAGTACACACGGCGGCACACGCGTCGTGTCGAGGAGCGGCGAACACGCCCGATCCACTTTTTTTCGTATATATACAAAACTCAGCTAAGCTCGCGAGCTCTAGGTAACATGAGAAAAAAGTTCTCTAGGATGTATGTGCGACGCTTGCAGACGAGTCGCGACTAGGAGAGAGGTTACTCGTTACAGGCTCGAAATCACCATTATCATCGCATATTCGATATCTGCACGCGCGCAACATCCAAACGACTCCCTTTTTTTCGGATGGAGAGGATTCGCACGTTCGGTGTGTGTACAGTACACACACACACGTATGAATGCATATGTGTATGCGTGCTATATGTGTGTATGTGGTCGCTGATACACAGGAGAATGGTTGATGGTTCAACACGGCCACGACCGACGCTGCTGCTGCTGCCGCTGCGGCGGCGTAAAATTCGCAAATCGCCGCCGCGGCGTGCAGAAAATTTCGCGCGCGCACGCGCATCGCGATCAAAACTTTTTGGCAGTTCCTTTTAATTTACTATTTTATACTTTTTTAGCAGTTTTTTAGCGAAATGTATGTATCTTCGTAATTTATTTGTTCGTTAGCTTACAAGTTAAGATATTTCAAAAAGGGAGAATAATTCTGTAATCTGCAGGATAAAAATTGTATTAAAATATTTATTGAAGTTCCTATGGATAATTAAGTTCGTAATCGAATTTTTTTCATTAAATTTATAACGTTTTAAGCAACGTCCGTTTTACAGTAAATATTGAACACGCTATTCATTAGAAATTGAGAGTGGAACTTATAATAAAATCAAATTTTTACATTTTTCCTTGAATATTGATAATTTGCATTGTGTTATCAGTGGTAAAAGTGCGCTCGGAACGCGCTTAAGCGGCAACTAGTAACGAGCTATATAGATATAGTCGAATCGCAATTAGTATGTAAAGAGTGGCAGACGGAAGATACCCACTGCCTCGTTATAGCGAAGCGAGGAGTTGTATACATACTGACAGGTTTGAGAATTTTCGCACGCACTGCACTCGACAGGCCGTGACGAGCAGAGCAAAGCAGAGCGGAGCAGAGCGAGGTATACACGCAGAGAGGAATAAAGGTGCTTATGCATGCATCACACCTCCTTCTTCTTCTTCTCCTTTTCCTCATCCCACTCGTTACCTACGTTCGCCTTTCTTTTACGGAGCTCTCCTGCAGTCGTCATCGCGTATGTTGTTATTCAGATATGCACGCATGAGATCATGTACACACAAGCAGCTCGCAGCAACAAGCTGGCGGTGGGAAATTGCTGCGCTGCCGTAGGAGGAAGGATCATCGTCGTCGTCGTCGTCTTATAGTTATGGTTAGCAGTGCTGCAGCAGGCCCGTTTTATACTTTGACGCTTTATCGTAGCCTGTTGTTTTGTCATCTTCGTCGTCTTCGTCGTGCTGAATGTCAATGCTCCTGATCTGAGAACCAACATGAACTGGGGCTGCTGCTTCTGTTGTTGGCCCTTCAAGTAGATTTGGCTCCGATTACAAGCACTTTTTTGCATCATCTATGAATTTTGGAGTTTTAAATCGCATCAATAGCAAGGTGGGTGCATTGACACGTAGTTTGTTTTTGAATCGTACAATCATGTGAAATATTGAATCGGCTCGTTTGACAGTTTGTTACTTCTGCTGTTTGTTTTGAATTTAGTCATGAGAATTTTAAACGCCCCCACATTCTATCTAAGTGTAAAGTGTTGATAGATTGTAATTTTGTCAGCGTATGTGCTGTATTGTCATAATCATTTCATGTAATAACTTTCAGAGAATTGGAGACAAAATGTACTCGGAGTGGGCATCGCTTAGTATGCTGATACAGCAGGGGACTGATGACAGTCAAAGTGTTCTTGAAAAGTTTGCTCCTGGTGTTGGCAGAGAAGAAGTAACGTTGTCCATTGTCAGACAACTAGCGACTAATCTTGGCATTGCTCAGGCTGCAGAAGCTAGTCCTCTCAACACAGATAAAGAAGTACAATGGTGCATGGAAGTTATTTGTTTTGGTTTGTCTCTGCCCTTGACTGAACATGACACTGTGAGAGACTGCGTTAATGTGTACTGCGAATGGCTCTCTGCCTTGTACACTTCACCTAAAATATCAGTGCCTAAGCCAATAGCGCAAGATCCCAATTTCTATGCTAGAAGAATAATTGGACATTTGCATAATCTTTTTGTACCTAGGAAAGGAGAGGGTAAATAAATTTAATATTGTTAAAACTAATTTTTTGTAGATATTTCCAAGATATAATGTATCTGAATAACTCTTATCTATTAATACTGTAAATAATAGTAGAGGTGATTGTTATTTAACTAACTTTTAATGTTTAACAAATGATTAATGACCAGTATTAATAATAAGTCTGTAATTAACAAACATATGTAGTTAAATCTAACTCTTTTCTTTCCTAGTTTGGCCATTTTTATACCAGGATTCGGGTAACTCTATACTTATTTTGCATGTTTTATGTGTTTGGTTATTTTTTATAAATCTTCATAATCACAAAATTACTTATCAAAAATTTTATTTTTAGGATCTGACACAATCAATAAACAAGCAGTATTATGTCATAGAGTATTAAGAACATTACAGCAAGTAGCTAGAAGTTCCACTACGTTAGACAGAGAAACATGGGAAAGTTTACTTTTATTTTTAATCGGTATTAATGATGCTCTCTTGGCTCCACCTGCAATCAGAGAAGATACAGGGGAACAGTTGTGCGAAAGAGTCTTAGGAGTTCTTTTAGAGGTACAGCAGTTACTTAGATTTTTAAAAACTTAATTTTTTCATATATTTTTATATTCTTTTACTTTTTGTTCAGGTATGGCTTGTAGCATGTGAGCGAAATTTCCCATCACCTCCTTTATGGAAAACCTTACGAGAATCATGTCTACGATGGCGGCATCGTTTATCTTTAATAGAACAATGGAATCGTGTTTGTTTAGCACTGACAGCTCGTCTATTACACATAATGTATGGACCAATGTTTCCAGAATTAAAAATAAGTTAGTACAAAAAGAATTCTTGTCAATCATTTATCACAAAGTGATTATTAACAATTTTGAAAATTTGTAGGTGAAGAAGATTCTCAATTAGTCTCTAGTAAAATGTCCAATGAAGCGGTCTCTCAAGCTTGGTATAGGCTTTTGCGTACTATTGGAGATCCTGTAGACTTATGTCGTCCAGCTGTAATTTCACAGACTCAAGCTTTTTTAAGATATGCAATAGCTAGTCCCACTGTTGTTGATCCTTGTCAACATCCTTGTCTCCAGCAATTACCTTACATCTTTCTGAAAGCAATCAAAGGCATTGCTGGACAAGTTGATGCATTTTTAGGTATGTGGATAAAAATGCTAATACTCCCTCTATGAGTTACTGACACATTACACTGTAAAATTGATAGTTGTGACTACTCTTTTCTGAAGAGCACAGGTTTTTGGCTGTTAGTTAACGAACATTTTTAAAAAATGTTTTTCAACCAAACAAAGTATTTAACAGTTTTACTTATTAACAACACAATGGTATTTAGTTAAATGATATTTATTGGCTTTCAAGCACTATTCCTGTGGAATTATTAAACAAATTAAAAAGTAAATAGTTAACAACTACAATTAGAAAAACTGTATTAGTTATTAGATAGACACTACTATAATTAAATAACTTGATAAGTACACCGAAAAAAAAACAAGACAAAAACTCCAATGAAAGTGGTGGCGGTACGACCTTCTTTACCTTTGATCTGCAGGAATCACTCAGGCTTGCTGCTGGGAGGATTGCTGCGTAACGACAAATGCCTCAGGGCCCACCAGCATCGAGCGCATTGCCAGCAGTGGTAGCCAGCAGGCTCATTCGACACCGACTCCACCGACCCAACGTAGACTCGCCAAGAGCTTTAGCGTCACACCCTCGGCTGTCACTAAGGGTACACCACTATAATTGCACCAAAAAAACAATTAGTACACCCGCACTTGGGCGAAAAATAGCCATTGTCTTGCTTTAGTTATCTGTCTGTTTTTTAAACTCTATTTCGCTTTTATTTTTCTTTCTAAAATACATTGTGATTTGTATATAGTTGATTGAGTGTTTTTAGTTTTTCCTACTTAGAAAGCTTTTATTTAAAAAGATTTTAATTGTAACAAAATTCTTATAATTAATATCACATCTCATCATAGGTATTCCAAAGGCTTCGTTGATTGGCCTAACAACGAGTAGAGTTACAAGCTCATCATTAATCAGTACAAATTCTGGGCCTTCTTCATCGTCCAGTACAACTTGTAAGTAATTAACAATAAATATGTCCTTATTGAAAACATTTTTATTACTTTTTTTCATTATCATTTCCAGCGATTGTATCATTAAGTCAAGATGTGAGACCCCCATTAGCGTCCGGGCGACCCAAGTGCAATAGTATTCTTCATTTATTTGGAGAATGGCTTTTCGATGCTGCATTTATTGGTACCGATGGGTGGACTCAGCAATCTCCTCGTAAGATTTTCGAATTTTGCTGTTACAAAAATGAAAAATATAAATGCAATATAACTTTATTCGTTTTATATAAGAGCCTAACAATGCTCCTAAACGACCAGCTTCGGTATTAGTCGATGGTCCAAATTCTCTTCAAGAGGGTCACATGACAGAACTTCCAGCATCTCTCAACATCGATCGTTACGAAGCTGGAAGAGCAGAGGCCATGGGTACATTGTGTCGAATATTCTGTGCCAAAAAAACTGGAGAAGAAATTTTGCCGGCTTATTTGGCAAGATTTTATCTAGCTATGAGCCATGGTTTAAAAATTAAAAAATTTAATGAGGTTGGTTTTCTGAAGTTCTACCCATAGAAATTCAAAAACTTAAAATGATCACACCGAATAATTTTTCAGGCAAAAGAGTGTCCCGAAACGTTGGCCAGTATTCTCATTAACTCTGCTGATTTATTCCGTCTCGATTTGGATGGCGTGCAAGTATTAGTGCCGCACGTTCTGGCCGCATTGGAACTCGTACTTCCAGAAAAAGATTTACGACTCAAATCAAATTCCATATCGAAGGTTGAACTCCACAGATCGTCTATTCATTTGCTTTTATCGATGCTATCGTTGCCGCTGCATTTCCAAAATTTACCAATCAAGGAGATACCCGCGTCGGCGTCAGGTTCACACGAAAAAACTTCAATAACTTTTGCCCAATTGAAACCGCGACTCATGAACCTGTTGATAAACGCGATACAAGTTGAGGTCGATCCACAAAATACACACATGTTATTGGGTGGCTTATTGTTGAGTGTTCAAGACTCGGCAGCGTCTGAAGAAGTAGACCAAGTTACACAACTGGATAGTAATATATCCAATGAACCATCAACTAATTTGTTGTCATCTGGTAATTCAAATTATTTTCATGAATCAATATATTTTTGGTTTTGCTCATTTCATTCTTCTCCTGTGAAAGTTTACATTTTAAATTACTTTTTCATATATCCTTTCATATTTTACGAAATGCCATTTTTGATGAAACTTTCCATGATACATTTGCACGATTTTTATATATTATATCTTACATATTTCATTAAACGTGTGCGAAGACTTTCATATAATCATATACTTTATAATTATACATTTTTGATTCAGTAAAATTATATTAGCATCGTGAAGATGAATCATATCCATTTATTGATAAACTAAAATTTCGGCTGTGCATGCAAATACACTTGATTATTGTTGGTACGCTTCTCTAACTTCATACGTTATTGTTTTTTTGTGTTTCTGCTTCCATTGTGCATTCATTCTGCTATTGGCCTGTTTCTACGAAAAAAAAAACGAAAAAAAAATTCACTCGGGTGTAGTTTGCACCAGCGACACAACCAGTCAGATAAGCATATCCAGCGATCTGCGCTCTCTTGGCGACACATCCGACATTGCTATGCTTCAAGAAGAAAGCGTATCGTTTGGTAAATATTTATGCCACTATTTTTTTCTGGCGAATGTGTATGATTGAATTATTGAAGTATTAAATTTACTTTTTTTATTCACGCCTTATGACGTTAAGTTTAATGATATGCTTGCACTATTTATAATAAATTTTATGTTTTTGCTACGATGTAAAAAGTTACTGGAGTAGGGGCGATGCTCCAAAATGTGTCAATACTTTTTATTAATTGTCAGACTAAATGATGCTATACTTTTCAGACTCAGCTCATGCCCTTTTTGTACGAGCCACGTATTTAGTATGTCACAGACTCATATCATCATGGAAAACAGATCTGAATATATCATTGGCCGCTTTAGAAATGTTATCTGGTTTAGCAAGAACACGCATTCGCGAGACCGGTAGGTGAAATTAAAATTTTCAGCATCTGAAAAATTATAACAATTGGTTACGAAAATTTTCAGACTCGTTAGAATGCAAACGCGCCGTGAAGTGGCTGTGCGACTTTATATCTTACCAGTGTTACCGACCACCTCCGGCACACTCGAAGGATCTGCACTCGTCGATCGTCGCTGCTTTTTCCTGTCTCACTACTTGGCTAACAGCGCATCCTCAACTTTTACAGGTACGATCAGTAACGAAATCTTAAAAAAAGCATAGTTACTCAAAAATTAATCGCAATGTTTTAGGATAAAGAATGTCTAGCCACGGTACTGGAAGTCGTCGAACTAGGCGTATCTGGTTCTAAATCCGTCGGCAAACCTGGCGAACCAGTAAAAATGAAAGACGAGAAGGAATTGAAGCCGGCGTCGATGCGCGTTCGTGACGCTGCCGATGCGCTGCTCACTACCATTCTCGAGCAGGTATAAATACTATTTCCTAGCGCAAATAATCTAGATAAATAAGAAATTTTGCCGATTGGTCATTATCTTATGGATGGAAAATTTGAGTGCATCATAAATCAGTTTTCCGATCGTAAATTTTGCTCCGCGATGATTATATAGTGGTTTTACGAGCGACGGCGCTTGACCGAGCGCGGGGTCTTGGCAGAGCTCTTGACAACTCGTTTCTTCGCATTATCTCTCGCGACGGCTTATTTTCATTCTAAACTCGGTACATTATTTATCGAAATTATTTTATCAAAACTCTTTGCGCGCAGGTCGGCTACTTTCCAAGCGTCTGCGGAGCCGAGTCTCTTTCATCTCTCCTCGACGAGGTCTCGCTGCTGCGTCACTGCAACAGCTGGGCCGGAGGTCAAATCGCGCGCGAAGCCGTGGTCGAGCGTTTCCGCTACTTCGTGGCCGATAACGCGACCATGCTCGCCTTGCTGGAGGAGCCGCTGGGCAACGATCAAGATCCCCAGCCCACGGTCACGGTGCTGATTCGTGGCCCGTTCGGACGTCACGCCTGGACGATGCAATTGAGGCATTTGCCGCGGCACAGGTCCGTCGCGAGGAGCACCAACACGAATCCAGGAAGACCATTGCCACTCGGTGACGTGCAACAAACGCCGGAACACAAGCCTCGATTCTTCCCCGATAACGTCGATAAGATACCGCATTGCAAAGTGTAAGCCGGCTTGTACTCATTTTCTTCCCCTTCATAAGTCAGTCATGAGTGGAGTAAAAAACACAATTTTTTTCATTTATCAATAGAGATGACTCCATACCTAGCTTGGAAGCGGTTATGAATGAGAGCGAATCAATTAAGAATGAGCATCAAATTCTGCATCAATTGCTCGACTACGCAATTGCCAGTGAGAAAAAGTCCAACGAAGAGAATGCCAAGCGAGTCGAATCGGAAAGATTGGCCGAGTGCTCGTCGCCGAAAATCTGTCACGATTTCCAAACCGCCCGACTATTTCTCAGTCATTTCGGCTTTTTGAATGTCGAATCTAGCGATGAAAATAATTCCTCTGGCCTGTCGGGTTTGACAGCTTTAGATCCGACTATGGCCGGCTTCGCTGCAGACTTGGAAAATCTCGATCACATAAGCGCCAGAACGTGCGACACCGTGCACGTGTTTTACGTTAAAGCTGGACAGACCGCGCCAGAGGCTATTTTGGCTAATGTGGTGAGTGTGTCTTTTTAAATTTATATTACACATTTGAGAAACCTCCCGAGAATTATGTTCAGTACTTTAAATGACGATTACGATCCGCAAATAGTTTGGAAGTGTTTAGTATTGCAGCTTGTGAGACTCTTTAATACATTCTTTATTTATAACGTTCTCGGTATTATGAGCTTTCATTAGCGAAATGCTAATTTTAACTTTGAAAGAGCGTGATTCACACTCATTTTGACAGTCTATCATAATACAAATATATATCATTATTCATTTTTTTTATTACTTTCAGCTACACGAGAGCAACGTATCGTCGAATTTTCTTGAATTTCTCAATACGCTAGGATGGCCGGTGTACGTGTCGTCTCACGCCGGTTGGACGGGCCACGTAAGAACGTCTTGGCGCTCGACGTCGTCGTCGTCGTCGTCGAGCGACGCATCTAACAGCAACGGCAACAATCCAAGCGACGATAACGTAGAACACGGCGGTGCTCGTTACAACGGTCAAAGCCAGGTATTGTACTGGGCAGACGTCAGCTCGGAAGTCGCCTTCATCGTGCCAACTCTGTCGAACAGCGCGGCTTCTGAGAGTCTGCCGCCCGCCGATGGTAATTACAACGAGAGCAACAATGGTGAGTGAAAATAGCTCTCGCGATGCTCACTCGCGCTCGACGAGGAAAATTCACGCGCGATACGGTAAAACGCGAAAAACAATTCAATTTTAAATGCGTGTGTCAGTGAATGCATCTCGTGGGAAACGTTTTGCGGGCGCGTTTACGCATTCCCCCTGCGTGATTCAGCCTAGCGTGACGAAGATATCCGTATGCGTTCGTGTAACTCAGCCGCGAAAGAATTTGAAAATTTACAACTCGAGAACGTTCGTTGTTTCATTAAATTATTGCTCCTCTTTCTGCATTAACAACATTATTTAAACCCCTTTATCGCTCGGTCGATGCAGTTTGGTTCGAGCGATGCGTCAGCGTTGGCGGGGGCGCCCATGCTTTTTCCAACACGCCAACGTCAGCGAGTCAGCCGAGAGCAATGTCCTTGGACTTGGATAAACAGTCGTCGAGTTTGGCCTCGGCGGGATCGACAGCAGCAGCGACGCAACAAACCAACGAGCCGACGAGACCTCGCAGGACGACGAAACCTCCGTTCCCCGCGCAGACCGACACCAGAATCATGGTAGTCTGGTTGGAGAGCTACGAGGATTTCTCGCAGTTTCCCATTTGTAAGGATGATGATTTTTATTTCGTCGCGTGATTCTTTCTCATAACGATTAATATTTTCACGAGAGCGCGTTGATGACTCGATATTTAGTTAGCGGTCAACATTTGAAATAGCCAACTGAGCACGACGTCGTCGTGTATTATTATGAATGAAAAATGAAATAGCGAATGAGGTAACTCTCGTGTTGAGTCTCTCTAGAGAGAGAGAGAGTTATTTTCTGCAGAGTTAACGCATCGTAAAAATAAAAACCAATTTGACGCGAGTTCATCGCACTCGACGATGAAGTTTACGTACATAATAATACACGCACGGATAAGCATTTATAAATATGTACAAAAATGAACAAAAAAAAAAAAAAACAACAACAAAACACTTTTTTAGCTGGCCTACTGCCCCATACGAGTACTGGCCTGGATAATTCGAGAATACTTCAAGCTTGCGACGTGCACGTTATTTATCTGCAAGCCCTGGCAAGCGGTCTGATGCGCGTCAAGCTCCAGGGCCCGACCTCGCGTATGAATCTCGCGACGCCCCTGATCGATGGCATGGTCGTTTCTCGGCGCGCCCTGGGCTCCCTCGTCCGGCAAACTTGTCTCAATATAGGACGAAGAAAAAGACTGGAAAACGATAGGTAAGTAGCGGCGAGAGCGACTAATTGCGACTCGTTTCGGCCAATTTGCGCGAGCGGCAAGAGCTAATTTCGTTGGCGATTTCCTTTTTCAGCTATCATCCGCCACATGTAAGGAGACGGTTGAAAATACAAGACATGGTGCAGAAGTACAAGCGGAATCTGCAGCCGCCCGAATTGTTGACATTGTTATTTAATAGCACACAGATGTAAGATAGATATATATATATTTTATTTATGCAGCAATTACATGTGATATATTATTATTACTATAATATAATTTTTGTCAGGCAATAAACTTGTCAAACTTACTGCCAATTGTATTAATTTATACCTCGAATTCCTATTGTAAATTAATAATGATTCTCGAGACTATAAGATAGGTATAATGGGAGTTAGTTTACATGATGGTTTTGTATTTATCTATTGACGAAGCGATTAACTTTAGCGCGTTGGTCAATCACGGGGGAGAAAAACGTACTGTAAAGGCGAATTGATCAGCTATAACGTGAAAAAAAAATGAAAATATCATCGATAAGTATACCAATTGACTCGTTCTTTTATTTGGCGTGTAATGAGGAATAATAGGACTCGTGAACCTGTTACAACTACGAGGAAGTAAATAATAACGCTTTGATGTTTTACATGAAAGTTTCATTAAAATAAACTTTACAATTAAAAATAAAAGTTATCAAAAATGGCAGGAAAATTCGAATCGATCGAGAAATTTTATGATCAGCCTTTTTTCGCTTTGAATAAAGTTACTTTTCGAATATCGGGATGGTGGCCCTTTCAAGAGACCAGAAAACGGCAAATGATTTGGAATTTCTTTTGGTTTTGCATCCTCACGGTTGTCATCCCAGAAGTACCGTAATATTTAATGATTTTTTCGAATGGATATAACAATGATTTAATCTATCTGTTTACTCAGGTAATATATCTGATTCAAATAATCAAGGACTTGACAAAGGTAATCGAATGTTTCATGGCACTGACAATTACCTACGGCGCGTTCACCATGGCGTTCAATGCCTGGCACAACAACGACTCGGTACAGAAATTGTCGAACTTTTTTCGCGCGAATCTTGCATTTCTTCATCCTCTCTCAAAATTCAATCTCACGTGCAGTTCAAAAGGATCCTCGAGCACATCTACGCGAACTGGGAAAATCTGCGCGACGAGCAGGAGCTGCGAATATTCACCGATCGCGCGACCATCTCGAGGCTCGTGAACATAGTCTACGCTCTGGCCGTGTTCAGCAACATCATGATACACACGGTGTCGCCGCTGATACCGGCCGTCGTCGACTGGTTCCTGAGCGGCAATTGGTCGAGGCCCGAGAAGAATCTGCTCGAGGTCGAGTATCTGATTCTCGACCCGGACCGGTATTACACGTTAATTTACGTTCACGGGGCGCAAGCCGGATTTCTCGTCGTGTTCACCATCGTCACCTACGACACGTTCTTCATGACGATAACTCAGCACTCGTGCAGCATGTTTACGCTTTTAGGGTAATAATTTTACGCGCTTCGTTTTTCCTTGAGGCTCGAAAATGCATTTTCACGAGTTGTAATTGCAGTCACAGAATACGCAAGGTGGACGAAGATATTTTGAAGAGGGACAGACGCAACTCTTACGCCATGCAAAGAATCAAAGAAATCGTATCTTTCCATCGAGACTGTCTCAGGTTCTGCCGAAATTATTTTAATTTTTCATTTTCCAATGAATGACTTGATTGTAACTCCTATCGACACTAAATGTTTTTTAATGTAGATTCGCTCAACTATTGGAAGACACGATGAGCGTCATGTTTTTATTTCAATTATTTCCGAGTGTATTAATGATTAGCGTCGTTGGTGCTCAAGTAAGCATGAATTCCATTATAGTTGATTAAAAGTATACAATCGAGCAAATGATTCTTTTTATCGTACTGCAGGCAATGATTCGTACCGAGGCAATCGAAGAATTGATAAAATTTGGATTCATATTTATTTCCATGATAATTCGTTTGTTCTTCGTTTGCTGGTGCGCTCAAAGCATCATGGACAATAGCCTCGTAGTAATGTCATTTTTGTAAGTTAATTCTAAATATTTTTGAATTCGGTATTTTTATCGTGATCGATCGATGCCTTGAAAAATTCTCAGAGCAAATACGAGGTGGTACGAGTATCCCGAAAGCTCGAAAAAATTGTTCCAGCTGATGTTTATGAGATGCTCAAGGCCTTCTTACCTGACGGCCGGCAATGTGTTTACTTTGAACTTCGTTACTTATTCTGCGGTATAATAAAATGCAGATTGTTTTGTTTGTCATCGAACAGCTATTTTTCATTATTATTACAGATGATCAAAACGTCCATGTCGTACTTGACGATGATTCTTCAAACGCAGGAATAACATGACTAACGTATGGAGCAAATAAACTAATAGTTATTTTGACGAGATGAACACTCGAGTCAAAATTGAAGTAATAACAAATAGCTATCCACGTATTTTGTACTCTTAGTGAAAATTGTCACGTATAAAACTTACACTCATGAACGTGTGCAGTAGCGTAGATGTATCAATCAACCAAATGCAATGTAATCAATGATGTCGTATTTTATAATAAAGTGAAACATCGTATGGTAAAATGTGAGCTAACGACAATATGTTCCTTGCCAAAAGGTAAGTGTATGAGTTACGATGTATCATGTTACGAGAAATTTTGAGCATTATATATTTTACGGAATATTTTGCGCCTATGCTATACGAGCGCAGCATAAATCACGAAAGGGGGAAACCTATGTCGGTCATTTCCGCGTGTGTACGAATGTTTATTTTAACCGTAATTGATCTCATAATATCTCTCGATGATCTAGATGTATCGGTAATTAAACGAAGGAAAATAAACACTTGTTTCACTATCCGCCAACTATATACAAACTTATTTACCCAGTGAAAGAGAGAAAGAAAAAAAAGAGCCAATATATTTTGTGGGCGTAAAAGACGGAAGTGTCGAAATCGGCCCGCAATCGACGAAAAACACCATCGAAAAATTCTTCATACACGGAGAAAGAAAAAAAAGAAAGAAAAAAGCTCACAGCCTGAGATTGGGTCGTCTCTCCGAGTGATTCACCCGCACAAGTCGAGCCGCGACGCGCGAAATCTCGAAGTTTCGCCATCGCAAATTACAGACATACTTTACGCGCCGGTATTTTCTCGCGAGTAAAGCTTCAACTCTCTCTCTCTCTGTTCGAAAGCTCTCTTCCAATATTAGAATAACCCTGATGACGATGGCTACTGCCGATGCTTACCCCACTTGCAAGTACTCGCGCTCGATGATGATGATGAGCTTCGCTTTGCGCGCGCGCCCGCGAAATCAAGGCTACTTTTTTTAACTCGAGAGAAAAGCGATGCGCGCGGGGGGCGGCGGAGGTATATGGCAGCCTGTTGCTGTTGCAATGATCCATATTTATATATACACACATCGAGTTTCGGCCGATTGGTGCACGATCGTGTAAACGTATAAAACGCCCGCGGCCCATCGACATCGGCATCATTTCAGTCTCTGATCTCTGACCGTGAGCTTCGAAGAGCTTACTTACTTACTTTACATATCCACAAGCACAAAACAACAAAACCGACTTTAACATGTCTCTCGAACGTCAAGTCCGCATGAAGGTATATACCACTACTACTACACTACAGCCAAGTGTCATTGATAATTTTTGGTGTCGTGATAATATTTACTCAGTGTTTTCTTAGTTTGTGATCGTTTACGTAGGGCTTTTAAAGAAAAACAAAATAAGTTCGGTGTTTTTACAACGTTTTTTCTCTAACTTCTTGTCTCGCAGATCATGTCCAAGCGCAACCCCGAAGAGGAGCGCGAGGCACAGCAGTGGGTCGAGACCGTGCTCGGCAAGAAGTTCCCCGCTGGCATGCCGATCGAGGACGTCCTGCGAGACGGCACTCAGCTCTGCGAGCTGATGAACAAGATCAAGCCCGGCTCCATCAAGAAGATCAACACCTCCGGCGGAGAGTTCAAGATGATGGAGAACATCAACAAGTGAGTTTTTTCCCCCCTTTCGATCTTCAATTTTACACTCGACGTAAATTATAATTTTCGCGATAAATCATCGAGCTGGAGCGTCGTTGAAAACTGGCCGCGGACGTGAATTATTGTTCATAAAACTGACGAGTAAAAAATTTTTTGGCATTGTTTCAACGCGCAGATGTAGTCATGCGGTATTTCAACCGATGAAAGAATGTGCAATGTATTGCGTATAGGAGCGGCGTAAATACCGATCCTCGATCGATCGCGAAAATCAGTAAATATGTTTTGAAAACTTTTCCTTGACACGGCAAAATTGTCTATTAAACCAAAGAAGGTTACACGCGGGTACGTATCTTAGACTTCGTGAAAAGTCTCTAGTCCCGAAGGCAAAAAGTCATAACGATCTGCTAATAAAATCTCGTCGCGTCACCCAGCGCACGGTCTGGCAAAAAGGCATTAATCCATCGACAAGACACATCCCATTAATTTCATAAATAGTCTGTGAAATCCGTCCAATTTGGCAAGACTCGAGAAGCTCGTCATATCTCTCGGGTTCTCTACAAAGTCCGCTTCTTTCTCGGGTGCATGTGTAGACTGACGCGAGGTTTGATGTTGATGATGCGACACTTGCCCGCGGTGCAAATGCACGCACCTATACAAGAAGCGTGCCATTTATTTTAATTTCACGTGGCAATTAAATTGCAGATTCCAAAAGGCTCTGATCGAGTACGGCTTGTCCGACGTCGACGTTTTCCAAACCGTCGATCTCTGGGAGAAGAAAGACATCGCACAGGTCATCACAACCCTGTTCGCTCTCGGTCGCGAGGTAAGTTCCCGAGCTTGAGTGACGACGAAACAAAAAAAAATCGTCTAGTACGTGCTAAATTTCATTTAATTTTTTCTCCTTATAGACCTACAGACACCCAGAATACACAGGCCCACATCTAGGACCCAAACCCGCCGACGAGTGCAAGAGACAGTTCACCGAAGAGCAATTGAGAGCCGGTGAGAGCGTCATCGGTCTCCAGGCTGGCAGCAACAAAGGCGCCACCCAGGCAGGACAAAACATGGGTGCATCCCGCAAAATCCTCCTCGGAAAATGAAGCGATTGTTTTATTTTTCTCAATCATAGATGTTTAGTTTTATATTAGATTTATGTAGAAAATTAATGTATCGAAAAAAATTCATTCTTGCATTGTGATTTTTGAGGTACGACGGAAAAGGACGTATTTTCATCCAGCTCGATCTCTATTATCGCGTTTGATTATGTATACACTTTTTACGTACGAGTTAAGTTTAATTTAATTTATGTGTGGTTTTTATCACGATAATCATTGTATAACACAAAAATTGTGCGACATTTTTTTTTTTGAATAAAAAAAAACAAATAGATTATTTATCATAAAAAAAACAACTCGTTATATTCATTTCACTTCCGATTGATAGAAATATTTTCCGAATGTTTTATTTTTTGGAAGAAATTGAAAATTTACAAGCGGAACTCGGATCGGAATCGAACATTAATTTTTCCAGCTTGTTCGAGATGTATTTTGTCTTTTTGACGAAACAGAGCTTTTTTACAGAAGAATCTGAAGTGAAATTAAAAATATACATATTTTTGTAAGAAATTCTGCACGCTAAGAACCATCCATCTTCCGAAAATTTCAAGTGGGTCAGCGAACGTAACGTAATATTTCCGACGATATATTTCCAGATTCCATAGGAATTTCGCGCAGGGACGAACGAAAATAGTATTCCATATGGCGTATTGTATTACGCACGTATACACACTTAAAAACGGTGCAACGTTTCTTGCATCGCGATTATCATTTATGCTTCTATTTGCCCAAGAAAACGCGAAAATCGTGCGGACGCGCGCGCTACTGCCGTATGCCGTCTTGTTGGAGAAAAGTTTACTTTGGCCCGCAGCGAATTTGAGCTTCTCATTTATTTTCAAATAATTCGGTAAACTCCAGGTTTTCAGACGCCCGTCGTCACTGGGTTAAATTTAGAGCCTTTACAAACAGTAGCGGGTGAGCTTGCAAGCACGCATTTGCATTTGCAGTCGGAGGTTTACGGTAGCGGTCCAATAAATACTTTTTTGTAATGGTTTTTTCTCGAAATCGAAAAAAAATTAATAAGAATCGATATAAACTGTACTAAAGATAAAAAAGATAATGAATTGAAAAAATGTATGTCGTGATTTTTTCTTATCTTTAGAAAAAATGATTTTTAACTAATGATTTACATAAAAAGAGATCAAATTCGAATGACGTAATTAATTATAATAAATTGTTCGGCAGCTTAATTCTCTATTTCTCATCGATTCTGGAACGTAAAGTTAATGCAAATCACTAGTTGCAACGGTGAAGAGTAAGCATCGATAACGTAGAAAATGTTCGTGCTCAACGATCGATACGTTCCAACGAGGTACCATCATGGGTAACTTCCAAGTTTTTAACGATAAACTCATCTTCTACTATATCCGACCGAAATAAAAACGAAACTCGAGCGTTGATAAAATTTTGTTGAAAAAAAACAACTAAATCTCGACTTTGTTTTACATATAATTCGAAAGCTTTTTCGAACTAATATTTTAGTGTTTGTATCGCAGGTAAGAGCAGATATTTTTGACAATAGAATTTTTCTCCAATAGCGAAAAGTTTAGTAGTCAGCTTTTCTTTTCTATCGAAATTCGTACACGATGTTGAAGTTAACGAGACTACACTCAAACATCAGTGGATAAAAGGATTTTACTTCGCCATCTTTTACACACAATGATACACAAGGTAAGAAAACAAAAAAAGGTCCTCGAGCAGCAGTAGTGTATAAACCGAAAGTATAAGTTTATGTATCAAAGGAATTATTATACAATGCAAAGCTCGAGTGGTTCTCTCGTAAACAAGCTCGTAAACAAAAATCATGCCAAAAAGTATCGAAACTCAAGCGAACATTCGAAGCGGCGTATATAACACATAGTTCGAGACGGAAAGTTACCGCAAGACTCGAGACTCGCGCTGCACTTGCGAGTAAGTATGAAAATTACAACAACTCGCACGATACATCGCCGCGAGCTTTCGGCTGCTTTGCGAAGCGGCTTACCACTGGTGCTGCTACTGCTGATCGTCCAGTTTGTATGTATACGGCTACTTTTGTAAGGTTTCGAGTGAAAATGCCAGCGATATATGCGCATAAGCGCGTGCTGCTGTGCAGCTAGGACATAATTCAAAATCTATCAAGCGTGGATCGAGCGCTAAAATGGCTCATTGGCAAAGTAGAGAGATGCGCGCACGGCTGTGCGTATATAATATGATGCAAAAAGCGAAATCCGTACGAACGCAAGTTTCAATAAATATCATCCTTGAATGTCTCTCGCTTGCCTCGTGCTTTTTTTGCCTCAAATTGCTGAAAAAAACTTACGTACTCTAGGCAAGCATTACGGACTGATTTTGGAAAAATGTTCCGCTTCAACATCGAATTCAATGGCGTTTCGACTTCTATACTAATCTTTCATAATACGTGCGCCGCGCCGTTATATCATAGGTTTAACGCACGAGTACGGTACGGCATACCGCATTTCGCGCATGGCCGCCGGCCAAGCAATTTCATAATGCAATTTTCGCAATAATATTTACACGCACGGATCGAATGCATCGCGCGCGCGCATTACTCACTCGTTTTTTTTCGCCTGCTCTGTATAATGTACCCACATTTGCATGCGCCTGTAGTAGCGAGCTTCTTCGTGGATATGTCGCGAGTCAACCCTCGCTTACACTCAAAGATCGTACTCACTCGTATGGGCACGAAACTACATTGTCATGAGGATGTAACTCGATGAGGAAATTTTTTCGTCGCATCGACGTTCTTAGCACCGAAGGCGCGTCGACGACTCGCGCACGCACGACTTAATTATAGGTGAAATATTGCGTGCGTGCGAAATATCCTACACGGCTAAGCCAAAAATAAAAATGCGCGAACTGCAGCAGCAGCAGCGGCATTTTTCAGCCTGCACGATGATCGCGTGGGCGTATTATAGAATATATGCTGCGCGTCAAACCATCCGTATATTATCTCGTCGCGTATATATATGTGTGAGCTGAGGCTCGCAACTCTTCTTCTTCTGCTTCATCGTCGTCGTCGTCGTCGTCGTCTTCTTTGCAACTGTCTGCATACATATTATGCGTGTCTCTGTGTATTTTCTTCCATTCTATCTTTAACTTTGGCGTTTCGAGCCTGCGCGCGACTGTGTAAGTGCAACGCATATATACACGTACAACCGACTCGAGCCATAAGGCTTCGTTGTGGTGCGGCGTTGCTGCAGCTGCGTGCGCGACTTCGCGCCGCGATATTATGCTAACGACCAAATTTCGCTCGAAAGCTCACCGCAGCGGAGATTTTCATCTTTCTGTATTATACTCGCGTACCGAGTGTGCGATGGCGAGCGATACAAAAATCCAATCGCTAGCTACACCGCTGCTGCTGATTTTTTCCATCGGTTTTCCTTATACATGCTATACAAGTTATAGAATTGGCACGGAAAATTGTGTGGAAAAGTCGTTAAGAGAGATCGTGGGGCGCTCGAGGCCGCGCGCTGCACTGTGTAAAATCGTGCGCGCCCACTCGCCACGCGAAAAAGCTCTGCACACAGCCATGCTACGCGTGTCTCTATGTTTTTGTATCTTTTCGACCACGCGTACACTATACGTTTATATTTTATTATAACTCAATGCTATTAACCGACGTAAGACGTATTACGTGTTGTGCGTGCGCGCACCCGATGACGAGATATTCATAACATTTTTCGCAAGTACGAGAGCTCGCGGGGCTCTGCATATATTTATACGGAATTTCGCGTTATTTTATACATACGAGCGTATTATACGTATGGGCGCAATCTTTCGTATATTTTACATTAAATATAATATAAATGTCACACACAGTATTCAGAGGGTGTGTGTATGCTAACATTCCACACTGGCCGTATTTCAAAACTTTCGACTATTTTCAAGCGATGTGCTCTCTCTCTCTCTCTCTCACTCTTGTTTGTAGATGTGTATTCTATTTTTTAACTTTAGCTATTTATACATAAAAGCAGTTCACTCGTTTCTGCGTTTGTGTATGTGTGTGTGTACCTGCAAGCTTCTCGCGAATTTCAACTTTTGGAATAAATATTATACGCATATCGTTCAAGCATGTATGCATGCAGCTCGCGAGTAAACGCGTATTATATAGGTGAGCATACCTCGGGCCATTAAACGATCGTCCGTTCACGTACGATATATACTATTTGTTACGATCCGCAAGTTCGTGCAAGCTCGCGCGCGCGAGAGAGAGAGAGAGTGAGTTACGCGCAGCACTAATTAAATCAAATGAGTTATTAGTCTCTATGCGTATTTAAACGCGCTCGGGATCTTTTAAAGGTCCACGTAAACATATGCCAACTCTTTTAGAGATTTGTCGAAATTTTCGCGAGCACTTGCTTCGCCGTTATTACACCAGCAGCTGTATCGCGCCCGCGCGACGACACGATCATCGTTCCGAAAATTCCAATCGCAAGCGGAGCGCGAGACAAATTTTATAATTAGCTGGGCAATAAAGTAAGAATTTGGACAGATTTTTCCCCTCGGATTTGTGGATATATACGGGCGTAAAGCTTGGCGGGTTAATGGCAATTAATCGAGGGTTCGGAATTACCTATAAACATATATTTCTTCATACGTACGAGGAGGTGTGTGAAAAAAAAAGATTTATAAGGCCGAGCTTGTACAATTTGGTGATACTTAAAAAGCCCAAAAGTCGTTCGAAACGCGTTACTATATCACTCATATAAAAATAGGCGAGCAGTAGGCCACTCCATGCGCGACACGTAAGCTGCATGCTGTTCTCATAAGCGTGCAACTTCCATAGAATTTGCGAAAATGCAATTAGGATGACTGCGTCGCGGTTACGGCAAAACAAGAGATAAAAGACAACTGCCAGAGAAAGAGAGTCAGAAAGGCAGTGATGTGCATAGGGATCGAGGATGACTGTGTATGTGTATATATGAAAAAGCTCTTTCTCTGTAATATGACTCATCGCAGCACCAACAGCATATACGCATTTGCAGCTTTCTCTCTCTCTCTCTCTCTCTCTCTCTCACTCTCTCACACACACGAAAGGTTCTCCGTGCCAATGGGCCGCTACCGCGAGAGAGACTCTGGCTAAATTTGTCCGAGCTTACATAGTATACGTAAATGCATGTGCAGCTGCGGCGTTCATATCGCATATGTGCGTATCGTGGCGTTGCGTATTACGGGGAGCCGTACACACACACACACTCGAGTCCGAATTCTCTCTTTATACACGATCGTTACGCGGGTGTCGGAGTAAAAGAGTATACGGAGCTTTCGATTTCTTCATTATACTCGAAGTATGCGGTGGCGGAAAAGCCATACGCGAGTTAGAGAAGTTCGTATGCACGCGTAGGCACACGTACACAATCGTTCGCGTGTATGAGAGGAAAAGAGAGAGAGAGAGAAGTACTGTACACTTTTAGCTGCCGAGAAGCCAAAGTATATACTTGCAGTTGTATAGTTGTAGCAGCGGAGTAGGAGCTGCGTTCCTAAAGCTCGCCTTATGATTCATATTTTGTTTTTGGACGTGATGCGCGTTATGCGCTCGCGCTTGTACGCCCTAGCAGCACAACTCGGGGGGCTTACGATGCACATATATAATACGTGAGCTTGCGAGCGTTACGTTCCTGCGTGCATAATATATATATACAACATATAATCCGCATAGTCTTGTATTAAAGTCGTTGTATTTTTGGACGACGCAGGCTGATGCGCGTGCGTGGAAATAAGTGATTCGCGAGGCGATTCATTTTTATCGAGTTAATGAGAAAGAGAGAAGAAAAAATTATATTACATCAATTGCGTTAGTTTTCATAGCGATCGGTTCGCTTTACGATTTTGGGTGTGACGGGGGGTCTTTATTATTATATGCAGCCGTATAACGCGCACTTAGCACGTCGTAAAGTCAAGCTCGTTCGAATGTCGCGATCCCACATCACCAGCCGACATGAGTATCCGCCGATTTTCGAAGCGTTATGGCTATTCGATGAAAAGTCAAGGTTGAGAATAGAATGGATGGAATGAGGAAAAAAAACATCAGTTTTCGCATTCTTCGTGCTTGCGTGTTTTTTTTTTGTATTTCGGACGCGATCGCGCGATGAGCTTAACCAGAAAGTTAATCGTAACAGCCGAGAAGATTACGCCCGATGCGAAAAATAACAACTTCTTGATTAAATTCGGAGAATTTTTGAAATTTTTTGATATTTCGACAGTGTTTTCTTTGATGAATGTCTTTCTTGAGTCTCTGTTTCTTGCGTGCAACCATGCGTCGAGTAATAGACCGTGTCAAGAATGGCCATGCATCGTATCGCGTGAAAATATTTCTGGAGATTTAATTGGCGCCTTTTTCTGCTCAAAAATACTTGCTTTCGTGAAAAATGCAAAGATGCAGCATTCGTCAAGCTCGTATAACGGCAAAGCTTTTTTATTTATTACTCCGTTATGAATTAAATGTACCGATAAAAAATCTCGCGAGGCCCAGTTCTGCTCACCGATCAATCTTTGGAAAACTTATAAATTGTAAAAGATATTACAATAATTTACAGGAGCGGCACTTTGACATAATTCGGTTTGGCGCTCTTCTTCATCTCGATGCTGCATCTTTTTCTCGACCGCACTGGGCGGCGCGCACTCGAAAATATAGCAAGCGCCTCTGCATAATATATAATCTCGTATAAATAATTCAAAACAATTATTTAATGCCGCCAACTTCTATTTCAGTGTCGACCGGCGCTTTAAATGATGACGCGCGAGTGTCATTAGCCTCTGGCTATAGTACTGATCTCGCGAATGAAAGTGTGCGAAATCGATGCGATAGCTGCAATTCACGAAACCAACCTACACAATATCGACTATACATAATATATAATTATCGAGGTAAATTTACATGATTTAGAGACTCTAAGTTTAAAATCTCATTTCGAATTATGATATTGTTCGAATTATCGAGGTAAATTAACATTAAATTTACATCGAAAACGCTATAAACAGAGCTTGAATTCGAATTATCGAGAATTTCGAATTATCGAAGTTTTACTGTACATAATTACTCTACTAGAGAGAGAGAGAGAGTCATGGATATTTCTTCTAATGACAAAAAATCCCATTACTTTTTTCACCAATAAGAGCAAACTTTACAAAGTTGCAAAGTCAAGCATTTAGTTGAGCAGTTGCTAATATAACAACTCAAACAATTGCTAATGCTAAAATAAAATTTGGATAAATTATCATCACTCATTTTAGTAATATTACTCAATGATTGGACTGAATCATTGATTTGTTGTGTGCTTCAAATCTTTTGCCAATGAAATTAGAAAATAGAAAGAATTTGTGAAACGATTTCAAAGGGGTTATTGAAGAAGCAAATGATTAGCAGATGACTGGGGTATAAATTGCAGACTTTGAAGAAAAAATAATAAGAATAAAATCCTTTCATGATGAGTTATCAAAGCACAAAACAATTACATATTTGAAAAAGCCATAGTCTTCAATGCTCATTTAGATATAATAATTATAAATTATATAATTATATTATAATAATGAGGAACACAGCACAATTCACAAAAGTTTTGCTGCATTTTTTTGAAAAATTTTATATTTATGAAAGATAAAGAGTTGTGTATAGCATCGGAAGAGTTAACGACATTTTACGACGAATAAATTTTTCGAGATTTCATTCATCAGTTTTTATCTCAAAGAAATTTGATAAAACGGAATATTTCTGAAAAAAGATGTCAATTGTGGACCTTATGCAATACTTAATACAAAACCACTTATCATTTTTAAATAATATTCCAAATATGCTTATTATCAACATAACTTTTTATTACACTACCTGTAACAGTCAATTCAGCTGAGCGCTCGTTTTCAAAATTAAAATTGATAAAAATTATTTGCGAAGTACTATGTATATAAAAAAGACGATTATCATCTTTAGCGACATTATTAATCGAATGTTAACGAATTAATAAACTTGAAATTCATCCAATAATAGAAGAGTTTACAAGTAGAAACGTAAAATGGTCTAAAAGATTTAAAATTTTTTGAAACAGGAAATAATATGTCAATTATCTTGTCTCATTCAATAAAATCTTCTAGGACAATAACTCTGAAGATTACTGCGATTTTATGCAAGGTGACTTATATAAAAATTACCGCGATGAACTCAAAAAAACAAGTGACGATCAAAATAATTATGAGCCGAACAATGGCCGAAAATAATATTAATGGATATACATACGTACAATAAAAAGACATTAAATTTGAAGAAAAGACATTTTAACTATGTACATAACCTGTAAATGACTCGACGATAATACGAGATATGCGTGCGTAAGATTGGTGGGTGCTGTATCGGCCGTCTGCCAAAGTTGACGAACCGCGCGAGCTTGCATAAATTGTGTCGCGAATCTCGTTTTAATTTTTCTCACACGACGTACTCAAACGATCTCGAGATCCGGTATTTCTTTCGCGATTCAATCATTATATGCATTTTTTCTTAAATATACATGCTAATTGCAACTACTGTCACATTATCAACATCTGCGCGCAGCTTCACCGGATGCCTCGCGCGAGCTCGATAAAAAATTCATCCGATTAGCCATTATAATTACGGCCGCGGCAGCGATTGAGTTGCATCCGGAAACATTGATGATTCGATAAGCTCAGTCAAATTACGATCACGCGAACAAAAGAAATTTGTATTATCTCTCCCGTCTCTAAAGTTAGAGCTTGCGGCATCATCCGCGGCTGTGTAGTTAGAACGGCTCAACAATTATAAAGGAGAAGCCGAGAAACGTGGCATCTCGATTTATATCGTTGAAAAGGGGGGCAAGATGCAGCACGCCGCAACCGCGCGATTATCGCATAGGACGCCACGCGCGCGAGCCGTACAATTTCCTCGTTCGGGCTAATTTTGCGCCCGAAATGCGCTATTCATTATTCAGAGAGGGAGAGAGAGAGAGAGAGAGAGGACTGTGCTAGGAGTAGTGCGAATTGCGAAGAGGATGCTCGAGTTTTGCGGGCTATGTATGGTTGGCAGCTGCAAGTTTCATGAAGACAAGGAAGAGAATTGCAGATAGAACGAGACCTACGTAATAACGAGCACACCGGAAACGTCCCTTTCACGCAGACTCGACCGCAGGACGCTCATACATATAGATGCTCCGCGCGCGCCTTTGAATTTTACCATATATAAAGCACCTTTCTTGGTATATAACTCTATATACACATAAAAAAATAACGATCCGGACTCGAGTGCGCCGAGCTTTTTCTGGCAATTTCTGCACGCGTTATTTTCTTTTGGCCAGCGTGCGCGCCGCGACCGAAAATTATTAATTCGATCGATCCGGTATCAAATAGCCTCGAGAATCTGGCCAAAAAGTCGTCGTAGCCGCGTCGATTACATCGTTCTCGATAATCCCCCATATTACGTCGAGCAGCGCGATATTTTCTATATATATATTGCTTATTACATCTTATAGGCATAAGCGTCGTGAGTTATATATATAATATAATGTCGCGAGGCGCGCGCGTGTCTCGCTTCGGTAAGCTCGCCATTGCGCTTATCTAAAAATAAATGCTTCGAGGCAAGGCCCTATTAATAGCGTAGATGAGTTTCTATCGCGTACACCTCTCATCATTCGTTCTATGCCCTCACTTTCATGCGGCCAAAGTATAATGTGTACGCAGTACGTGCATCCAGATATGATTCAATGCGTATCATAAACACAAAACGAATTTACACATGTATTGACTTTTCGTTCTTCTCGTCTAAATTTTTTTTCATATACATTGCACAACAAAGTTATCGCAACAATAATTTTCATCGAAATGTTGTCTATTTTCACATGCGTACATCTTCGTCTATTTAGATCGTATCAAGAAGTTTTTTTTTTATTTCGTAGAAATTTTGTCTTCTTTAAATATCAATGGGTTTGAGCCAATATTGAGTTACCAGTAGTACTTTAGCGCAACTTTAAAAATTACCGAAAAATTGATTGTTTTAACGTAGTACCACAGTAATTTGTTTATCAATCTGTAGGACGTTTTGAAGATACCATTTAAAGTACGTAAAATGACTTGAAGACAAAATTTCCAAGAAATCAAAAAAAAAGCGTCTTAACACGATCTAAATAGACAAAGATGAACGTATTTGAAAATTGAAAAAATTTCGATGAAAATTTTTGTTGTGATAATTTTGTTGCGCAGTGTATCTTGAAACGTACACGATAGATCTCGATCGGAGGTGAAATATAATTTCTTATATTTTTTCCAAACCCGACGACAAATACACGAAGCGCGAATGGATTTATCCAGACGCCCAGACTGCCATCACCGAGCTGTACGTGAATTTTTTACTGCAAAATACTAAAATTAAAGTATCGAGTCGTCGACCTGTACGTGTGCTGCTGTCTTTTGAAGCGCGCGCGGCACACGGCACACAGCCGTGCTCGGAAATTCGCGCTAAAGCAGATGAGACAGAGTCAGAAACTCGAGAGTTTTATTTATAGAAATGCGTAAAGTTGAAAAAAATGTTGATTTACACGTTCTCGCTCGCAAGAGAGCTTCACCTACATATTATTATTATTATTTTAATTTTTTTCCGCAAAAACTCATGTGCGTGTGTACACGCGTATTCGGACGTTAAATTTTTATATAGAATTTGCCTAGCGTAAGCTCCCCGTAACAGCTATGACGACAAAATCATAACGCAACGACGTATCATAATTATTATTATTAAGCCGAGCTTTCGCATTTTCTTCTAAATCCGGCGATTACTCGTACGCGAGAAAATGACTCACGAATTTTGGCAAGTGTCGATTTCGTTTGCAGGCAGGCGCGTACTCTATTACGTGGGAAACGTCATTATACACGTCGCTGACAATTTATAAGTCAGCGTGTAATGCGATTTGTCCGACTGATTTTTCACATTGTTTTTGATCTCGTGTTATGCACCAAGTCGAACAAATAACGAATCATTTGTACGAATGCTAGTCAGCTCGAACGCGTCGCGATTCGAGTGTTTTCTTATATGCCAATCTGTATATCTTGACGTCTGACTGTACGTACTCGTTATCTACTTCATTAAAGCCATTGTGTTTCTTACGTCTCGCTTCTTACGTGACTTCTTTTTTCGTCGCATCCAGGAAACGATCAAAGTTGGAGAAAAATAAGACGTTGTTTACTTTATCTCGTATGGAATAGTATAGCGTAAACAATCGACCCGAGCACGCGACTCTATTTTCGGAGCATTTTGTAATTGCCCACTTGTCTTTAACAAAGCTTCTCATTAGCACCGAGCGATTTTTAACTTTTTGTCTAGCCTAGCCGGATCGCGAGCTTTTTTTCCCCGATCTCCGCTCTTATGCGGGTCAGTAGTGGCTGACCTTGATTTCGTTTTTTTTCCCTCTAGTCCGACAACCTATTAGCACTGGTTTTCCAGAATCGGAAGAGCCGAGAAAAAAAATGTTTTCTTTTCTCGCGAAAGGCGTCATCGTTTTGCGTAAAGCGACAAACTCTGGAATGTCAAGTATTCGCCGAGCTATACCTTATACGACGAGGCACACATACACAGAAGCGTCATCAATTTTATCGCGCGGGCGAGGGTGTATACCCGGTGTGTAACGGACCAATACACTGGGCACGCACCCGGCAACGATCGGAATTGACGTTAATTGCCTCTACCACTACCACCACCACCACTACTGTAGCAACAACATTTTGGACTATACCGAGCTTTATGGCATATCATTGCGAGTTAAAGAGAGAAAGAGAGAGAGAGAGAGAGACGAGGATGCATTTCGCCGTCGCCACCGCTGCTACCGTATAGTAGCCGCCTTTTCACGTCGCGCGCGAACGTGCCGTGTGCAAAGCTCAACGTGTAATGACTAGGCCGCTCCCGGGCCTCGTGCAGCCATTCGACGATTATATTCAAACCTCGCGCTTATTATATATATATTGAAATTTTAATTTTTTTTTTAATTAAAAAAAGAAAAAACGTTCGGTGTGCGCGCACGTTTTGTAGTTGCGTTTAGTATAGCGTGATTTATAGTGTGTTCTCCCACTGGTTCTCTTCGATAGCTTTCGATAGACGACCAGCTTCAGACATTTTTAACATTTCTTCACAACTGGTGAGTAAAAGCTCCTTCTCAACATCTCTCTTTATCGTTTGTTTCCTTTTTATCTCGTGTTTTATCTAAAAGTGTCAAGAGGTAGTTACATAATACCCCAGGCAATTCGCGGGGGAGAATCGAGCTTTCGCGAGCTGTTGTCCGAGTGAGAAAAAATTTACACGAAGTTTTATGTATAGCGTTGTTGATGACATCATAAATCTAGCTCAGGCGGTTAAAATAGAATCTTCATCATAGTGTCGTAGGCCTCGATATCCGTAATCAGACCTGATTTTAAATCTGTGTGTTTATTAATAAAATTCTAACAGAAGTGTGAAATCGTTCGGTTCTATAATGGGAAACAAAGGCCGTTTCCATCAGTATACTCCTGGCCTCGAAAATCTATAGCGAAAAAATCACAATCGGAAGGATTTATGTCCGATCTTCATCGGGTTAATGAGTGAATAATTTTCGACGATATCGTGGCTCGTTGCATAATCGTTCCTTCTTCGTCGTCGCGGGGTATATGACGCGTATTACACTCGCGTGTGTCATCGAGCTCGAAAATACAATTTCCCCATCCCTCTGCACTGTGTTACAGCTTCGAGCCGCTTGCGCATAATAATACATATATCTCGCGCGCAGCGGCGCAGCGAAAGAAGGGGCTGCTGCTGCTGCTGCTGCTGCTGCTGCTCCCGTCGCCACCACCTCCATCCAAAGTGATTAATTACTACTTTGCCGTTGTACAAAGGCAGACGCGCGGACAAAAACACGTATATAATGTAAATAAGCGCTCCTCGAGCTGCTTAGCGAACGCATTATATTAATAGCAAAATTGCTCTCGAGTTTTTCGCTCGCAACAA
The DNA here is from genome assembly GCA_034770305.1 of Trichogramma dendrolimi. Taxonomy (NCBI): domain Eukaryota; kingdom Metazoa; phylum Arthropoda; class Insecta; order Hymenoptera; family Trichogrammatidae; genus Trichogramma; species Trichogramma dendrolimi. The sequence goes on along the minus strand of JAPMIB010000007.1, from coordinate 1,031,497 downwards.
ATAAGGGTATATGCAAAGCGATATCATTCGCGCCGCCTCCGTCACCACCGATCGCGCGGGTGTAGGTGTGCGTGTGTGCGCAATCTCAAAGGCTAAAAAACTCTAGAGCTTGCGGCGCATCTCATGCTCGCGGGCGCCGCTGCGGACCAATTTGTTATTACTGGTAATCGTCCAAATAACAACGCGATGCTACTGCTGAAAGCACCATATGATCGAGCTCATGCGTGTTAAAAGTTTTAATGCGGCTTGTATAGGATATGTCCGATTATACGGTCGCAACCATATCTGCCGTATAATTTGACGAGCTTTTTTCGTTATATTAATGACGTGGCGCGAATATTTCGACTTTTCTCGTAGCTCTCATCTTTATGTATAGTATTTTCTTTCTGCTGCAAACACGTACGTACATGTAACAGACGCGCACGCCGCGTATGTACACACTTGGCCTCTCGTACGTGCGGATGATACATAATATATAGGAGTTACGAATATAGCCAGCTTATACCCGTCCAGCTCTCTCTCTCTCTCTCTCTCTCTCCTCCTCCGCCTCCTCCACGCCACACCACCGACTTATATTACTCGCTGATTACGGAAATAGACGTGGACTTTTAATTTAGAACTATAGGCGGTGCGTACGGCGGTGGCGGCGGCGGCGACGACGGCTCCGTCTTATACGCGTAAACCAGTAAGAAAGAGCGAGAGAGAGCTAGAAAGAGTGGAAGTGGAGAGAGGAAAATTGTTTATATACTCTGCTCCATTTTTGCGTGCGTACGTTGCGTTAGATAACTAGGCCCGTAGCACAACTTAGTCAGTCTTGCCGATTGTCTCGTGCGCGCATCATCTCCGTCATTAGACAAGGTACAGCATCGTCTCGTCTCTAGTCTTCATCGTCTTCTTCTTCTGATTGTGAATTCTTCTACTTCTTTTTCATCTTTTTTCTTTATTTTTTTTTGTTGTATTCGAATTTCAATTCGAATCAGTTTTTGGGACTTTATATTTAATATAATATCATAAATAGTGAAGTGCTGATTGAGTTTACGTTTACACACACACATGAAGTTGACGGATTCTATTTTCGCGCGCATCGACAACGATCCTTAATTCGATTCGCATGAGTGAGATGGTGATTTGATTAAAACTGTAGAGAAAAAAAAAATTGGTGCGGCGAATCGGATTAACGTGAGATAAACAACGAACGTAGTGTTTGCATATATTATGACCAATTATAATTGGTTATAACGCGTCTCAACGATTTGGTTTACTTTTTGTTTTTGTTGGAAGGGGTTTTCGCGGATTTGAATGAAATTGTTGTTAGCATTAAACACGAGTGTGACGATCGCATAATAAAAGCTATCATTTTTTTCTCTCTTGTGAATCTGTTTCAGTAGAATAAATAAAATAAAAACAGGACAAAATGCCTTACAAGCCAGTGGAACAAGCAAAATGCCCAAAATGCGGAAAATCAGTCTACGCCGCTGAAGAGCGCGTAGCTGGAGGATTGAAATGGCACAAGATGTGCTTCAAATGCGGTACGTTTTTTCACATACTTTCTTTTTTTGCTTCATTTTTATTTGATTCTCTTACGAACGCGCGTGGACTCCCGAGACGGAATCGATTATAGCTTAAAACTTTGTCGATTATATCTGCTCGGATTCATATCGAGAGTTTATTTTATCCGATTCTTCGCGAATTTCCAGACGGCGATTCATTAAAACTTTGTTCCAAAGCCTGCAATACTAATAACGTGATATCCATTTTTCGATTATACCGTGCGGCGCGCGCGAGTTTAAAGTTCAAATAAACGCGATTATGAGTTTGTAACAATTATTACTGATTATCCGAGCAGTGACGATTTATTAATTTGTCGAAATCGAGTTTACGATTGTTGTCCTTCCCTTCGGTGCCCTTATAAAGCACACAATATACGAGGAGTGCCCAAAGTGAGCCAGGAAAATTCAATGGACGGAATTTCGTTCACGTAAACTGTTGCAGGTCTTTGCGGCAAGCTGCTCGACTCGACAAACTGCACAGAGCACGACGGCGAGCTCTTCTGCAAAACTTGCCACGGCCGCAAATTCGGACCTAAGGGCTACGGCTTCGGCGGTGGCGCCGGCTGCCTCTCCATGGACCAAGGAGACCATCTCTCGGGCCACCAGTGAGTTCATCTTCCCGTGTCGTTTCCCCCCTTCGAAAAAAACCCCCCCTCAGAACCTACAGCAACAACATCATCAACAACAGTTATACCCTTTATCCTTGTATTAGAGTCCCTTTAGCAGAACCTCTTCAGTGATTTTTCATTATTCCTGAATATACGAATTCACATATGCCTCTTTTTTGCAAGTACCCTCACTCTTTCTCTCTCTGTCTATCTCTATCGCGTATACCCCCCTCAAAAAAAGTCGTGATTTTGTTTTGACCTCTCGATTCCTTTTGATTTGTATTACGTGTATTTGTTACTCCTAGACGTGCGCACGAAGGTTGACAACGCACGTGTTGCTCGACCTGTGCAGTGCCACTTTTTTGTTTTTTCTTCCAATCGTTTTACATATAATAGAGGGTCATTAGATTTGCCTGATGTTTTTTACTCCCAATTGGTTTTATTTTGGTTTTATCCCCTCTGTTTATATGTTATAAAAAAAGTGTAACTTATTTTGCATTTCGATGTTACTGAAAAAAAGAAAAAAAAAGCAACGACAACGACAAAAAACCTCAAATTTTACAACAATTTTTGTAAAACACCCAAAACCAAGTAGAAATCATTAGGTGTGTAACGAGTGAAAAGCACAAAAAAAAAGATTCTATTATACCAGCGTTGACGATGCATCAATTTGTGACTTTTTTTCTAAAGTTGTTCTACCAATGGAGTTTATGTTTATAATACATATATATTACTATATGCATGTATGTATTTATATATTTATTATATACCTACATACAGATGCACAAGCACTTATCACACGACGATAATAGTGATTGTGTATTCTTACGTAATTTTTTTTCCAAAGAAAAACGAGTGGCAAAACAAAGTCTTAAGTCAATGTTTTTTTTCTCTCTCTTATTTTTATTCTTTTTTCTGCTCTAAAATTATTATATTGTTATTACATTGTACTTATCCTTGTTGTGTACTGGGTGTTCACGAACGTTTGAGTAATCGACAGAAAAAAAATTTAGTTTTTTTAAACTGTTATTCAAACTTTTGTGGGACCAAAATGTTCGACATTGTGTACACACACGTAAAACGCACGACTTTTTATTTATATACGCAAAAAAAGTTTGTTATATTGAGTACACGCCTATACTCGCACACGATGAAAAAAGTTACTTGAAAAAAAAGTTTAAAAAAAAAGATTATGACTTATTATACATTGAATGTTTTTTTGAAAAATACGCACACGCAAACATATACACGTTTTTTCTTTCTCTATCTAGCTATAGGAATATTTGTACCATCTGTAATAAGTGTTATATTTAAAGAAAAAAAACTATATCTTAATTAATAAATAACACTGTTAAAAAAAATTAAAAAAGGTCTTGAGCTTTTTCATGCTATTTGAGGACGCTCAGGGCTTTCGCTTGAATTATTATTAAAATTATAATAATAATCTCAGGCGTGCACGCATGTATACGAATCAACAAACACCAGCAAAAATCATACTCGTAACAAATATTAAAAAAAAAGAAAAAAAGTTTAGAAAACAATATAGATATAGCTTGCTTGTGTACATGAGTGGACGTCAGCTCCGAGCGTCCGAAAAATAGCCCCCATCAATCCCCAATTTCCCGCCAGCCCCGCCGAGTTCGAGCCACAGCGGTCTGATATTATTCAGATAATCTTTCAACAGCAAATATAAAAAACAAAAAAAGCCTGACACCAAAGTTGTGCTAGATTATAAAAGATAATATAACGTTGATCTCTCTGTCTCTCTGACTCACATCCGCAACAATGAAAAACAAAAAAAAAAAGTAAAACAGAAAAAAAGTATATACGTAGAAAAAAAACCGCGGCTATAAAAGTTACTGATGATGGTGAGCACCGAGTTATTATTATTTGTATATCACAGGGCGTGAATTTTACTCTTTCTTTTTTCTAATTTCTGACTCACTATAACTTTTTTTCCACTTTTCTAGAGATTTGTTCTGCAAAAAATTGTATTTCTTTTTACTGAAAAAATCTTTCACTCTGCTTATCGCGCCGAGTTATTTACCATCTCCTGCACGGCCTTATACACATTTCGATCTAACCCTCTAACCTCGCTAACCCTAGCCCCCTTCATATAACCTTTAAAAAAAAAAGAAAAAAGAAAACGTTTCTTTGTCAATTGTCAGACCAAACGGACAAATCACTTATCTGTTTGTTGATCTTTTTTTTTGTCAAAAGTTAAAAAAATACTCGCTCTGTCGCTCTATCGCTGCTCTCTATCTCTTTTCTATCCTTATCTTTCTTTTTCATTTTGACATTATCTTTGGTTAGACACTTTTTTGCCTCATATTTATGTATTTCTGTATAATTTTGAAATTTGTTGTCTGGTATTATTGAAAAAAAAGCAAACAAAATTATTGTTGATTTTTTTTAATTTTTCTTGTTTATTTGGTAATTACTTTGGTACGCACCAACATCCGCTTTTCGGCTCTCTCGGGGCTCGGCGGAAGCCACGTCGCGTGGTTGGGGATTATCATTAACACCTACTAACACCTGCCTAACAATGTGATATAAAACAAAAAACGATCTACTGTAACATTTGTGACTACGCCTAAGTACGAGGAACACATGTTTTCAATTTTCTACGAAAAATTTCATCTACGTCATTTTTCAGAACATTACAGAATCATGTAACTGACTAAAAATTGTCATAAAATTCATCGACATATCTCAAAATCACATTATGTGTTCCTCGTCTTAAGGTTTTGTTGGTAGTGTAATGCCTTTATTCTCTACATCCAACAAGTCTGAAGTGTATTAATTTAATATCTGTATTTCAGTTTGTTTTATTTTAACTTTTCCGAAGATTTTAAAATCACGATGGACTATTAATGACACCAAATGAAACTTTTTCAAGTTGACAAAAACAGTCCAACTTGTTTTCTCGTTCTCTCTACCACTACTTGATTTTTCTGTTGCTGTTATTTTGCCAAACGACGATCGCTCGAAATTTTTTCCGATATTCTCTCTCGCTTTCGTCATTTGGCAAAACGATTTTTCTTTTTTTCTCTCTTTCTCGTTTCTTTAATGTACAAATAAAAGCCTCTCTCAGCGTCGTCATCATCATCAGTTTCATATATCTCTAAAAGCCGGTCGCAATTTGCAGGTACCAAATTTCGAACGCCATGATGGAGTCAAGATCCATCGCCAAAGCCCCGGAGGGCGAGGGCTGCCCACGCTGCGGCGGCTACGTTTACGCCGCCGATGCTCGCCAGAGGAAGGGTAAGTTTTCGTAACGACGCCAAAATGACCCCGAAACTCCCTTGAAACTACATCATATCTTTCTTGGTCTCTCGTCTCTACTTTACTACGTAGCACATATACACACGAGGTTTTTATGCAAGGAGAGGAGGCCTATAAAACGTATACATTTTTATTACAATTATAAATATTTTTGTAAAAGAGTAAGATTAGTGTGTACTTCAGAAACCCTTCATAGTTTGACTCTATGAAACTTTTACAATAGGCCTACTCTCGACGTTTTTAAATTATATAGGGAACAAGTGTGTGTATGTATCTATAGCAGTAAAGTAGATGCAAAGAGACCTGACGTGATTCGATTTGATTTATTCGATAAAAGACATTAATATCTGAATTCGTTACGTGAGATGCAAACACGTATACACATATTCATAAACACTACAGGGTGGCTTTAATCGAGCAGGGGGGACGTATATCGTCGTTGCATCGAGTGTATCACGCTTGTTCGTCGAGTGATATCGAATTATATTACAACGATTTTGAGCTAGCATAATTCTATAAGCATATTAAGTATCGTCGATTTGATGCTCTTAACGAAATTTAGAACGGTGTATGATTTGGAATAATTTAAAAATATTCGACTCCGTCGTGTATCGAATCAAACATTAATGACTTTTAAAATAGAACTTTATCGTATTTTTTTTATTTTTATTTTGAGAAATGAAAAAAAAAACATTTTCAATTTTGAAACGGACCAATGCGTGCGCATTTAAAGTATAGTTGGACAAATTTATGAAAAAATAAATAAAAAATAAATCTGTTTTTTTTTTCTTTTTGAAAAACGAAATTTAAAAAAAAGCTAGTCGTGCAGTCGAGGTGCGACAAGCTCGCCGCATAACAGTTTAGTAAAGAGGAGCTCTGTGTTCTCGAAATATCCGCACACTCAGCGGAGCGACTTATAGCATCGCCACACGCATCCCTCTCTCTTGGAAGACTATAGTCGTCGTCGGGTCACAACGTCGCGATCTTGCATCTATTATATCTATTACATGCACATAATATATCTGCGTCTAGCGCTCCAACTCGCTCGCCAACGTAATTTCATCGAGCATACTTTAATGACGAAACAACTCGTGCGAGGATATATTTCAAAATAATGTACATCGATTGCGCCGCGAACGCGTTAAAATAATTTGCAACGATCGTCGCGAGCGGGGAGTAATCAAATGAAATATTTATTTAGATAGTGCCGAGGAAAGCATAAACATCTTTTCATTGGGATCGGTGTAGAATTAATCAAGGACTTGGCTCTCTCTCTCTCTTCTTCTATTTCGTTAAAAGGATTAAGAATAAACGACCCATTCGTGTTATAGTTAAATTCGCTTGCTTTTGTCGATCCAAAATCGCTGAGTCTTATATAATCGAGCTGATTAGATTCAAGTTTCGGAGCTATTCAATTACTGCAAAACGATCAAAGTTATTGGGCAACGCGCGACTCGAAAACAAGAACCTTTCGATTCGAAACTTCTGAAAGTCTAATGCTCTTTCGATCTCACATATTAGATTATAAGGCCTACATAATCCCGCGAATTATTTTCGTTTTTCCGTGCCTATTTTTATTATACACATCTCATTCATGAAATACGCATGGTATTACAAAATCGCACACTTACAGAAATATCCCACCGTATAATACGCTCGAAAATAGCTCGGGTGCGCGCATATTAGAGTCTACCGCAAGCTCGCGAATTTACGCACAATTCAGTTTTAGCCACTCTCTCTCTCTCTCTCTCTCTCTCTCTCTCTCTCTCTCGCTGTAAGAATAAAATTCTCTTTCTCTCGGTGCGTGTTAAAATCTAATAATAAAATGCGACTCGTCGCGTGTAATAATCGTCGTCGTCCCACGCGCTTCGCGTGTATTACTTTATATATCGCACACGAGAAGAGAGAGAGAGGACGGCGCCGTGCAAAACAGCATCAGCAGTAGCAGTAGCCGCAACGGAGCATGATGCGATTCGAAGTTTTCCGGGCGTATACACGGCAGCGCGAGAGGCAAAATTGATGCCGCGTTTAATTTTAGCCATAGACACACACACTCGCGTGGCGGCGGCTTCGCTTTTTACTCGAGCGCGAAGTTAAATGTATAATATGCAAAAGCTCGATCTCTGCCAGAAAAGCGACTCTGAGCAATTTTTTTTCTCGAGGGGTATATAAAAAAAAATGAAATTCCACTCGCCTTACACTTACACTCACATTTTACCTAAAAGCAAAGATCAACGAACGAGTGACAAACGAAATATTTTTTATAATGAATTGCGAGAGACGTTGAAAATCATTGCTGCCTTTTTTGTTTTTTTCTTGTATTGACTGGCCCAGGCCTACCATAAGCAATGCTACAAGTGCGGTATCTGTAAGAGGACACTGGACTCGACCTTACATTGCGACGGGCCAGATCGCGACATTTATTGCCGAGGTATATTATAGCCGCCAAACCAAAATCTCTCTCACTTTGTGACCACCGACCACCCCCTTTGTGCATTAAAACAAAAACAAACAAAAAAAAAAACTGTACTTGACAGCACGATTTCCTGAATTTTTACCTCTTTTTTATCATTTACTCTTTATATCCATACGTGTTCAATGGTTGTTAACTGATTAACGGTACCCTACATTAAAATGTGTCTGCAATAACAACAGCGTGCAATAATTTCGGAAAATCGGACACATGTTTGCTCGTCGGTGGGCGAACATCATTTACACACATTCGATCCACATTTCATACACTTACATCTGTCACAACTGGAAACACACAACTGGATTTACTTATGCGCGCGTCAACAGTAGATTACAATGGTGCTGCTGCCGCGCCCGCCCAAATAATCACACACGCGCGTACACATGAGCAGCATATTAATACACGCATATCTGGGCAGTGCACGGAAACACACGCAGTTGCAAAAAAAGGACCCGATGCTGTGTACGAGATTCTCGAAGGGGGAAGGGGACTCGGCCGGGGTATATATACGCAGGGTTCGGCGCGTTACACAGGGTGCACAGGTTGCAGCAGCCCCGAATCTATGCATACATTAGCCCTCGTTAAGTTCATTCACCGGCCGTATACACATACATGCCGTGTTTGCGTGTATATGTATGCTCACCAGTTTTGTCTCTTTTCGCACTATTAGCCCCTTCGCAAACATCGCACCCAATCACCAATTCTCTCTCTCTCTCTCTCTCTCTCGCTCTCTCTCGTTCTACAAACATATGTATACACACGCATCCTTTTGCTTCGTTTTCTCGATAAATGCCCTCTTCTGTTGCTGCCGTTGCATTTATGCACAGCCCCAGCAGTTCGGCTTTTGTAAAAGCTCTCGTGCGCGCGACTCGTTCGTTTGTTCAAAGATTATTTACCTCGTGCAAATGCGCCGCGTTCAAAAAGTCGCCTTTTACAACAACAACAGCAATACACCAACGAAAATTTCAACAACAACAAAAACAACGATATGCCCGAGATTTAATACGACGATAATGAAATGAAAATAATCATGGTCTCGATTAAAGCCAATCCCATCTTCCCTCGCGTCAAAATATTTTCATACATCATTATATATAGTAATTATAAGTACAATAAACAGGTGACTAACCCAATTTTTTTCATATCCCCTTCTTTTTTTTGTTTCTTTGTGTCTCGATACGTATAGCAATGGCACAGAGAGTGTTTTAAATGTGGCGACTGCTCCAAGAGATTAGACTCGGTCAACTGCTGCGAAGGTCCTGACAAGGATATCTATTGCAAAGGTGAGAGATAAGCAAGCGCATTCACACCTACATAAAGACATTTTTATCGTCTAACACTTATACTACTTTTGCACATCACACGAGAGCGCGAGCAGTGCAAAATTTACATTTTCACTCCAAATTAGAGATTTAACGACGATTAATTACATTAATTTGGACAACAAATTTACTCTCTTTCTCTTTCAGCTCGTGGCAAATATTTTTGGCTACGAGCCCATTTAGAGCAGCGAGCGCGTGCACGGGTAAATTTTTTTCACGCAAATATAGATCACCTAGAAAAACGACGACACACCTGCACCACAGGTCTATATATGCGTGCGTGTCGAGCCTCGAATTTTAATGTACGCACGAGGTAAAGAAAAATTTTCGCAAACGTAGAAAAATTTTTCCATTCGGAAAGTTGCACTGCTCGCTACTCTCGAAAAAAAAAAAAAAATTATACACTTAATCAACTCATCGACGACAACAATCTTCTTTGAATGTTAAAAATCTGTCTTACTTATGTATTTTATTCTTATTTGTGCGTGTCTCCCCACTCCCCCATCGACAAAAAAACAACTACAACAATTGCAACAACAACATCAACAACAACTACAACAACCACATCGAACGCGTTCAATGTGTGACCATATCCACACGATAAAACAGTGTGCTACGGAAAGAAGTTCGGTCCCAAAGGCTACGGCTACGGCCAAGGTGGCGGCGCCCTGCAGAGCGACTGCTACGCCAACGGGTGGGTGTTTCACTACTATTCACTTTTCATCAGCAAAAAAGAAAATAATAATAATATTAATAATGATACCGATAATAGTAGTAATAGACGACCTCTTTTGGATTTGCCAGCGGGTGAATTTTCAAATCAGTATGTACTTTCTCATTATTAACCCACATCCTTGTAGCAAATCCACGAAAAATGTTTATTATTATTATTTCACGATATGTAAATATTTTATTTAGATATGCATTGTTTATTTATAATAATCGCACCACATTTCTTTCTCACTCTTTCGTTTGTCTGTCTCACGATTATATACACATCAATTATTTAGAGATAATTTATTATTTTACGAAAGTATGAAAAAAATATTACTTCAAACTAGTTGAATATATATAATGCGCTTTACTTCTCTCTCACTTTCTGTCAATCTCTTTCTCTTTTTTTTTTTGGCTCTATCTATCCTGTATTGTTTAGTTTTTTATTTTGTTTTGTAAGTTTGATTTTGCTCTCTATCTCTGCTTCTTAACAGCTTGCTACCCGAAGAAATTCGGACCGCGAGGCATCGGCCACGCTGGAGGCGGTTGGATCGGCTTACAGTGCGATATCGAGGACATGGGGTACGGGCAATGTCAACCTGAACCACAAATATCCTCTGTTTCCGTTTTTTGTTTCTAAAAAAAATTTTGTTTCTCGACTCGATACCTTGACGCGTATAATTTTTGAAATTTTTCTCATGATCCTGACGCATATTTAATGTATAAAACTTCATTGTATAACGTCCCCGAGAAACGCACATTATATGCTACTCGTGTGTAGCGTGTGTGTGTCCCTAATGGCTGCGGGGCGACGAAATTTTCAATCTCTGGCTCCATTAGCGGCGGCCGTTTAAGACCATTAAATTAATCGAACGATCCAACGCAACGCTTTAATGCGCGCTGACTCATGCAAGTTTTTTGTGTGTGTGCGTGTGTGTGTCAGTTTGTGTGCGCCGCCACCATCCAATATTATATAAATACAGAGTTTGTTTTATCGCCGCCCGAGCTTTAATTTTCTAATAATAATCTTGTAATGAATCCAACTTTTCTCTTCTCCCGACTCTCCTTCTTTATATACCGTATCGAAGATTCTCTTACCTATATCGAGAAAGGCTCGGCGCGACGCTCGCATAACGAGATTATAATGCGGTGTGGCAGGCCATGCACTCGTCGCGCCGAGCGAGTTCTTTTCCTCGTTGCAATATGCATAGAAACGGTGTCAAAAGCCAGACGACAATCTCCATCGTGTAATAAGTATCGATTCGAGTCGAAGTTTTTTAATCGTCTCTTTTTTTCGATTTTAGAATTCGAAATGCTCTGAATTTAAATCCACGGACAGATTTAAAGCTCGAAAGACGGACCATCAGCTCGTCGACCACACACGTGTTATCGTAAACGGATTTTTGCACTATCGATATTTTTTTACGTGCGCAAAAGATTTTGTATAGTTGGATTAATATTGGAAAACTGTCACGATGTCGCGGAGGATTCTCTCGAGTCTGCACACGTCATTATATAAGAAAAGACCGAATAATTGAAAAGAAAACGTGCACAGCCACCGCTCGATTTTGCACACGGACGCTTGATACCTCATATACTCGCGTCTTTTCGCATAGACGCTATTATTACTATTACAACATTTTCTTGCCTGCTTGCCTGCGCCGCGCGCGCGCGACTAAAATTAGTTTTTGCCATCCCGCTCTAAGCTCGCAAAGAGCTGAAAATTCCCTCGCCATGCATGCAGAATAAAAAAAAATATCCAACACGTCTATTAACAGTGCACTTTGATAGTTATATATGTAAAATAAAAACACGTCCCATCGTTTTTACCTTCGATTTCGAGCAAAAGTTTATAATTAATTGTATCGTTGCACAGTGATGCGGCTCCGAAAACGACCGTCATCGACACGGCCTCGATCATGGCCCCACCGGGCAAGGGATGCCCTCGCTGCGGCGGGGTAGTCTTCGCCGCCGAGCAGGTGCTGGCCAAGGGCCGCGAGTGGCACAGAAAGTGCTTCAAGTGCCGGGACTGCACCAAGACCCTGGACTCGATCATAGCCTGCGACGGTCCCGACAAGGACGTCTACTGCAAGACCTGCTACGGCAAGAAGTGGGGACCCCACGGCTACGGCTTCGCCTGCGGCTCCGGTTTCCTCCAGACCGATGGCCTGACGTGAGTGCACATCTCAAGCGTAACGACGATTTTGCCTATATCATTCGGAGAAAAAAAATCGTTCGTCGTTGTTTGTCTTTGCAGCGAGGAACAGATCTCGGGCAGCAGACCGTGCTACAATCCCGACACCACGTCGATCAAGGCCCCACCGGGCCAGGGCTGCCCACGCTGCGGCGGCATGGTGTTCGCCGCCGAGCAGCAGCTCGCCAAGGGCACGATGTGGCACAAGAAGTGCTTCAACTGCGCCGAGTGCCACAGGCCGCTCGACTCGATGTTGGCCTGCGACGGCCCCGACAAAGAGATCCACTGCAAGGCCTGCTACGGCAAGCTCTTCGGACCCAAGGGCTTCGGCTTCGGCCACTCGCCCACTCTCGTCTCGACCGATCCCGAGCACGCACCATCTTTGTAAGTTTTTCGTTTATGCAAAATTTCGATAACTTACAATATCATATCGGGGAAAGATGCTAGTTTTTGGACACTTGAGAAAAATGCCAACTTCCAGCGCTTGGTATTTTTTGAATTTACCGCTAAATAGAGAGTTTTCTTATCTTTCCAATGATTATATTTAAATGGAAAATCAGTTTGAATTTCAATTATATGGGGATTTGATAAAAAAGAACGTTAAAGGTTTCCGGACACTGATATTTTTAAAGCTTAGTTTACTGATTAAAATACTCTACATTAGATACATGACCGAAATACCCATTTGAAAATGTTTTTAAACATATTGACTCGTATTTATTGGCTTGTTTTTGGCAATTTTTTCGTTCTAATTATATTGAAAATATTAAGCGCATTTCAAACGGCTCGAAAATGACAATTTGATTGTTCAAGAAATGTATATTATAATTCATCGTAATTAAATTCAGCCTTCACCGCTAGAGGGCGAGTATCCTTATACGTAAATCTGCAATTGGCGAAGTAAAAGTAATCTTATAAGTTCAAGCACAGTTTTTTCAACTGAGTTAGTCAATTTAATCATTTATGTACTGATAAAAGTAAATATATTCTTTAAATTCACCCAACGTCCTAAAACTAGCATTTTTACCCTGTACATCACAAGTCAACAGCAGTCGCTTCTGGATGACCTTGAACTCAATTTCTATTGGCCACGCACACGCGCGCGCGTGTTCACAGCTCCATTTATATATCACGCACATATACACACACACATTCCTATAGAGAAAATAATTATCTAACATCGGCGTCTTCGTTATTTTTTCCTCGCTCATTCTCTCTCTTTCTGCCCCCGCACAGCATTGACTCGAAGCCAGAACTCGGCGTGAAGATGAACGACGGCGGCGGCTGCGCCAGATGCGGCTACCCCGTCTACATGGCCGAGCAGATGATCTCCAAGGATCGGCTGTGGCACAAGCGCTGCTTCTCGTGCGGCAGCTGCCATCGCTCGTTGGACTCGACGAATCTCAACGACGGCCCGGACGGCGACATCTACTGTCGCGGCTGCTACGGACGCAATTTCGGACCCCGCGGCGTCGGCTTCGGAATGGGAGCTGGCACGCTCACGATGGCATAGATTACTACCGCTATACTGCCTATATAATGAAGAGCGCAGCGCATCTATGTGCGATGGCGAAATCGCAGAGCAGAACAAACATCGACCTAATGCAAATATTGCAAATTATTGCAAAAATTGCCAGAGCCTCTTCCGATCGATATACACATACATATTATGATCTTCAACCCCTTTCGTCGCCAGTGTGTGTTAGTGTGTAAGCGTGTGAGTTTGTGTGAACCCGATCTTGGATTTCACGAGGGAATCCCCCCCGCTGCGATCCACAGCTAATATCAGCAATAACAGCTGCTGCTGTTGCTGCTGCAGCGGGATTTGTGCCATAAATAATATCATATGCGTTTCTTTTTTTCTTGAAAAAAAAAAAAATACATAATTTTTTTTCTCGGGGGTGATGGATATTACGATATATTGATTGAATGCGGTGTACGACTGTCGTGCGTAAATATTATTGTTGAAATAGACAATATATAGAGAGCAAGGAAAAAAATAAAATGAGAACTCGGCTCGTCGATTCGTGCCTCGACTTCGAGTTTTTCTCGCTCCCTCCCTCGTACTCCTCTCTTTCTTTCTCTTTCTCTCTATTTCTATCTGTCTGTCTTTTATCGCGAGAAAAACAATCGAACGATAGATGATACGAGGCTTGAATCGATGGCCTTTAGTTAACGAGATACGAAGGATGAAATGTATACATTTCCCAGCTTGGCACCGTATATTACATTTGAATATATAATAGTATAGACGCGAATATTATGTGTGTATCGACGAAAAGGCTCAACTCTTTTTCCGATTTATTCTTAATATATAAAATTAGCATTATATAATATTCTAATCTTAGTCAATCTTGGAGTTTTACATGTTTAAGGCATGTATAAAACACACGTGGACATGAAATATACCAGCCGCGATATATAAGCACGCGCGCAGCACAAGCAATCTCAACAAAATAATCCCGTATTATTGTAGATCGAAATAATAAGGGAATTGATAAAAATTTTGCAAAAGTTATACATATGTATGAAGCGTCTGAGACGCCAATATAATCACATACTTACGCAAGCGATCGAGGTACGCTTTGAAATTTGATTTTAACTTTTGTTTCATCGTACTTTATTGGTTAAAGTTATTTTAACTAACGAACGATCCTATTTATCTTAAAAAATATATAAAAAATTTGAAAAAAAAAATATAGATATTATTTCAATTATGAAGATAAATTCTGTAGAACTTATGAACTTCGTGTCGAGCTTTTAGGACAATCATTCGACGACACACATAAGTAGGCGCGGAATTCATTTCGCGTATTAAATTTTTTTAGCACCGAAATCGCAACGCGTCACGTTCGTAAGCTCTACAGGATTTTTTTTCATGGGTATTTCGAGTGAAATATTCGATCGTGAATCGATAATAAATAAAAGAAAATAAAGAAAGAAAAAAAATAAAAAAAATTTGAGGGACTCATCTGACTCGAGTTTCACCCTTCGTTGCCACGGGTGGAAGCGGTGAAACACGAACCTCGTGAAATGAAAACGAAGACGAAGCGAAGATTATTATAACGTAATTCACACGTGTCAAGAAAAATTAATTAATTACATCGATAAAACGATTAATCCGTCATAATTGATCTTCTCAAGTTTTTACATCTGCGCACACAACTTAACACATTCTCTCTCACTTAGTTTTGGTCTTCCTAATTTTATCATCGAGGATATATATTGTTTTTTTTATAATACTTAATTTGTAATGACTACTATAGCATCATTATCTTGTTTTATTTATTTATTTATTCATTCATTTTTTTTTTCATTTTTCATCATTATTATCGTAACGCGTCTCTAAAACCAACGAAATGATCCTTCAGCTCTGCCGTATCGATAAAATTGTGCTCACGGTGAATAACGTCGTTTCGAGATGAAAAATCGTTCGCGTGATTGCGTTGAATAAAACAAAAATCACGGATCGTTTTTTTCGAATCCGACGCTGCTCTTTTTTTTATTCACCCGTTAGCGACTCCGATCCGCGCGTAGATAAACGCGTTGTTTTGTTTACAACTCTTATTTCGCGCCCGATCGAGCGTCTACGGTCGAGCTCGAGAATCATCGATTTTTATTTTCTAATGTATAAGTGAAAATGGCATCGTATGAACTGCACACTTCATAATATACCATTGAATCGTACAAGACATTATAATGTAACTATATCGATTAAGAATGAAAATCAAACTATTATTTTAAATAATTATACAAATAAAGGATAAAAAAATTGCAAAAAAAAGAAAGGTAACGATGCGTTGTTATTTTTATTTTACTAACCTCTTATTATTCTCGTTTTACTTCTTGACAGCAGGGGGACAATGGGAAAATTTGTCATGGAATAAAGCAATGAACTATGGTGTAAAACACTAATTTTATATATTCATAGCAACAACTGTACAATTTCTAGTCATACATAATAATATATCATAATATGTATTTACTATGATTAGCTTACATTAAAAAATCGCGACAATTTTTTTACTTTCATATAATTTATATAATAATAATTTATCGATCCCTTGCATACGCACCTAATACATTCTGCATTCACGCTGAGAAAAAAATAAATTCTTTATTTCCGTTTTTTTTCCTTTTCAATTTAATCCCAATACGTCTGTGGAGTAGTGTATGTCAGCATTTATAATTTGGCACTTTGGACGATAATACTGAATCATCTTGGAACGGCTCGCACAAAATTTCCGATCGATATGCAAACAAAACAGAATCGAGTCTCTCGAGGGGTTCTGGCGCGTTTGAAAAAAATTCGGTACTTTTGCTACGGATTATGTATCTTCATTATTAGTACCTTTGCAAATGTGAATTTTACCTTCATGGACATCATCGTGCATTCGCTTCATTCATTCGTAAAAATTGTGTAACATTCAATTTTTAATACATGTCACAATTCGTTACTAATCGACCATCACAATTTCTTGACGCTTTAAGTTTAAATATACTCATATACATAATATATTTATTTTGTTTACATTCATTTTATTTTCTTTGAGAACAGAGAATCTTCTTTTATTATTACAGTAATATAAATACACATCTAAGGACTGATTTTTGTTTCTTATTTTTTACTATTTTTCATTAAGACTAGTACCCGTATACACTTGGAATCAGCTACAATTGGAAGAGTCTCCCTTGTAAGACAAGCATTCTTTTATACTTATCATCTAAAATACGAAGATTATATTCACCACTCAATATACAATTTTTTTCTCTCTCTCTATCGCGTATTTATTTATATTTATGCTTAACGAATCAATTTTTCATTTTTGTACAATTATCGTTGCGATTTTTACGAACCTTATGTGCTTTATATAATAATCATGACAAGTGTTTACGTGTGTGGTTTGTGTGTGATTTGTGTGTGTATGTGTGCATACGAATACTTTGTGCAATCACAATATAGCCGACGTTGCGCCTTTCTTCGAGAAAAAAAAACAATTATTTTCCATCGGCGCACGTATTTTTCTCAACGTGAATTTATCATATCAATACTTTAATCGATTATTACATGTGACATAATCAAACTATCTGTACAATATTATAATACGGAGTGACTATATTTATATTTATGTATATTATAGATGATCTATCGAAACGCTGTATAGGTGTTTTGCACTTGGCGCTCGTTTAGATCGTTATAACCGAAAACGACGATTATGTAAAACAACGTGGACAAAACTCGAAGCGCATTGTTACATTCGCGAATCATCCTATTTTCACGATCGTACAAACGTATTTATCATCGATCAATCATCGTTTTTTTTTTAGTTTATTTTTATATAAGCTCGAACGGGCCGGTAAAAGGACAAATTTACCTTCAGTAAAGATTGGCGGTCTTGAGGGGCAGCGGATCGAGCAGGTAGGGCGGCAGCGCCGCGGAGAAGGGCCGCGGACTGCAGGAGCCCCAGGCCCCACCGCCTATGCGACCATTGGACAGGTTGCCGTCCGACGAGTGTATGTCCAGGTGCTGCTGCTTGATACTCAGCATACTGTGTTGCTGCTGTTGCTGCTGCTGCTGTTGTTGTTGCTGTTGGTGTTGTTGCTGCTGCTGTTGATGCTGCTGGTGCTGATTCGTCACGTTGGCCTTGGAGTCGTTGTTGTTGGGCGGCGTGTCGGGGCTGCGGGGCGAGCGGCCCTCGGCCTTGACGTTGCCGCCGCCGCTGTTGGCCGTCAAGGGACTCGGCACGTTGCTCGGCGTCGACGCGCCCGTGTCCATGGACGAGGCCTGCGACTGAGAACTGCTGGACTTCTGCTGCGCCAGACGCTCCTGCTTGCGGAACTTGGCGCGTCGATTTTGAAACCATACCTGCGGCACGCAATATCAAATCACATGTAGTAATAATAATAATAATAATAACGCGTTGCTGCTGAGATCGAATTGTAACAATTCTCAAATACGTACAAATCGTATTATCTTTATGGAAAAATCGCGCTTGTAACGCACGTCAAAAAAGCTGCAAAGTGCCGCGCTCAAAGTCAATCCATCAATGCTAAAAGCAACGCCGAGAAATTGACGGAAAAAAGCGAAAAAATCGCGATGGTACTTTTTTTTTTCTTTTTTTATACTGTTCGCTCGCTCGTCGAGCTGAAAAGTCAAACTACACGATCGCGTATACGTATATATAACG
Organism: Trichogramma dendrolimi; assembly: GCA_034770305.1. Taxonomy (NCBI): domain Eukaryota; kingdom Metazoa; phylum Arthropoda; class Insecta; order Hymenoptera; family Trichogrammatidae; genus Trichogramma; species Trichogramma dendrolimi. The sequence continues at coordinate 1,013,163 of JAPMIB010000007.1, read as the reverse complement.
CGCGCGTCCCTTCGTTATCGCAAATTCCACTCTCTCGTAAGCTTCGTAATTGCTCGGCACACATACAGCACACACGTACACGCACACATGTAGACATGCTCTGCGCGCGAACGAGCGAGAGCAAGCGGGGGTGGACTACAGGGCGTATCTATACGTACAGTATATATATGGGAGCAGCCAGACGAATCCCGAAACGAATGAAATATTTAACGAATAAAACAAACCGAACGGACGGATGGACAAACGGGCAATGGCAATGCTGCTGCTACTGCTGCCCTTTTGCTCTTTCTCTCTCTCTCTCTCTCTCCCTCTCTGACCTGCATGCAAAAGTAGCGGATGTATGTGTATATAGACTGTGTTTGCTTTACGAGAGATGCTCTCTCTCTCTCTCTTTTTCTCTGTGCTAGCTTGGCTGTGTATTTTATACAGAAAGCACAAAGTACCCAAACCTCCCTCGCAAAAGCTCGGCTTTTCTTCCTCTTTTACCTTTTTTTTTCTTCTTCTTCTTTTTCATTTCTTTTAACGCGCGCAAAGAGAAAGAAGAAATGTTCTCGATTGAAGCTGAATAATTTTTTTTTGTGTAATTTCTGTCTCAAAATGAAGAAAATAAATATTACTTGCACTGTTCAAAAATGTTGAAATTTATTATATATTTTTAAGGTGGGTTTATTGATATTTAAAATTATGATTGAAAATTATCATTCCGAACAAAAATAGTTTTTTTCAAGTAAACTACAAGAAAAATTTATGACACTACATTGATTATTAAAACCGACTTCCACCTCTAGATGGCGAGCATCGTTACGTGTAATTCCGCAAGTGGTAACTCAAAAATAATTATATAAGTCTGCTTTCCTGCTGTATGCGCGTAGTCTGCTCCTTGTTTTATAATTGTTAAATCTAATTGTTTTTAAAGTAAAAAAAAAATGTAAAATTGGGCGTGCCTCTTGCCGGGCTATCCTTCTCCATGACCCGCTTGTCTTTAATTACCACGAAAATCCGAGCGTCGTTCGAGCAGACCACCATGGTTGCATATTACATCGATAATTAAAATCAACTTTCTCCACTAGATGGCGAGGATCATTACATGTAGTTCCTCAAGTGAAAATTCTCGAAAATAATGATATAAATATCCGTTGAGATTGAAACTCAATCCAACTGATTGATAATTTGACGTTTTAATATTTTTTATTTATTTTCATATAATTTTTTTTTTACTTGTACGACGTCGAGCGAAAATTGCGACGCGAGTATTCAAAATCATCAGCGCTGCCGTTGTCCGGCTTTTTTTTGTTCGCGCATCCTCGAGTGTCAATTTCCTCACCCTTATCTTCGCAATATACATTACGTATTCGAGCGTATCTTTGCGATATAATTCGTAAATACGTGCGGATCCGTAAAAACAACAAATGCGCGCGACGCGATGGCCCGGGGCGATCCGTATAGTGCAGTCGCGGCCCATTCTCGCTCGAACCTTATGTGTTTATTTAGGCATTTCCTTCATACGGAGTGTATTATACAGAAGATCGACTTGGTCGTAGCTGAGTGCGGTGTGTACCATAAATGCTACACCGTACAAAATATAGACATCTCGGTCTCTCTCGCAGCAGTACAGCTTATTATTGTCAATCGAATTGGCAGCTCTTTCACTCGTGTACTGTGTGCTGTATGTGTGCTCTATATAGGCCTGATCAAGGCGCATACTGCGAAGATATGCAGCAACAGCAGCAGCGGATCACGCCCGAGTCCGCGCGCCCAGAGCCAAGTAAATGAAATTGTAAGAGTACGACAGATGTCGCAGAATAAATATTTAATCGCTAACCACCCTCAGCGTTTATGCTTGCTGTTTTCTCTCTGTATGCGACGTACGATTCTCTCTCTCTATATAGACATCTGCGTACGATTCCACAGCGGCAACACCTCGCCCCCTTTTGCAATCGAATGTAAGCGCCGCACACATACAGAATGAGAGAAAGAGAGAGAGAGAGAGAGAGACGTCGAAAGTGTTTGTAAGTACGACAGGTTGAATTGTAAAGCGCTTCACCGTATGAACGTATTCGGAATAAAGTCTGAATTATCAATGGCTTATTATACACGCGTACAGCTTATTACACGTATTGTATACGTGCGTGTGTCCGTCTGTTGAGCCGAACACTCGTTAGAGGTGGATTATGATAAGCCGAGTCGCGTAGTTACGCTGTGCAACTGCATTATCGAGGCAATCGTCATAATAAGCGTAGAGACCATATCGGAAATTCTGTTCGAAAAAGAAGTTCAATTATTCGGTTGATGTAGAAAATGAAGTTCACGTAGGTGTAAATCAATGATTCGCCTCGACGGGTTCTCCGATTTGCTCGAATCGCGCCCCGTGGGCAGAACGCAACTTTGATTTTTTTTTCCCCCGGTATAGATTGGTACAAACCTTTTTTTTTAATACTCAATACGTCTCACTTCTAATTCGATTAATTCGCGATATAGATATAAAGTTGAATCTAAGAACACCAAGAGGAAAAGTGACAAGGTCATTTATCGTTAATACGATCGAACGTGCGTGGCCCGTACGCGCGGATATTGGAGTTATATGTTGGAGCATCCGCTGAATGAAACCTGCAGTATCATACGACTGCCAAATATTCATACTCGACTCATATCATATATATATAATATCGTATAGGGCGTACTGTAATTTAATTAGGAATCGAGGGACTGTGCAGCGACTGTGAGCTCGTCGAGTCCTTGGGTGCGCGCGTCAAAGTTATTATTCATCGGAAATATCGTGTAGAGACTTAGATGTATGCTGCACAGTGCACGAGAGCTTGATACTAGTGCACGATTGCAAGTACGGGGCGAGTCTCGACTGTATTTGTGTCTATACGCGCGAGTGTGCGACTTTCACACTTGAAAGATTAATCAGCTCCGTCGCGATTACATAAAAGCGGGGGGAGAACATTTATAGCAGGCCCGATTGTTTTCATTGATAATTACACTTAGACCGAATGAAATGGGGAGGAAGGAGCGGAGGCAGCTATAAGGGATAATTGTAATTAAAAATAACATCTTAGGGAAAATTTCGGGCGAATTCTCGTATTTTTCACGCTCGACGCACGCAAAAGAGAAAACAAGCCAACTTGGAGGCAAAGAAAGAGCGCGAGAGACAAAAAGACAGCGCTAGCGTATAAAGCAGCCAAGAGAGAGAGAAACTAATCTGCAGGAATGACTTTTGTCCGCGCGAAGCCCTTGTGACCTAGAACAATGTATATATACGTATAGAAAGAGAGCGAGAGAGATCGAATAACTGCTGCACTGTTACTTCATCATGGCTAAAGAGAAATAGACGAGAGAAAGCAATTAACAAATTGGCCGGCAGAATGCCAAGCACAGTGCGATTCATGCAGGATTCTTGATCTCTCTCTCTCTCTCTCTTTCCCTCTGCTCTGTTGCTGCTGTACATATATACACGCGCCATGTGTATACGTGCGTGGGTGTATGTCTAGGTCTGCTGCATCAATTCAATTAGCCAAAGAGAGTCGAGTGGAAGAAGAAAGCAGCAAAGTTTTTGGCTACGCTAATACAGATAGCAGCTTTCTTAACGAAATTGGATGCCATTACACGTGCGCTTCCGCAGCTTCTTCGCGCCTCTCCCTTCCGCATCGTCCTGTTTTTTCTTTTCCTTGCGAGAGGAGAAACTTTATTGTTTCTCGAGCAAAGAGTATACTTATACGAGAAATTCTATGATAAAAAAACCCTTACGATTGGAGGCTAAAATCTCTATTGGAATTTTTGCCCTTTGACATTTGCGATAAAATTGTTCATTGAGATCCCAGAAACACGAAAAAATGTTGTTGTCTATATAATTATTTCGTTGTCCCAGAGGACGAAAAATCACGTTTTTCGTAAATATTACTTTTCTCTTGCTCTATTCTTGATTTTGGGACATGGTTAATAATAAATTAACTACGATAAAAATCTTATTATAATAAATTTATATGGCTTGACATTTTATTTAATCAGTAATGTGCTTAAATTTAGTTTAAAAATTTATTGATTATTTTGAAACTTGAACATTGTTTCTACATAAAGATAAAACATTAGAGGAAATTATAATACTATTATGTCTGCCAATTTTTAAGTCAATCTTCTGAAAAAGTAAACTAAAGTTTATGCATTTGCTAAATTGTATTAGATGAGTGACGCACCGTATCGATGTGGGTATTAAGACAATTCTTCGTCTGAATGTTTTTTCACAAATATCTTTAACACGAACGTCATTGCTCGTCTCTTTTTCAAGTGAATTATAAGACTACTCTTTTTGTGCAAATGATTTTCAGTATTCATCATGTACACGAGTGACATTGCTATGCTTTGTATTCGTGTGGACTTTGAGACTGCATTTTTGACGAATGTCTTTTCGCATATACTGCATGTATTGCATCAATATGCTTGTGGAGATAATACTTGCTTTTGAATATCTTTTGGCATATGTCACATACATATGTGACACCCTTATGTTTCATATCCATGTGCGTTTTGAGATAACCCTTTTGTCTGAATGTCTTCCCGCATGTACCACATGCATGTGTGACACCATTTTGCACCGTGTTGATGTGGAATTTTAAAGAACCCTTTTCTGAGAATTTTTTTCCGCATACATCACTTGTATGTCTAACACCATTATGCACCGAATCGATGTGTATTTTGAAATTCTTTTTTTGTGAAAATTCCATTCCGCATGTATCACATGCATATCTAATGCCGCTATGAATTGCATCGATATGCCGCTTGAGATTAGATTTATCTTTATATTTTTTTTCACATATGTCACAAGAGTGGGTGACACCATTGTGCGCCTTGTAAATATGGTTTGTGAGATAATACTTGCTTGTACATTTTTTTTGGCATATATCGCATGCATATGTGACATCCTTATGTTTTGCATTAATGTGAATTTCGAGACTATGCTTTTGCGTGAATGTCTTTTCGCATATACCACAAGCATGTGTGGCACCTTTGTGCTTCGCACCAATGTGGAGTTTGAGAGAACTTTTTAGTTTGAATGTCTTTCCACATATATTACATGAATGAGTTGTATTATTATGCACAGTGTTGGTGTGCATTTTGAGGTTATGTTCATTAATCTTTGAAATTCTTGTTTTATTTTGTTCAAGTTCACAATCGAAATTCGAGTTCGATCCTCCTGAAGTGTGATCAATAAATTCCTGTTTCACTTCATTCGTGGGTTCTATTATACTTATGTTTTCAGTTTTACCATATTCGCTATATTTCATATTTTGTAAGTAATTTTGAAAATCATCATCAATTTTCTCAACTGCTAATGAATTAATGTTGAGTTTAACGTCTTCACATTCAAATATTATTTTTATTTCCTTATCAAGTTCACTTTCATGAAGTTCATCACACTTTCCAAGGGTATGGGCCTGTTAAAAAATCACAACTACGTGAGAATTTTCATAAAAAAACAACTACTGTACCAACGACATGATTATTAATACTTACTGCATTTTCTTGCGGAAATGGTAGGAGTTCGAAGTTTTTAAGATCAGGTTTTTCGTCAATCATTTCGCATTTGTCTTCGTTGAGCAGCTCATGACTGTGCTCGTCTTTCACTCTGAAATAGCCCCAATAAGATCAAGTATTTTGCCTTAAAAGTTTTACAATTTTATTTCCAGAAATGAAAATTACCTGACGGCAAAATTGATTAAACCACTGGATTCCATTATTTTCACTTAACTTGGAATTTCGTTAAGAACTAACATTTCTGAGATGATGTCACGTATCAAGCTAACTATGCACTGAATGACCGGGCGAAGACTGCCGTGCTGTGCTCGCTATGTTTTGTATTTTAACCGAAAAGCATATAAATAAGCTTATGGGCGATCAGCTATATACAGGCACAGTCTTCTGTTAGCCATACATATGTGATTGCGCAGCACTTCGGAATACACGCGGAGGTCATGCATGCTCTGCACGATGTCAACAACGGAACAAACACAGCTCTATGCTCTTTTCGCGTGATATTCTAGCTCAATTTGTATGATATTAACAAATCATGTCGTGAAATTTTGAAATTATCCATGTAAACGAAGCGAAACTGAGTCATAATAATCATAATTGTTAACGCATTTTCCCGTGTTCCTACAACTTCAATGAAAAATTATCAACGTCGATTACAAGTGTCAAGTGACAAAAATGCCAGTCTCTATTTAGCCTTGAATTTCAAGAATTTTTTTTCTCATAAAATTATAGAATCGCTTGTACACTCTCGCGTACTAAATTCTAATATCTATTTGGCCCTTTCGACGTCTCTTGAATGAACGATCGATCGATTCTTATGTAACAATTAACGTGCATTTCACATACCTCGCGACATAAGAAGTAAAAAGTCGTGTGAAACACACTTTAATTCTTTAAACGGCGTCCATAGTTTTAGTACGCGATAGCTTTCGACCCCGCGGGAGCTGACAACAAGTCGTGCGACGTCGCGCGGCGCGCGCGTCACTTTTTAATCACTGTAAGTGGATCGTCGAGGCCTCGGCACGCGCCCGAAGTATACGACGCGCCAATTACCCTCTATACGCGAGCTTGACTCCCTTTTGACGTTGTGTACGTATATGAACTCTATATATCACATGCACGTAAATATAGCACGGCATCGAGAGCTGCTGTGCCTCGCGAGACTCACGACGCAAGCAGCAACATCCCTTCATCCCATTTAATTCTTGTCTATTATGCTAGCTACCATATAACTCCGTGACAAGATAGCTACAAGTGCACTGCACGTATCGATGCCTCCGATCTTAGACGGACTACACGAGTATATTATTTTTCTCACAGTCGAATTCGTGGGTAAATCGCTGCCGTATTATATATGTGTGTGTAACATACAGCATACGCGGCTGCCTCTAATACTCTCGATAAAACAATTTTCACATGGCCCCGAAGTGAGAAGGGACAAGGAAAAAAAGAGCAACTTTGCCGGCATCCATATACACGGTAAGCATTACACGAGTAGAGCGCGTCACGATCAGAGCTAGCCGATCGGCAACGGCCCCCGCTTGGCCTCGAGGGACTCTCGGGATCGAGAGCTGCAAAAAGGGCAGCGCGCAGGGTAGACGATTAAGACTAGTAGGCAGCAGCAAGCACCAGGCACGAGAGAGAGAGCAGGGCGAAGCAAGTACAACGGCAGAGAGACAGGCGTGTGGTGCGGTGGTAGTGTGGCACTTGTTTCGGTGGTTTGTTCCCGCCGCCGTCGGTGGTGCGCGCGTGCTCGGGCGCCCACGCGTCAAACTCCATACAAAGTTCACATACTATACGCACCATGTATAAAGTGAATCGCAGAGGCGAGAGAGAGAGAGAGAGAGAATGAGAAAAGAGCAAATGTCGAGAGTACGTGTGGCTTGTAATATTTTTTTTTCTTCCTTCAATTTACCGACTCTCGTGTGCACTGCCTCGTATAGGTAAATATTATAGAAAATTGTTTTCTCTCTCTCTCGTGGCGCCCCGAGACGCGCACCCTTGTAATACACACAAGCGTGCGATCCTTCGTGTACATGAACGTTATAACGTTACACGGACTTTACGCACTCGATTGAATTCGAGCTCGTGTACAATATATAATCTTCTTATTACGCGTTACGTATCACGCGTGTACACGAGAATCGTGTAATTTTCTGCGCACACGAAGAAATTATATAAAAAAGAAAAAATAATAATAACGAATGACTCGAGTACAGCGCGCGCTGCCAACGGGCGCGTGAAAAATAGTATAATTGCCGGTTTTAGCAGAATCCAATTGGCCTCGTGGTGCTAATGAAAATTTGGCTGCGAAAATCAACGCGTATAATACATAGATATATAAACTCGCGCCCAACTCTTACTCTCTCTCTCTCTCCTCTTTCTCTCTGGCAGTCGACGCGATTAAAATTGCTCGCGCCGGTGCGCTGCCTGCTGTGGAAAATGATACAATCCACGGAGCTGCTGCTACTGCTGCTATGGTACACGAGGCTTTTATCATCGCAGACCTGCGCGATATATGAATATAAAGTCCAATATATATATACTCGAGAGAAAAAAAGAGAGAGAGAGAGAGAGAAAAAAAAAAGAGAAAACGTATAGGTTTTATTAGGTACATTTATTTAATACCCCGCGAGAGCGAGAGAGAGAGAGAAAGAGATCGCAGGGTCGACGCGGCAGAGCCACCCACGCACGCGCGTGTTTTCCCAAGCATATAGATATATATTTTCTTTGGCTCCTACTGCTGCCATACCATTTAGAGCACAGCCCTTCGTTACGATCTTGCGGTTCCAACTTTTTTTCTCTTACTCTTCTTCCCAAAGTATATGGCCGAATCTCCAAAGAAAGACAAAAAAAGCGGATAATGGCAAAAAACAGCTTTTTTCTTGCTCGAAATAAAATACGCAACTTTGTCGTTAATTTTGGACTTTCACGAGAAAAAATAGTTCAATTAAATAGAACGGATATGGATTTATAATAAAACGAAGGATTATAGTAGAAGCCCAAGTTCAACGGGTGCATTCGTAAAAGTATACTATTTTTCGACGTTTCCCCAGATTTTCATTGTTTATAGATAGGCTCGCGCAAAAATTTAAGAGATATCAGTTAACATTGTAAGAAAGCTCAGTACTGAATGTATAGTAGCGAAGATATTTTACAAATTCTTTATTAAAAGTTTGAAACCTTTGAAGAAATGATTGACGACGAAGACGATCAACTAAAAGATTATATTAATTTAGAATAATATAAAAAGGGAAGAATTCATATACAGATCTGCCGTGCGTTTACTTATACGATTATATTGAATTTACCACTTGCAGATTTACAGATAGAGGTACTCGCCATCTAGCGGTGGAGGATTACAGTAATTATGATTGAATTTTTATACATTTTTTAATCAATGAACGAAAAAGAGCCTGTATTAAAGTTTTAATTTTCAATTAAAATGCCTAAATTACAGCCTTTTTTGTTCATTTTTTTATTGAAATTAAATATGTGATGGCATCTTCGTGTTTTTTTATGTTGTTATGCAGAAAATAATAAATCAGAAAATTTCATGTAAAAGTACTTTGAATAACTATCACTATCAGTTGCTTTAATTTGAATGTTTAATTCATTTACATTACACATTTAATCTTTTTACTACAATTTATTTACATTAAATCTAGATTAAATGTAACGATTTTTTACCCATGTATGCTTTCGCGAGCTATACATCGATCCCATATGTATTTCATCTCTCTCTTTCTCTCTCTTTCGCTTGAGATAGAGAAGGGAAAATTGTCGCTGTCGATTCTCTAGAGGCATTAGACTCCGCCAAGCCAGCCAACCAACCCGCCAGGGTGAAAGTTTCTCGACTAGCGAAAAGTCGGAGGAAGGAAAATTCACGTACTCGTATACTCATAGACGCGCAAAAGACTCTATTATGGATATACGTATCATCAATTGATTAAATTCTTTTTTCTTTTGTGTATATCAGCGTAATGTTTAAGGATGATTGCATTAAAGCTTTACATTAAAACGAGTCGAACCCATCGCAAGATTTATTTTCATTGCAGAGTCAAAAGAGCGTGTCGACGAAGGACAGCCGCGCACTCGCACTTACGATTGAAATGGAAAATTGAAGAGATCCGCGTTCGCGCGTGTATCCGCAGGTCATCCGAAGAAACTATTGTACGTATCTATCTCTATATATACGGCTGCTCTGACAATCGTCCAATGGATCTACTGCTACGGGTGTATGTATTGCCTGCGGTACTCAATCGAGCGCACGCAGACGTACGACCACATGGCCTCTCGGCTCGCTGCTCATACGGACATTGTATAGTAACCGAATTGGAATCACCATGCACATACGCGACTCTGGGCAAATGGTACCACTGCTGCGTGTATGTATGTAAGGGCAGCAGCCCCTACAAAGATCTGCACTGTGTGTTCGCGCGCGTGTGTGCGTGTGTGTGACAGTATCCACCGCGGCACATCGGAACGGGCGAATTACATTTCCATTAGTGCAGACCCTTGACGTGTATAGGAAGGTCCTGTATATTGTATGTATATATGTACGCGCGAGCGCAGATTCGAGAGAAATTGCATTTGCCTATAGACGTGACATCTTGATCGAATGATTGACTATTATGTACCGACACGCGTCTCGTCCATACACACGTTACAAGGCTTATTTACAAGCATAATCCTTCGCTCCTTGATCTTATATCCGCTAAATTTTTCACAGCTTTTATAATCGTTAAAATGATATGAATTAATCGTTGATCGCAAAAAGTGATATTTTAATTTATTTATTCTTTATCGTTCTAATTACGTGCCTGGTAGAAATGATCAACATTAATAATAGCTCGATAACCAGAAAATTACCGTTTAAAGTGTTTTAAAATTTATTACCATTGAATGGTTTGCTTATGGCGATTTTTCTGCTAAAATTATTTTATAAATATTATGAACGTTTTAAATTACGTGAAAATTGAAAAAAATTTAGATTAGGATTAGCCACTGAAAATGCGAAAATACCTCTTTGAGCATTTGCCACTAGATGGCGAGTATCTTAACTTGTAAATCTGCAAGTAGTAAAGTTAAAATAATTGTACAAGTCAGCAAGATTCTAATGAAATCAAATCAATAAAGGTATACGAATTCTCAACAACAGGGAAATGAATTCACAACAATACCTAGATAGAAATCACTCCCGACACTTCATTAAAAACCATTTTAACGTTTCGTCAACATATCCGTTGACCTTATCAAGAAAATAAAAATTAAAAAAGTACTCATTACAAGTTACTACTAGTCAGCGATTTAATGAGTTTCAATTCTACGCACTAATTTCTAAGTACTTTTAGTTTGTACGTGGCCGGTTCTATTGGTCCTTTTATATACAAGAAACATACATTTTCCAATTAGTTTTTTTATATAAATTCTGGTTGAAATAGATTAAAATTTGAACCACTAATTAAGCAAAGGCTATGTAAAGATATTCAAGTTGGATTTTAGAAAAATAGTTAGCAGAAAAATATCTGCAGAGAACATATTTTCAGTAACTTAATTGATAAAGCTAGTGTCTTTGATACCATCTTAACTAATTATTATAAAATTATTATAAAAAGAAGCTCCAAACTAGCACCTTGAAGTCTATTATGACTATTATTAATATTATAAAGCTTGGTTAACTCCAGAGCAAGATACTGATTTTTTAAATACACGGGAGCATTGCCTCGTTGTATTTTTCGCTGCAGTGGAAAATATGCTCCTAAATGCATTATACGCGACAAGCATTATGTAATTAAAAGTTCACGTTCGATCAATCGGGTGCTACTTAACTCGATTTTGAAAGTTGAAATGCACTGTAATGCATGTCCAAAAATAAATTACTCGTTGAGCAGAGATACGTGCTATTGTTATTAAAATACGAAATTGAACGAGAAAGAAGAAAACTTGTAGGTTACATTCTGATGTTTGCATAGTAGCGAGATTTTACCGTTATACTTATAGTTAATTCTCGGTTCAGATTTGCTATACTAGGTATTTTGGTTTTAATTACGAAGCTACGATATGCGACGATAACGACGATCAAAACGAAAAATCACCGAATAATTCGCGACATAACTGATCAAATCCAAAAAATCAATTGGTAATTGTCGCTCGAGCTGGGTTGCAATAAAGTTGCTTCGCTCCCGTGCTCGTGCACGTGCAATTATCTCCTTGCTGAATCATTCAAAGTCTGGGCACTAGAGAGCGAGAAAGAGAGAGAGATACGGGATTATAACTCTGTTTTTTTCTTTTTTTTCAATTTCAGTCTCTGCGCACGTCGAGCACAGATAAATTTTCCGTACGTAATATCGCGCAAATTTACACGGTAATTTTCCTCCGAAGTTCAACTCGCACATAAATATTGTATATTATAAAGCTGGGACGGATTAACATTGCTAATGAACCTCTGGTTCTGATTTTTTATTTCTCTTTATAAAAAAAAGAGAAAAAATAATTCCAAATTTCCATCGTCAGCTGCAGTATGTGTGTAGTACGTGTGTAACGGCCGTGTACAGATATTTTTGGAGACTTTTTTACCCTATACGCCATGGCGCTCCAGCGCGTAAGCAAACAATTCCTTAGATTCTCGTTATACCTCATGAATCTTTCATGCTGCTCTTCACGCGTGTATGTATAATGTAGAATCACATAAGCTCGAGCTGCTACTGCTGCTTCTGCATTTCGGAGCTTTCGCTTAACTATACACACACAGGTAAAGCTCGACGTGCACGCACGGCCGCACGCGATAAAAAGACGAGTCTTTGATTAATTTGTCCGACTCCACGACTCAGCGTCGTGGATTTTTCGTGTGCGCATAGCTCGCGTTGCTCTTGGTATTATACATTTGACCGGCAAGTAGGAGTGTACACGAGAAAAATTATTTCTCAGTCTGGTGATTTTTGAAACTCGAGTCACGGATCGATTCGTACTTAATTAACTTTAAAAAAATGTGGAACTCGGACGAGATGCGGCAGGAATGAATAATATCGGTGTGTGATCTTTAGGAGCGTATAACGAACGTCGCTGTTATTATACAGACAAAGCAAGCTGCGAATATCTATACGTACCAAGCTCGAGGTATCAAGGGTATATGTATGTGTGTGTGTGTGTGCCGTACGACGTCAGGCGGAAGTTATTGATTATTAGAACAAATGGATCCGAGCCACGGCAAGCCAGCACGAGAGAGAAGAGAGATAGAGGATACAGCTCTCGAGCACAGAACCTAATGCTCTCGTGAATTATCGACTGCCACTGTACTCTCTGCCAGGAATTGGCCGGTATTAAACGTTGCTTCTCTCTCTCTGTCTCTATAGCTGCCTTTATATAGAGAGCCCGAAAAGGAAGGACGAAATGCAATTAGCTCTCGAGCTCGAGCTCGCTCGCGCGCTCGATTATATATCTATGCACGGGATACCTGCAGATACACGTCGGAAATGTCCCTTTCTGGAAAGCTCGACTTGCGTTACATATATAACGGCGCAGTTCGAAGCTCCTCTGAGACTTATATCGTTCTCTTGTGCTATTGCTCGCCGCGTGCGTGTGTGAGTGTGTGTGTGTGTGTGCTCGCTTGCACCGGATTTGTCAATTATTCATTCGAGTGGCCGGCGCGTTTATCGTTGTTTGTATGCTTGCACGCGCCGAAAACCCTATATGCCTCGAGACAATTGGACTGTTTCTTTCGTACTCGCATTATAGCGCAATTATTACAATTGGGATTTGAGATTGGAGTGGAGCTCAGATTATGATTGGTTTATGATGCGTCATTTCGTTAAAATTATAAATGCACCGGTATTTTATACTTCTTTTTCTATTTAGATGGCCCTGGAGTACATGTGCTACACTGCCGAATTAGTATCTTTTACTTGGCAGTTTTACACGGAACACCCTAAATATACAAATCCCAATTCAATCATGATGAGCTCGGCTTATAAATGCCACACGATTTCTGTTTCCGTTTGCATTGTGTTTCGCATTTCTTCAGCCGCGCTACCGAGTCATGAGCGATCACATCGCCGATTTAAATTTCTTTCGATTATTTACAATTTCAATTACGTCAATATCAAGATTTTGGATTGATAGCACCTGATATATTATATAGCGATCAATCCATTCCAAGAAAATAGCCCTCTTATCATAAAACCACGATGTTCACTGAAATCCCAGTCAATATAATAATAGCAGCCACGTTCAGATTTACGCCTCGAAACAATTGCCTTCCGGTGCAATAAGTTATATAGCCGCGTTAACGAGTTCATTGAGCATCGGTGCAGTAGGGAAAATTGTTCATTTCATTTTTTTCCCTCTCTTTCTCGATGCGTGCGAGAAGAGAAAGAGTCCGAGGATCTATATCGCGCAGCACCTAGGATTCAATGTATATTACACGGCGAGTCAGCGGCAACCGTGGCAGACGCGCTCGAGTGCAAGTTACGCGCGCGATGATCCGTCAAAAATTGCGAACGGCGTAATCCATCAGGAACGTCGAGTGCGAGTCGACGGTGTACAGGTGTGGCCCGGACGTTCAGTCTTCTCTCGCTCTTGGATGTAATTCAATTACGCCGCTTTGTACGCGCACACAGCGGCGCCGCATCCACATCGACTTTATATCTACCTTCTTTTCCCTATTTTTTTTTCTTACCTCGTCTTATTTATTTGACTTTTTTCTTTTTCTTTTCCGCTTTTTTGTTTTGTTTTTGTTCGCTTTTTCGACTCGTTTCTCATTCCATACCTTGCGCGTCAGGCACTACCGTCCCTCCGTCTATCCTCCGTTATTTATTTTATTTTTATTTTTTGGTGCCCACGCGCTTTTCCATGACAATTGACAAATGCTCTTGCAAGTTGGGTAAAAAAGCTCTGTATAGAGCGAGTGTATTGGGCAAAGGTATAATAGCGAAAGTAGACTCACCTGCACCCTGGCCTCGGTCAAGTCGATCTTCATGGCGATCTCCTCGCGCGTGTAGATGTCCGGATAGTGCGTCTCCTGGAAGGCTCGCTCCAACTCCTTCAGCTGGGCCGATGTGAAGGTCGTCCTTATCCTGCGCTGCTTGCGCTTCTCCGCCAGGCCGTCGTGCGAGCCGTAGGCTTTGTAACCGAGACCACCTACGGACAGGCATAACGTAAAAACAAATGACAAAAGACCTTTTTAAGCTAAAAACGCTCCAAAAAGCTACGAGATCAAAGGTTATTTTTCATTCTTATGATGAATTTAATAAAGTGAATAAAAAAGATAATGATTTATTGTATATTTGAGCAATGATTGGGGCGTTGATTAGCGTATTTTCAGCATTTTCAATGTCTGATGTATATTCTCCATGTTAATTAAAAAAAAAATAAATTATAAACATGAATTTCGATATTATTTCATTGAAAAACGCACGATCATTTTAAGTAAAATATCTAATGTTATATAACTATTTATTGTTGTTTTTATAGGAATTAGTGGACCGATGGAAAATCTAAGTAGCTCATATCGATAGGATTTTTTTCGAGGAATCTGATGAGCTTATCAGATTTGCGATATATTTTATCAAATTCAAATGAGAGTGAAAAGAAAATGAGCAGGGATTTTTGCGAAGTATGTGACTATATAGCGTTGTGTCGTCACGTAGTTCCAGTCATACTTGCAAAGTGGAGCGCGACAAGCGCTCCTCGATATACGTCGAGGCATCAGCTGCATAAGAAATTAAAAAGTAGGAAAACGTCGCGATCTTCATACGAAAAAAAAAATTACATCTTTGTCTTGAATTCAGAAATATTCTCTTTCTCGCAGTGAAACGAGTCAACGTTGGCTCGACGAGCTGCTGCCACTGCTCGACACGCGAGGAGGCAGGTCGCGAGAGAGGAAAGATGGAGGAGGTGCGTAACCATAGCAATGACGCGCGCGTGGCGATGTATATAGGTATATATCATCGCGTATACAGCCCTACACATAGCCCGCGTAGAAAGCTCGAGGGAAGCGAAACAGAAAGAGAGGAAAAGAGAGAAGCTAGACGCAACGTCGTCCATTGATTTTCACTGCCATCTTGTCGTTCATATACATATATTCCTAGCGCCGTAACTTTTGTGCGCCGCTGTTGCTCGACTTTTACTCCGTGTATATCTTTGGTATATCTCGTGGTGCGTCTCGGAAACGAAATAAAAAGGCGCGACGGCGAAGTTAAATTTTTACGAGACTACATCGATCGAAGAGAAACGATATGGTTTTCGCTCCGAAAAAGACGAAAAATTAGCTATATCGTTTTCAATGCGATAGCGGCTATTCGAGCATTTTCATTATAGTCAATTATGCGAGAAAGACTTTCTTCTCCGAAGCCGCACGAGTCTAGAGATGCTGAATAATTCGAAAAATACTTTAGCGACGAAAATGTCGTCGTGCCATTCCGCGAAGCTCGCTCACCTTGCAAATTGATAGCCGACGGGAAGATGGAGGCGGCGTGCCTGTGCACGTCCTGGGCGCCGCGCACCGCCATAACCGAGCAGGCCGCGGCGTGATGGGCAGCTGCCGCCGCGTGATGAGCCGCCGACGGATGCGACGCGGCCTGATGCGAGCCCAGGCCCTGGGGCAGTCCCGCGCCACCACCGCCACCGCCACCACCGGCACCTCCGCCTCCACCGGGTCCGCCGCTGGCTCCCGTGGCGGCTCCGGCCGAGTTGACGACGCCGCCCGGATTGTACCTGGAGGCGGCCGCGGCGTAGCGATAGGCCTGGCTCATTTGCGAGCAGCTGCCGAGGTCGCCGTAGCCCGCGTGCATCTCGCTGGCCGCCAGGGCGCACGAGGAAGCCTCGAAGCCGGCCGCGGCGGCCGCCGCCGCCTGGTTCAGGTACGAGTAGTCCATCTTGTAGATCAGAAGGTCCTCCACTGTTGCTGCTGGCGCTTGGCAATGCAGATTGATGCTGTTGGGCAGAGAGACGAGATCTCTGGATGATTGCTGCGGGTGCAAAAATGAACATTGAATCAATGATAACGGCGAACTCTGTTTGATTGGTCATAATTTATTTAGATCTAAAAACGTTTTTTGCGACTCGAAAGAGTCTGAACTATTTTTTTAGATAAGTTTTTTTAATCATAAAAAAAAATGGTTTCATCTGAGCAAGGCTCTCTTTACGTTTTAGAATGGTAGATTAGCTAATGATCATTGAAGATACATTTTTTTAATAAAACTGTAACGTGGAAATACAAATACGAAAATGTTGCATGGAATTTTGCCAAAAATCAAACTTACTTGGTCGAAATAAATTGGCATTATTTGAATCGTATCTTTGATACAAAATTTATTTTGATAGATACAGATTTTAATGAAATTTACTGTCATAAAAATAGTAAATTAGTGCAGATTTTAAATAAAATTAAACATCAAAATTAAAGTTATCGATATTAAATCGTGTTGCGAACTATAGATGCCGAATTTTATTCAAAACTTAGTTTCTTTTAATGTATCAGTACTTACTTATAAATTTTATATATTAACTATATACAAAATGCATGAAGATACGATCACGCCCATTATTTTTAATGAAAAATAATTGAAAAAGTTTTAATTCAATACTCAAATTTAAACATTGTGATTGAAAATTAAAGTTTCAATACTTCTTTTTTGAGTTAAGGAGGCTCGATCGAAAACGTAATTCATTTAACATCCTCGTAAAATTTTAACACATGATAGTTATTGTAGTAACAAATTCATCGGCAAAAAAAAATTATGAGTTGCCGAACTAATTCGAGAGATAATAATTACATTCAAAGTTTAGCACATTTAACATGGGCTCTTATGGGGAATCGCAGTCTTTTGTCCATCATAAGCCTTAAGCATTTACCATTTTTTTGAAATTTATATCATTGAAAGTAAATTTTAAAACTCGGCGACCCCCATTGATAATTATATCATTGTAAAGCTTATAAAATTCACTTTGAATGATATAAATTTCAAAAAGATGGTAAATGTTTAAAGCTTATGATAAACGAAAGACTGCGATTCTCCATAAGAGCCCATGTTAAATGTGCTAAACTTTGAATGTAATTATCTCTCGAATTTGTTCGGCCACCCATAATTTTTTTTACCAATGAATTTGTTACTACAATAACTATCATGTGTTAAAATTTCACGAGGATGGTAAATGAATTACGTTTTCGATCGAGCCTCCTTAATTGTCCAAAAAATTGATAGACATTCAACCCTAATTCAAGACGGTTTCTGCCACTAGATGGCGAGTGCCTTTATTTGTAAATCTTCAAGTGGCCAAGTCAAAATAATTGTATAAATCAAAGCAAGGTTTTTAACCGAGGTGTGTGATCTTTCAATGCATTCAGACCGACCCTGGCAATTTACAGCTGACAAATTTAAAAACTATTTTTTGTCACCGAACACTGTTAGACAATCTGAACTACTTGATCAAGGAATAATTAAGGACTTTTAAACTTGTTTAAAATCTATTTATAATAAGATTAGTCAAGATAATATAAATATAAAAAAGAACGGACGAACGGCCAGATGCAGTTCATTGAATCTTTTCACCCGTAAATAAAATTAAGAAAGAAGCAATTTACAATTATTTTGTATAATGTGGTTTTAAAGTAAAGAAGATACAATAAATAAATGTGCAGTTGAAGCCGAATTCACGAAGAGAGAAGAATTAGAAAGACTTATACAACCATGTAAAGTTAGTGTTGAAAGTTTTGTGTCAGTATATCAGAATGCATTGGACGAAAAAAATGCTGCAGGTGTATCGCTTGTTGAAGAAAATGACATCAAAGTTTAAAGGCCTACATATACCACATGTTAATTTAAATTGCGTTGAAGTATCTGAAAGGTCTAAGGCATTAATTTTTGAGAACAGGATGTGCAAAGCGGCTCAAAGCAAACCTAGAAAATGACTTGACCACTAAAGTTAGGCAACAAGCTACCAGATATAACAGATTTTTGCAAAGGCACAAATGACAAATTTTTCCAAGTTTTTTAGAGTAAATAATTTTTTTTTAAATTTCATCTATTTTTATATTCATTTGATTGAAAATATTATATATTAATATCAATATTTAATCCAACCGATTTCTAAACTTTTTTAAAACTAAAGAAATTTTGAAGTTTCTGTCGCGTGATTAACTGTAGAATTTTAAACTGTCTCTCAGCGCATCAAATGCTGTAATGCATGCTTACGTCGTGAATTCATTGGCAATATAATCTATTAATCCGTCAGACTAGAATTTGAATAGATACTTAATTCATTCTGATATGTATTATTTAATAAAAACAATCTTTTGAAGTATACTAACAAACTTATTTCCAAAATTTTTAATTATGCTAAAACGATGGAAATATAAACAAAACATTATATCGACTTAAATTCAAATTTTTCCAAAGTTTTGTGAATTAAATCTTCTACTTTTTAAACAAATTTAAAAGCTGAATGATAATTCCCGTTAAATAAAGGATTTCATGATAACTTGGCAAGAAGAGTATGAGTTCAAGTCAATCCATCACAATTAGAATATTTAATTAGCCAGATTAAACGTTCATGTTTGTACGTATTATTAGTCATTTTCATGTACTAAAATGAGTTGGAACTAACTCAAAATACATTATTTTAGTTAGTATAACATTTTTTCATTTTCATTGTAAAAATTTAAAAATAATATAGCGTTCTCAAAGTATATTTTATCATTATTGTAGTGAGTATATTATGTGGTTTTCAATCTTCGTAAATTTATTTGCGTCGTATTGGAATTAAATAAATTCTTTGAGTTTCATCGAAAAAGTGTTAAACGAAAACTAAAATGAGATTTAAAAATTTTTTCAAACACGTGTTTATATAATTAATGAATCTTTTTCTCAAAAAAGTATGTGAATCTCTATTATGGTATAACAATAAAACATCCATACACGATACTTTTTAAACTAAATTTCCTGATCAGCTCGATAATAGCTTGATATCTCCCTAGCAGCATTGAATGAAAAGAAGCCACTCAGCCGCAAGCTTTATTCACCTACCGAGAGCCGTGCCAAGTATGGTTGATCGAATCAACATAAATTGATAAATTTTTATTGGCTTGCGTAAAACGACGACACTTACCGGTACAATGATTATCGCTCCGTGCGTATAGGTCAACGATTGTTAATTTGCGCTCGGCTTTCGTCACAATCACGTCACTAGCCACTGGCAATTATCCACAATTGTCACTCGCGTATTATACGTACAATAAATACTTTCATATCACAGAATAGAGCTTTCAACGTCGCACCTCACTTTTGCATTTCCGAATTGAAGATAGATCTTATCGATCGTTCGAGATTATTGCATCACCCCCGCACAAAGGACGACAGTAGAAAGAAAAGGCAAACCAGGAGTTATCGTTGGCGGCGTGCCGGGGCCTGCGGGCCTCGCCGAGGCGGCTGGCGCGACGGCTGGCTGCCACGCACAGCTCTGCAGCGGTGCAGCGGTCCTCTCTCGGCGACGGCTTCACACCATGCCGGAGTAGCGTCTGGTTGTGTCCCAACTGGGCAGTGTCTATGCCTCTCGTCGATCCTCGTGTCGATCCGCGCGCACTGCGGCCGGGTCGGCTCGTCTCGATCGGGTTATAGCTCACATGTATACACACTCGAATACGCGCACACGCACATAGATACACACACGCGCACAGACACCGCTATAAAAGCGCGGGGTATTGTCGCGCGCTCCTTGGGTTTTATACACACGCGAGTCGCCGCAAGCTTTAGCGAGCTCAAAGAGTCTCGCGTCCGTACGTCCGTCCGTCCGCCCGCGCGCGTTCCGCCAGTTAGCACCCCGAAAGAGATAGGGGTTTATGTATGTATATAGAAATAATCGGATCAGAGCTCGCGCGCTCGAGGGGCTATCAAATTATTGCGATTATCTGCTGCAGCTTCTGTGTATATATACAGAGCGAGAGAGAAAGCTGAGAGCCGAGAGTGTGTCTGTGTGAGAGAGAGAGCGAGAGAGAGAGAGAGAGGCGCAGCTGAGAGCGAGCGCCGCGCAAGCTCCTTTTACGCGACCGGCTGGTGGTGCTTCTCAAAATCAAATGATAAGCCTAATTCAATAACCCCGTGACTGGAGCACACCACACGCAGCAGCAGCAGCATCCCTTCATGATGTCGAGCAGCAGCAGCAGCTCTCGGTTGCGCGCGCGCGCATATACACGCGGCCCGATCCAGCCCCTCTTTGCACCCCGTCTTATACATATATCTATATTTGTTATACATATAGATGCGCTCGCTTTATGCAAGGATAATTCTATGTGTGGCAGCAGCACCAGCAGCCCCCAGGCCGTGTGCGGGAATCGGTCCTGCGCAGCACCAGCAGCACCAGCAGCACCGGTGACTATACTGTGCTAGAGGATTCTGCACTGCGCAGACTCGTCGACGGCGGCGACCACCCCGGTGGTGGTGGCGTGCGCCTACTATGCGACAGTGTACGTGCGGCGTATAGACGCGAGGGTGTGGCTGACTCGGCTTCTATTATAAATATATATACGAAGCCCCGACTCCATTCGAATGCTGCCAGCATATTAGCTTAGCTTTTCATTGGTTATTTCAAACGTCCTGCCCGCGTGAACGTTCTCCCTTCCCGCGGGCACCAGCAGCAGCAGCAGCCCTTCTTATTTTCTCTCTCTCTCTCTCTCTCTCTCTCTCTCTCTCTCTCTCTCTCTCTCTCTCTCTCTCTCTCTCTCTCTCTCTCTCTCTCTCTCTCTCTCTCTTTCTCTCTCTTCAACTGTGTATGTGTATGCCAAAAGACTGTGCGACTTTCACGAAGAATACCCACCCGCACACAGACACTTTCGTTTGGCACGTCTTTGAGAGAGTATTTTTCTCGAGGCGTATAGCAGGGGGGGAAGAGAGAGAGAGATAGTCAAATCTAAGCGTAAGAGGGTGGTCCATTGAGAATTCGGCAAATGACTCCACCCTCGGAGCTTGCACGGAGCGAGCTGCGCGCATATTCAGCTCTAGCTGTCTCTCTTCGCCGTACGCCTCGCGCGGAGGTAGCTGCTGCCGACTGCGCTCCCGCGAGCTTCCTTCTTGTACTGTGTATATATTTTCGCGTCGCTTTTGCTTCTTTCTTTCTTTCTTTCTGTCTTTCTACCGTCTAGTGTGAGTGTGTGTGTGTATGCGTGTTTTTATGGGTGTATATGGTGGCACTGCAAGCATTAGTACCGGAGCACATCTTTTTTTATCATTTTCATTTGCAGCTTGTTTTGCCACTCTTTGCAGTTAGAGCTCTGCTGCGTGTCTCGCTCTTCGCACAAGCTTTACATGATGAACGTAAGCGCAGCAAATTAATCATTACTTGTTCACTGTTAAAACCGAGAGTTTCAGAGTCATGGAAGTGGACGTCTTCCTTAAAACCGTAATATAATGCAATATTACCGACTTAAATGCAATTTTTTTTACTTCGCTACTTGCAGGTTTACAGATTAAGGTACTCGCCATCTAGTGGCAGACGCTGAGAGTATTATCGTATTCAAAGTAGTCGAAAACTGGTCTCAATTCGTTGAAACAGTGAAGTTTCAGGTCATTTAAAATGCTCATAATTATAATTTTAGCCCTGCGGGGTGTAAGTTCACATTTATGACGCGCTTTTCTGTGACACAAGTCGCACATTCTGTGTACTTAGCACAGTGCTATAAAATGTAGTCGATCCTCGGGCCATGCATAGGGGACACATTCCAGCACGGCTATTAGGGCCCTCACTGCGCTCGAGCTCTAAACCACGCTGTGCCGTAAAGTGTTACTTTTAGCACTTGTATCGTAAAGTACTAATAGAAAACATAAATTCTCATCTTGACAACTTACCACATCCTCCAAGGACACCAAATAGCAGATTAAACAAAAGAAGTATGTAATAATGCAGATTCATATGCATTGTGACTCCCTGAAAAAACAGTAGAGCTCGCGCGTACTCCAGGGATCATGAAAAGCACACGTCACCGAGTCGTTTCGTGAGAACAAGTGAGACAAGGGCGTCGCAGGCTGTCAAGCTTATAAATCATAATCGACCCGGTCAGTACCAGAATGAGATTTTTTTTTAAATGTAGGAGATAATCGCTTATCTAATAAAAAAAAGGATGCCGCATCAAAGTGAATTCAAAACCGTCGTCTATTCGTCGGTAAAGAGTTTTTTCATTAAATTATGCCACTTCTTATTTTTATGTAGTTAACGTTAATAGAAACTAATTCATCTCTTATTCACAATCAAAACATTATTTCAAACCTGAATTTTTGTCAATAAAAGAACCTTTTTATTCATTATTTTTTAAAGTAATTATAAATCATCAATTTAGTTTTATATTATATCATGGCTATAAAGTGCAAATATTTTCTTAATCGTCCATCCACTAAATGCAAATTATTGCGACAGTGACAATAAAGGTTTCCATATTTCATATGTTCTCAAATCATTATTTTCACTGCAAGTCAATTCATCAGAAATATTAAGACAATTCAATTTTTCTTTGGTTACTGGCAACCAAGACTCATTCAAAAGCTCATTTTTTTCAGGTGTTGGATTCCTGTGATAATTAAATTTTTGGTAATATTAATTTTATGATTTCTTGACATTTTAATTTGAAAACCTACCCAAATTTAGCAAAATTAGTCCACATTGTTGTCATTCTTTCCATCGTTGTACGATCCCGCGTATCTACAGGTATTTTTTTCTTTCTCGCTTCAGCATGAAACAAGAAGTCCAATTCATCCCCGTGGCATGTTCCTAAAAATCAAAATACGTCAATAATGTTTATTAGATTTCAATTAATAATGTGAACACTCTTTATTTGTTGAAATCAAACCTTTAATTTTTATCCCGAATTTTTCCTTAACTCCTGGAAGATCAGGCCTGTAGGAGAATTTGTAGAGGTAAGTTGGAACATCTTTATGTTGTTGAATCTTAGCCACTCCTATGACGTCCATGATAAATAGCAGATCACCGAAAAACTGCGCAGCTTCATTGAATTTAGTTTTAGTAATTTTATCATCACCGAAATAATGTCTTTTTATTGGCTCCGTGAATTCAGTCAATTTTTCATAGTTGTCAATTCGTAGATGGCGGGCCAAAAATTCGTTGAAATTTTGGTCCAATTCGTCATACATTTTAGAAGTGTCACCGAGAAATCTAACGATGCCCTCGTGCGAATTGTAACCGATAATTAATGGTACATCGATGCCTTTTTCTGCTAGCTCTCTAATAGGTCCTGGCAAAACGGGATTCTTGCTCTTGGCATCTTGGCTTGGAACCAGTGATAGTTGAACCTTTGCAAGTTCCTAAAAAAACAAAACGAAAAACTACAGAATTAGCCAAAGTTGAGCATAAATGGTTTAATAAAGGTTTATCGACCGCGAGAGGACAACGATTGGTTGTCGAAATGTTACGCCTACTATTACACAAATACTAGTAACGACATCTTCAAGGCTCTTAGCTCACAAAAATTCCTATTGCTTTCCCGCGAATAACTTACGTTATCACATAAATCTTCGTACTTGTTAACTAAATCCTTAGCTGGTAAATTTTTTAATTTTTTTATAACATCCAAGTCAGTATCGCATTTATGACCGAAAGAATTAGCTACAGTGTATCCCCACTTTTTGTTTGATTTTATGTGAGCCCACGGATTCGTCAATGCACCACTTTGAATAATAGCTTTATGGAAGAGACCTGAAAAAATATATCATTAAATATGTTTACTGATAAATATTTTAAAATTTACATATCAATTTATAAACCTTTTGCTTCTGATGATAAACACAAAGCATGTATTGATGCTCCACCTGCACTCTGACCAAAAACTGTTACGTTATTCGAGTCTCCACCGAAATATTGAATATTTTGTTGAATCCATTTTAAGGCAAGTATTTGATCTTTTAGACCCATATTACCGCAACATTCTTCGTGGTCCATATTTAAAAAGCCTGAAGTAAATAAATTCAAAATCAGACCTTTCAAATTTTATTATGAGTAATCAATGACGCACCCATTAGCCCAAGTCTGTAATTAATGCTGACGAAAACGATATTGTGTTTTATTAAATAATCTGGCCCAAATATTTTCGGCGTGTTAGAACTCATTTTAAAAGCTCCTCCGTGAAACCATACCATAACGGGCTTATTACAGTTGTGCATTTCACTTGTTGCGATGTCGAGATACAAACAGTCTTCTTTACCTTTAACTTTACCAATCAAAGGCTCGTATTGCAGCGACATGTTACTTTCATCTAGGGTATCTCGAATGTTGGGGGTCCACTTTTCTTTAGGAATTGGATCCTTAAATATTTATTAAAAAATAAAAATTGAATACTTGAATACTTATTGAAAAATTTATTTTCAAATAAGAATTGAATCGTCAAATTATTTATTATAGGTGTGAGGGTCCCCAAAAGCACCCGACTCGATGGAGTCAAGTTTTTTTTCGAGTTCAAGTCAAGTACTTTTTGAGCATTCGAGTTTTTCGAGTGCTCGACTTTTTTTAAGAATAATCGAGTTTTTTCGGGTACTCGACCATTTTTGAGTTTTGAAACTGTGTTTCATAAGACCTGCATAAACAAATAATAATTTGTCAAATGTATGATTTTCATCGCTAGTACACAAAAAAAATCGAAGAACAATGTTATCTAAACACCTATCGAAAATATAAATAATAAAAAATAGTTATACGATAGTGCAATAGAAAAAATTTAGATACTCGAAGAAAGCCTGGGTACTTGAAAAAACTCTAAAAATCGGGCACTCAAACATTCCTCTTATTCATAAACGTCAATAAAATTTACCTTGAATCGAAGATCGTTGATCGGGGGTTCGGCGTAAGGAATACCCCGAAGTGAAAAGTATTCAACATCCTTATCAACGTTTTTTAGAACATGTCCTTTGATTTCACCATCCTCGGTTTTAACTATGACAGTCAACGCTCGTTTTGATTCGATTGGTTTCTTTAAGTACGGCGAGGCCGTCGATCTGAGAAATCGTCCTATCGTCAGCATGACTCTGCAAAAATTTTAAGTGACTTATAACTTTCACAAAATTAATTATTAATAATTTTAGGGCAAATCGAAATGAAATTTTGAATGACTAAGTTGATTTTATATTCCACTAAACTGATAATTTTTTCGTAATGTATTAGAAAAAATTAGAGTATTTATTAAATTTTAGTAGTTATTAAAGAAAATTTGTAATAAATCAATTTATTCTAATGAATGTATCATAAATTATGTATTAATTATATCTAAAAAATCGCATTTCTCAAAATATTATGTACCAATCAAGTAATACATTTTTCACTGATTAGATTTTTTAAAATGGAAATTATTGATAAGAATAAAACAATTACAATCCTATAGTTTTGATTATAATTTTCAATGAATACAATCAATCTTTCGAACCTTAATTCACTATAATTATATGTTCTTCAAATAAATAATAAGTGTATGTTTCCACATAGAATTTAAAAAGAAATACTTTAAATATCGACCATATTCATAAGAAAAAAAAATACCTAAGACTCTTGAAGCACTTCGTATGTTATATAAAATAGTAATTCTTAGCTTTTTTAATGTACCAAATGAAAGAGATATTGTTATGACAATCGATTTCACGCAGAGATCGTTGACAACAAAATCAAAAGTCACAAATGACTGAGCCAAAGCCAGCTGTTTTCTTAGTGGTCGAAATAGGAAGTATAAGCTTCGTGGAATATCTGCAGTAGTTGAAGCTGCTCGCATTGACAGCATAACTTCAAATCTGCAAGGCCTAACGTCGGTAACGTAGATAGTTTCATTATTAAAAAGTGTACTTATCATACCGTTTATCAGCTCCAAGTAGATGATGAACGATTTTTTGAATTCCTCGCACTTTTATGAGATGTAACATTTTATTTTGAATTCATAAAATGTAATATGCTTTTTTCTAATGAAAAATGCAGTCAGAAGCCGACGTACGTAAATTGGTTGGTAATTCGATCTAGATTGTAAATATGTGACCGAAATTGTCTTATGATACTGATACGTGGGCAGGGGCCTACCTAGTTTAAAATTTCGTTTTCGAGCCTAATACAGAGCTTTCTCTATGAGGAAGTAAGAGACAAAAACGTATTTTTTATCCTACGAGCTGTAGCTAACGTATGAGAGTACATGTGAAATTGCATGCGCGTGCACGCAAAAAGTGGTTTAACTTATACAATTATTTTCATTTTGCCACTTGCAGATCCACACATATAGGTACTCGCCATCTAAAAGGAGAAACTCAAAGCAGTAATATTGTCTTTGTAGATGTGACCACGCCTCTTCCTACATATCAATATGGAAATAAGACATTGAACAATACATATAGTATTGTATTTCAAAACATTTTAAATGGTCTTTTTGGTCATAAGGCCATTACTGTTAAACATTTTTACCTAAATTTGTAGTATAATTAATTCATCAATAATAAAGGTTTAGTTAGTTGAGGATGAATTATGAGGAAGCTCTTTGCCAATGAATAGGCAGTGGTTTTATTATATCTACGATAAAAATGTTCTATTGCAGATTAATGAAATACAAATATTTTGTAAACAACTTTGCAATTATTAAAAACTCGTTATTTTCAATTATAATTCGATTTTTTTCACGATTTATTCTTATAGTAATCTATCAAACGTGTAGCCGCTTTCCAGCCACTCCTGATGGCACCATCCACCGTTCCATATCGGTTGTTATCGGTTGCTTCTCCAGCGAACAGAATCGCCTGAAATCGAGAAATCGGTCGCATTAGAACTATCAAATTTTCTCGTCCAAATGCCAAAAATGTACCATTTTTTCTGGCAGCACGGGTTTCTCCAGCGTTTCCGGAAGTACTCCGCGCTTATCAGTCTCCACGCTTCGATAACTGAAGGCG
Organism: Trichogramma dendrolimi; assembly: GCA_034770305.1. Classification (NCBI taxonomy): domain Eukaryota; kingdom Metazoa; phylum Arthropoda; class Insecta; order Hymenoptera; family Trichogrammatidae; genus Trichogramma; species Trichogramma dendrolimi. The sequence goes on along the minus strand of JAPMIB010000007.1, from coordinate 985,726 downwards.
CCTCGGGTGTACGGATTCGCATACCATTCCAATAGCATCATCGAATCCGGATCAGTCATATAGGGGTAAGTTTTTTCCAAAAATCGGCGAAGATTCTCCTGGACATGCTGGAGAATTTTTGCAGTGCTCAGTTCCCCCATGGCTCTGGCGTATTCTCCGGTTACCCAGATTGTTAGGATATTCGGTATCGTTTCGATCGTCATGGCGCAACCCATACCCAAAAGCCAATTCTTCTCCGGCTAAAAAATTTAGTAATTGTATTATCCATTATTCGTTTATGAAGAGTCGAAAGGGGGCTCACTTCTGCTTCTATTTTCTCCTTGTCGTGGTCATTGTAGATGAAAGAGACGTAAAACGTGCTATTTCCAGTCTCACCCCAAAACGTATAATTGTACGCAAGATATATTATCGCCATGTTACTAAACCCAATTGCCTGAAATTGCGAATTAATGATTTAAAAATGTAGTTGGTTCGAGCCTTTAAAATAAGTATGATTTGAAATAATATGTACTTCGATCGCAGAAACTTTATCAGCTGGCAATGGGGGTATAAAAAGATTTTGGTGCCTTTCCTTCAAAACTCCCAAAGAAACTGTCACTATCACGTGATCTGCTTCGTACAACTTTCCATCTTTCGTATTGATTAAAATTGGCGAATCATCCTTAAGATTTGAATAGTTGATCGAAGTGACTTCAGTGCTTAAAACCGTGTTGTTTCTTACCGGCAGTTCCTGTTCTGAATGCGGATATGCTTTCTGTGAAAGTTTATGAATTTTTTACAAATTTTTTAATATTTAAGAAATCGAAGAAATCGAAATTAATTATTACCATCAGAATATCCAAAATAGTAGAGTAACCCCCGGTCTTCCAGAACATCCGCTGTTCGCCAGGATATTCATGGGAAAATTGCACATTGCTGGTAGATAAATCGAACCACGATTTAGCTGGATAAATCAATTCTAATACCAGTGATTCTAAAAAACGTGTATACTTGCTTTTGTTTTTCAATATTTTTGTATCATTTTGAAACTTTTCGTCAAATCTAAAATTAATAAATCAATGTCCATTACGCAATGTCGATGGCTCGATCGATTTTATTAATAAAAAACGTTCGGTATTATAACTTTTTTTCTGCAAATTGACCGAAGGGCTCATAAGGGGTATCGTTATGGGGTTCCGCGTCTTCATCGAAAAAGTTCCATAATTTGGTAGCCACATCGTCGTCGATCCAGTCCCCTTGAGAATCTATTAGTGCATACTCGAATCCCAACTCTTCGCCCAAGAGATTTAAAGGATTGGCCAGGTCGTAAACGACGTTTCCTTCTTGGCCGTTCACCCATCTCGCGCCAAAATCAAACGAAAAGTTACCTGTGGAAGGTAGAAAATTTATAAAATTCATGAGTGGTTAGAGTAATATTATATAAAGCCAGTCGAAAATCCGATTGGATATTACCGTCGATATGTGTGTGGATGCGACCACCAATTCGCTTCATGGCCTCCAAGACGGTCACATTATGGAAGCCGTTTTCGAAGAGCTTCGAGGCAGCCGCAATTCCTGACGCACCCGCCCCGATCACGACGATCTTGGCGTTTTTCTTGGCGTCGTCGGCAAGAGTGACAGCAGCAACGGCCAGAAAGAAGCAGCCAAGGGTCGCCACCGCGCGTATCGACCAACTACTGCACCTCGGCATTGTGCTGGCGCGTAACGAATTCAGATATTAACTGCCAGGCAATGATGCGGAGAGAGAATTATCAAACGATTCGCCACGAAACTAGTGCAGTCAGTGGCGATCTGTGCGTGAGATTTTCATCGCACGATCTGCAAATGTGTTATTATTCTGAATGTTCTTCTCTCATTTTCGCTCGATCAGCATAACTACAAGGACGTTTTATAATCATCGAGGTTGAAGATGTTTATAGAAATGAATTTACAATGTTGTTTGTGCAATATTGGATTGGCACATTTCTAGGACACTTTTTCAAAGATTACGAGCTCTTTTTTATTCAGTTTCTTTCATTGTCTTCATAAACATGGTAATCGTAGAGCAATGATGTCTAAGAGTCATTTTCTTTTTTCATGTTTTGGAAATTTTTGTATGTTTAGCTCTCTTGTGTGTTGAAATGGTCTTTAGGAAAAGTTACAGGGTTCTTATTTTATTTAAATTGGATGAAAAAATTGTTTTCGAAGGTAGCTCTTTGCGAATGGATTTCATTTTTCAAACGATAATTCATGACGAATTAAATAATTTTCAGAACATCGATTCATCTTGTTAAATAAATAATTAAAAAAGTAATTCAACAACATTTAAATTATTAATTGTCAGATTTCAAAAACCGTTCCATGTAAGATATTACAAGGAAAATATAAATTAATGAATGCTCATAAGTACTTGTTGAATTGAAACTAAAGCAAGAAAAATCAGCTTCTCGAAGTCTAGGAGTGAAGACAACTAATTCAAGATCGATACTAAAAGATAATGATTGTTATTTCTAAATTTTTAAAATTCGTATATTGGCTATTGAGCATAACAAATCTTCTCTTTCAAACATCAAACATCTCTTCATCTTTATCTCTCAAACTGCAAAAGAGTTCGGAAGTGTCATCTCTGCGAATTATCGGCATATATGCACTGCAACATCAATCGGTCGATGGTAAAAATGTTTTCCTTCAGAAATTCAAAAATTCTCTCAGATCTGGATTTATAATGTAAAAAATTGGCAAACGTGATGTTTTTAACAAATTTTCGCCAGTAATCTACGCATGATTCTGATGGAGTCTTGCGTATTCTGAGCATCATACACGTAGCAGGTCAAATATGCAGAAAGCGCGGAAGATTCAGCCGGCTTCCATACTCGTGCAAAGTTCATAAATTTTTTCGTATTTCGTAATTATTACATGATTTTCAATGGATTAAACCTGTCGCCATAACTTTTTCATAAAACGGAAGTACGAGTTGCCTCGTTGTAATTAGGCAAAGTTATAAAAAGCGCGCAAAAAGAAGGGCACCTCGCTATTCGTGGTAAGAAAAGTGCCTCTACAAAGTCTGTCATAAAACAGCGAGTGTTGCGCTCTGCGTATTGTAAACCTTTAATCATTCAATCAACGTCTTATACCCCACCCCCTCTCGCTAACAATGATATCGAAATTTATATGCGTTTTGACTATAAATACAGAGCCACTGCCGCGGCGCCGCCAATCTCGTTCAGTCGAAATGAAGATCCGTTACAGTGCGAGTGTTGTTCGACGAGTGTGCCGTGACTGAGTTGACGACGAGTCAACGTGCTTCGTGCGTCGGTGTGTTTTTGTTCGCGAAATTCGCGACTCCGACCGCGAGTGCCTCTCCGCGGTGCGCATGCGCTGTTCCATTTTGTGCCGTGCCGTGGTCCGTGGCGTGCAAAATCAGTTCTCAGTTGTTCAGTGCCAAATTCGCCGGATATCTGCGTGGAGAATCTCACGCGCTCTATATATTCCTGCTGCATTTCATCCGTATATATACATATCCAACGCGAACGAGACAGTGCGGCGAATTACGAGAATCGACTTGCGTACATGCTCGCGAAGTTATACGTTATAATTACAAATTAGTATACAATAGTGGATACGCGAGTGTTTGTAACCTGTACGGCCTAAAGTCGCTTCGCATAGATGAAGTGCAGTGCCGAGATCAGCGAGCACGAGCGTCGATACGGAAATCGGAGCTACTACCCTCGCGTACGCACGTAGGTTTGCAGTGGGCGCAGGCAGCAAAAAAATCCACCGCCACAGAAGCCGGCCTCGTGCGACGCAGAGGACACAATACGATCCCGCAAAAGAGTGTAGTTCGTGTGTCTGTGTGTGCATGTGTGTGTAGTGGCGCCGCGCGCGTACTACATGATAATATACTCGAGCGCAGCGACTACAACAGTGCAAGATGACGGCGACGAGATTTTGGAGCCCCGATCTTTGGAAAAACTGGGACAAGCAGGGCAAGACCGAATTGTAAGTACTACGATCCGACCGGCGAAATTGCCTCGTATCGAACGCAGAACTGACAAAAAAACGTTGCTCGGCCTTTTCTGGCGTACGAATGTCCGTGTGTAAACCTTGAGTCTCGCTGAACCTATAGTTGTGCATTTATGCCAAATTTTTATGTGTAAAAGCGAGATAGAGTCGTTTTTATGTTTCCTTTTGCAATTAATGTGCGTACTTTATTCTCGCGTCAACTTGTTGTAATAAATTTCTTGATAAATTAACTTGGCGTCAGCTCGTACGTCGAGAATCGAGACTAGCTGCTACCTTGTATAGTTTTGTGTTGGTGTGAGTATGAGCGTGATGGTGTATTCTTACATAGTAGCTCCTTTGGTGTTGTATACGCTTACACACACGGACGAGCGCGCACACTCAAGCTTTATGTTGTTTATAGTAGCGCAATTCTTTGTAACAACACAAGTTTGTCATTTGCAAATTTTGACATAGAGCTATGATTAAATCTTCATTTTCTTTATTTTGAGAAGTAATTTTCAAACAAACCACAAATGAAAATTATTCTTTTTTCAGTTTCAAGTTGATGAAAACAAATTATCAGGAAGGTCATGAACATGGTGAGTTAATTTATATTTGTTATCCTATGCCAATATCAAAGAAAGCCACCTGTTGCATGGTTGTTTTCACGTTCAAAAATAAAGTAATAGTCAAACATTTATGTGTTTGAAGGATGAGCTTTCTATTACCTTATTTGTTTAAAGCATTCTTTTAATTTTGTAGAATGGAAGAGAGGCCTTTATGAACTGATCCTCAGTGGTGTTCTTGGTACTATGAAGAAAGAGGTGGTTGTTACTGGTTTAGGGGAACTTGCAGTAAGTGAAGCTAAATTTTGATTTAGCTTAGCAATTTAAAAAAAATATTATTGATTTATGATTTTTCTAGGATCAGTATCATGCAATACCATCTGCTATTGTAGATATTTTTACTATCATAGATGCAGAAATTCAAGGAGAAACCAGAAGTAATTTTTATTTTATTGTAAGAGAATCTAAAAAGTATCTTACAGAAAGAATTTTAAAAGAACGTTTGGATACTGATACTCTCCAGGATGTTGGGATTCTTAAAAATATGAGCTTTCAAACAAAGTTTATTAAAGTGAAAACCAAGTTATAGTATGTTAAAAAATTGCATTAATATAACCAAATACTTATTGAACGTTATTCTTAATGAACATTCAATTACAGCTACAAACAGAAGAAATTTAATTTATTTAGAGAAGAGAGTGAAGGTTATTCCAAGCTAATTGTAGAGCTGAGTCAAGAGCACACAGAATCAGAAGTTGAAAGCCTTTTGCAAATCGTCAAATCCCTTATTGGTATAGTTATTGTATTATATGATCAATTGTTAACATTATTTTATCATTGATCAATTTGAATTTCAGGTTATTTTAATCTGGATCCCAATCGAGTATTAGATATACTATTGGAAACTTTTGAAAACAGACCTCAAGATGTTGCTGTTTTCATACCTCTTATACGTTCATACATGAGTGATAGACAAGTATTGTGTGAAGTACTTGGTTTTAAATATTGTTCTACAATTAACGATACACCTAAATCTCTACAAGTGCTAACAGCACTAATGCTTCAGTATGGAGTTATAAACTTGGATGACATTTTACCATGGTTGGTTCCTGATGATCGAGTAATAATTCGCGATTATGAAAATGAAATCAAATTAGCAAGAGAATATGTTAGAAAAATGAGTGTGATTTCGACTAAAGATAAAGAAGAAGAAAAAGAAGATAGAGATGCTATAGTGGTAGGTTTTACAAATCAAATTATTAAAATCATGAATATTTATCTATAAATATGTTTTAGGACAAGTATTCTGCTAACCAAAAATTTGGTTTATGTGAAGCACTTTTGGAGGTGGGAGCTTGGGATGTAGCTCAAAATTTATTTGATAGATTACCAGACTTTTGTTTCACTGACAACAAACCAATAGCTAAGGCACTCTGCAGTATGATTCATGCCCTTATTGAACCTGTCTATAGAAAGTATGTAAAATATGATTTTTTCTTTATTTTATTCTCAACCTTACTTACAAAAATTAAACTAATATTCTTTTTATTATTAGATACTGTTTAATTCACCCTAAACTTCCTGGGAGAAAAATTGCTCCATTATCAAGCCCTTTGGCTCCACCACCTTTAAAACGTCTTGAAGATATTCATGATAGATTATTACCAATGCTAATTGCTTTAGGACCAAATCTTCATCATGATCCTGTACTCATGTACAAAATAATGCGTTTAAATTATGCTGCTATAAAACAGTGTTCTCTTAACTCTGCTAAGCTACCATTACCTAAGGATAGTGTACTTTATTATGATATACTTACAATGCTTGATGTAGCACTTCTACCAGCACTTTCTTTTATGGATTGCAATTGCTGTGTAGCTGAAGAAATTTGGAATATTTTAAAGTACTATCCTTATCAGAGCCGATACTCTCTTTATGCCAGATGGAAAAATGACACACCTCAGCAGCATGCAGCATTATTAAGAAAACGTGCTGATGCTCAAAAAAAAATTAAGAATGTGATAAAAAGAGTTAGCAAAGAAACAATTAAACCTGTAGGAAGGTCAATAGGAAAATTGACTCATTCATCGCCTGGAGTATTATTTGACTATGTTATAATTCAGATTCAATTGTATGATAATTTGATAGGTAATATTTCACAATTGACTATTAAGAATTTTACAAATTTTTTTTCAATCTTCTATATTTTATTGTTACAGGACCAGTAGTAGATTCACTTAAATATCTTACAAATATTTCATATGACGTTTTAAGTTATTGTTTAATTGAAGCTCTTGCTAGCGCAGAGAGAAATCGTTTCAAGCATGACGGAACTAGCATCTCTCTTTGGTTGACATCTCTTGCTGCATTTTGTGGTGCTATATTCAAAAAATATAACATTGAATTGACAGGATTGCTACAATATGTAGCTAACATGTTAAAAGCCCAGAAAAGGTAAAAAATTAAAAACTTTTAGGTTTAAAGTTTTTTACATATTATATATAACTTGAATGTAAAGTTGATAAACATATTTAAGAAAATTAACAATTAGTTATTAGTATTTTATAAATAATTAGTTACAGTTTTATTCCTTTATGTTTGAATAAAAATATATCAACTTGCTTAAATACTTTACTTTCAAAATAATTCAAATGGTTATCGAAAAATCTATTGTGCATTTGCAAATTTTTATATCTATTTATGATAGTAAGCTAACTTCTGTTGAATTTCACATGCATGTTGATGACATTTTTAATCTTCTTTTTAGTTTGGACTTACTGATTTTGAAAGAGATTGTTCAAAAAATGGCGGGCATCGAAGCTTCTGAAGAACTAACATCTGATCAATTAGATGCCATGGCTGGTGGAGATTTACTTCGCATAGAAGCTGGATATTTTAGTCAAGTTAGAAATACAAAAAAATCATCCCAGCGTCTTAAAGAAGCCTTAGCTGAAAACGATTTGGCTGTAGCTCTTTGTCTATTGATGGCTCAACAAAAACATTGTGTTGTTTATAGGGAAACAGAACAGTCACATCTGAAACTTGTTGGTAAGTTATCTTAATAATTACTACATCCATTTTCAAGTAATAGTGTATTTTTTTTTAATTTTTTCAATTTATAAAACTTGGGGTGAGTCAAAACATTTAAATATATGAAATGATATGTGGGTATGACCAAAAAATATTTCAAATAATTTGATTTATTTAAAAAATCTTTTATTTTAAATTTTATATTTTCAGAGTAATATACATTTTTTATTAACATAAACATATATATACATATAAAATATATATTACTTTCGAATTTACAGAATGTATATTGTCGTACGTATTAGTATAATATTTACACAATTCGATTTTTTACATTATTATTTCATATTTACTATCCAGTCACATTTAAAATTATAAATATTTACAAATGGCTAAGAGTAATCTAATATTCCATAACATACTTTCCATTGTTCTTATTATAATAATCATCTAGCTTAAGATTAATTTCTTGAACTTGTTTGTGTACCTCCTCGAAAGCTTTCTGTCGAATTTGAAGTGTTAAAACTACCTCCATGAAAAAATCTTCCAGCAAAGGATTTTGCTTTATATTCTTCATATTTCTTATGTTGCTCAAGACTAATTTTTCTGCCGCAGTCCAGTCATATATGATATTATAACTAGGCAAAAATGTTGTGATTAATTCGTACCATTTTACATGTTCTTGGGAATTGGTAATTTCCGGCATCTCCGATAGCCAGAGGGGCTTCTCCGGCCAGTCCGGTACTAATATTTTTTCCGTCGTCTGGTCGATTGATAATTTGAGGTTTGCGATGTCTTTCGTTACTGCTTTCAGAGCTTCAAGTTTCTCACTTAGTGTGAGATACATATGCCTAGTCGTTGTGACCGATGGTTTATCTTGAACTTTTGCCTTTTTGATGGGATTGGAGTTTAAGTGGGTGGTCGGTTCACGCTTTTGCGGACCAGTTATTTCTGCAGGCGAGCCGGCCTGCATCGAGTTGGGTGTTTTTCCACTTTTGCTACTGCCGCTGCCGCTGCCATCACTCGGCGGCGATGGAGTAGCTGGAGGTTTATTTTTCTCGACGAGAATCTTCTCCTCTTTTGTATAGAACGGCCAGTTTAGGTTGACCAGGGTCCAATAATTTCTCCTAAGATGAAGTTTCCCATCTCGAACATTGGAAACGTCCCGCAGGATGTGGTGGAAGGCGTTCATCTCGCCTTGCTTTGTTCCCTCAGTCTGTATCCTTCTTTTTATATCTGTGCCGAGTGTTTTGCCAATGGCGAGTAGATGGATCAACCTCTCCTTTAATGGTCTCTCTTTTAATGGTTTATCACCCGCCGACTTTTGAGAAAGCAGAAACTGCTCTTTTTCCTGCCTGAGGTGCGCAGGGGAAGTCCTGCTTATATGTCCTGAAACCAAATCAGGCATTGCAGCCAACCTCGATTGTGGGTATCTGCTTTTTATCATGTTCTGAAATGAAAATGAATTGATTGATTAAAAATCATTAAAATATTATATTAAAAAATGACAAAACTATCATTTCGTGGTTTTACCGTGTCCGGAATTATTTTAGCGCATTTTTTTCTATGTAATTTTTCCGCTTCTTCCATACGAGTTTTTGTTGTCGCAAAAACATCATCCGAAGCTTTTACACGCGCTTTGTAATGTATCCGACCTATACTTTCAACATTATCTTGTGATTCTTGCTTTATAATTTCGATCGTCCCTTGATGCCTTTGATGGCCTTTTGAAAAGTACCGTTGATCTCTGTCAATCGTGAATTCGAACACAGATGGTGGTCTGATATCCACGTGTGGTTGGAAATCGGAAGTTTTTGGAAATAATAATCTACCGAATCCTTTATCGTTTACTACTTCAACCTTGATGTTTTGCAAAGGTAGATTTTTACTCATATTCATAAAATATTCTCGAAGAGCTCGAACGCATGATTTTGTTGGCCTCACAGATATGAATCTTGTGTGCTTCTGAAGCTTATCGATACACTTGTACTTTTGATCCTCGCGTAGTTTTAATTCACTTTTCATTTCAAAATGTGATCCCATGTTGATTTATAGTCTAAGAAAATCAATTCGTTACTCGTTGAAACTCAAATCAATGCCCTTGATATATACAATTTGAAAAAAATTATTTTTTCGAAACGTACGATTGGTTGTGTTGTAAGACGTCTTTAATGGCAGCTGCCTTCGAATACACTACTCCTAACTAATTACTCTTAAATTTTTTACCTTAATGAATTTTCGACGAGCGAGTATAACACTTTTTTTAAGGAATAGCTACGAGCACTATTTGTCTTTCGATATAACCTCTATTATCGAAGCTCACTGCAACTCTTCACTGCACTGAGAATGTTATCTTTCTTGAGTACACAACACCGAACACTAGAACTCACTGAATTCAATGCAACATCAATAAAAGATGAGAAAACGACTTTTTTCGTTCGACGAAATCGTTCTAAAACACCAGCTGTTTCATACGTATGTGACTTGGTTAAAAGGCGCCTACAAGACTTCTGCTCAAACACACAAGTTGAAAATTCTACTGTAGGTAAACGGGACTGTGTGTGTTGCCAGGCTGGTGGACGGATACTGATTCGAGACATGTCGTGGCGGCAGCGGCTGAACCGAATTATCCCCCTCCACTAGTAAAGAAATCTCCCATTCACCTCGTATGTACCTCTCCTCTCTGTGTGGTGGGGAGACACTATTATTACTGGTACGCCGTGGCAAGTTGATCAAGTATATCCCCTCCTCAGCAAGCACCACATATATACTACCCCATTCACCTCGACTTCCTTTTTCTCGCGCACGTGATCCAACATGAGATGCCACTACGAGTCTGAGTTCCCTCATAATATATGAATGTACTTTAGCCCTTTTCTTTTTTCCAGAGAGTAACAAATTCCTAATATTGAAATAATTATCTACATGTTATAATTTATACAACTACCCTTGCAACTCACAACTGACGCTGGCGAACATGTGGTAGAAAGCTTTCTTTTTTCAGTTTTCATCATAAAAAATTGTTTAAATTTTCCTTAGTTTTTCTACACTCAGAAACTTTCAAAGTAATAATTACGTATAAATAGCGTACTTTGTTGTTCTACTTAGTTTTCTTGAAAAAAAATTGAAGATTTCAGAACATCAGTTCTAATCATGAAGAAGCAGAAGAAAAATCACATTAATAACACGTATTAGTTCAATTGGAAACTTTTTTCTTCAAAAAATTGATAATTTTATAAGCACCAAAACTATCGCTCGTGATAATTTACTACCAATTTATCCATATAAATATATTTTGATGCAAACTAGTATTACCCCTAATCAAATACAATTTTAAAGTTGGAAAAAAAACGTATTTATGTAGATTTCCTTGTCATAACTTTCGATCCATGAAAAAGAAAAGAACCCAAGATTCGCAACGACCTTTTACAATTTAACTATTCAATCTTAAAGGGTAGTTTTAATCGAGGGGCGCATTATTCTTACGCATGAAATTATAACGAGAGCATGGAACATTTTCAATGTAGTTAAAGACTCAGTTATCGACTCCCTGAATTTTTATACGACCGTGACGCAATGATGAACTTCCATTTAATTCTTGAAACGCATTACTTACTTTCACTCACTTTTTTTACTCGTATTCTTCGTCTGACTGTACGACGAGCCATCGTCCGCGGACTCGAACACCTCTCTGCGTGTGTCGCGGTGCACTTTGCACTCGTTTTACCCGCGGGAATGCGAATGCTCGCACACGCACACACCCACTTACGCGCGCTGCCTCGTGTGCATGTGTAAATGTCAAAAATTGCGTGTATCTGCTCTCTTTTCTCGCCTTTTTTTTCTCGCTCGATTCCACAAATAAATCCCGGACAGTATGCCGCTTGTAAGCGCCTTTTCGAACGCCGTGTCTTGTATACTTTCCGAAAATATATCGCCTTATCGTGGCGACGTTTCTCGACAAAGTTGACACACCAGTTCAACGCTACATTCGAAAAAATCTTGATATTGTATACGATATCAGATGCTGCAAGCCAATTGAATGCCAAGTCTAGGCAACGAAAGCGTACCGTTAATGTAATCGCGTAAAAAATTTAAATGCCCGAGACTTTTAAATGGCCAAACGCATTGAAGCGTGTAAACAGCCAAAATAACGTAATACATATGAATTGCCTACGTCAAAAGTCGACAAATAATTTTGCACCGCATTGATCATTACTTTTGTCATTTGTTGTCAATGTTCGATTAGTAATTTTGCACTTCCACTTTTTATGTCATTAGTATACATTGATTTGTCCTTAATTCATCCTCCAATCTAATTCGACTGAGGAATTAGCAGCTGAAAATAGATAATTTTTGTTATGAGCTCGATGTCAGTTGAAATGTATTCGAGCCGCTATATCTTCCTCCACATTCCCCAAGCACTATACTTGAGACGTTATATTTTTGGTCAACTTTCTAATCTATTTTATAACACGTAATCGTACATTGGTGTAAAGCGTGGTGCGTGAAGCGCTCTTATTATGTATTTATGCTACGTTACTTATGGGCTTTAAATGCTCGGACCGCAGCGCGTGCCTCGTCGAATTTACTCGTTACAACGATAGCAATTATGAGAAAAGAGCTCAAGCTCGAAAACGAGTTCTCGTTTTCTCAGCATGGGCCTACATTTTATTACTCTTTCTTCCTAATGAATGCATATATTTTTTTTATCATTGTTAAGGTAAACTATACGATCAATGCCACGATGCTCTCGTTCAATTCGGTACTTTCTTGGGCTCAACAATGACAGTCGATGAATACGTAGAGCGGCTACCTTCGATTCACTCGATGCTGCGAGATTATCACATACACGCTGATGTGGCTTTCTTCTTGGCCAGGCCGATGTTCGCGCACGCCATCAATGTGAGTTAGACGCGCTTTTACGAATCATATTCCATTGTAAAAGCAAGCTTGATCATCCTTTTTATTTTTTCTTCAATCAATCAAATTTATAGATCAAGTACGATACGCTGCGCAAAGCTGATCCCAACTATAAGAAAATGTCAACGTCGATGAAGCAGGCTAAATATGCGGAAGCTGCTCAAGCAGTCATGGCACCTGTAGCTAGCTCCGTTCGCCCTTTGCACTCGATAAAAGTTTGGGAGGACATATCGCCCCAATTTTTAGTGACTTTCTGGTCGCTGTCGATGTATGACCTGTATGTACCAGTAGATAGCTATCAGCGCGAAATCAACAAACTCAAGCAAATGGCTAGTCAAGCGGCAGATTCAAAGGATATGGTAAGTATTTTTTGCTTTTTGCCTACGCCCTCCTCCATTATTTATGCATCGATTTTATCAAAATTCAAAACCGAAACATTCGTAAAAATGTGCAGACTGCCAGCAAAGGTAAAAAAGAGCAAGAAAGATATCAGACAATGATCGATAAGCTGCAAGATGAGAAGAAAAAGCAAGAGGAGCATGTGGAAAAAGTTCACGCTTACTTGAGACAAGAAAAAGACACGTGGTTTTTGTCACGCAGCGCAAAGTCTGCCAAAAATGAAACAATCACTCAGTTTTTGCAACTTTGCCTATTTCCACGCTGCACGTTCACCACGGTCGATTCGATGTATTGCGCTAAATTCGTTCACACTATACATTCTTTGAAAACCGCTAACTTCTCCACGCTTCTTTGCTACGACAGAGTGAGTGTATCAAAACTTATTTTCATTGAAGACTCAACACATTATATTTGTTATTAATTTTTGATATTTTCTCTCAGCTCTTTTGTGATATTACATATTCAGTTACATCGTGTACCGAGAACGAAGCCCATCGTTATGGTAGATTCTTGTGTGCCATGCTTGAGACAGTAATGAGATGGCATTCGGAAAAGGCTATATTCGATAAAGTAATTACTGTTGTTTGGATTTATCTCTGCCTCATTTACTCGCATAATATAAAGTGATTTATCATTTTTTTTTTTTAGGAATGTAGTAATTATCCAGGGTTCGTGACCAAATTTAGAGTGTCTAATCAGTTTTCAGAAGCTAATGACATGGTTGGTTTTGAAAACTACCGACACGTTTGCCACAAATGGCATTATAAAATTACAAAGGTACATAAGTAAATTCTTCGTATCTTAACGTTCAATTATCGAGCATGAAAATGTGATCCTTTATGTAATCGTCTAATATTTTTCAGGCAATTGTTGTATGTCTTGACTCGAAAGATTATGTACAAATAAGAAATTCTTTGATTATATTAATCAAAATTTTACCCCACTTTCCTGTTTTGGCGAAACTGTCTCAAATTCTCGAGCGCAAAGTCGAGAAAGTGCGAGACGAAGAACGCTCCAAGAGGCAAGATCTTCACGTTTTGGCAACATCTTATTGCGGGCAGCTAAAGGCCAAAGCACCTCAAATGATCAGAGAAACAGACTTCCATCACGTAAATGATAAGGTATTATTAAAAAAATTAAATTTTGTAAACGTTTTATTCATATACGATTACTTCCGATTTTAGGCAACAAAATCTGCAGAAACAACGAACAACGATTCTAATAATGATAAGGCCGTGAACGGTGTTACTGCTAAAGAGACCAATAATTCCGAATCTCGTACAGAAAAAGAGAGCAAAGAAAAGAAATCGAACAATGTCAAGTTCGTATTGAAGCAATTCTCAAAATCTAATTACGAACAATCCTAAGTTCAAATTTAATATAAATCATTTTTTGTAGTGACACTTCTGATAAGTCGAAAAAAGAAAACAAAGAATCATCAGAAAATAAAGAAAAATACTCAAAGAAAGAAGAGGAAGATGCTTTTGATAAAAAGGATAAAAAGTACAAGGTACCGATTGATCAATCATATTAATCATTCACTTCAAAATCGATGAAATACTAATTGATTATCTTAAATTTATTAAGGATGATTATCATGCTGCGTCGATAGATAATTTCGATAGAGATCTCTCCAGTGTCTCTAACAGTAGTGCAGGTTCGGGTCAAGATGATAGAGGTAATATTATAATAATTATTTACGTAAGTTTAAATTAATAATGATAGCTGCTAACGGATCATAAATAATTAATTACAGATCCTAAGCGACGTAAAGTGGAGGTTCCAAAAGTAAGTACTTTCTATTGTACATGATTTATTTCTACGATGGAAGAAATAAATATAATTTCTAGTTCCGTTTCTTAGGAATTTTTATATAATAATTAATACTTTATAGGAAACTAAACGAACGGAAGCTGCAAGTGAAAAAAAGGAGCGCACCTCGGCAAAAAAACAAGCACGTGATGACAAAGAACCACGGAAAGAGAAAAAAGTTGGCAGAAAAAGAGTAAATATTCAATTTTATTATTTTTTTTAATAAAAAATTACGTTTCTTGAAATATATATAACATTTTTTCGTAACAGGACAGGACAGATGAAGTATCGGCCGCAGTTGATCAAAAGCGTCGAAAAGACGATGACCGGGGTTCGTGATTCAAGATATAATTGTTTTTTTTTAGTTTTACAAGATATAGTACTGTTGCATTTGCCATTTCATTTATTCCATGGATTTTTATTTTATTTTTGAGACTTGATTGAGATACGAAAAGAGTCAAAATCTTCTAAGATTGTTGGTAAAATTCATTCCTTTCAGCCAAGAGCACGCATCAAAATGGAGATCTCCCAGAGCATAGAGCCGATAAGCATCATTATAACAAGGTTTGTTAAAATTTTTCGGCAATGAGAAATGTATCCTTCTGATTTAGAGATTATCGCTGGTAAAACAGCGAACATGTTAAATATTTTATGAATTGTTTGCCTTTATCGATTGTCAATTCTTAATTATACTAATTAAAAAAACTTAAGCTTAATAAATTCATGTACAAGTAACCACTTAAACTATGTACGTTTTAAACAACATCTAATTAAATGATAATATACTTTTTTAATTTATATGAAATTAACATTTTTTTCTTTCAAAATTAAACCCAATTGCTATTGCGAATCATTCATTTAATTGTACTTTAACTTCAAGAACATCTTTCATTGTCACAATAACTAAATTATTTCACTATATTCTGGAAAATTAATGCACTGAGAAAATTTAACCAAATTTTCCAAAACTGTCAGTTCCTATTTTCTCACGTATCACATTATAACACGTGATCTCATGTACATATGAATTATTTTTGTTTTTAGGAAAAGTCACCCTACGGAAAGGAACGAGTTCACGAGAGAGATGGCCGTGAGACACGAGAAAAACAATATCCTTTTAAACAAAAATTTTGAATGAATCTTTCATTTGATACCAAAATATATATTATAAATTTTTGAAAAACAGAACTATTTTTCTTAACTAATTGAATACTAGGAGCACGGATCCCAAACGAAGATGATGCATTGATTTCAAAGAAGAAACTTGACTTGCATTTCGTATTTTTACGTTCGAATGTTGTATTTAAATTGGGTATAATTTCATCAAGCAAAAATAAAATAATAAAAACAACATTTTTACAAATTTTGAATATAAAATTTTATATAAGGCTAAAAAATAAATGTTTTTACGTAAACTACGCCATGATGAATGTCTTGTACTTATAACACCTTATTTCTGTCCAAGCGCTTTTCAATTATACAAAATCGATCAAGCAAAACTCTCTTCCTGTAACTGGTGAAAAAAAAATATTTGGTGCTTCCTCTTTGGTTAGATTTAAATGGAAATTTTCACTTCGAAAGCGAAATTTTTCAAATGTTTTCTTGATTTTTTTGATAATCATTTTTAACTTTTTAGAAAGGATGTAATTTAATAAAACCATGTTTCAGCTCACTGATATGTTAAAAAACCGAACAATACTTGTAGCGCATGTAATTCGAACATACAAAATGTGTACAATATACGATGTGCAAAGAATTGGCCAATGGCGGACCCACAATTGCAAACAAGTAGTGCTGTTGTGTTTTCTTGAATTCGTTTTTAAGCTCCTCCCCCTTGCAAAATGCTAATGGAGTCGATCAGTATGCAACAAGATCCTATGACTCTAAACATAGTTCTCATGCAAAAAACTTTTTACTTTACTGAACAATGTCTTTAAATATTCAAAATTTATAATTTTCATTACTAATAAAATCTCAAAAGTCACTTTAAACTATGATAAGTTGAACGATAATGTACGATAATAGTATAGGAAGGAAGAATGATTTGTTAGAAAGGAGCGCATTCGTATAAAAATTTTATAAATAATTACAAATAAATATGAATTTTGTTTGATTGTTCATCAGTTTTATTTCTTTTAATAAAAAATGATTAGTTTACATACCATGTCCGTAACATCGTTCGTGAGCTCATTTTTACAATCAGGCATTGAGGGAACGAATCGAGTTTTGGCTTTGCATGTTTATGAATTTAAGAAAATCGTAACATTCCTCGCGTCTATTCAATACACAGTTAATTTTTATAAAATAACAATGTACAACTTAATACATTAAATAATAATGAAATAAAACAACGCAAAGTAAGTAGCGAATGAGCGTGGTCAGCAGTGTGTATACCGTTATATAAAAACAGTGGTAAACGTTATTAAAGTTACTTTTTAATTTTCATTTTTTCTGTGATTTTGACATTTTTATTAAAAATCGTAGTTTTTATCACTGCGTAAAAACTTTTCAAAAACTGCTAAGAAAAAAAGACATCATAGTTAAGTACAAAGTAAAGGATAAATCAAGACAGAAAAAAATCGTTAATGCCGCTAACATATAGTTATTTTTTGGCTGTTCTCTGCTCATAACTTACTGGTTTTTTTTGTTTTGTTTTTAAATAGATTCACGTGATTTTCTATTGTTTATATAAATCAAGATTTGCATAATCTCAATTTGAAACAATTTTTTTTTTAAATTTGAATATTTTTTGCGAATAAACTATAATTAAATGGTAACAAATTATTCGACGTCTTAAATATAAGTTTACATAAAATTTATATCCAATATGCATTGATTTTTGCGCTTTTACAAAAGATATATTTACTTTGTCATTAATGCATATTCTTCGTTCTCTGGGACAGATCCTGGGCGTTCGTATTGCTTGAAATTTACTTGGGCTAAACTAGAGTATGACTGCTTGGAGCAAAATGTTCATTTGGATATCCCGCTGATATAGGAGCTATGGCAGCAGTACTGAAAAATTACGCACCACAATTTTTTTTATTATTACTGAACTATTGTTGAATACGAGTCGGCTCCAGTTCTCGTTTTTTTTTACGAAAGTTTTGATATGATGCTCTGATGATAGATCAATCTCATTTTGAATAACGCAAAAAAAGTAACGCTTACTAGAGTCGACTAGCTAAATTAATAAATAGCTGGAAATTGGGTGTAATTAAACAACAACTTTGATAAAGGACACTTGGAGTTTTTTAGGAAAATGAATTTTGATGAAAATTAAAATGATTAGAAAGAAGTTCTTAGGTTTATTCAATCTACAAATTAGTATGAAGAATTTTTTTAAATATGTATGATTGATAAAAAGAGACTTGCTCCCAATCTCACAAAAAGTAATTGTTGAAAAGGATGACATGAAAGAAATAAAAGACAAAACAAATATTACCCCATGCCAAGAGCCAATATTGTCGCACCCTGAACCAACGTCAAATCATCTAACGGCGACCTAAACCGTGGCAAATTTTTCAAGAAAATTTTTCATGTATATTGTAAAAATCCTGATTTTTTTCAAACCATTTTTCCAGTTAATCTCTCTGCTGTTATTGATTATCAAGGCCCTTGGTATTAAATATCCCAAGTCTTACATATATGGTATTAATCTCAATAAAATGTATGCATCTCAAAATAAGTTATATTAAAAACCACCCCGGTGTATAAATAAAATCTTACGCAGTTAATGAACCAATTAATAGATTGGCGTGAGTACGTCGTGCAACATTCTTGAAAATTCATTAGTAAAAAATGTTATATCAATTTCTTATCGTTACTTTCATAGGCATGCGTGAATGTTTTTTGAAATTATTACTTTATTATTTTATTCACATAGTCAAGGTGTGGATTTTATTGACTTTCATTTATCTCAATTTATATCAAAATTTTTATTGTCAGTTGTAAACTCTCTCTTGCAATATCAAAATTGAACTTTTGACGGTAGATCCTTTGTAATATATTACACCTATACTTCCTAAGATTACAATAAACCATTATGAAAACGAACTCGTCTTATTTTATTGAATCTTCTTCGATTCATAAATAGATAATTATTATATTTACGTAACTAATTTTTTTCTTCGTTTACAGCCATATAAAATTATTAAAATTGAAAATTTATCATTTTAAATTCTTAGAATATTACTTTTTGATAATGTTAAAATTGACATTCATATTTTTCGGTGAGAAATATAATATCCAATCTTATAAAAACTAAGCTTTCTACACGCTGAATTGAGCTTCAACAATATTGCTCTTACGTTACTTTTTTTAAGGACATTAAAAAATCCTAGTAATGTATAATTTCTTCAATACTTAACGTCACGGTTTTTTACATATTTATTAATATTTCATTCTTGCTCTCTCACGGTGCCAAAATTCAGTTACACACAGGAAAGAGATCAATTATCATCCTAAGCTGAATGTCGAAGTATACTTTCATTGAAAAGGAATGTATGTAATATAGTTTCAAAAATTTTTCTTAACTTCACGAATATCATTCATTATCAACGAACCGAAGTGCAATAGTACTGATTTAACAACAGCTGAACATAGTTGATATTTTTGATGAACACCAAGTAAAAAATATAAATTGAGTTTTTGCGTAAGTATCATTTAAAAGTAAAGAAGTTTAATAATCTATAGTTTTTAGTATACTCGACGAATCTCCAATAATTTGACATAAAAAATCTATTCCATCCAAATAATCTTTAAAAAAATCACATTAAAAAAGACTAGACACGGCATAGATATAAAATAAGTCTGTTATTACGTGATTATAGTCTGCGATTATTTCTATGCGATTATCACCAATGATCAAAATATGTATTTATTTAATAATAAAGATGATTAAATAAAAATTTTTTAAAATAAACTTAATTCACAACTTAATTTGGCCGACAAAAATCAAGATCACTGTACTCCATATCCATTCACGTCAAATCATTTAAAAAAAAAATTCGTCGTCTCTCACTCACGTACACGCGTGCATATTATGGGCGACAGATGCTTGGAGTTGTTTGTAATATGTACAAGTGATTGCAGTATACATAATAATGTTTCAAGCTTTTTCGAGCGAGTGGTGGATTTCCATAATTCGTGTGTGGCGAAAGGAGGTGCTCTAATACCAGGTACCTGCTTGCGAGCCCGTCATAATAGTCGGCGAGTCGAGTTCGGTCTCATCAGCTGCTGTGCCGCCGTTCGGCCAGGCTCGGTGCGTCTCGACGCCCAGCAATGTGTGCTGGTCCTCGTCAAATTGACGCTCGGGAAATGACACGCCATCACCAAAACTG
Source organism: Trichogramma dendrolimi (assembly GCA_034770305.1). Lineage (NCBI taxonomy): Eukaryota > Metazoa > Arthropoda > Insecta > Hymenoptera > Trichogrammatidae > Trichogramma > Trichogramma dendrolimi. Next base: position 965,676 of record JAPMIB010000007.1, on the reverse strand, counting down.
AAAATACCGTTTTCAAGTCCAATTCTGTCACGCTCAACTTATTTTTCTTTTCTCTATGATTTATTATGCTTTGGAATCGAGTGTCCGAACTGATGACGATAAATACGATTTGATGCGTCTGATTTTTATAATACGACTCACGATGAATTAACGATTGAAAAGAAAGAAAAAGCTATCTAATTTCCATAGTTCGTATTACGAAGATTATGAACCTGAAACTTGTAACCACATGCACAATACCTCTTGAGATCGAATTCATACACAATGGGTTACGTGTGTACAAGGGAACGACTTCGTGGTATAATTATTCGCTCAAGCAGTGAGACACAAGGGAGATATGACCTTACTAATGATCGAAGCTTTAATCTGTCGTGCGAGCATTATCTCTGGACGACGCTTGATTCAATTTTCTGTACACTGCAGATAGCTCGACATATGGGCTTATGATACTTAATTTTCGTGCCTACTCATCTAAAGCAGTTAATGTAAAAAGGCTCTTTCGGATTAATCACTAGGATTGCGTAATTTCATTTGTGCTGTTCACTTCGATTTGATTGCCACATTACACATTGAGCATGTTTAATTTTTAATTGACTAAGAATAGTGTGAAATGATAGATAGTAATGATAGTCACAAACAACTGATAGATATAATAATGATATAGAATTAAGACGTTATAAAAGGGAAAAAAATGAAAAAATTGGAGTGGAGGGGAGAAATGGATATGATAAGGTCAGAGATATATTTCATCTCCACACATCGAGAATATAGTGAACAGTTAATCTAAAAAAAAGTCAAGCAGATAAAAAAAAATAGTGTTAAACGTGCAATAAACATTCAAAATAAAGAACAGCGGCTTCTTTCTCATTTCTAATTTTATTCTCATGAATTCTAAAAGCACCATTAAAATGATTAATGAATGTTAGCGCAAAAAAGCGTGAAAAAAAATTGTTCAAGTCACGTCTCTCATCGGCAATTTTCACTGAGCGAAAAACTTTATTAATTTATGTTGTTGATTAGTATATCACATTATGAAGCGTAACATAACATAACATTTACAACAAACGTAGGAAAAAAAATATCGCGAATTTTGAAAGTCAAACAAAATACCAAGAGAAAAAAATGAAACGCCGCGTGCAGTTAGTTATTAAGAGTTACTTAAAGAATTCTGCGATGTAGAAAATGCTGACCTGTTTTGAGTATTTCCCATCGAGTCGTACGTATTGGAAGCCCCCTCGACTTGGCGTATCGGAAAGATCCAGCCATTTCCGAGGCTAGAACATAATACAATATTCACAGCAAGAAAACAAAAAAGAGACCGGTATGTTCTGCCTATAAAACTTTGCCTACCGATACTTCTGTTTTTTCTTTTCGACGCGATTGCAATTTCAGCCAAAATGGTAGAAAATTCAAGTAGATAAAAAATGAAGCCGTTATAGGAGTAATAATCGTGCCTTTGATCCATAAAATCAATTGCGACTTAGCAATAAAGTAGAGAGTGAAAAATAAAAATTATACTCAAACACTGTACATTAATGTAAACTTAAAAATGTGCATAAAAATTACAATCACAATATACATGTGCATAAATGTACAATACTTGAAAAGCAATGCAACAAAGGTATCAATTACTGAAAAAAAAACAAAAATAATCTACTTTCTTTCAAAAATCAAAAATATCTCAACGTCGTAATCCATCAGGTATTGTGCAGTTGGTTTCTTTTTTGCTCTTAAAACGTCTTTACAACTATACATTTTTTTAAGTAAATAATTCATGTGTTATGTTTACACGTTTATATATATTCGCGTATGTGTTCAACGCGGAAGACACGCGACGCGCAACGCATTGAACTAGTAACCCAGATACAAATAACACCTCGTGTGACTGCGTCGTTCTGCGGATAAAGCGAACAACTCATCGATACAAAGCTAAAACATTTTCATTGGCCGAGAGAAAATTTTGCTTGTTTTATATTCTAAAATATTATTCGCGATAAAAAAATTTTATTTTTATTTATTACAGCGAAGATATGCAAAACTATCTTAAAATAGTTGCGTTCAAACAAAATTGCAGCGATATATATTTAGGTAGCAGAATGAGACACATTAAATGTTTAAGTATCGTACCTCGTATATACTTATACATAAAATAGACTTCACACGAGAGTGTATTTTTAGTAAGACTATGGTACTTTCGTCGGCGCGAATAAGTAATTGCGTTTTTTGATTTTAGTTGAATCGTGACATCGATTTACGTCCGTTTATAAGAGTAAAATAAGCACTCAGAATTGATTATTTACCTGGTGAAAATTGGCAGGAACCATAAACGAGGAATATCTCCAAAAACTTCTTGGAAATTATTCAGTTTTCCAAGACTGAAACCATTCCTATCTTTTCCTGAACGGAAAACTGGGTGCCTAAAGGCCTCTGTAATAATTTTTTTCATTTGAATTTAAAAATGGATATTTTACAAATGAATTTTTCATTGATGATTTAATTTTATAAATAAATTTTTTAATTGATGATTATTATTTACCTAGAGTTGTTCTGTTGTTCAATGTAAGGAAACAGTGGTAGAAAAAAAGTGAGCTTAAACTAAGGAAAAACATCCCAGCAACAATGAATAAAAAGATTACATGAAATGTTCCAGGCCCCGATTGTTTTACCTGTTGACCAAAAAAATATTTTATGGAAAATACCAGATTAATCAAAAGCAAAAACCCAGCACTAAGCAAATTTAGTATGAGCATTCATTGATTGTGTAAAGTACTTACTTTGAAGAATATTATAAAATGTTCCAAAGTTGTAAGAGAAATAAATAAGGTGTATAATGTAGCATAGCCCAAAAATAAGATGAAGAATTTGTAATTGTGGAAGCCTACACAATTATTCACCCAGGGACAATGATGGTCCATTTTGAGAACACATTGGCTGCACACACTGCAATGGTGGCATCTGTCAGGTTTAATTATTTTACAATATTCACAAAATCTAATTTCTGGAAAGTTTTTTGTACATTAATTGAATGAAAAACTTTTAATTGATATCATTTTTTTGTTTGCTATAATACCTCCTTTTATGGTTCTAGTTACTACTGGCAAATCTTTAGCATAATCATTTATAACTTCACTCATAGCATCATTATTTCCTATTAAAGCTTGCATTCTGTCAAGAGAGTCTTGTTGAAGTATGAACTGAAATAAAAATATTAGTAAGTAAATTCAAAACTAAATGAAATTTATAAATGTTCTATGTACCTTTTCTGGAATTTTGATTAAATTTGTTGCTACTGTTTTCCAATAAGACCATATTAATAAAATAAAGAATATGTGGAAAACAATTAGGTAGATGGCTAAAAATAAAAATAATGAAGAGTTATTTTTAGTTTTACATTAATAATTCAATTTTCATAATGAATAATTCTTACCTTGAGCAACTTTGTTAGGGACCATGTCTGAAATAAAATAAACAAAAGCATTAAGTGATTAGTTCATTCAACTAAATAAAATATTTAAAAAAATAACAAGCATTTTTTGTGAAAAATCTAATTTTAAAACAATGGATACTTTATTTTTATGGCTTGTAATAAAATCATCATCACTGGATATGTTGTATAAACATTTGAAAATAAACTTTAATGCATGTTTAACACTTTAAATAGATAGACTCTCATTTATACAATAATTTTAGAAAATTTAGTACAACAAAATTTAGTCATGAACCAAATGATGTATGGTCATGAAGCAATAGCACATTGAAATATTTTATCACAAAATCTTGTTCCATTGAAACCTAGATATTTTTATTTTTAGTGATCATTTTATGTTGACCTTACTTCTTTTAACTCAAAATCACATGTTTAGGCCATAAGCAAAGTGTACTTGTATCATCAATCGATCAGAAAAATAATCGTATCAGTGACACATACTGGCAATACTACGTAAAGAATAAACAATAAAACAATAAAACTCACTCATGCAAAATGGTACGACGAAGGCGTAATACGACCAGGCCGTGATAGTCAGGATGAAGAGCACTGGGAACCATTTGCATATCCTTATGCATTGCCAGCAAAAGTCGCGCTTTTCCGTGTCCATGTTGTTGGTACGCTGCCTCATGGCACGCGGCATGTGCGCCCTGAGATACTTGGATAATCCTGGTCGGGTCGTCGACGAGCCCGATGACGTATCGCTAATACTATCCTCTGATAGTCGAGTAACCGCTGCGGACGACGACGATGTACCTGGTGGACGACGATCCTGTGGCGCCGTGCGCCATTGGGACGTTGACGAGCCTCCTCTTCCTCCGTCGCGTACAGTCTGCACTTCGTCGGCCGACGACGTGGAAATTCGCGGGGAAAACGACACGCTCGGCACCTCCTTCAGCTTCGATATTTTATTCTATAATACTATCGCTGAACGAGAGATTGATGCCTTATCGATAGCGGATTTTTTTTTCCTCTTCTCCTTTCGCGCACTCGTCGACACACAAGCACTCGGAGCTGCTCTCTTGGTATGCGGCGCGCAACGAGAACGAGTTTGACGCGTAATGTATATAATATAATAATTATTATAAAGTCGTGTCGAGCGGTTGTAATTGAGAGAGGGATTCTCACATATATACGCAGCACCGATTACTTACGCACGCACACACGACACCGTGGACATGATCTCTGTGCGTACATGTAAAGAGACGTTTAGTACGCGCAGTGCTGTACGTATAGGCCAAAGCGCGGAGTTGTTTTGATGATATGTTTAATATTATTCGCAATCGCCTGCTGCGGACACTCAATTATTATGAGAGATGCGTATGCTATATTGTGTGAATATGAGCGATCGAGGGAGGTGCGGCCTTTGACGACTCGGCCACGACACTGCAGACGCGACGGCTAACTCCAGCGAAGAGATTTGCCACGCGTGAATCGTATACACAATTATATATAGCAGCAGAGATTTTGCGGAATAATAATTCCCTGCAAAAACCACGCACCACGACGACGATTATGGCGACTTTGGCTCTGTGTGTTGTCATGCATAGGTTAGGATGGCTGCAAAACACAAGGCGATAACGTAGATCTCTATGTTGCTCCGAAATTTGACAATTTTTGAAAAGCGCGCGCATTTCGGTGTTTATTTTGAATGTCATTGCCGTTCAAATATTTACTTTTTGAGTTGAGGGATGCAGAATGACTGGAAAGCTCTATTGTACAATTTTTCCGTTCTTAAATTTATTAAAATAAATATTTCTCATTTATTTCCTCTCTTGTATAAACATATCGGATCAGCATCTCATTTAACAATTGAAATCTATGTACAAGTTAACAGAAGTATAAAATTTTCTTTAAAACATGAACCCAAGACGCTGAATCCATTTGAGGCCTGTCTCGGTGGTCGTTTTCGGCTTGTATTCAAGACCTATGTAATCTTTGTAATCGTTCTCTTCCAACAGTCGGAATACATAAGCGTAATCTATTTCTCCTTTGGTATCGGGTTCTCCTCTGTGCGGTACCTGAGCTACTTGCACGTGTCCTGAAATAAGCACGAGACGTGAATAAAGAAAAAAAAAATTAATCACGAGACGGGTTTTTTCGGCAATATCCCCCAGAAAGAACAGATGATGCATTCCGAACCGAAAATACACATGTTTTGTTTTATCTTACGGTGCATTTTGATAGCGAAAGCCCGTCGAAATAATGCTTCTCACGTTACATTAACGTAAGACGATCATCTTATTCTTTTGGGGACATTTGAGGTTTGATTCTTAGCCTGGTGAATAAAAATAAATTTTACCAATATGTGGACGGAGTTTCTCGATTGAATTGGTTATTCTGCCTTGTATTTGCTGAAGATGGAAAACATCAAGAAGTAGTCTAAGATTTGGACTATTTATTTTCGTTATTACTTCAATTGCTGAAATTAAATGAATAATTTTTTTTAATCTCTTTCTACCTAGTTAAAATTTTTATTTAGTTAAAATAGTTTACCCCTTTCATAGGAGTTTAAGTAATAGCCTGGAACTGTAATAGGATTGATAGGCTCAATAAGACCTATAATATCTTCAGATGCAAACTTTTCTACAGCATATCTTAAATTGTTCTCATAAGCAGTGTGATTTTCCTGAGTTGGATTAACTACTTTTCCAGACATAACATGGATTCTAAAAAAATAATGAAATATGTTTTATGATTTTGTTTAAAGTTAATTAATAATATGAATGTACATTTTATGAACTCACTTTTTACATTTCAATGCCTTAGCATAGTTTATAGTTGTTTCAATACTTTTTTTGAAGTCTTCCTCTTTTCCTGGAATGGCAGCAAAACCAAGCTCTCCTTTCGAAGTATCTCCTAAAGATTTTGAATGAAAATGTCAATAAATGATGATCAAATTAAAGTTTTTTCATTTTTTAAAGAAAAGTTACCTGTATAAACATTTATGAGCACTTGATCGACTCCCGCTTCTTCTTTAGCTCTGACCACTTGCTCGACGCTGAATCCCAGAGGGAATCCCGACTCGACGGCCACGAAGCCGGCTTCTTTTGCGAGCGCATATCTGCCGAGAAAGTTTTCCTCCTCTTGAAACAGGAAGGACAGATTGCAGGCGAATTCGTGCGACATCCTCAGGCGTTTCTGTAAGCAAAATCGACGTGTTTTCTTCAACAAACTGTGCGCGTGACAGCAACTTTGAAACTGTGCAGAGCTGTTCGCATGAGTATACGAGCGAGTCGACAACTCGTAAAATAGCTAGAACTTATCGCTCGCGTCTCTTATCGAACGCAATCTTGGGGCTTATCTATGCGAGATACACTCGACAACATAGCGAGATCACGTAAACGCCGTTATGAAGTGCGCTAAACTACGATGTGTCGATTTTGAAATCATCCACCGTGAAGTAAACAACAACCATACAATATAAGTCATATAAAGTTGCAGTGTCACCCTCTTGCATAAATTACATTATACGAATGTAAATCCGCGTACTATTCTATCTCCGTCTCTCTGCCTCTCTCACCGGTCGGCCGTAATCCTCCTCGGACCACTCGATGCCCAATTTGGCCTCCTCGCGTATCCTCTTGATCGTCCTCTCGGAGACGCGCGTGTACAGGGCGGCCCGTCTCGTGGCCTGCCTCAGCGGGCAGATGAGGCACTTCTGCTTGGCCTCCTGGTCGCAGGCGTCCACGATGCAGTGTATGAGCTCGCGCTCCTTGCTGCGAATCGTCGTGCCTTTCTGCCTGCATCGCATGTGACGCCTCTCCACGTAGGGGCTCGCGTCCTCGTCGCTGTCCGACAGGTTGTACATCTCCTTGAGCATCTCCACGTCCTGCTCGGCTTCCTCCTCCTGCGTCAGTGGCCTCTTGGCTTGCTTATTGCTCGCTGATCTCGTTCTCGGCATCGTGATTCTATGTTCACGTTTACGCGAATTATGACACTCGCCCGCGTGCGTTTGTGTATATTATTATTTTGCACGGTTCAGATCCTACCAACGTGCAGCAGACGACTGCCCCGTCGTGCCGTTATATTATTGTTGCTCCAGTTTTAGGTTATGTGCGAGCGCGAGCGAACGAACGCGTATGCAAAATTAATACGCACTGTGCAGCTAGCAGTGTTTGTTATTTTGAATAGCTACCTTGCTGTTAAGCTCGATCGGCTCGTCGAGTAATGTAAACAACGCCGCCGCAGTAGGTGGGCCGCAGCAGTTGTCGTCTTCGAAAGTCGCAGAGTGTCAGCAGCTGTAATAAAATTCGCGAACCGACCACACGCGAAGAAGAGCATAATCGGGCGTGTCGACCCTTTCCACTCAGACTCCACTGCGTGCGTATTTACATTTTCTTTGTAAAAGCAAAGAAGATAGACACGTATAGAAGCACAGAACTATAGGGGCGATTGAGGCTGGCTCATATGGTACCAAAACCAACTTCAAGGGGGCGCGGCGAGCAACCTAAGCCTGTAATTTATAAGCAACATTTAGTCATCTGCTTGTAACGTCTTCGTGGTCGAGTGGTCAAGCGCTCGGCTTTGTCTTTTGCGTCGACTGGTCGGGCATTGGTTCAATCCCAGCCTGCGGATATTTTTTTTACATGTTTTTTTCTTTAATTACAAAGAATTAAAGTAAGGATTTCGCTTTTAGCTAATATTGGTTATAAAATTAAAAATACTTTGATAAATTTATTTATTAAAAGTTTTTTTAAAATGGGAAAAATAATAATCAAGTGATACGGTCCATTTAAAATTTGAGTCCGAGATATATTTTCATAAAAAAGAAACTTCATTTAATCAAATTGACATGAAATGTTTCTTCGAGGCCATACATATAAATTAATTTAATTTAATTTGCGTTTGAATTAAATGTGATTTTTCATTTTTTTACTCGAAAAAAAACATGAAAAAAAACGTTTGATTATCAATGTAATTTTAATTTTATGACCAATATCAGCTAAAAACGAAATCCTTACTTTAATTCTTTGTAATTAAAGAAAAAAACATGTAAAAAAAATATCCGCAGGCTGGGATTGAACCAATGCCCGACCGGTCGACGCAAAAGACAAAGCCGAGCGCTTGACCACTCGACCACGAAGATGTTACACACCAAGGACTAAATGTTGCTTATGAATTACAGGCTTAGGTTGCTCGCCGCGCCCCCTTGAAGTTGGTTTTGGTACCATATGAGCCAGCCTCAATTTTTACTTAAGCTCTGGGCTTCTATACGTGTCTATCTTCTTTGGTAAAAGAGAGGAGAGAAAGATTGCACAACTTGGATGTGTCAGACACAGCACAGCGATCGTACAGGTGCCGACTATCCGACTGCATTCGACGCGCGTGTGTACCATTGATAGAGATTCGTGAAGGCGCGACTCGAGAGCAAAGTTTTTATAAACCGCAAGCACTCATATTTATTTATTATAAATATGATAAAATACGTACCATTTCTGTTTCAGACATCGTGCTGCTACAGATTGTCATCTGCCCTTGATTCGACTGTCAATATCGGTGCTCTGCACATGAAATTAAAAATAGAAAAATTAGAAATAGAAATTAAATTGAATCGCAAAGTAACTATTGTTGTTTAAAACCCAAAGCGGCTTTGTTAAATGATATTTTAAGTATAAAAAAATCCTACAGAATCATCGAAAATTCTAGTTTTTTTGCTTAATTTTTCATTGTAAAAGTTAGCCATTTTCGAGCTTTTTAAACATAAAATGTGGAATGTCATGAAAACTATACACTTTACAGAAAAATGTCAAGAGACCTTTTTTGCTCAAAATTGTTTAATTTACTCATTATTAGTAGTTACTGCACCAAAAACATTAATTTAAACGATTTATTTAAAACCATTTGTTTAAACAATTTTTGGCACGTTTGTTGCCTAAAAACGTACAAACTCGGATTCGAAACATTCAAATTCGTGTTCAGAAAAGCCGAAAGTGAAATAAGAAAATACTCTCCTTCCTCGCCTGTCAATCAAATTCACTTTACTCGAGTGTATTTCTTGGAATTCGAATCTAGTTTACTCATATATTATAATGGCTTCGATGGCTACTATATATAATATGTATTATAATCGTATGCGGTCAAGATGGTTCGAGGCCCCAAGTGTTTACCACATTTTTCACTCCTCTCGTGCCATCGTACGACACAATAAAAACGCATACGATTCGCAAACCTCGAATAAAAGGAAATCTCGGTAAACCATATCCGGCAGAGATTTTCAGAGGCAAGCTCATTTCCACTTGGCTCTGGGGGAAATGATTACGGTTTATAAGATCGTTTGCACAGCTGGCACTAAACGAGTTCAACTTATCTTTCCACCCACTTGGCCAAATGTACAACTCGCATCGAATGATTGATTTTTAAGATAAAAACTCGTGTCAGGAATTCATAAGAATACAAGAGATAATGTAAATGCAAGATTATGTGAAAGTATGTTAGAATTCATCATTAAAATGTACCACTCGATCAACCTCCTTAGAATAAATTATATTTGAACGTGACGAGGTGAATGAGAAACTTTTCCTCGGTGTATGTGTTCCTCATTCAATCCGTAACTTTAATTACTTCGTGTCCGTTTAATGTCATCTTAAACGACGCCTCCTTCTTTTTTCGATCAATCTTAATGGGATGCCTATTCATGCGGAGGTGGCCAGCTGGCCTGCCTATTCATGCGGAGGTGGCCAGCTGGCCTGCCTATTTAGAATTCGAAATTCGAACACCTAATTGAACAGTACATCTGGGCTGCATTGAAAAAAACAATGGGCGGTCTGGGAATTCATCTCTTGCTAAGCCTCAAGACGCGCCAAAACATTTTAACATAATTTTGAAAATAAATTCTTAAAATTGATTTTTTTGACGCGATAAAATTTTAACAAATACAATTCTAAATAAAAAATGTTTCTCTTTATGTTTCTATTAGGTTGATAGATTTAGGGATACATAACATTTTATATTTGAAACCACTCGAAAATGATCATCGATCTTTGATAACGAAAAATTAAATGAAAAACAGAAAATGTTGACTTTTTCACAACGTTTTCTAGGTAATAAAATATCTCTTTACAAAGCCCTACTGAATTTTAAACAATTTTATTACTTTGAAAAACTATCAAACAAAATTAACAACAATGATCAGCAATTCGTAAGCAGAAAAAATGATTAAGAAAAATCGTTGTAGTAACAGCGAAGCTAGAGCTTGAACTAATTAAATTTTTTCCAATTGTTGCTTCTTCAACGGATCCACAAACAAAATGAGAATCAAGAAATTGTCGCTGAGTTCGCGCGTCAAAGATATATGGCTGAAACTGCGTCTAGTATACAGCTCTTCTATGGGGCAATTTATTCGATCGTCGAAGCTTTTATCGAGCCATTATACTCATTCGCGTGTAAATAAATAAAATTTATATATCGCGTCGTCTCTTTGAAGTCGCGGATTAATTTTTGTTTTTCCATAAATTCTGCCTGCGATGAAAATCTGAGCCACTGGCCGCGATACGATCGCCAAGACACATAACAAAAACCTACATTTTATTATTATTAATGTCTCTTTAACGCGACGCTTAAGCTCGGAACGCTCGGCCGATTTTTCTAGAAAGAAACAATTTGACGCTTCGATGGAAATACATAATATATGTACTCGCTTGGGTTTAAAAAACGATCGTTTGAAAGGAGTAAAAAATAAAAAACGTCGCAGCAGCGTAATATAAAATTTCATTACCAGTTTGACCTTGAATCTCTTCGTCTAAAACGAGCTCGAGTGAGAAAGAGAGAGAGAGAGAGAGAGAAAGAGCGAAAGAGTCTACGGTATGTGCACCACGTGCAATTGGCGGACGAGTGCTAAAAGTTGATTATCCTATCGAGCAAGACTCGAGTTGTATACACGGCGGAACGCAGCCGAGAGCGAGTGCGCGTCAGTCACAAGCTCGGCTCGTGTACATGCATATATAGCTCCTGTACACACATAAATGCGTTTCACTGATCGATGAAGTCACCCAAGCGTAGTGAGCTTCGAATGGCTTTGCGATCGAACAGAATGACTCATATCTTTCTCGCAGCGAGATGAAAGGAGAAAAACGATCAAGCACATGTGGTGGTCACTTTTTTCATTTATCAGGAAGTGATGGCCCGTACAATATGTATGTGAAATACGTGTAAGAGGAAATCGCCGATGAATTGCAGCTAAAACCAAATATACAGTACACTATAGCGTAAGATCATTGGCTCTAAGCGTTTCATTATAATAGCTCGTGTACAGGCTTAAAAGTGATTCGCGCGCAAAATGAGTGCATATCATCCACACGCGGTAAGTATATAAGTGTGCAGTTGCACATGCGTATATATATATATATATCTGCATGCCCATTACATAGACAAAGAAGGCCGCGATCGCGAGCTTACGTGTCAACGAACTACCGCGACTATATAGCATCTAGCTGCTGCTGTGTATACGAGAGCGCACAACGCACAAGAACAGACGCTGTACGTTATAGCTCGTGATATGCGTGTGTACGCGGAAAATATTTCGATCCGTTTAGCTCGTGATAGTCGTTGCTTATCAAGCAAAGATCGAATACTTTACATCGCCGACTGTTGCCAGAAGAAAGAGAGAAAAATCATTGGTTTCGTCGTTGTGAGCGCGAGCGAGCGGTCATCGTTCAACAAATGCATTCTCGATTTGAATAATAACATAACAATACGATAATATAATAATGGTATAATGTTATACAAGTCACCGATAGATGGCGAATACAAATCGTAATTCCCACGAACGATTTAATAAAGTTTACCGTACAAAAGTACTGGTCGATTCAATTACATCAATTTTACTCGAATGTAGGTAATTCCAGCTCCTAGAGATTATTAATATATTTGATTGCAAGCGAGACTCAAAACATTTTTCAACTCTTTGTGATCATTAACTCGTGTTTTCTCACCCTTTGATCGTAACAAAAATCTCATTTTACGAACAAAATATTTAAAATTACCGCGTGCAACTAGTGCGACTTGAAAGATGACTCACCCAGAAATTATTTGCCCCTGTGTTCGGGCACTTGTTGCGTTATTTAATAATTTTTTGAGCGCCCGGGGGAGAAAAAAAACTCTCCCAAAAGAAAATTAAGTTTTACAATTTACCAAATTGTTCAATAAGCTGATGTAATAACTCTCGTTTAATTTTACCGAATCGATGAAATTTCCATTATTACGATTGAGTTTTTTCCCAGTTCGTATTGAAAAAAAGTTCTTTTCGCGCTAATCATTGCTAAAATATAAAATATTGTAACGTCGTGGGCCCTAAAAAAGCACCAACTTCGCCAACAAGAGATCTCAGCTGAGTTTGAAACTTGAATTTTCGCGATTGCACTCGCGGCTCTCTCGGCTCGGCTACAATAATAATAATATATATAGTAAAAGCGCGAATATCGATCGGGTTAGTTTCCGCTCTCGCCTATATATTCCTCTCTCTCTCTCTCTCTTTGATTTTCAACAACGCCTGCGCACACTGGCCGCAAGCATACATTGCACGAACGAGCGTGTCCAGCGTATATAACGTCTGAGTATGTGTGCGTGTGTGGATATATAGATATATGCGCGAGACTTGCTAACTCGACTGCTGCTGCTGCTATTGCAAATAAAGCCCAGTGCTGGCTTGGTAAGCGACAGACAGTCGGAAGCTTCCACATGAGACAGATGGACGTGCTCGGCGCCTTGGCACCAGTAGAAGCAGCAGCACCACCACCACCAGTACCACCAAGCCAATCAATCATTATCATCGTTGCGTCGGGTCCTTTGTGCAAGTGCAAAAGTGGTTTAAGCAGCGACGGCAGATAATCGCACACATAGACGTATCCGCGTCTACATGGAGCAAGACGTCACTGCTGTTGTCGCCGCCGCCACCCCTTATGCTCATCAACGTAGTAGCTGTGGCTGTCACTGTAGTTCCTACGAGCCCTTGGAATTGGGTCTCTGTGTTAAAAGCTCAGAGCCGCCAACCACAGCAGCAGCAGCAGCGCTCACAGCTGATATTATAGAGGGGGACTGCTGCTTTGCGCTTCCTTATCAGCTGCTCAACGCGACGACTGCAAGCTCGACTCGCATCAGCAGCAGCAGAAGCAGCAGCAACTCGAGTCAGCTTCGTATGTACAATAATAAATAACACAAACAAGACGATAGACGTAGAGTAATCGCGCGCGTTGCTTCTTCACTTTTTTTTTCCTTAAAAGTTTATGCAACGAGCTAATAAATACCCGCTCGACTTTTACGACGATGATGAAATACGCCGTTGTTTTTACGCGCTGCGCGCCTCCAAGCTCGCTCACACACACACACACACACCAGACACACGCGAGTATTATAATATGTATAACCAAAGCTCATCGTTTTCATTGTTTCGCGCGTATATAAGAGAACGTTCGACAATATACTTAAGCTCGCTCGAAGCATGCGATGTAACAATGATGATCGTTGTGTGCACGCGACATCGTGGCCCCTTGTCCAAATTAAGCTCGAGTTTGTTCTTCAGGATAAACGTTCATTATTGCGCGGGTGGCCGATCAGTACCTATGTATATCTAACATACTGCATATAACAGACTAGTCATCGATCGCCAGTACGTCTCTCTGTTATACATACGTACATGAGTATGTACATAAAACGCACACACACTCGCAGCAGCCGAGGCATATGATGCACATTGACGTACGTACAGCTTGGAAATTTGCATTTGCAGTATCGGTCGTCGTGCGTCTGCTCGTCGCGGTCCAAGTCACGCGCCTCTGTGCTGCTGCTGCTGCTGCAGCTCTGCCAGCTCTTGCTCGCGTGCGCGACTCGTGCAATTGACGAAAAACACACGTTATGTATTATGATGATGATGATTGACGCTCGTCTATTCGCTGGGATTTCAAGGTTTTATCCGAAAACTACTCGTCGCGATGTACAGTACAATATTCGCGTACGAATAGATACGAATTGCCCACGAGATATCCCAACGCGCTGTATAACGTAATGCACACACATACACATATTAAGCTCGACCTGCGCCGCGCTGAAATTTCTTTGCGCGCGGCCATGCATTACTCATCTTTTGTCATAGAGATGCAGTCGTATTTTACGCGCGAGACAAAAAGTTCCGCCGAGTGCGGAGTGCGTCACGTAATATGTATAACACGCGCACGCGACGATATATTTTACGATACGTAAGACTATGCAGAGGCTGATGCAGCTTTCGTTGCAACAAAAAAGAATCGCTGCCTAAACACGATGTATAATACGTATCGTGCGCGACGAGCGGGGTGAGACACGTGCGATTAAATCGGTCGCACGTGTTGCCGAACGTATAATACGTATAATACGACAAATTTTGCACATTGTTGCGTCGAGCGCGCGTGCTTCATATATTCACGTATCACCGTTGAAAATATTTAGTTTAACGTTGATCTAAAAGTGGAGGAAGCTTTTTTTCCTTCGCGTAGACATGAACTCATATTCATGTAAAAACATTGAAATTAATTTGATTTGATTTAAATTCGAATGTATCCGATTAATTTTAAATGAGTAAAGATAATTTTTTCTACGCCGGCTTTTGACTTATACAATTACTGATACCTTACCACTTGCAGATTTACACATAAAAGGTACTGGCCATCTGGTGGTTAAATATGATAACAAATCAACCAGTAATGATTCAATAATTTTCAACGAAGATTTCCTTTTTAAATACCTCGCAACAAGTTCAGTATCGGTTACTTTAACTTTAATGGCTGATTTCGAATTTTTTTCAACAGTGTATCGATATTTAATTCAATGTATAGTCACATTCAGATATCATGTAAATTTTTGGGCGTTGAAGGCGTGAAAGATTATGCATTATAATCGCACCAATATACAATCGAAAAGATAATCCAATCAAATGCATAAAATAATTTTCTTTTCGTAACAATTTTTCGAAGAATCTGTCAAATGCTCGTTACAAATTAATCACGTACATCGCGATATACGTTTTAGTGAAATCGTATCTGCTGCACCACGTCATGCATTCACGCATCCAAGTCCATTATATGGGCGCGAGATTAGACAAGCGATTATCATAATATCAGATATTAGCTCGAGCGCGAGCGAAAGTCTTTCGCTCGAAATTCCACTCATAATTGCACAGTGTACGAACGTGACTTTTCTTTCTCGCTCCCCAGATTTTAGCGGCCAACCCAGAGAAGGTGTCATCGATTGCTGATCAGCAACAGCAGTCGCAAATTATATACACACGATAGAAGCATCTCTCTTGCAACAGGTAATTGAACTTTGACCGTGAATTCGTCGACTCTGTGTCAAAATCGTGTGTGTGTGTGTGTGCTCATCACGTGACTCGTCTTATTTGCTATTTACAGATAAATCGATCATTGTCCTACTGACATCGGCAGAAAAAGGTGGATGTAACCAGAAAATTAACAAGTCGCAACCGATTCTGTTACAAAATATATATTACATTATATATTCATTATATATTATAACCGGCACATCACGAAGATTACCGCAGCCACTAACAGACACATAATATTCCACATAATACATAGATCGATATCAGCTATACGTGTGTTTGCAACGCTGCCTCATCAGGGCACAAAAGCCAGCGATCCAATGTATCCGGGTTCTCGCGCCGGAGCCCTCG
This sequence comes from Trichogramma dendrolimi, assembly GCA_034770305.1. Classification (NCBI taxonomy): domain Eukaryota; kingdom Metazoa; phylum Arthropoda; class Insecta; order Hymenoptera; family Trichogrammatidae; genus Trichogramma; species Trichogramma dendrolimi. The sequence goes on along the minus strand of JAPMIB010000007.1, from coordinate 949,528 downwards.
CGAGCAGCGACGAAGAAAACGAAGACAGTTGCAATAGTTTCAGTGCCGCGAAATCGTTGTCGAGCAGTAGTGTCAATAAACAGTCTTCGACGTTGCTAGCAGCATGTCGTTGCCGCGCGAGTGGAGTCTGCATCACAATCCGCAGCAGGAGCTGCTCTATTACGGCCGGTCGTCGGTGCCCAGCTGTCATGCAGGTTGCACCGGTGCGATGGCCGGCTTGCCACTCAACGGGGACCAGCCGCTCATCGTCACGGCGTCGTCCCAGGAGATGGTGTCGACGCAGCAGCAGCAGCAGCAGCAGCAGGCGCACGTCATCGACGAGAACATGAATCAGCAGCACGCCAATCTGCTGGGCTCGTTGTTTTCCATACACTCGGCGCCGGTCTTCGACGTGTCCAACGGAGCCGACGACGCGGCCGTGAGGTACGTCAGTCGACATCCTCTCCTTTTTTGTGCAAATACTTACTCGTGCCATTAATAATAATTCTAGGCCGGCATCACTGGTGGTGCAAGCCACGGCCACGTCGACTCCGCTGGTCCCGCCGCACATCAGCCCGCCCGACACCATCGAGGACGAGGACAACGACAATCTGCTGACAATATCCTCGCTGACGGCTCGGCCGCTCATCGCCAAGTCGCGCGAGCTCAGCAGCAACAAGCGCAAACAGACGGCCAACGGCAGCCAGCAGCAGAAGAAAGCCCAGAAGAAGCGCAAACGGCTCGAGGACAAGCGTCGCGAGCGACACAGGCTCGAGCGCAAGCTGCACCTGGTGGAGCCGCTCGACGGCGGCTACGGCTGGGTCGTCGTGTTCGGCGCCTTCTTCGTGCAGTTCTGGGTGGCGGGCCTCGTCAAGTCCTACGGCGTCCTCTACGTCGAGGTCATGGAGATGTTCAGCGACTCGTCGGCCACCGTCGCATCCTGGATACCGGCCATACTCTCGGCCCTCTGCTTGGCTCTAGGTCGGTGATTACGCACTTTTCTTTTTTTTTAACCCGTAACGCACGCTACCCCCCGATGCATCGCGCGTGTTTGCAGTTGGCTGCACATATAAAATCGATTTATGTGCAAAATTGATCCGGCAGCTCGCTTCGGCTCCGCGACGGAATATAACGATGTTTACTTATTTTCAAAATCAATATTTAACGCGCGGCAATCAAAGCTCCGAGCGGATGGCGGCGCGCAATTTGAGAAATCGATCGATCGCGCAGCTAGGCGCGCGTACACAAACAGCTGCACTGATTTTCAATTTGAATCGCCCCCGCCCGATAAAAATATATAGTATCGGAGATCCGCGTCGCTGACGCTTGGGCTTATTTTACCCCGTTCAAGGTCGTTGAGCTATTATACTTCGAGGCCTGCAGTGCACATCGTGCACGCGCGTGTATGTGTGTGTTTAGTGCACACAGGGCGATGATGGGTATGCGCACGCGGACAGTCGTAAAAAGCACAATGCATCGTCCCTGTTCCATCGATGTATCTATACGCTTCTTTTTTTAATTTTTCCAAGTAAAGCTTGTTAACGGGCGTTGGAGGCAAAAAAGTAAACTCGTGAAAAACGAGCGAACTCAATAATCGTAGGGCGGAACCGTCGAGTTGACTCTCGCACTTCTGCGGTGACAAGTAGCTCGAGCAATTACTGCATGGTGTTTATACCTTTGCAACGCCTGCGTAGTGTCGTGAACGGAATCCAGACTTAATAAAATAAGTACACTGATATAATTGGGTAGCAAAATGTTTTTTATTGCAAGAGTTTTTTATTACACTGATATTGCCAAATGCTTTTTTGTTTTTTTAACCAAATAACTGAAAATCTCTACAACAATCAATTAACATTACCACGTACTTAGAAGAGATTTTTTCATTAAGTCAACAAGTTTAATTAATAAAGGAAAACTGATAGAAAATCGACAATTTCCAATAATTTTTTAGCTGAAATTTTAGCGGAAATTTTAACATTATTACATAAATGCCAATTTTTAAATTAATCTCCCAAAAAATAAAATAAATTCTTATACACTTTTTAAACTGCAATTCATGAGGTATGCACCGTATCAATATAGGTATTAAGACAATTTCACGTTTGTATGTTTTTTTACAAATATTGCAAACACGAATACCATTGCTCGTCTCTTTCAAGTGAATTATAACATTACTCTTTTTGTGTAAATGATTTTCAGTATTTATCATTTGCACGAGAGAAATTGCTATGCTTGGCATTCATGTGGAATTTGAGACTGCATTTTTTTAAGAATGTCTTTTGGTATATATCGCATGCATATGTGACACCCTTATGTTTCACATTCATGTGCGTTTTGAGATAACCCTTCTGTGTGAATGTCTTTCCACATGTACCAACTGCATGTGTGACACCATTTTGCACCGTGTTCATGTGGATTTTCAAAGAACCCTTTTCTGAGAATTTTTTTCCGCATACGTCACATGTATGTTTGACACCTTTATGCAATGTATCAATGTGAGTTTTGAGATGAAATTCTTGAGTGAATGACTTTCTGCAAATATCACATGCGTGAGTGACTCCATTATGTACCACATCTATGTGCACTTTGAGATTACTCTTGCTTGTGAATTTCTTTCCGCAATTGTGACATGTATAAGTGACACCAATATGCACCTTATCGATGTGCCTTTTTAAATCACTTTTAAATGAAAATGTCTTGCCGCATACATCACATGAGTGAGTGACGTTTTTAATTGAGTATTTTTTTCCGCAAATATCACATGCATGCGTGATACCAATATGTACTGAATCATTGTGAATTTTGAGATATTTTTTGTATGAAAATGTCTTCCCGCACGTATCACATGAATGTTTGATACCTTTGTGCATCTTATCGACATGTTTTTTGAGATAACTCTTATCTAATACCTCTTTCCGCAAATATCACATGCATAAGTAATATTATCATGCATCGAATCAATGTGTCTTTTGAGATGTCCTTTCTGTGAAAATGTCTTGCCGCATATACCGCATATATGTGTGATAATGTAATAATATATAATAATGTATCGCATCGATGCGGGGATTGAGACCACTCTTTTGTTTGAACGTCTTTCCACTTATTACACAAACGTGGGTTGTATTATTATTAGCATTGATGTGTGTTTCGATGTTATGTTCGTTAAACTTTGAAATTCTTGTTTTGTTATTTTTTTCCAAAAGTTCACAGTCAAAATTCAAATTCGAGTCCTCAGCAGTGTCACCAATAAATTCCTGCTTTACTTCACACGCGGTTTCTACTTTAATACTGTTGTGAATTTCATATCCACCACTATCTTTCATATTCTCCAAGTGATATTGAAAACTATCGTCAATTTTTTTAACTTCACTGTGTTTACATCGATCTACACTGTGCTTTACATTTTCAAATTCAAACACTATTTTCCATTTTCTTATCAAGTTCACTTTCAAGCGTAATGCCAAATTTTCGAAGGGTTTGTCGAAAAATTAATGCTATATGTGAATTTTCGTAAAAAATCAACTAGACTAACAGTTATTAAAATTATCAATACTTACTGAATTTTCTCGCGGAAATGGTAATAGCTGGAAGTTTTTTAGATCGGGTTTCTCATTAATCATATCACGATCATTTTAAATAATCGACTCTTCACTGGGCTCCTTTTTCATTCTGAAATAACCTCAATAAGATCCAGTATTTTGTTATAATATTTTTATTATTTCATTCTCAGAAAATGAAAATTACCTTGCAGCAGAATCAAGTATATCACTGAATTCCATAGTTCCCACTTAGAATTTCGTTTAAAATCAATCTACGCGGACTAACTGTCGAAGAACATAGAACTGTGTTCGTTCTATTGTTTACTTCGCGTGTGGCAGATATGACCGTGTGTTGACCGGCACGCGGTGTTATGCCGCGGTCCCAGTAAGCGCTACGTCGAGAACGAATAGAAGCAAAAATAAGCCATTGCAATTATATCATTGAAGCTTGACCTTTTTTATCAATAATACACTTTTTCGACAAAATGATTCTACGGTGCGTAAAGAGTAAAGTAGTCTTATTATAGCTAAGAAAAAAATTGCGAACTTTTTTAGATACTTCTAAGTGCATTTTTTTATAGAGATAGAAAATGCATTAAACTGCCGCGCGCTGCCAGTTGGCCGACTGAAAGTACACGAGTGCATAAGTTTTGCTCGATACTAAAAGTTCCAATTTTATGATGTCACAAATTGATAACATTTTTTATCCAATTCAGAAATAGTACATACATGACATAATGGGGTTGGAAACTAGCAATGCTCGAGCTGTAAAGTGAAACTTGTGCAAGATAAATAACCGTCGGATTTTACTGAAGGTGTAATTTGTTAATTTTAACGCGTTGCAAGTACAGCTTGTTTATGAAAAACACTGTTAAACATGCCATGACTCTCTTTTATTGATAACTCGAGTATCAGTGAAACTATTTTCTTCTAGCGGTGTACTGTATTCTAAGGAATTTATAACTTATTTGTCGACAACATCTATTCTAGAGAACGGATTTTAACTTTTAAAAATTCAATTTCTTTGTTTCATTGCGAGGAAAAAAAATATCGGTATAAAAGTTTATGTATTCAATATTTAGCGAGTTATTTACATTTTAAATAATTCCCTCTGTTGATATTCGTTAACCGAGGCTCCGAATATATGTGTGAAATACCCTGACAGGCAAAGTGTAAATGGTATACGTGAAAATTGTACGCATAGTTTTTTTACTTGAAAAAAAAATTAATTAAAATTTCACGTAAAAAACTGTTTAATTTTTTTACTGATTCTTTTAACAATCGCGTACTATTCTTATGTTTACAAACCAAACGTATCCTGCACATTGATAGAATTATCAGAATAATTGAAAATGCTACGATAGATGTCTGGACGCACCGACTAAATATTTGCTGCTTTCGTTTTGCATATAACGCGCGTGGGATGCAACAACTTGAAACTTATCCAATGGATGATGAAATAATGTTATTAAATCGAACCTTCGAATCGCGTGCTTTAATTATATACCTTTACTCTCTTTCTCTCTCGTCGTAAGAACCTTAATCGCTTCGGAAAACCTTGACTAGTCATGCATGAACATGTGAGCATGTATATTACGAGTTCGCGGCCTCTCGCGTACATCATTATTTTTTTCGGCTCAAAAACTCGTGTGTGCAATATGATGAAACGAATAGTGCATCCGATATACTGTATGTAAGCATCCTCTGTGCATAGTCATGAAAACTTTCGTTAAGAGGCAAATAAATCGCATCAACCTTTCGTGAACCAAGCTCGAGACGAGTATTATTATATATACTACGAGCGAGGAGCAACAGTTTAAGGTCAAGGCCTGGCATTGCGCTCGCGCGCGTCCCTGGCAATATTATCCGATATGAGCAACGTGAACTTGACGACTTTTTTTTTTAGCTTATTCATCGCGCATAGAGTTCGTATTATCTCGACACAATGAATACTCGTCGTTGCGAGATGGATGAATGCTGGAATAAAGTTGAAATGAGTCAGGAGGTCTTTAGAATGAATATCGCGAGTGCAATAAGGACTAATGATCTATTGATACACGAGACTGTTGAAGCGCCGTTAATAGAATGTTTTCTCGATTAATGAACCGTTTAATGAGTTGAATGGCTTTTTGATGGTTCATAATCAATTATTTTTTTTATTTTCTGAATTATCTCAAGTTAATAAAATGAAAGATGAAAATCATCGATAATAATAATAAAGATTCGAGCTAAAGAAATAAGATAAAAAAACATTGGTGGCTTCGTTTTTCGCCTCATTCGTAACGAAAATATCTGTAACCTTAATAATATAAGAAAAACATTGCAAAAAAAAATTTACGACGATAATGTCTTTCTTTTTTTCAGCCCCCGTTACGAGTATGCTGAGTCAAAAGTACAGCTGTCGAGCCGTCGTCTTCGTCGGCGGCCTGTTCTGCTCGCTCGGCTTGATCATCAGCTACTTCGCCACGAATCTCTATCATCTATTGTTCACCTTTGGCGTGCTCACCGGTAAGAGACGAGATGAACCAAATAAAAAAAAAATGTTCCGAAAATAATACTTACGCTGGACGAACACGATTAATTAGGAATCGGGGGTGGATTGTCGACGACCCCGGGCATAATCCTCGTTTCCCAGTACTTCGACAAGCATCGGGCGCTGGCCAACGGCATCTGCGTGTCGGGCACGGCCGCGGGCGGCTTCGTGTTCCCGATGCTCATCGAGTACCTCGTGGCCTCGTTCGGCTTTCACGGCACTCTGCTCATCCTCGGGGGCTGCATGCTGCACGTCTGCGCCAGCGCGACCCTCTACAGGCCGCTCGAGGCTAACTATCCGGATTTCGTGGAGGACGAGCCAGCAGCAGCAGCACCGCCGCCGACAGCGCCTCAGCCGACGATCGAGGAGCCGCAGAAGCAGCAGCAACAACAGCTCGAGATGCTGTTCGCCAACAACGATCAAACCCGCAAGAACAATATGCTCAACGAACTGTTCCATCAGAACGTCCAGCTAAACGGTAATTACACATATCTCGATTGCCAATTACGGGCGAATGCGACGTCTTAATTATAATATATGCCTCTTGTGCACAGTATCCGAGCTAACCGACAGCGAGGAAGAGAAGGATATCCTTGGCAAGGCGCCGAGCGTCAACAAGCCCATCTCCAAGATCCGCAGCTCGAGCATGCTCCACAGCGTCGAGGATCTGTCCACCGACTCGACCTGCTTCTACAAGTCGCGCAGCTCGGTGCGCTCCCTGCGAGCCTCGAATCTCGCCGTCTGCCGTGACAGCTACGGCGACTCTCTGGCCCAGCAGCATCTCCAAAAGCAGCAGCAGCAACAGCAGCAGCAACAACAAATTACGGGCTCGACCAGCGAGACCCACGAGCAGTCGGCCTCCAAGGAGTCGCTGGCTCAGCGCTTCTTCACCCGCTACATCGATCTGGGCCTGCTCAAAGAGACCCGCTTCATCATGATGTGTCTGTCGGTCGCCCTCATGTCCACCGGCAGCCCCTACATGCTCTACTATCTGCCCGCCTACGTACTGGCGCGCGGCTACACCAAGAGCGAGGCCGGCTATTTGGTCGCGATCTCGGCGGCCCTCGACCTGTGCGGCCGTCTCGGGCTCGGCTGGCTGTCGGATCTCCAGCTGTTCGACCGGCGCAAGGGCTACATCGGCAGCATCATCGGGGCGGGCCTCGCGGTGCTCCTCGTGCCGATCGGCAACTCGTTCTACGTGCTGGCGGGCTCGGTGGCGCTCTACGGCCTCTGTCTGGGCTGCTGGTTTCTGCTGGTACCGGTGCTGCTGGCCGATCAGTTCGGCACCGACAAGATATCCTCCAGCTACGGCCTCGTGCGCATGTTCCAGAGCATCGGTGCCATCACCATACCACCCTTGGCTGGTCAGTATATTACTAATTGGATCGCTCGACTATATGTATCTTACGTATGATGTGTACATTAGCAAAATTTGGCAAGTTACCGACGACGACTTTTTCCTCTAAAGCTATTAATAATTATTAATGGATAAACGATGAGAAATATATATGAGTCGGGCACGCGACAGCAACAGAGAGAGAGAGATATTAATAATAACAATGAGCGAGCGAGGACGAACGACGGACAAATTATAAATAGATTCACGCTGCTCATTTGCCAAAAGTCAAAGCTTTGGAGCTTATTGCACGCGCGCGCGGATTTTCGCATAATTGCCTCGGTAATTGCGACTGCGGCTCATTTCAACGATCATACCGCACATTTAGTATCTATATAAATGCACACGACACTCTCGAGTCTGTGTGCGCTGCACAATTATACGCCTACTATACGACCCGCGCATTATGTCACGAATGCCAACGCGCAGTGCCGCGGCGAAGCTCAAATATTTAGGCTTATAGTTTGAAGCTCGACGACGTCCGACGAGATTCCTTTTTTACATTAGCAAAAAGAATGAGATAAGCAATCAACATTGATGGTCATTGACTCTTGAGTCTGTCGAGTGACTAATTTCTCGTCAAGGGCTATACGAGCAATTGTCAAAACAACCTCGCGCGCATCTGTGTTTGCGCGCGAAAAGTTAACAGTCTAAATAAAAATCACGGAAATGTTCGGCTCGTCTCTCTTTCCTTCTGTACTGTATATAAAACAATTCATTCCGAGGCTATTCACCCCGCGCAGTGTCGTTAGGTAGTGCCATATATCATAAATGCACACATGTATTGATTCCCGAGCTTCAAGTGTAAAGACTCGCAAGAGTGAGAAAGAGAAAAAAAAGAGACTCCGTTATTTTTATCACACAAATACTGAAGAGCTTCTTTACATCTAACTTTTTGACTTGTAAAGGAAATCGTGTTTGAATAGAAATTACGAGGAAAAACCCGCGAACCCGAGAGATGGGAAAATCCGTAAATTACACATATTGGGAAAATCCATAAATATGAAGAGACTCTCAAAGGAAGTGAAAGTCGAGTAGAGTTAATTGACCATGAGCGTGCTTCCTATATCGATCATTCGGTTCACGTCTTAATTCGGCGACGCAGCTTCAACGGCATCGTTCGCTTCGCGCGTGCTTCGCGGGACAGTTCAATATACACAATAGCTAATAAAATGACATTTCAATTGAACGAGTTGCTCGGCGTATTGAAAATTTGCATATCGTATCTAGTTCGCAGTAAAAGCATCAACTTTCATTTTTCCAGGTCTAATGAGAGATTCGACCGGTAGCTACAGCATCTGCTTCCTTTTTATGGGCACTTGCATGGTACTCGGTGGGCTGCCGCTCATGTTTGTCACTTACGACGGCAACAATTCCAAGAGCGACGTTGAGAGCAACAAAGAAGCCGAATCGATCCAGCAGAGCAAGAATTAAACTTGTGAATGGTATATTACTCTCCTAAATCGCGAAAAATGTCCCGGGGTGCGCGTGTAATTAACTAAGCACGTACTCCGGGGGACTTTCTTTTTCGCGGCTTAGGCCTGTATACTCTTTTTCATACTTTAGGGTCTGAAAATAGTTCGAACGACTGATATGAAAAAAAGTTCTTATAAAAAAATATCAGCATCATCTTAATGGACAAGAGATGATTCTCACTTTCAAATACAATTAATTAGATAAATCAAGTGTACAATCAAGTATTTTATACTTGACATATTAATTATGTGAAAAATCGTTTAGTTTCGAGGATTCTTTTATAGGGTATCGAAGAAAAAATTTCACATCTAATTAAGGATCCCAAGCAGAGTCATTAATTTAGTTATTATGATATAGATCAAGTATTAATTAGGTACAAACGACCTTTTACTATCCTTCAAAAACTTAATGACTATCGTATCTCGCCGTACGATTGATCTATGTAAGAAATGTAACAGATGATTATGACGAGGTGCAACTTTTAGCATCAAAGTATGAAAAAAACTTTCACTGAAGATTATCCTACAGTAGTTTACGTAGACTCGACTATGTGCAGTCTAGACTTACTTACTAACAATACAATTGAGCATGAATATAGGATAGTAAAATCTGTAAATAGTTTCAATATATATGTTGAATTTTACAACATTTAACAATTTTCAAAAACGTACTTTAATTTTTAATGGGCCAATATACCGTACTAATATTAGAGAAGACGAAAACGGGTGAATATTATTTGAAAACGGATTTTTATTGTTAAACAGTTGACTCATCTGTAAATGGTGAACAGTTACCAAAATTAAAAAAATTATATAAATACAATCTCTAAATATCAGAGATGAGTAACGAATTAAAAATTTTAGTGTGAAAGTCCTGATAACTTGAATTTTATTGGTTTTTATCACATTGATGTTTACAAAGAACTGACTGCAAACGTTGATCTTATATATCTTTTTAATAAAACTGTAAAATGCTGCAACGACGAGCGTGTGTATATTTACATCGCATATGCACGATCATGAATTTTGTAGATGTATATTTTTCAAAGTTGCATTAATATAATAACTAGACGTTTGCTTTGTAACATTTAAGCGTGTGTACTACTTTCGTTCGACGAAACTACGTCAGAGCTGCTCACTTTTAACGAGCAGTTCTGCAAACACTATCGATGAATATTTTTGGTTTGGTACATAATTAGAAGGTAGTCTCTGTGTGTAAAAGTGTGTGGCTTTATTTATAAAAAAAATATATGTATTATACATCGAGTGAAAGTATACGTCGAAATTTTTTGTAAACGAAGAAAAAAAATTGCTAACGTGCGAATCCCCTCTGTATCTTAAGCCAAGTTTCCGTTTTATTGACAACAAAAATCGATCGACAAACATCAGATTTCACTTCTCTTCCTAAAAACCCAATGACGATAAATAAAATCGCAACGGATGTAACTGCCGATTTAATCAAACTGAAAATCAAGCCAAATTTTTCTCCACGGGCGCGATATATACGTTCTCTCAATCCTCCTATCAAACTTTTACGAGCATACATACAGCTCTCGATTAGAAGTGTGCGAGATACTCGAGAGAATTTGTTTGTTATTTTGTCGAGCGATCGCACACCTTCTACTCACTCGATACACAATCTCCGCGACGATGATGATTTTATTATTAAAAAAATATGATATTTAAAAGAAAATTAAAAAAAAACAAACAAACAAACAAACAAAAACAGAAGCGCGCGCGATATCGGTTTATTGACTTCGCGTCCTCGTTCTCTAATTAACCCGAATCTCAGACCCGAAATGTTGTGTGAAAATGTTCGACCTTTTTATTTCGAATGTTTGTATTTAAAAAAAAAGAAAATAGGAGCGCAGGCTCGAACTGCGTGCATAAATTTTTGAAAATAAACTCACAAAACTAATTGTTAAGAATATATAATATCGTAAATAAGCTCAGGATGTGTGTAAATGCAAGCGAATGATTGTTGCTCGACTGTCTGCGCGACGAGGCGTAATCTCGTTACGGCCAAGTATAATATTTGACTTGAGATTTCAGCGAGTTGATGTACTTAAAAATAAATAATATATAGAGGTAATGGCAGACGTGCGCGCGTTACAATGACATTGGTTTATAATGCTTATGCCGTCGCGCTGTATAATGCGGCACACGCAGAATCGGATTGCACTTTTGGTTTTGCGAGCGCGACGACCATGATTATTTTTTTGTAAATGTGTGTGATTTTTTCTAAATACGTGTCTCGTGTGCGTGAACGATGAAATGAGAAAAAATAAATAAATAAATAATGAACAAAAAAAAACAAAGAAAAAGATCGTCAGCGTGTCCGCTTACGTTTCTTCCGTTTTGACATTATTTTTTTTTATGTACATAAATATAAGTGTATTTTCGAGACAGGGGATTAAATATGAATTTTTATGTATTGTTCAAATTAGTTACTGAAATATTGCATGGCTAGAACTAACGATGATTTGATGAAGACGATGAAAATATAAAATAAAAATATTGACCAGAGTCATAACATTATATAAAAAAAAAAAAAAAAAAAATTGGCTGTGCTATAGAAAATAAAATAGTAAATAAAGAGAAGACAAAAAATTGAAACTATAAAAATTGAAAGTGAGCTGTTAAACCGATGCAATACAAGTGTAAAAATCGTTATATTATGAAATATTATATCGATGAAAATAAACTTATTTTCTCATTGAGAGTTTAGCGAAAAGTTTTAATTGACGAGAGAAATCAATAATCTTAGATCAAGTTGAAGTTAAGGCATTTTTAGTTAAAGAGCTGCGCAAGGTTCTACGTAGAAATTAAACAAAAAATAGAGAATTAGAAAGCGATGGAACAAAAACAACGTGGGCCAAGCGTAGCTCTAAAAAAAAAACAAACAGATTTACTGTAAAAAAAAAAGAATAATTCAACAGTTTGTACACTTGAATAAATGCGAAAATGTCTATGATAATACCAAGAGTACTTTTAAGCCGTAATACTTAACAAAAATTATATTATATTAACATTAAACTACGACAACTAATTGTAACAGAGTACTTGCGCGATAAGCCGTGTGTCTCTTTGCTCCGGACACAGGAAAAAATAAATAAATAACAAGATATAATATACAACTAACAGAACAAAAAAATGTAACGTAACTTTGATAATAAGTGGGACGAGTTTACAATGATAACAATTAAGCATTTAAACGAATGATTTGCTCTACGTTTGCTCGCGGCATATGAAACAATTAACATATTATTATGAAAGGAATGAGAGAAATATGGTACAACATCGATCGATATCCGATCGATAAATAAATAACGAATGTTTTGTTACTCGTGAAAAAATCCTATTGTACATCGTTACTTTTGAAAGTAATTCAAAGTATAAATAATAATATATTGTATGTGCGAGCGAAGATAACTACTTCATCACCTCTCGGTATCGCTGCTTTAAAAAGTCATGGTTGGGGCATTTTTCACATCAATTGTAATATGACAATTTGTTTGTTACATAATAACCCGTGCGCGGCCTTGACACAATTTTACTGTCTAAAAAGATGAAAAAAAAACTTATAAGTGAACATATTGATTATGAATAAAAAAAAAGGAAAAGATTATTTGAAAACTCATTGATTTGTTTTACGAGTTGGTTATTTATAATTTCCCATTCCTCGTTGCAAAAGAAAAACAACGACTTTTTACGCTTTTTTCTTTTATCGAATATAGGTTATTTTCAAACGCTACAACGAGAGAGAGAGTCATAATTTTTCGTTATAAATAAACTTTAGCCGCGTGTGCAGTTTTGCGAGCGGCAATGAGCGGCGTCAATTTTTTCACTCTCGCGATTGATCGTGGTGGCAACAACGGCGGACGAGTGCTTCCAAACGTCAAGCTTCGAATAACGCGCAGACCTTGAGGAAGAATAAAGCGAACCCGAATGCGCAGCAGTAGATGATATATATATATTTGTATAAACGATTCGCCGAGATGAAGATAAACGACTGCGACAAGTGAGACTTTAATTGAAACAATAACAACAACAAAAAAGCGTCCCATATCTCTCTCTCTCTATCTGACTGTGTGTGTGCTGCTTCCCAGCGACTACTCGTCCAAGCCCGTCCGCGTGCAAGAAGGTTGGAACTGCTCGTGGCAGGAGCCCGAGTCGAGGCAAGCCTTTCGCGAGGTGGTACGCGGACCCTTCCAACGGCCGAGAGTCGTCAAATTTTCGCCCTACGTCGTGCTGAGCTCGTGCAAAACCTGCACTCGATCGGCGGAATTGGCTCGCGGCAGACGAGCTACGGAGCGCAACGGCATCCCTGATCCCTGGCTCGAGTATCTCGCGGCGCGCGACAAAAAGCACGGCGGCGGCGACGACGACAGGGCTCGGCTGCAGAAGCGAGACGCCAGATACACGCAGCTGCTCTGGAAGCGAATCGGATTCTCTTTTGCTCAGGGTATACCCGACCCCTGGAGAGGAGGTATACCGGATAGCTTCGTGATCAATTGTTTTACCTAAAGCTGTACGCGTGTCAATCGTTCATTCTCGTTTAACATCCAACAGAAACTTTGCACCGATGCGAAAATGAAGAATGCAACGGCAAAATGAGCGAGGATAAAGCCGTGTCGTGCTGTTTAACGATCGAATTCAGTGGGCCTGATGATGACAAGAGTCCCAAAGCAGCAGCAGCAGCAACAGAATCAAAATCGCCTAACGATTGGAAATTTCGTAACGACGAGAATTATCAAGAGAAAAAAATTTCAAGGAACCAGTCAATCAATACGAAATTCAGCGAAATGCGTGACTCCCGCAACGATAGCTTGAAATCCGTCGCAAGATCGCCGAAAGATAGCGACGATGAAGTTGTCGAAAAAAAACAACGAAACTCGTCAAAGGTCAGCTTTTTCGAGAGCGAGACTGAACGTCTGTCTCGGGTGGGCGCGACCAGGCCAATCGAGCCGAAAAAGATATCCGTCATGTCTACGATAGAGGAACGATACTCATCATCAAGCGAGATTCAACGTTCCTCTCAGCCGAGTCAGTTGAAAAAGATATCGATCACGTCAACGGAGGAGAAAAGAAACTCGTCGACGAGCCGTGGCTACGATGCCGATACGAGCCCCCGTCGAAGTAACGAGGTTCAACGTCTTTCCCGGTCGAGCGAGCCTAAAAAGATGTCAGTCTCGTCGTTAGAAAAGAAAAGAAACTCGTCAATGAGCCGACGGGGCGATGTCGACGTCGACACCTATCTTAGTCGAAGAAGCGAGGTTCAACGTCCCTCCAAGGCGAGCCCAACGATGAGTGAGCCAAAAAAGACTTGGATCGCATCGACGACGTCAGAGAAAAGAAACTCGTCGGCGAGCCGTCGCTGCGACGCCAATACCTGTCCTCGTAGAAGATTGACCCTTCAACTCGCCGACGGCCAGGAGAATGAGCTAAAAAAATGTCTGAGACAGATCGATCGGCGTATCTCGATAACGCAGCAAGCGCTCAAAAGTCCGGTATTCACTGATAAAAAAATACAAACGCCGATCTCGACACCGCCGGAGCAGCGCCGCAAAAAGGCATCGTTAGTTGCATCGGTAAACGACGAAGACGATGAATCGAGTCCGCGTGTCTCGGGAGCAAAAATCATCGATCCGAAGAGGCGATCCGCGAAATTGTCATCTCGGCAGAGGCAGAGCGCTGGTGATGATGGTTCTGTACGCGTTGATGCGAGCTACGATTCGTCGCTATTGTTCGTTCAGCCAGCTCGGCGAAGGGGCCCCGTTATGGAGGAAAGTTTATTCGTCGAGAGCGCGACTGGAGATAAAGAGCCACTGATCGTCGAATCTTTGTCGGACTGATGAACTTGACTGGAGTAAAAATAAAAAATTGTTTGTTACGATACTTTTAGATTTGTTTGATTCGCAAAGATAATACCGATCTTGAAGAGAGAGAGAGAGAGAGAATTAAATCAATCGAGGGTGACGAAGAAAGCTCGCCTATATCTTCAAGGCCTCTCGCGATCTGGCACAGATGCTGCGCGCGGATACTGTACTATCTGCAGACCGATTACGCGCATATATCGTTTGTGCCGCGGCAGTTTTTATTATAAAATACACATAACGCCGCCGTACAGCAAGACAGATCGGAGATTCTAATCACTTCCGAAGAATTCCAGTTCGCACTGGTTCGTGCATCTCGTCGTCTTCGTCGTCTCGCACTCGCAGATATTGCGACGTACTCTTCAAAGTTTATGTATTGTGTGTATTGTGCACGCAGAGGGTATAATACAAATATGCAAAGTAGCGAGAAAAGTGTCAAAAACTTCTTCTTTTTTCTTTGCTTTTGTTAAATAGGCGATCGTCGTTAATGTTTGCCGATCGCGTCAGTCACTCCTATTGTACTATTATACGCGTCGAAGAAATTCCGTACGTTAACTGAGTGATACTGCGCGCTAACGTATGCGAATAATTATAATAATCATCGCGTCGCTCGGCCTGACACTTGTGTGTACATATTATAATTGTAATACGTTTCTGCGCGCAGCTTTTACTATACACGATGCGTGCGAAACTATATAATATCGTGACGCGTTGATAATCTTCGCCTTTTTTATCTAATCATGCGTGGCACCAGAGAGATGAAATTGTGAGGCGTTTTTGAGTCGTACACGCTCCAATGCACGATATATAATAGTAGCCCGCATCTTTCTGTGTACTCAATTA
This sequence comes from Trichogramma dendrolimi, assembly GCA_034770305.1. Classification (NCBI taxonomy): domain Eukaryota; kingdom Metazoa; phylum Arthropoda; class Insecta; order Hymenoptera; family Trichogrammatidae; genus Trichogramma; species Trichogramma dendrolimi. The sequence continues at coordinate 933,887 of JAPMIB010000007.1, read as the reverse complement.
ACACATTGATTAATTGTGTGTATGTGTCTGTGCGTACGTTAAAATAAATATTCGTGTTATACGCGCGCGAGCGCGCAACAGGAAAAATGCAATCTAAACGTCACACAGCGAGGCGCGCAAGTTTCTAATAGCAATTGAGGCTTTTTAGTCGTTGGTCGCTTTATCGTTGCTGCTCGCACTGCGCGATATACACAAATATAATGACGAGCTAGCTGCGTTCGGCTACTAAGACATATTACATTGGACGCTCGGACACATGTGACAAAAATATACGCCGACATTTATTGATAAAACAAGACGAGTCACATCAGCTAATAAATCGTACGGTCCATGCGACTGTATAATAAAAGCCATGACGAATGCCCCGGCGTATACCGCAGACAAGCAGGCTGACGAAACCGAAAATTCGTATTAGCAAAGATTTATATCAACTTCGAATGTCTTTGCAAAATAAATTGGACGATTGGAGTATGATCGATCGATTACCTAATCTATGAAATAATACGTCAAAGATTGAAACAAAAGCTCCTTTATACTCCGAGGTAGCAGGTGGTAGTTCAACAAAATTATCATTTCTATCAAGAAAATGAACATCTGTAAGTATTGAGAAAGATTTTCTTGTCTTACATCACATTCGCGAATAAGAGGAAAAAAGAACTCGTCGCTTATCTTCTAAAGGGCAGAACGGAAGAAACCGACGATCGTCGAAAAAAACGGCGCGATCCGAGCGTATACGGAGCTAGCGTAAACACGTGCGCGGCTATCGGGGTATCTTGCTTGATTATTCATCGTCGTTCATGCATTTAATTTGAATTTCAAGAGTGAACAATGACATCATCTGAAATTCATTTTTTTCGGGTTTGCGGTGGTATATATATTGAAAATTGCGAAATGGTTTTTTTTTCCTTTTTAATATAGCGAGTTGTTGTTAAAAGCCGATGTATTTTTCCTTACCCGAGGATTATAGTATTTTTTATTGTCGAGTTAAAAAATAGTCATTCTTTTATCACCTAAGATTTATTGATCATTTATAAAAATAAGAAGTCAACAGCTATTTGCCAAAGGGCAGAGTGGAATAGAAGAACAAAAGACGGGAAGCCCCACGATACAAGCCTATATGCTTAAGTTTGCCCGGTCGTAGGGATTAGTTATTCATCGTCATTTACTCATTCAATTATAAAAGCAAAAATAAATAAAAACATTATCTATAATTAATTTCTATTCGGCTTTACAATAATATATTTAAAAATTGCGATCATTTTTCTGTTGTTTTTAAAACCTGCCTTATTTTTTCGAAGATTAGACCAATTCGCTTGGTAAAAAGCTATAGTTTTTTTTTAACTACAATTAGAAAGGTTTTATCGTTTCACGTGAGAATCATCATTAAAAACGGGATTTATTAGTTTATTGATCATCGACAAAGCTAATGGCACGAATGACAACTTCCAAAACAGCTGCGCGTAATAGAGTTTACGAGATAGCTCTTTTTCACGCATGTTCTTCTGATTCTCACTGTCTTATAATACATCATTCGTTGAACTATTCGAGCTCTCTCGGGCTTTTTTAAACCTATATAGCACATCATAAGATACATTAAGTAGAATTTTTTCCAAAACCAGAAGGATTCATTACAATATTATGATCTAAGACCCATTAGCTACCAGAATGTACAAGATCAGAAGCTCCACAATAGACGAGCTTATATTATGCTCGGACGACCGTCGAGATCAATTACTTATTCATCATAATTAACGCATTTAACTGCGAGAATTATTCATAATTATTTTTTTTGTCTTAGCTGGTGTAGGATATAGTTTATCTTTATTGAGGCTGTCGAATAAAAGCGCGAACATGATATTTTCACACCTTCTACCATCGCAATTCGGAATTTCTGTTTGCTCTTGCTTACAGCCATGCGTACAGTAGGCCCGGCGCAAGTTACATTTTTATATGATCCATCAACTTGTACCCGCGTGAAAAAGTGCGTTTCCCGTGGAATCATCTCAGGCCACACGCTAAGTACATGACATTCAATTCTACTCGTTAAAGTATGAAGCTGCATGAAATTATAAATGAATCCATGAAAAAAGAAACCTCTGGCCAGCAGCGCGGCTCATGGAAAGCCGATATTATGTAACCATATGTGAGCACCTTCACCCACGAATCGAGCACGATAGTCGAGCTATTTTTTCGAGAAATACTCTGCTCGTGATCGCGTCGATCGACACGAAATTTAAAGCGCCCACGATTCACCTCATCCGCGCACCTGTATACATTTAATAACAAGGCGTATCATATTTGAATCGGCAGAAACACGCACACGGCAATTGTGTGTTTACGCAAGCTCGGGTATTAATGTGTGCATAGGCTCGCGCGGCAATAACAAAACGGCTATGCGCGGGATTTTTCGCTCCGGGTATACCCAAAATCTGCGAATTTCCGGACGCGCTTCACCGGAGGAGAATCGAGCTCTTTGTCAATTTGCGCGTGCCGCCGCCGACGCCGCATCGACGAGTTCGACACACACACGCGCGCGCGTGCTATTATTATTTATCATATACACGATCGCGACCGATGATTGGCAAATTTTTTAATACCAAGCATTGTGCGCGGGCTCACGCGAATAATAGTCCAACTCTCTGAGCGCGGTGCAGACACGACCATTATATTCATTAACGCACGCATGACACACAAACACCAACGCATTTATAAAACTGACGAGACGAGTAGCAGCAGCAGCAGCAGTAGCAGTGGGAGAGAAATGGCATATCTTGTTTGCCGAATGCCGCCGAGCTATAGAGTTGTAGTCAAAAGCGAGACTCGTGTATTCGCAATATTTACGCACACATGCAACTTTTGCTCGTACATCTATATCAACTCGGAGTCTCGACTCGCGCGCGCGAGAGAGGGTCGCACACCCTCTCTTTCTCTCTCTCTCTCTCTCTCCCTCGCACATATGCTCGGCCAGCTGATCGCATAGCTCGCACGAGCTGCTCCCGAGTCAGTCGCAGCGACTCGCTCGTCAAATTCGCACGCGCGAATCTCTACGCGAGAGAGATATATATATATATATACAACAACACCAACAGTTTGTGTGCCGTGCGTTATACTGCTGAGTCTGACACGGCAGTAAAGAGCGAGTTAGCGAGAGAGAGAGAGAGAGAGAGCGCGCGCGCGCACACCCACGCAAGAAATCGTTTGACTCGTCCGTACTAAAACTTTTTAATTGTTAAATAATACGGGAGTTTGGCGAAAACTCGGACGCAAAGATTATTGTTTGGCCTTTTTATCACGTTTTTGACTCTTTCTCTTTCTCGCCTCGCAAGCGTCTACGAGTGCTCATACTTGTTGTGGTGTAACGAGCTTCATCCCGCACCAAGTGTGAATTCGCAAAAATACACACACAAAGAGAGCGAGCAAAACGTGTGCTGCACAAGAACAAGAACGAGAAGAGGTTAGGAATTGGCGCGGTCAGCCTGTGTCAGCCAGCCAGCTATATAAGCGAGAGACGCGTGTGCATATCGTGTGAGTGTGTGTGCATGTGTGCTATATAATATTCAGCGAGTGCGCGAAATTACATGCCTCGCGACAAAGACATAAAAAAAAGAAGAAAAACATAAACATAGAGAGAAAGAGACGCACGAGCATCGCGGCCAGCGATAATCAATGCCGTATTGATTTTCGCACGCGCGCGCCCGCGCCTAATGACCGTAATTGATGATGAGAAAGGACCCCGAGCACAGGTGCAGTTTAATAGAGTCGTTGCAAGCGACACACAGCGTAACACGATCGCACACACGCACGCGTGCCGAGACCGCGCGCGAGCTTTCTCTACTCTACTCTACTCGGCTGTGATAATGCAGTCAGCTGTCTCTGTCATCTGTGATTGACGCAACGCAACGCGTGAAAAGCTCGTTGCGGAGCTTGGCCTTTGTAGAGCGAACGAGGCAACGAACAAGTCGATTTTGCATCGAATTCGTACGTAGCTCGACATAAACAAAAGTGTGCGTGCTTCGAGAGTGCATACATGCAGCAGTAGAAAACACAAGTAAACAAAGAGCAGTATTAGCAGTCATCCTAGCAGACGACAACGACCAAAGGGTTGCTCTACCGTGTGCAGTTCGATTTATGCTATACATACATACGCACGCAAGTCAAGTGTAGGTGTATAGATGCATATGAAGCGAGCAACGGTGACTGCACAAAGAAATCACTGTACTATGATTATATCTATATGTACACACACGCGGCGGGCCAATCGATGACTTCAGCTGCTGCAGCCTACTCGAGAGAGCTGCTGGCTCGCGTAAAGATAAGCTAGTTTGTGGTTGTGTGTGTGTGTGTGTGTATGCGTATGCGTGTGCGTGCGTGTGTGCGTGCGATATCAACAAAATTGCTGCAGTTCGCAAAAAATTTTTCGCCACACGTTCAGCAGAGTCAAGCCCGAGTGAATGAGCGAGAAAGGCCAAAGTGACAACAGCGACGAAGCCCTAGACGAAGACGACGACGGCGACGGCGATAACAACGACGAGTAGAAGTGCATTATAATCAACGGTAGTAGTAGCAGTGATAATTGCCGTGTGCTTCGTTATCGAGAAAGCTCCTCCGGCCAGCGACGGTTACATACGCATACGATTGGAACAAGCGACGACGACGCGTCGCGGCGGCTTATCGTTTCGTACGAAGCAGATATCGTCATCGTATAAATCGCGATAGCGCGACTCTGCCTATATCCATAATCGCAACGGCTAGGCAGTAAAGTATAGCGGGAGCGCGCGAAGCTACCGAAAAAGCTGCGATACGAGTCACTCAGTGTCGCGTGTGCCGCGCGAGACGAGCACAGCAACGCGCTGTGTGGCAAGTTCATATACATAGTCTCGTATCGAAGTGCAATAGTCAATCATCGTCGAGATGCAGCAGCTCGAGGGAAAAGACGACGATCTGACCGGGATCAGCATGGATTTCGGACAGGATAAGAAGAACGGCGAGTACATGCTGGTCAGCCAGCAGCAGCAGCAGCAGAACTCCGTGGCCAATGGCAAGGCGACGAGCAACGGAAGTAGTGCACTTATGAACGGCACCCCCAAGAAAACCAAGAAGAGAAAGAAAAGCGGTGAGTAGTTTAGCCGGTGCATTGGCATATATGGACTTATTATAATCTTATACTCGCTTTTATATAATATCGCGCGCTCGTTAGAAATTACGCGCATCGTGTGCTGCATGTGCATAGGTATTGTACGCGCGCAAAGCTCTTTTTATTTTTTTTTTTTTTTTTCATGCATATGTGCATACATATAAGCTCTTTGTTCTCGCTTTCGTGCGTATAGACGCGCAGATTATGTGCATATACGCGCGCAATCGCGAGCGTGATACTTATGATGTATTATAGTCGGTCTGCGTGGACAAGCAACTCGTTGTTACAGACTTGATCCATGCCTCGAGCTCGCTTCTCTTCATCTCTAGTTTTCGGATGCTTTTTTTTTGCTTCTTTCACGATACCGTTTTAAAAGCGATCGAGCGTCACGGACGACAAAAAAGAGCTACCAATCGCTCTTCCCGGTATACAGCATCGCGATGGTTTTATATATTTTTAAAATTACGTACCAAAACGAAAATGCGTTAAGAAGAAATAAACTTGAGCATTTGCTTCGAAGCTAAGCTATGCTTGTATGAGCAAACGAGATGAAAGAAAAGATCATTAATTTACACTTGACGAATGATTCCTTCAAAAGAGGTGTCTATTATGGGATAAATTACCTTTCTAACGAATGACTTCGATTCGATTGAGTACAAGTTTATACACGATTAATCGTGATCGATCTTAAAGAAAACCAACGACTCACCAAGCATTAACGACCCATTAATACGTATTATAGAGACGAAGTCGAAGTGATACACCTGCAGGTGCATTTAATCTCGAGAGCTCGTAAAAAATAGCCAAATAAAGCAACGAGAATGACGATCGCCAAAGCGATAAAAAAAGGCATATCGCTCGTATTATTGTCCTCTCGAAGTAGCACTCGTATATATATAAGAAATCGAAAATCGGCATTTTCGCAATTTTTTCATACCATATAAGAGCACACGTGCTCAGTGGCACCGACGCACACGCGCGTTGTACAGTAGCCAGATATAATGTACAAGGCGCCAAATTTGCTCTTTCGTCTTATCTTCAAGATCGTCCCCGCATGCTTATACGCACACGCATATCACTTTGATCGTTACGCACATATTTACGTAGGTAGCGGCTCCCGCGCACGTATACACGGCGGGTACGCACACCCGCAAAGATAAAATAAAAAAAAATGTCAAGCTTTTCTAGGTAAAATTAAAAAGTAAAAAAAATTTCGGATCCGAAGCTCTTATGGGCACGGAAAAATTGGCCATCGAGCGTGTATCTTATCTCATTGTACTTATAGACATAGTTTCGGTTATTATTATCATTATTATTATTATTACAATAGTCGATGGCACCGGAGGCTTTGAGCAATGCTCTTAGTCAAACTATATATATGCACACACACAATGGCAAATTATTGAACCGATAATGGTTGAAGAAACACAGGTGCTGACTATACAGCTATATATACACTCGCTGCTTTACATTATACTTCCTATATTGGCATTTGTGTACTCTTACCAAAGTTTAAATACCTTTGAGATAATCGAATGGGCGATCGTCGTCTCTTTTTTTGTGTGAATCAATTGAATCGCCAGATTATATATTGGGTGTGCGTGCCTATGTACACGCGTGCGTCGTTGTAGGTCTATATACGAGCGGGTCTTAACTTAATGCTTCATCGGATATTCTTGTCTTCGTCGTCGTTGCATATACGGCAAAGATGCTCTCGTACCTACCTATGTATAATCAGCCGCTCTCTCTCTCTCTCTCTCTCTCTCTCTCTCTCTCTCTCTCCCTCTCTTTCTTGGGCAGCTAGCCAAAGCTTATACACGCGCGAACTTGTAAAATTGTAAAGCGTAAGATGTTCGAGTGTCCGCCGCGCGAGAGCAGCCGACGACGACGTCGTTCGAGAGAGCAGCGCTTGCATGAATGATTTTGCAATTTTTCCCGAAATAAGACGCGCGCGGAGCGCGTAAATTCACATATGCAGCCCATCTAATATACAACGTGCGCAGCCAAACAATGGGCTATATAAGCTCGATCGACGGTGAGAAAGCTAGAGACGATTACATCGTATTATACGAATGGCTAATGAAGTCTTAGCTTCTATAATTGATCATGTGTGGAATGGAAATAAGTCTTGACGGATGATCCGAGATCGGAAGCTCCACAATGGGCTCACACTTGCACGGGTCCGTCGAGATTCATCAACGCATGGAATTTTAACTGCAAGAATAAACAAAGACATAACTATCATTAATTGTCTTATGGCTTTGTAATGATACATTAAAAACGAATGTGCAATGATTGAATTTACGAGATGGGGTTTTTAGTCATGCTTCCTTGAATCTCACTGTCCAATTACGATTTTGATCTATCGAGGTTTTTCTGGGGCTCTGTTCAAACAATACATAAATCTTGAAACTAGTATAGGGTAGGTGCACCTATTACTGTGCCTGTCCGTATTACTCGATTTTAACATGCAATCAAATGTTCAGAAATAGGGTCATTGAAGGTTATGTCTTGGGCACAGTAATAGGTGTTTTACCCTATAGATGATCATCATTAAGGCTTTGGAAAAAACGCATGAAGTGTGAATTTTCACACTTTTCCCCATTCAAATTCGGGATTACTGTTTGCTCTTGCTGTCGACCATGTACGCCCAGTTCAAGTTACATTTTTATACGATCTATCAATTTATGGTCATATGAGGCCACGCGCTCTGTTGCATGAACCATATGCTCGTCGATCTAAAACTCCTTTTCTAAGAGGGCCAAATATTGCGCATCGTACGCCATCTAAATTCTAACATAATCTCAATGATCGATAGATTTTCACGCAGTTCAGCGACTACCATATATAAAATATAATTACGAGGCAGCGCGTCGATTCGAAAAGCTGCCCACATAGAGCCCCGAATGCAGCGATTGCGTTCTCGCAGGCGCGCAGCTCAGCATTAGCCCTTGACTCGCTCTACTGATCGACCTTCGTTCGGCCCGAGTCTGCATAATGCTAGCTAGCTGCGCAGCGAGCTCGAGTGCAGGTGTGCTGCTGATACTTTTTAAAATAAAACACATGCGTTAATATTAGCGCCGCTTTCTTTATCTTCCCGCTCTATCGCCCCTCGCGCTACAAGGTATGTCGTACGCGCATTTGGAGCACTTTAGGGTTTAATTAGTTTCGAAGCGTTTTGATTGATGGATGACAAACCAAAATAAAGAAAATGGTCAGTCGTGTTAAAATGCCTAAAGCAGATGTATGCATAAACCAGATAAAAAAACTCGATCGCAATGCATCGCTGAACTCATTCTGCGAGTTTGTCCGACGTTTTTTCATAGAATATCATATGTTGAAATCTATAAAATCGACGCGCACGAGCCGTGCGCCTGGTTTATTTCAACTATTATTTGTTGCTCTTTTCGATGCTTTTTAAAACGAAATCGCGCACGAATAACGAGGCTTCAAGAGAGAGAGAGAGCTCTAGATGCGCAAAACAATCTCGTACGTCTGCCACTCATATACGCTGCGGTGAACGACGAGAAAAGTAATATCAATCGGCGCTCGGTTTAATCAAGCGATACCACACTGGTGCGCGCGGCTTCGTTGCATTTATATGTAGATGTTGCAACTCGATAGTCTGCAAAATAGACCGCCAATCGTGCGGAAAATAAGTCGAGCGACGAGATGCGTGTCAATTTTCACGCGCGTAATGCCAATACGCTGTGTCGAGCGTTGGAAATTTTTTTTTTCCAAAGCAAAAGGAAAGATCCGCTCGATGTAAATAAGGCGTATACAGCGTCGTTCGCCGCTGCTCGATTTAACAATCAAACGGTGTTCCGTGGATCGTTCGATGTAATAGCAATGAAATATCATTGATAAATCGATATCTTTGATTATTTCTAAAATCCAGAATGATTATTTGAAATCCGAGGGGCGCGTTCTCGACTGCGATCGAATCGACTTTATCGCCGTAATTTGCGTAATGATTCCACATTTTTTTGGAACAAGATTTGATTGTAAAAAATCCGATTGAAATCTTCGATCGATTAGCGTCGATAGCTATCGAGACCAACATACTTTAACGATTATAATTGCGGCTAAGCGGATATTTCTATGTAATTGGCTCTTACACGCGATCCGTATCGACAAAAAGTATACATGTGCAGCTGCCTCGATTGATTGGTAATTGAAAATTAATAAACGCAAACAGATAGGCTTTTTCAAATTCTTCGAATCATTGTCCTCTCGCAACGAGAAACGTAATGTAACGCACGTCAGACGAGCGTAAAAAAATGAAAAAAAAACAGAAGAAGGCGAAAAAGAATGTCTCGAATTTTGTAGGTCATATCTATCGTATCGCGCGATATTTTTTTTATTTCTCTTCAACGACAATATTACTCATGCCAAAGCGCCGCGATCTCGTGAGGCTGATTATTTTCTTCGAAGGATAAACAACAACCGGGGAACAAGTGCGGCACTCTCGGCCCTGCACGCGCGCGAGGAAAAGGAGAATTCTATAGCGTCGGAAAAATGTCGATACAATTTCTGCAGGATTCAGCACGGAGCAGCCTCGCGTTTCGAAATAATTGAGAGCTTTTCTATATACGTCCGTTGGCCGTCGAAGGCTTGGATATATATGTACGCGCCGAGAGTCCATTTACTCGAGTATAATTGAAACTTTTTGCGTAAAATTGCACTCGAGGCATTTCCTTCGACGCTGTTTATCGGCCATATACACGAAGGATATTGTTTTTTTTCTCTCTCTCTCTCTCTCTTTTCTCGTCGCTCTCATTTATTGCATCAATGTCGTACGTGTCGTGCGAGCGAGCTAACACAATTTGTATATAATTTATAAATTACAAGAACGAGACGATAGCTTCTCGGCAGCTTATATCAAATACATATACACGCTCGTTCGCGCGCGGCTATTTGTCATTCGGCGATCGCATCAATTTCATCGCGTTTAATTAATCCAACCGATCTTTGCCAGGCTTGTAATAATAGAACACAAGACATCCGTGTGTCCGTGTGTCTGTGTGCGCGCGCGCTGCGTGCTAAGAAGCCGCGAACAGCCACCGGCTCTATTGAAGCAGTCAAGCTTCTAAGCCAAGAAAATATATAATGGCTCAGATTTTGAGAGAAATTCATCTCCTCGCGTATTCGAATTAGCGGCGATAAATCTAAATCTCTGTGTATCTTCTCCGATGCGCATGCACACGCGCGTATAATGCAAAATACACGCGGCGCAATAAATATACTGCACACGCGTGCGACATACGCGCGAGGCGATTGACCGCGAAAGTTTCCCGCGCGCGCGCGCGTATACATAAATGTTGGCTATAATTTATTGTACATCTACATGTATGTATGCGAGGCTCTGCTGCAGTTCACTGCGCCGATTTCTCGCTCGTGCGTACCGAAGGTATCAATTATGTGTGTATATGCACTGCGAAGGGGTATGCGCGAGCTATGGGTTTTTTTTTGTTCTTGTTGTTGCTCTCGCTCACATAGTGACCTCGGCCGTGAAAGCCATCTCGTGAAATAGCCCGACGTTATTTCGTCATACAAGCAGCAACTGTAGTAAAACGCGTTACTGTATTCTTTCTCAGCGGATATGTTAATTTCTCGTATAAGATTTGGTATAATAATTTATCGTTTTAGCGTTTACTTGACCGTACTTGTAGATTTCATGACTATTGTTGATGAGGTGGCTAGGTAATTGATGGTTTCAACAAGGAAGAGTGCGCCTCGGCCAATGTGGCTACCTTATTTCGGATTTTTATTACGTTTTCCAAATATATGGGCTATTCCACAACAAGTGTTGCAGGCCAAAAATGAATCTATGCACTGATATTGTATGCTCATAGAGCACACAAAAAGGTGAAATTTCACCAAGCAAGAGACCTCTGGGTCTCTTCAATTGGGCTCCTCATTGGCTCAACGATGAACTTGAGAAATTGATTGATTCCTCCAAAAGCCACTCGTAACTCTGAAAAAAATAGTAAACATAGTTTTTTTTGGTAAAAAACTGTGAATAATTCAAATTTGTATGTTACAAGTCTATACGTATACTCTTTTCCCATTAAATAAATATGAAGAAAAAATAAGTAAAGGTCCAAAAATAACTATGTTCGTATATCTCAATTTGGCTCAGAATGACTTAAATGCTTTATGATAATGAAACACAACTCTGATCGACTTTGATCCCTGATTTTTTTCAAAAATGTTTGAGTTATTTTTTACTTTTTTAATTCTATTTTTTCAAAAATCGAATAGTTTTCTCAAAAAGTTCAAGAAAATTTAGGGGTGTTCTTTGAAAATGTTTAAGAACGTTTACATACTTTTTTTAAACTCAGGTACAAATAAATGGGAAATAATATTTTATTATTAATCACGTTAATGTAGGCAAAAAAAGTTAGAAGAAAAAAAAGAATGCACCTGCGACGAATTTAATTTTCCCGCTCTCTTTTTTCTCTTTCTCTCTCTACCTCCCTCTCTCTTCCTTTCGCTTTCACTTAAATTTTAAGTGTGAGCCTATACGAATCAAATTCTAAACTCTCATTCACGAGCCGCATCTCGTACTGAAACAGTCGTGTATCACTACGAAATTGACTTTTTTTGAATTCGATCAAAGCCGTTTCATGTATAGTAAAGTACATACGCGCAGTTAATTACAAGGGCTACACATTACTATTATTATTATCGCGTATAAAATTATAAGTAATTAATAGTTATTGAAAGCGAGGCATCAAATATATATCAATTGTGTTGTGGCTAAATATATATCAATTGTAAGTGACTGTATTGTGCGCGAGTGTGCTAAAAAATGTGTGGAGAAGTTGCAATTGACTTTGAGAACATGTTGAATGAAGAAAAGTTTAGATCATTAAGAGGACGTTTTATTTTGGAGAACGAAAATGATCGACAGAAATTTCTTCTTGAACTTGACACCTTAATCCACAAAGGAGAGGGCCGAATTTTAAATCACCGAGACATCTTTAAAAATTTAGATATTGATAGTCTTATCAAGGATTCAATCAGTATGGCATCCCATTTTTGGGATTATAAGCTAGATAAATGTAAACGATTTATCCAGTTTGTGATTAACACCGGCTACAAAGATGAACCCCAATTTACTGACATTCGCGTGCCACTGTTGTGTCGTACCACTGCAGTGCATCGTGCAAAGAAATGGAATCATCTCGTTGCTGAGGTTTTTAAAATTTACAATAGATACGACATTAATTACGTCGACGAGGCCGGCTACTCTCATTTCCATGTGGCCTGCGAGGCTGGCCTTGTCGATATCGTCAAGAAATTTATCGAGTTCGACCAAGATCTTAATATTCTCGACCCGAAAACAGGTGATTCACCGTTGCACTTGGCTGTGAGACGCAGACACGAGAAGGTGGTCGCATTGTTGTTGAGTAACGGCGCTGATCCTAATATACGCAACTTGGAGAAATTTACTCCTCTGCTCGAAATGTGTAGTGCATTAAAAAACTACGACTACGACTATGAAGACAGTCAAACAACATCCGATGATATTAAGTTTTGCATAAAGAATTTAGTGCCACTGCTGTTGAGTAATCGCGCCAATCCAACTTTCGTTAATGATGAAAAACAAAACCCTTTGCACATTACGTGTATAATTTATCCCGACGATGACTTGGAAGAGATATTCTTCAAATTTATTTCCAAAAAGAAAAGACGAATGCTACTTCGTGCTCGGGATAATAAAGGTGAAACAGCATTACACTTGGCCGCCCTGCACCGCAAGAAGAAAATGGCTAAAGCCTTGTTGGAAAAGGGGGCGAGTCCTAATGTGACGAATAAAGTTGACGAAACCCCTTTGCTCGCTCATCTATCAAGAGGCGATAGCGAACTTGAATTGGTCAAGATGCTTTTAGATCGTCAAAAGAATGAGATCATCGATCTTCAGGAAAATATTTCAGGTGAAACAGCATTGCACTGTGCTTTTCTCAAAGGTAACGTGGAAGTCATCAAATTGCTGCTGAAAAAGAACGCCAATCCGCTTTTAATCAACTACTACGGAGAGACATGTCTACACCTTATTTGCTCAGGAAAATACCGTGTTGAAACAGAAGATTTGTTGAAGATCTTCTTCGAATATTGCGACGATAAGCATCCGCAGGTAATGATTCACGACCAGATAAACGTTAGGGGCTGGACACCTCTACACTATGCTGTAAATAACGACTTGAAACCAGAGGTCATCGATGTGCTGCTAAACAGAGGCGCCAATTTGAATTTGACCACTTGCGAAGGCTATACTACACTGCACTTGGCTCTAAGTAACGGCTCAAGGGACATGGCCGAGTTTCTGTTAAGTAATAATCTTGCTGACCCAAATGTAGCCGATGTAGAAGGACTAACACCTCTGCACACAATCATTTTAAGTTCATCTGACGATGAAGAATTAATGAAGAAATTTTTTACTATTAACGGCCAATTAAAGAAGCCAGTGCAGATCGACGCACGGGATAATTTAGGTAACACCCCGTTGCACTATGCTCTGGGTGTCAGACAGAAGAAAGCGGCCGAGTTGCTGCTGAGGCGAGGCGCCGATCCGAGGTCGGCCAACAAGGAAGGGTTGACACCTCTGCATATCATTTGCCAAAGAGGTGGAGATGACTTATTGGAGCTATTTTTCAAGCTCAACGACGAAATGAAGCAGGAGTTGGAGGTCAACGCGAAGGACAACTTGGACCGGACACCACTGCAATGGGCTGTAGCGAATCTTTTGCCGAAAACTATTGATATACTCTTGGATCGTGGTGCCGATTTGACTAGCTTCATTTTTCCCACTGCAAGTTACTTCGCCAAAGGATTGGAACAAAAAGATGATGAAAATAATTGCACTTTTAAATTGAGACTAATGTGTGACGCTTTGGCCGTTGTCGAACTCCTGGAGAAAAGAGACTTCGTGCTGAACCTCAGCGATGCTCAGGTGATCATAGAATTTTTCGCCGAGTATGAATTGTTCGGACGCTCGCCTGAAAACGTTTCGTACAATAACGAGGATTTCATTAGAACACAACATCAAATTATGATAACGCCGAGCTTATCACTCTACGACCTAATCCAGTTAGGACCCAAAAAGGCGGCGAATAGACTCACATACATGGACTTGTTCGATTTTGCACGCTCGGGTCAGTTGTCATTCCTCCCCTATCAGAATATTTTTACTGACCGTCTGTGTGAAATAGCAGCGAGGACTTTTTTAGATATCTGGACTGTGGAATGTTTCGCTATACTGACGAACTATCGGTTGGTGTATAATAGAATTGAATTGATCTTGGAGAGGCTAACGAACGAACATTTAGCTAGTGTTTGCTTGGCGGCTAAAATCTCGTGATGGGAATATGTACGTGGCTGATACTCTGTCCACTTACCACCCCAAAATTGTCATGCATTTGGCATGATAAAGATGTTGCTTAATGTGCCAGAATTTCTTGTAGAATTTTCTGGTCAATATATCACTCTTTTTCAAAGGCCATAAGTTGACATTTTTTCAGAATGCATGCTTGTTGCTAACAATTAATAAATCAAGATAATCAAGTATGATCCAGTCTGATCGCTTAAAAATTCACAGAGCTTCCTTAGAATGTCAACTAACAGGGTAAACCTATATAGCAGAAATTGACCACTGTAGAAAAATTCTCACTTTGTTGATTTATGAAAATTATGCTTAATGTTATAAAATTTCAATTACTATTTATCGTCGGTCATAGTAATCGTCGGTAGTAGGTTTGCCCTATCTCCTAAACTGCTTTCTGCATGAGGAAGCTCTTTGAAGGACTGCAGTCAATTTGGTTTACATATTCGTAAACTGGATTGAATTTTAAACGAATGTCTGTGTGCGTGTGTGTACCGAACTAACCCAGTTACTTTCTGCACCCCCAAGTTAGTCGAGTTATTGCTGTTCATAGAAAGAATTTGTTGATATTTCTTTGAACAAGTATGAATGAATTTGTACTAATTTTAAATATATTAAAAAAAAATAATAATAAAAACAATGTTTTGTTTCAAGCTCTTTGTCAATGACTTGGCAGCGTTTTTTTTTAATGTTTTGATTGTTTTTACTGTCACGAAAAATCCGAGAGTACTGCAAAAAGTGTAACAAAGGCTCGAAAGGCATAAAATAGCCAAAAATATATTACCTTCGACTTTTCGATGCTCTCGCATTTTTCAAATAAATAAAATTGTAATGAATTAAAAAAAATAAAATGTAATTTCAACCCAAGTTCCTACTTTATCGTTATTTATTGAGAAAAACATCTGCAACTAGTCAGCAGTTGCCTATTTCCCCCTTTACCTTTAAAAACACATGTAATATTAGTTCATCGCGACAAATATTTATTTACAAAACATCGAGCGTGCAGCGGCTTATCTAATCGAATCGCCGCTCTCCGCATCGCCGTCGCGCGAGAGAGTCCGAGTATATATATAAGGCGATTTATGTAACCGCGACAGACGACAAGTCGAACTAATTGCGATTCTCGTGCAAAATAAAAAATACAAAAAAAAAAAAGCGAGAAAGAAAAAACGGTAAAGAGCAGCTTATACGATTGAATAATTCATCGCGCTTTATCTAACTTCTCACGAGATTGCAGTGTATCATAATGCACGTTACACATGCGTACAGATGCGCTAAAGCGCGCGCGATATCAATTTTAACAATAACAATTATACATTCGAGAGCCGTTTATAAGCCGGTAGTATGCGAGGATCGATGTTTTATTTGACACAATGTCGATGAGAGATATATATCACACTCGAGACATCGTCGCGCGCGCTTGCAGCAAAATCGAGTTGACGTATACACGGTCTTAATCTCTCCCTGCCGATCGCGAATATATATATATATGAAGAATCCGCAGCCGATGATATCGTTGTTATTATAAATCATATATAAGTAATTCGGCGCGCACACGTGTGTGCATACGCGAACTGCAAGAAGAAAAAAATTTCATCGGACGCTGTAACAAGCTTATCGCGTATTACGCTGCCCGGGTAATACCTATATAGGATACATACAATAATCTGTTTGTTTCGGTAGATGGCCATATTATACGATATATTATAACCTCTGTCGCGGCGAGGGTGTGTGTGTGTGTGTAACCTTGCGAGCGTCGAGCCGGGAGTATGACATTTCCGCACTTTTTTCTTCCATCGTTATTGAAGAAATACGTCGCGACTGCTATGGCATGAGAGAGAGAGAGGAAGAGTTTTCGAGATCGAGAGAGAGAGAATCAACGTTGAGTCGAGTCGACGATGCGAAAATAACAACAGGCGCCTCGGACACCACTGCTGTCGTTATCCATAAGAAGGATGAGTTGAGTATACTCGAGGATAACTTTTTTTTCTATCTTCCCGACTCGCGCGTTAATCATATCCCCTTCAAAATAAAAAAAAGGCAACAATCGTCAACAATGCCTCGCTTCGGCGCATCGAAAACAGCAACAGCAACAATCGCATCATCATCATCATCAACAACAACAACAGCTGTGCTCGTCTTGCGCTCGCTCGAGCCTCAACCACGGTAACCAAAAAAACGTCAACTCGTGCGGCACCCTGGCGTCGAGCATCACCGTACAGCTGCAGCCGAGCGCGGCCGGTCGCGCCTTCGCGACGATCAAGCGATGCGTGCGCACGATCTTCTACCTGGCCACGAGCCTGTGCCTGTCGTACGCCGCCTGGTTCCTCTACGACCAGTTCTTCGACTGTCTGTGGGCGAGCGCCCAGGGACTGGTCTACACGAGCCTGGCTCTGCTGGCCAGCAGCGGCGCCCTGCTGGCGGTCTGCAAGGACGGCGAGTTCAGCGTCGACTCGAGACTGCTCTACTGACTGAACTTTGTTTTTGTCACAAATGAAGATACGCGACATTTTGGCCAACAATAAATAAATCGTCTGCATCACTTAAATCGCTCGCATTCTGCGTTATTTTCCTTCTCCTTTTTCTGCTGTTATTGTTGTTGCCTCTCCAGATAGAGAGACCGGAGTCGCTCTTCTTACGCGCGCGCGATAATCAACTCTTGATTAATTCAATCGACTCGCGTCGACGAGTCTCATTTCGAGCAATAGCTCGAGAGCGAGAGAGAGAGAGAGACTCGGCTGCACTTTTAAGTAATGGAATTCGACGAAGGCTTTTATATACTCTGCAGCTCTCGTAATTGCAATAGCGCGCGTGCGCCCGTTCACAGCTCGCAATTTAAAAAAAAAATGTATATATATATCACGCGAGCGCGTGCATCCACATAGAGCTTGGCTATCTTGTACATATATATAACATAAACTCGCTTCCGTTTGATTCTGGAGCAGCTCATAAATACAGCGCGTATAGCAGCATCGAAGAATAGAACAGAAATATTTATAATAATAATATAGACGCAACTTCATGCAAGTTCGAGCGAATCGATTTAAACTTTTCCTTGTTTTGTGTTTGTTATTGTCGTGCTACAGCCGGTGGCGATTCCAAGGGCAGCGATGTGGAGATGGTGCCGCCCGACGGTGGCTGGGGTTGGTTCGTCCTCATCGCGGCCGTCATGGTCAACTTCCTCATTCCCGGCGGCATCAAGTCCTTCGGCGTCCTCTACAAGGCCTTCCTGCAGAACTTCAACGCCAACGAGTCGACCGGCTCCTGGATTCCTGCATTGTGTTACTTTTTGTACAGTTCCTTGGGTAAGCCGCCTCTCTATATCTAATATCACACATTAAAAAATAAAGACTCGCATAAAATTGCTCGTATCCAAAACAGGACCACTGTCCAGCGTGTTATCGGTCAAGTACTCGTACCGCACTGTCACCCTGGTCGGCGGCACGTTCGCCGCCGTGGGCATGATGCTCAGCTACTTCGCCACCTCGATCCAGTTCCTCTACGTGAGCTACGGCATCTTCGTGGGGATCGGCGCGGGTCTGGCCTTCCCGCCCACGGTCTACATCACCACGTCGTACTTCGTGCGGCTGCGAGGTCTGGCCAACGGCTTCTGCATATCGGGCAGCGCCCTCGGCTCCATCATCATGCCGCCGGTGATCACCCACATGCTGCGAACCTTCAGTGTGCGCGGCGTCATCCTCATCATGGGCGCTCTCACCCTCAACACCTGGGCCTGCGCGCTGCTCTACCAGCCACTGGAGAAGCATCTGATACCGCGGAAAAAGGACAACTCGGGCAAGGAAGAGGAGGAGGCCTTGAGACCGCTGGCCGAGGCCGAGGAAGACGACGAGGAGGAGGAGAAGGAGGAGAAGGAGGAAAAGGAGGAAAATGAAGAAAAGGAGGAAAAGGACAAAGATAACAAGAATAAGGATGCCGAAGAGAAAAAGGACAACGACACAGCGAAAGCCCCGGAGGTCGACATCGCCGTGACGTCGCCCGAGCCGGAGGACAAGCCAGCCATCACCTCGCCCACGAGTCCGATGAGCAACGCCGAGAACTCGTCGGCGGCCGCGGCGCAGATGGCCGCCGAGGTCACCCCCGTGCCCAAATCGGCCTCGAGCGTCGCCCTCGAGAACTACTACAACAAGCAGCCGCCGCCGCACAGTCGCCTGCGCAAGATCAGCATGCCGTCGCACATGGCCGGCCAGATGCACAGCACCCCGGTGCTCACGTCGCACCAGCAGTACCAGCTGCACCACATGCACCAGCAGCGACCGACTCGCCGCTCGACCACCAGCCGGCCGCCCCTCCTGTCGCCCAGCCAGTCGTCCTTCAACTACATCAGCACCCCCTATCACGGGAGCACCCTCACAGCTCTGCATCCCGAGTTCGCCTCGACCCTGACGCTCAACGCTCTGTCGTCGACCTTCAGACACAAGACGCCCGAGAAGAACGCCAAGAAGGACGCCGTGGACGTCGACGAGCAGAACCAGAACAAGTTCTTCGACTACAGACTGCTCCTGGACCCGATGTATCTGGTCATCCTCATCTCCAACTCGACCAACGCCATCAGCTACACCAACTTCGTCGTCGTGCTGACCATCTACGCGGACAAGTATCTGGGCTTCACCGATGCTCAGGCCTCGCTCCTGCTTACCATCATCTCAGCTTTCGATCTCATCGGTGAGTTATACAGTTTCTCTTGAAAATTGCATTCAACGCTTCAATCGACGTTTTGTTTATTAATGTTATTGCTTGATGTTCATAGGTCGCGTGGGTGGTGCCGCCTTGTCCGACACCAAGCTCATGCCCAAGCACTTCTACTTCGTCGGCGGCCTCTTCGTCTCCGGCATCTCCCTGGCCGTGCTGCCGATTGGCGTGAGCTTCTACGAGGTGGCCTTCTACTGCAGCGTGTTCGGCCTCGCCTCGGGCATCTACGTGGGCGTCACGGCCGTCGTCATGGCCGACATGCTCGGCGTGGAGAAGCTCACCTCGTCCTACGGCATATCGCTCTTCGTCAACGGCGTCCTTCAACTCGTCGGCCCGCCGATCTGCAGCAAGCTCGCCGAGGTCTTCGGCTGGGGCCCGATCTTCACGGCCCTCGGCATCGTGCTCGTCGTCGGGGCCGCCCTCTGGGGCTTCGTGCCCTTCATCAGAGTGCGCCAGGAGCGCGCCAGGCGCGCCCAGCTCGAGATCGGCAGCAACATCTAGCGCCGATTGTCGTCCGACGACGCCTGCACGACGTCCTCCGAGCGGGCGTGGAAAAAAACCGACGATTTCGCGGCGAGCAGCAGCTGCTCCGACTCGCCGATTTATCACATCAATATTGGCTCGTGATCGTAATGGAGAGATGATGCGCGCGATGACGGACCGCGAGCCGACGCGCCGTCGAGTTAGGCGGCGACGCGTTCGTTTTTTTTCCTCCAGAGTGGAGTTTTGTAAACGCAGGAGTCCTTTTCGGAGCGAGAGAAAGAATTTTTCTACCGCAAAGTCTTGAATGGGTTTCAATAGTTGCGATAAGCGTTGCGCGGCTTATCCTTTTAGCGCGCGCTGTACTACGAGCTCGCGAAATCATGCGCTTCGTACAGCGATGATTTCCTTCGAGGCTCTCTTTTTCCATATTTTTTTACTCATTTTATTGTACGTACGATATATACATGTGATAAAAGATATTTTGCATGTTCACCAAGATTCAATCAAGTTGATTGCTGTATAGATACACATACACACACTGTCCGCGCGCAGGAAATATTATAAAGTATAAAACTTCAAACATATCATAACAGAAACAAAGGCACGAGCAACTAAATAAATAAGTATGTTTGAAGGACCAAAAAACGTTGCTCGTACCTTGTAATCTAACATAATGTATTGTTCCGCATCGTGATTGTTGATAATGCTTGAAAATGAAAGTCAATTCATTGTCATGGAAGTGCATCGGCAACATTGACACATTTTCTAAAGTGCCTGCGAGTAAATAGATTATGTAACAAAATCTAGTGCTTTAGAGAAACTTTGATCGAGACACTGGATATTTTAATAAACTTAGGAAGTAATGGAAAATAATTACATTATAACTCTTTCTATTTCTGTAAAGAATTGAAAGTTCATTTCTTTTGTTTCGTTTTTTATTGAATAAGATATAATATCCGTTCGATACTGCCGACTTCACTGACGGTTGCCAAGCGAATGAGAAATTTGCTATTTTATGTGAATTTAATAATGCGCCAAAACGTCGAGATATCATTGAAAGATATAAATGTTGCGTGAATTGTTTTATTTTTTTCCCCCAACGTGACCATTGAAAACCAGACAGAAAGTTAATTGAATATTCTGACGGAACGAATGATTTTCAAGCTGTTTCCTCTCCGAGTCTAACTGAATCGCAATTGTAAGATAACGATTTATATATTTTCAAGCTAACAATAAACAAGCACAGAATATTTTATATGATCGTTTAGATTTTATTGTAATGTAAAGAAGTGAAAGGAAGAATTGCGTATAGTACAGAAGTATTCATACATTATTTTATTTTCTTTATTATTTAAATCTATATTCAACGCGCGTGTGACGCCATTGTTATCGTTATTATGTTGATGTTACGATAATATGTTAAAAGGATATTTTTTTTATCAGTCTATCGGAAATGTATGCGTAAACTGGTTATGCATCACTTACAACTATTTCAGTATTTTCGGTAGTTTTATTTTTAATGCAGCCATTGAGAGAATTAAATTTTGTATTTTTAATATTAATTTTTAATTATATTAGCCTTCAAAAAGTAAGTATTAATGCGTCAATTTGTAAAAAATTATTGTACTCATCGCTTTAATGATTTATTTCGAACTTTTGTATTCGTGCAAACCATTTGTCGGAATAAAAAAAATCAGACGCCTTATTAGTGTATCAAAATCTTTTAGGTAGTTGAATTGAATAGTGTCAAAGATTTGAATAAATTACCTTCGATGAACAAACTTGCGATCTGAGAACTTTTTTCTGTACTTCCTACAATGTACAAATGATACCGTTTTTTGTGTATTCTGGAGCAAAGTGTACCAATTCTAGTTTACTGCTGATGCTGTAGCACAAAAAATTTAGCGTCTGATAAAAAACATCGATTGGCACAATATCTCGACTGCACTCAGCAAGTAGAAAGTACTTATATTTATAAGCGGAGCCTAGCAATATGATAAAATGCAATGTCGAGGTTCAATTTTTCAATGTTTTATTAATACCCCGATGATATTTGTAAATAAAAAACGTATTTTGTAAAAAAAAAAGAGCACAACTTCAAGTAATGATGCACACGACGAGAGAATTATGCAATGTATTGTATTGTAAATTATGTAAAGCCGTACATTCATAAGCAAATAATTGTACAATTTTACGTATAATATGTATAGTATTTTAAAAATCTTAATAATTTGATGTTTTTGCTCGAAAAATTCGAGAGAACTCAATAGGCTAGGATATAAAGATATGTATGATTTTAAGCGATAAACTTTCATCGATAATGAGAATAAAGCTGAGGTTTGTTGAATTATTTTATAATTTAGGTTTTTAAAATGAATGTTGCTAAAATAGTAATGCATTATAAGATGACATTCGTCAAGAGAGCATGTTGATATCGAGGTGTCATAAATCTAATGGTTTCACCGAAACTTTTTTTGCGAATAAAAACCAGACTAAACGTCGCCTATCATAATTCTAATCATTCTTTCTTTTCAACTTGCCTTATCCCTGTTTTGAACAAATTAAAAAAAACAAGAGTTTTGAAATTGAAAAATAAAAAATCCATTTTATACAAAACATTTATTTACTTTGCGTTATAATATAAGAATACATTATTGTACGGAGCTTTCAATGATTGTTCAAATTAATTTAAGTAAGAAATCGAAGTACATCGTGTACTCTCTTCATTATGACTTTTTCTGCTTAAAGAAAAATATTCAATTTTTTTTATTATTATATTCGAACGAGTATATTTCATAATGAGTTAAAGCTCGGTTTTTGTCTTTCTAATCCATTGCGTTAAACACGAATAACTTAATGGTTAGTTTATTTTGACTATTTCGTAGTTGAATATTTAAAACTACGGATAACTATTTACAAATAACCTATATGTTGGTGTTTGTTCGTAATCGTCATAATACGAACGACTTATTATAATCTACAATTAGCTTTTTTTTATAAACACTATAAATACAATATAGGTACATGATTCAATCAGGTATAATGAAACGATGATCAGACTTGATATTTCTGTACATTTTGTTTGGCTCGAGTCATCTTTTGCCGAATTTAAGGAGATTGCAGTACCAGCCTAAAAGTCAAATGTTCGACCTCATCATCTGAAACTCTCACAAAATGATTCTCTAAAAGGCTTTTAATGAAAGATTCAGTAAAAATTTCAGAGAATGAGCTTGAACATTTGACTTTCGGACTGGCTTGAACATCCCCTCAAAACGCAAGCGTCCTTGGTTTTTTTATTTCTCGCTCTGGAGAGCAAGGTTCTGGGCTCTGTCGTTTCTTGGCTGGCGACCTGGCGATCGGGCTTTTTTGAACTGCAGTCGGGCTCTTTCCAAGTTTTTTATTTGGTGATGTTACTTTATTCACAATATTATTATTATTATTATTATTATTATCTGTGCATGGAGCCAATGACTGTAACATTCTCTTGACGTCCTTGTCGCTCAACCTCCAAACAATGTCTTCGGCGCATAAGAATGGCAAGCGATAACTTGAGATTTCCATGAGAGAGTAAGTGGCCTCGACGGACATCTGGAGCTTACGCTGGAATCTCAACTTCAAAAGATAACCGTAATTCGGATAATCTTGGTCAAATGTAGAGCTCGCCAGAACTTTACGGAGTCGGACCCTCGATTCGCTTCCTTGGAGGCAATTCGCATTCATTATGATACCTCTGATTCCTAATTTATCCATTCGATTTATTTCCGCTTGGCACTCCTCGGTCGGATCAAGGTCTTTAACGTCGCCGTCACATTCAACTCGGTAAAGCTCACACTTACTCGCATACATCTGTTTGGTCTTCTCGTTTGTACGTTTGGGGTCCAGCAGCTCGTCCTGCTTCATGCGTCGTAGAATCAGTTTGCCGGGGGCAGACGTGATGTCAAATTTAATCTTGTGAGGTGCCAACGTGCTAACTGAGGCATCATAGCTCAAGAGCATCTCGACCAGTCTCAGTGTATTTTGCAAACTGTGATTGCCGAAACACGCGTAAGCCAGGGGCGTCAATCCGTGTACGTTGGCAGAATCGACATCTGTACCCATATTTATGAGCCTCTCGGCTAATTTGGCACTCTCTTCGTCCTCGGCCTTACTCTCGCGAAACCTCTCGGATACAATATGTAAAATC
Source organism: Trichogramma dendrolimi (assembly GCA_034770305.1). NCBI lineage: Eukaryota > Metazoa > Arthropoda > Insecta > Hymenoptera > Trichogrammatidae > Trichogramma > Trichogramma dendrolimi. The sequence continues at coordinate 909,989 of JAPMIB010000007.1, read as the reverse complement.
GTTTCTTGCGACTTTGTCAGTACATGTGGATCAGCACCTATGTCTAATAACCAATGAGCAACTTCAAAATGCCCATACCAAATGGCCAAATGGATTGGAGCCCAGCCATTGTATAATTTTGAATTTAAACTAATGACTTTGTTAATTACACAAGGAGATTCTTGTGCCATAACTTTGAGTTCTTCGAGGTGTCCTAATGCACATTTCATATGAAACTTGGTTATACCCCATTCAACAAACTTTGGAGAAGTTGTGTGTTCTTCAATGTTTAATAAGAGGGCTTCTCTAATTTCTTTTGTTCCAGGTTTTTGTTCTTCATAGCGCCACTGATCCATGTTTGAAATTGGTGTAACATACTGTGAATTTTGAATAGAGACATCTGCACCTTGCTTTAATAGAAATAGCACAACTTTTTTGAAGCGGCGTTGAACAGCATAATGTAATGCTGTATTTTCCTCTTTATCTTCGATAAGATTATTTACAGATACGCCAGATGCCAAAGCTTGTTCAAAAGCTGCAATTATTCTTTCTTCATATTTTTTTGATTTGTTTTTATTGAATATCTTCTTAGTCAAAGGTAATGTTATTTGCATAACCATGGTGTCTTTTTATATGTACAATTGATCCTGTCTTGAAAATTACTTAACTAAAATGATTTTAGCATGTACGTCAAGTTCTCCTTATAATCCTATTGAAAAAATAAAGTTTTAAAATCATAATTTCATAAATGAAATAACTATGATTAATAAACGAACCTGCAGAACGTTCCTGCAAATCAATAATCTGAGCGTATACCTCTAGACAAACTTCTTTGCAGAACGATAATAACCTAAAAGAAATTTGATTCATGAATACAAGATGACAGTCACGGCAAAATTAAAGACAAAACTCGATCGCACATCATATAGCCGTTTTATTTCAGTCGTTAACGTAAATATAAACAAATACACATCACCATCGATGGTAAAGTATTTGTTTATAAGTTTTGTGAAAGTTTGATCAAAGAAGGCTCTTTACGTTATGAAAAATTATTTTCTATTACAAACGATTATTGGTCAAATTAATTTTCCAATTAGTCAAGATATACGATCGTTTTCTCGATCAGAATTGATCGCTACAGCAAACAAAATTCAGAAATCTCGTTTTTTTTTTGTTGAGTTTTTGGAGACATGCGACATTGTTCCAGATCAGACAAATAAAACGATAATTTTTGATAGCACAAACGGCGACTCGAGTGCGAAATAAATTATTCCATACTCACCACTGCGGAGATAATAAATATGTCGCTTGAGAAAAGTAATCGTGTGTTCCTGGAAGAGCAGTGTGGCTGTTCGGAGCACGAAAAAAAAGATGCCACCGCACTAACTCACACAAGGATCGAGTTTTTACAATAGAAATAAATGAGCGAAATTTGTACTTGGAAATATCGTCGTCTGCATCGACACTAAGCACACACAGTACACACACACACTCACACACACACACATGCACCGCAGTCTAAGAACATTCAGAGAGTCTTATTCGCGACAAACTAGTTCGCACAGTAGCCTACAGGTGTTGCGAATTGCGGAGCCTAGCGGGTCGCGTATATTTGCACTGAAATAAGAAGCTCCTGCGATCGCTGTCTTACGCGTACAGTTCAAGTCGAACTTGGAACGCGCGCTAATTTCAACCTTCGACTATCGACGAATCGAATTGATGCTATCGGTGCGCGTTAGGGAACAACGATTTTTCATTGCGTTATCAAAAACTGCTTGAGAAAAAGCATCATACAATTTTGACACTAAATTAGTATCGCAATCAAGCTCGTTACATTATTAATGATCGATCACTGCAGCCAATCGGTTGCAGCGACACTTTGAGGATTTAAAGGTCCGTACGGTGCACGTGCGCGCATACATCAATTAAAATTAAGCTTCGTTTCAAGCATTTAATCGGCAGGGAGTACGATGTAATGATTGATAGATGAAAATAAGGGAATAGCTCGTCGTTCATGCGAGGTTTTACGGCGTGTGTACACGCGTCGTAAAAGCTTCTCGATGTTTTTGACGCCTAATAAAAACGGAGAAAAAAAAGCTGACAGCTATAAAACGCGCAAGAATATAATATCCATGTATATGTTCTAAGTGGCGCTCGAAAAGGTCGCCCAACGTTCGCTGCAGAGCCACCGGCGTCTTGAGCTGTTTTACGAGTTCGACATGTAAGATTATATGTATAGTACTATTAATGCGAGTCTATGGCATCATAGCTCGATATCCGAGTAGAGAGCCATAATAAAAGCGCGTCAAATAACGCGTGAATTACCCGCCTGCCGAGTAGTTATTTTTTTTCGCGGAGAAACACTTCGCCTATACTCAATAAGTACGAATTTTACTGTGCGCGATTCTGGTACTCCGATATTTATCCGTAAAAAGTCGCCGCGTATCGTAATAATACCTATCGCGCAAAGGGGGAAAGAATAAGAGGCGGAGGAGTGGCAGTATAAGTATAGCAGCAGTAGCGAACTCAAATTGCGCCGTGATACGTTTCACGAGTGTAATAAGTAGCGGCGGAGCAATCGGCGCTTGTCGCCCGCTGGACGTTCGGCGGTCTCCGCGCGCGTAATAATACCGAGGTACGATCCCCGGCGAGGCCCGTGCCCGTGTTTGTAAGTTAAAGAGTCGTCGTGTCGGCTGGCGGCCTCTGCCTTTTGCCACTCTCTGACGCGCGAGCAATAATATTCCGTAGACGAAGCCGGTACTCTCGCTCGTAAAGTCGCGCTTCGGGATTTCCTTATTCTCAATTTCCTATCGTAATAGCCTTTTGATTTTTTTTCTTTTTTATTTTCATAGGTGTCGTTGTTTTCGCTTTTTGTTGTCTTTAAGTTATTGTTATCGTGCAACAGCACTGCTGGTGAAAAGATGAAAGTTTCGCTGCTCGGAGCGCTACTCGTGTGCGGCTGTGCACTGGCCACGTCCATTCCGAGAGCCGACGACGAGCAACATCAACAGAAAAATCGCATACACGACAAGGTTTGTAATGGCTATAACTGCACATCCGCAACTTATCATTGTGTAGCTTGTATGTATATACAACGATGAAACATGGAAAGATCGCGTCGGTTGATTAATGCAATTGTCAAGAATTTAACTGTGATCTATGCGCATCTTCAATCCTACACTTGTTTTACGAACTTTTGATGTGTATTTTATGCCCTGTATGGTCCACACGATGTTTGTGCTGGATTTGTTCTGCTCGATGTACCGCTGCGATGTGCTTCTGGTCAAAGTGTAACTCTGTTCGATGTAGTTGGATATTGAAAATGTTCTAACATCGCATCTCGTTAATCTCTAAAATTTTAGATCGACAAAGGTATCCTGAGGGAAAAAATTATATTTTTCGACCTCGAGTCTAAGCACATTTTGCGCGTGGAGGAGAACTGGTTGAAGAAGAGAAAATCAGTAAGAAAGGCCATTGACCTTTGAAGTACTTGCCAACGGACGATTAATGTAATGAAAAACTAGCTTGATTTTGAAATGATCCTATCGCGACATTTTTGCGAGCATGTACACACAAAAAACAAGTATTTAGAATTTTCCAATTACTGCAACGATAATTTTAATTAGTTTAATGCTCGAGCCGCGCGTATTTATTGTCTTGTACTTCAGATAAAAAAAAGACCAAGAAAAACTCATTGCTCGAACAAAACTACAAAATTCTAACGTATTGTTGATGCGTTTATAAAAGTTCAATAAATATTTAAAACGAAATTTCCATGGTTTTTTTTCCATTGCAACTTGCATTAACCTCAAAGCTGGTGAAAATAACATTTATGAAAAGTAAAGATATTTTGATTCGATACATTTTGATCAATTAATTTAGGATATAAGAGAAAAAATATTATTTAATGATTAAAAAATAAATTAAGATTTACACATTACTTTAAATATTAATGAATCTAAAGTGAATAGGTAATAAATATGTTTGTTTATTTTAAACAATAATTGTGCAACTAATTTTTTATAATTTTGTATTTTAATTTTACAGGACTTGAGTGATCAAGAACATTACATCAATAATCAACACAATTCAGCTTATGACCATGAAGCTTTTTTGGGTGAAGAAGCTAAAACTTTTGATCAGCTAACACCTGAAGAAAGTACAAGAAGATTAGGTCTTATTGTTGATAAAATAGATTCGGATAAAGATGGTTTTGTCACTCAAGAAGAACTTAAAGATTGGATTAAGTACACTCAGCAACGTTATCTCAGAGATGATGTTCAGAGGCAATGGGAATCTCATAACCCAGATGAAAAGGATAAAATATTCTGGGAAGATTATCGTAAAGCTATTTATGGCTTTTTGGATGAAAAAGATGCTCAAACTCTGGACAGGCAAGATGAAAACTTCTCTTATGCTACCATGCAACGTAGAGAAAGAAGGCGTTGGTCCATCGCTGATAAAGATGGCGATGATGCCTTGACAAAAGAAGAATTTGCTGCTTTCTTACATCCAGAAGAAAATGAATATATGAAAGATGTTGTAGTCATTGAAACTATTGAAGATATTGATAAAGATGGTGATGGAAAAATTTCACTTCCTGAATATATAGGTAATTTTTTCTCTTTTATTCATAATAAAATAAGAGCTTGTGTGTTTTAAAATTAATAATTGATTAACTTTTAGTGTTTGATAGAATATTGAATGATGAAAGTAAATCACTATTTAATAGTTAATAATAATAATTCTGATACAGATATTTTAAAGGAACACTAACATATTATTATAATTTATTTTATCGAAAATCATATTTAAATTATTAAAATTATTATAATATTTTTCATTTTTATGAATTTAAGGCGACATGTATAAAGGTGAAGAAGGAGAAGAGTTACCTGAATGGGTGAAGAACGAACAAGAACAATTCTCTCTCCACCGTGACAAAGATGGTGATGGTTTTATGGATAATGAAGAGGTATTGAGTTGAAAAGAATTAACATAAAATCCCATTTGATGGTCATATATAATTTACTGATTTTTTCAGGTAAAAAATTGGATTATACCAGCCAATTTTGATCATGCCGAAGCAGAAGCTAGACATCTGATTTATGAAGCTGATTCTGATGCTGACCAAAAGTTGACAAAAGAAGAAATTTTAGAAAAATATGACATATTTGTTGGCTCTCAAGCAACAGATTTTGGTGAGGCTTTAACGAGACATGACGAATTTTAAAATCTATTTTAACATACAATTGATCTGTTTATATTAGTAGATATGTATATTTAATTTTAAAAAATGTTAAAATTACTAATGTATAAAAACTTGAATACTTAAGAAAAATGTAATAAAAAAGTAAGCGTTACTTTTATACTTATCAATACAAAAATATATTTATAAATATTTTCATAGTTATAATACAAATAAATGTATTCATTTATATTTTATTGAATTTGATGTTTTTTATTGAATTTTATACCTGTTCACTTGGTCCAATGGAGTTTATTTTTAAATCTAATGTTGAATGTAATGCTGCATTAGTAATGTAATTTTGAATTATAAAAATACCATTATCATGAACTTCGTAGAGGAATATTTCAAAATAATTATGATCTGGATTTTCTAATACCAATGAAATTAAAAGATACAATTCTTTTTTAAAAATTGACTTGAATAAGATATTTTTACAAACGAATAACGCCTCCAATAAAAATGATAAAAATAAATATTGCAAGATTTTTCAAATTTTTTTGTCATTTTGTAAAAAGGACTTTTTTTATGTGTGTTAATGTTTCCCAAATATGGCACTTAATGCATCTGTCATTATGGACCTGTATGCCAAGTGGTTTTCTGTTTCTTTTTTACTCCAGGAGGTGATTCAAACACAAAGTTGACCCTCAGTTTATCCTTACTTTTTTACTCACTAGTGCTTTATTGTTGTAAAGATCTTGTTGTTATTCAAAGTAAGTAAGTAGCTCTTCTAAAAAACTTTTCTAATTAAAACAAAATAGTTACGAGGTAGTCGAATGGTCTTCCTTCAAAATCCGCAAAATCCCATGATGGCATCGGTAAAATTTTAATGAAATCAATGACGTTATAGGATATAGGCATGTTGGTGTCGTGCGAGCGACTAGGCACGGTTCGGCCGTTGAGCCGAACCTTTTCTATTGCCGGTATACCGTATAGGTAACTTAGCTGCACAGGTGGCTCCCGAGATGGCATTGTTATCCAATAAAATAAGCAAATACTCTGCTTGAATGCAACTGCCATTATTTTGTTTGTATACATAATGCAAGATCACAAACAACGATTCTCCATTGGAATAATATTCGTGAAATCAGTTCACTCGTCGGTAAATTCAAATGTGCCATGGAAGATGATTATTTTTCTTCAGTCTACTCTTGGTATTTATGATGAATAATTTTATTTATCTTTTTAATTGTATTGTTCAATAGCTTCTTTCTATAATTTTAGCTTCAATTCAATTCATAAAGGTTATGTTTCAGCATTGTTTACATTTGTTGTTTGTGTGTACAGGTTTGACAAATGTGGAATTATAGCAAACATTCGAACGCATCTTCGGCAGAATCTAGTCAATACACTGAAAAATCGAGATGCGAGTCATAAATTGGGGAATAGTTGCCCAAGATCAGCCAAGCAATATGTTTACGATTTGCTCATTGCAGAATATCTGTGGAACCACAATTATTTCTACACATTGTCTGTTTTTGCAAGTGAAGTACCTCTGATGGTTGATTTCAATAAACAAATTAAGTCAAAAGACAATGGGGCAGAGTCTAAGCAGAAGTTACAAAGCGATTATGTATGCCATACTTTAGAGACTCTAGGAATTGAACCAACAAACCAAAAAGGAAAAAGTATTATTAGTGATTACGCTAAAAATGATGTGCCTTTACTTTTAAGTATATTGAAGTGCATCGCAATGACTAATATCAAGGATTGTAATAAAACCCAGAACAAAACAACTAACCAATTGAACAGTCAATATGTTCAAACTGTTGAAAATAAACAAAATTTAACTCAAGAACTATCTAAATTAACAATTGCTCGGAAAAAATTAATTCAACAAAAAGATCTATTTGAAGCACAATTAAAACAAAGAGAAATTGAATTGAAAGAGCAAGCATTAGTTATGAAAAATCAATTACTAATTCTCCAAGAGAAATTTAATCAAGCTCAAGTAAGTTTTAAAGTATTGAACACATTTCATTCAAAACATGGCGAAGCCAACCCAAAAATTGAATTTTCAACCTGATATTCTGTAACATCTAATGAAAATTTTTATTAAAAAGCTGTACAGCAACCTTAATTTTTATGTCCTGTAAAGAATCATCTATTCTATTAAGAAAGGTAGAAATTGAAGAAAACGGTATTGAAAATTCGAATTAAGAGCTGGCTTGCTTACATATCTATTAAATGTTCATATATATATTTTTTTTAGAAATTAATTGATATGTATAGTTTAAAAGAAAAAAGAATCAATGAAAATAAAAAGCAAGATGATTTAAAAATAATGCAAAAAGAAAAAGAATTGTCTTTAAGAGAAAAAATACTATCTCAAGAAGTTATAAGGTAAAATACATAAATGTTAATAAGTAACTTAAATGAAAGATTCAAAGGAAATAATTGACTCATAAATTCTTTGCAGAATAGCAAAAGAGAAAAACAGTTATCAACAATTTGAAGGTGATTTGAAAAAATTACAAGATGAATTATTAAAAGTTAAAAGAGAAATCCCTCTTTCTAAGAAAAATTGCAATTTAAGCGTCAAAGATACTGAAACCCAAACAGATTTTGAAAATTGTCTTTTAACTAGGAATGAACAAAGTTTTTTAAATCTGGAAAAAAATGATCTTGGTGGTTTAGTAAGTGAGCAACAATCAAGGATTGAGCAATTGACATCCAAAGTTGTAATATTATCAAGAAAATTAGAAGAAAAACAATTAAAGGGCTGCAGATATGTAGAACTACCATTGTTGGTTAAAAATACAAATATTACAAATGTAGCTAGTGAAAGCAGCTCTACCGAAGATATTTTACAAGATGCAAAAATGCGCCTTCGAAGACTAGAGGAAGAAAGTTTAAAAGCTGACCAGTATTATTTTAATTTTATTACTAATTCATCGTAAAGTTTTTGTATTTTTTAATTTGCTACACATTGAATTGTATAATTGTACATGTAAATATTAAACAATCATGCTAAACACTAAATGTTTTCATATGCAAATTTGTAATCAGTATTTCAAATAATTATTAATAAACTTCTAAACCATCAATGAAAAAAACAATTTTTTTAAATCTTTTCGTTGCAGATGATTTTAAATAAATTTGCATTCAAGTGTCATTGGGTTGAAGACATTAATATATATCTCAAACAATAACAGAAGTTTTAAGACAAAATTTATTTCAAAGAGTTATTGATAAACAGTGCTCATGAAAAACACGTGCGCGTAAAGGAAATTAGAAAAAGCCGGCGAGTACTGCAGCAGTGCCGCTCGCGCCAGTCGCATAGCACGGCACTTATTGTCGAAATTACTTATTTTCTAACTCGCTGGAAAACCTCCTAAACCTACTCAAAAGAAATATGTGACCTATGATTTCGATGGGAAATTTCCTCATCTTTCGATCTAGACTATTATCAAAAATCTTAAAATTATGCTTTTTAATATATTTAATGTTAAAAGTTTATTTTTTTAATTTTCCGGAGAAAAATAGATTTTTCGGAAATTCTAAGCACACCATCAGAAAGCTGAGGAAATTTCCAATCGAAATAATAGGTCACATATTTTTTTTAAGTAGGTTTGGGAGGTTTTCAAGCGAGTTATAAATTAAGCAATTCCGTAAAAAAGTGCCGTGCGTATGCCGCGTTGGGACGCTGCTGCTCATCCGCACGACTATTCGTCGGCAGAATCTACAATCCACTGGTCGGAATCTTACTGCGTCTGCGCAGTGGCCGGGAGAGGGGGTAAGGTAGTCCCTCCCGACGCAAGCAAAAAGGCAAGCAAAAAAATTTCATCTCATGCACGCGCTGCTGCCTGCTGGCATCAGTGTTGGTCGTTCACTCGGTTAAGCAGTAACGTAGCTAACTATCGCTGTCGTACACGTTGCTCTGAGGTATACTCAATAGACGCCTCGAGGTACTCAATGTACACCTTGCTGTTTTGATCAAGTACTAAATGTACTAAAACACAACTCCACCAGTGTAGAACATAGCTTCCTGCCCCGGACGTGAACTTTAATCAACCTTCAGCCATAGCACACTCCAACGGAGCAGCAGTTACGCGCTTATTACGTTTTGCGACTCAACGGTATTGTGCATTTGATTAACAAATCGTCAAAGTACCGGACCCGAACATGTCGCAGTACATCGACTCTGAGGCCGAAGAGAGTGAGGTGAGTGAACGATTCTATAAGATATATTTATTCTTCATATACTCTCCCTGTATAATTTGCTACTTTCTCGCTCTTTTTGGTTATCTCTTCAACTTTGCTGGCTTGCATTGAATATGCACATTGTAGTGTATGTACGTCACAAGTAGATGTGTAGCCATAACTTTTTGTGCGCTATGTACTTGAACGATGCTACATCAAAGTTACTTACTCGCATTTGATTTGCGCGACTCAAATTTACGTTTAAACTTGAAAAATCATAGGAACAACTCAAAATCTTATGCTTCAGGATAGAAACCCTGTACCGTGACGTCACAGGTTAAGATGGCGGTAATAAAAATTACGGTTATCGTGACCTGATTCGTAATCATACAAATGGCTTGTGTGCACTAGGTTCCTTACTTTTTACGGGTGGTTTTTGTATGTAATTCTATCATACAGGAAACCAAGCTCTTTCTTGATAAAATCATACTTTGTTGTAATACAAAGCGATGCAGAATCATAGCAGAAGACGTAAACACACACCGCAAAATTTATGTTTGGATTGCATTGCTTTTAATGATATGAACATTATAAAAGTTCATGTTTGGATTGCTTTGCTTTTAATGAAACAAACATCAAGAAAATCCAGTAAACACAATTTCAATTTTTGATAAAGCTGACATTTTTTACTAATTTCTAAATGAAATGTATGTGATCACTTGCTTCATTATTAATTTTTGCTCATTATTAAAACTGAATGAGTAGAAGTCGAAATGAATAGGTGAAAAAGTTGCATTTCTTTTTTGAAATTGAATGTTTTAACATAAGTTTGTAAAATCAGTTGAATTCTTTTGGTTCAATGTTAATTTATAACTCAAATTTGATCACAACGGTGCTTGCAAAGAGAAACATTGGAATAATAGTAAATAATTGTTATTTTTTCCAATCTTTAATAATCTGAAAACATATTACATTGAAATGAAGCTAAACGTTTTGTATGGGTTAGGATTAAGAGAAGTTTGCACTTCTGATAATACATTTACTTCATTTAGTCATCAAAATTTATTTTATTAAAAATAAAAGAAAGCATAGTATTAATGTCACAACAGCATTGTACTCCATTAATAAATTTCTTTATTATGAAACATGTAAATCAAACGACCCTTACCATCAATTTGAATGTTTAAGTTCATTGATTCGTAACACACTATTTTTGATTTATTTTATAAACGAACACTTTTTTAAAATGATTGACTGAAAAGACAGCAAAGCCAGCCGGCAATTCGAATTTTCAATCCAGTTTGCTAAGGCCTGTAGTAAATTTTTATCAAATGCTAGGAAGCAATCTTTATTTTTATGTTATTATAAGAGATCAATAGAACCATCAAAAAACTTTCAATTCTTCCAAAATCACTGGATTGACAGATTAATTTTTTGGATGGCTAGGCTCTTCTTTTTCTAGGTATATAATGCATTTAGAATAAAATTTGATGTAGCTCATAGAACTACTCAAATGAATTTCACTTGAAAAGCCATTTTACTTCAGCGCTCAAATTCAATCTATTAAAGTTTTGATACACTTCCTTGGTAGTATTGTTTTGGCCCTCTAGTTTACTGCATACTTACATCTGTTTATCTCTTCTAAGACATCATTCAGAAGATTGATAATTTACCCAAAACTATTATTTTAAAGAGCATGTTGAAGAATATTATATTTTACAAAAGAAAAGAGCCATAGATAAGCAGGTATCTGTACAAAGCTACTTTTCAAGGTGCAGAAATACACCATCCAAGAGTTAAAGATGAAATTTTAAGAGTGACCAGTAATATTTTAATTTTTTTTTTTTTTCAGCATAACAACTCGTTATTTTTTAGTTTGCTACACATTGAATTGTTTACTGTTCATGTAAATATTCAACAATCATGCTAGACACAATGTTATCTTTTGCATATTTATAATCAAAGACATAAAATGCAGAGCCGACCTAAAACTTAATTTTTCAATCCAGTTTGCTAAGATCTGTAGAAAATCAAATGCTAGTAAGCAATCTTTATTTTTATGTTCTTAGAGATCAGAAGATCCATCAAAAAACTTTCAATTATTCCAAAATAACTGGGTTGAAAGATTAATTTTTGAGCTGGCTAGGCTCTTCTTTTTTCAGGTATAATAATGCATTTAGAATCAAATTTGATGTAGCTCATAGTACTACTCAAATGAATTTCACTAAAAAAGCCATTTTACTTCAGCGCTCAAATTCAATTTACTAAAGTTTTGATACACTTCCTTGGTAGTATTGTTTTGGCGCTTTAGTTTACTGCATACTTACATCTGTTTATCTCTTCTAAGACATCATTCAGAAGATTCACCCAAAACTATTATTTTAAAGAGCATGTTGAAGAATATTATATTTTACAAAAGAAAAGTTATCGTTGAAAAAAAGCTTTGTACAGATACCTGCTTATCTATGGCTCTTTTCTTTTGTAAAATATAATATTCTTTAACATGCTCTTTAAAATAATAGTTTTGGGTGAATTATCAATCTTCTGAATGATGTCTTAGAAGAGATAAACAGATGTAAGTATACAGTAAACTAAAGCGCCAAACAATACTACCAAGGAAGTGTATCAAAACTTTAGTAGATTGAATTTGAGCGCTGAAGTAAAATGGCTTTTCAAGTGAAATTCATTTGAGTAGTACTATGAGCTACATCAAATTTTATTCTAAATGCATTATACCTGAAAAAAGAAGAGCCTAGCCAGCCCAAAAATTAATCTTTCAATAAAGTTATTGTGGAAGAATTGAATGTTTTTTGATGGATCTATTGATCTCTAAAACATAAAAAGAAAGATTGCTTATTAGCATTTGATGAAAATTTACTACAGGTCTTAGCAAAATTGGAAAATTAAGTTTTAGGCCGGCTTTGCTTTTTATGTCTTTGATTATAACTATGCAAAAGTTAACATTGTGTCTAGCATGATTGTTGAATATTTACATGAACAGTAAACAATTCAATGTGTAGCAAACTAAAAAATAACGAGTTTTTATGCTGAAAAAAAAAAAAATTAAAATATTACTGGTCACTCTTAAAATTTCATCTTTAAATCTTGGATGGTTATCTTTCAGGTTGCTACACATTGAATTGTTTACTTTACATGTAAATATTCAACAATTATGCTAGACACAATGTTATCTTTTGCATATTTATAATCAAAGACATAAAAAGCAAAGCCGGCCTAAAACTTAATTTTCCAATCCAGTTTGCTAAGACCTGTAGTAAATTTTCATCAAATGCTAATAAGCAATCTTTCTTTTGTTTTTAGAGATCAATAGATCCATCAAAAAACATTCAATTCTTCCACAATAACTTTATTGAAAGATTAATTTTTGGGCTGGCTAGGCTCTTCTTTTTTCAGGTATAATAATGCATTTAGAATCAAATTTGATGTAGCTCATAGTACTACTCAAATGAATTTCACTTGAAAAGCCATTTTACTTCAGCGCTCAAATTCAATCTACTAAAGTTTTGATACACTTCCTTGGTAGTATTGTTTTGGCGCTTTAGTTTACTGCATATTTACATCTGTTTATCTCTTCTAAGACATCATTCAGAAGATTGATAATTCACCCAAAACTATTATTTTAAAGAGCATGTTAAAGAATATTATATTTTACAAAAGAAAAGAGCCATAGAGCAGGTATCTGTACAAAGCTTTTTTTCAAGGTCAGAAAGGCACCATCCAAGATTTAAAGATGAAATTTTAAGAGTGACCAGTAATATTTTAATTTTTTTTTTTTCAGCATAAAAACTCGTTATCTTTCAGGTTGCTACACATTGAATTGTTTACTTTACATGTAAATATTCAACAATCATGCTAGACACAATGTTAACTTTTGCATAGTTATAATCAAAGACATAAAAAGCAAAGCCGGCCTAAAACTTAATTTTCCAATCCAGTTTGCTAAGACCTGTAGTAAATTTTCATCAAATGCTAATAAGCAATCTTTCTTTTTATGTTTTGAGAGATCAATAGATCCATCAAAAAATTCAATTCTTCCACAATAACTTTATTGAAAGATTAATTTTTGGGCTGGCTAGGCTCTTCTTTTTTCAGGTATAATAATGCATTTAGAATAAAATTTGATGTAGCTCATACTACTACTCAAATGAATTTCACTTGAAAGCCATTTTACTTCAGCGCTCAAATTCAATCTACTAAAGTTTTGATACACTTCCTTGGTAGTATTGTTTTGGCGCTTTAGTTTACTGCATATTTACATCTGTTTATCCTCTAAGACATCATTCAGAAGATTGATAATTCACCCAAAACTATTATTTTAAAGAGCATGTTAAATATTATATTTTACAAAGAAAAGAGCCATAGATAAGCAGGTATCTGTACAAAGCTTTTTTTCAAGGTGCAGAAAGGCACCATCTAAGAGTTAAGATGAAATTTTAAGAGTGACCAGTAATATTTTAATTTTTTTTTTCAGCATAAAAACTCGTTATCTTTCAGGTTGCTACACATTGAATTGTTTACTTTACATGTAAATATTCAACAATCATGCTAGACACAATGTTAACTTTTGCATAGTTATAATCAAAGACATAAAAAGCAAAGCCGGCCTAAAACTTAATTTTCCAATCCAGTTTGCTAAGACCTGTAGTAAATTTTCATCAAATGCTAATAAGCAATCTCTTTTTATGTTTTTAGAGATCAATAGATCCATCAAAAAACATTCAATTCTTCCACAATAACTTTATTGAAAGATTAATTTTTGGGCTGGCTAGGCTCTTCTTTTTCAGGTATAATAATGCATTTAGAATAAAATTTGATGTAGCTCATAGTACTATTCAAATGAATTTCACTTGAAAAGCCATTTTACTTCAGCGCTCAAATTCAATCTACTAAAGTTTTGATACACTTCCTTGGTAGTATTGTTTTGGCGCTTTAGTTTACTGCATACTTACATCTGTTTATGTCTTCTAAGACATCATTCAGAAGATTGATAATTCACCCAAAACTATTATTTTAAAGAGCATGTTAAAGAATATTATATTTTACAAAAGAAAAGAGCCATAGATAAGCAGGTATCTGTACAAAGCTTTTTTTGAAGGTGCAGAAAGGCACCATTTAAGAGTTAAAGATGAAATTTTAAGAGTGACCAGTAATATTTTTTTTTTTTTTTTTCAGCAAAAAAACTCGTTATTTTCAGGTTGCTACACATTGAATTGTTTACTTTACATGTAAATATTCAACAATTATGCTAGACACACTGTTATCTTTTGCATATTTATAATCAAAGACATACAATGCAGAGCTGACCTAAAACTTAATTTTTCAATCCAGTTTGCTAAGACCTGTAGTGAATTTTCATCAAATGCTAATAAGCAATCTTTCTTTTTGTTTTTAGAGATCAATAGATCCATCAAAAAACATTCAATTCTTCCACAATAACTTTATTGAAAGATTAATTTTTGGGCTGGCTAGGCTCTTCTTTTTTCAGGTATAATAATGCATTTAGAATAAAATTTGATGTAGCTCATAGTACTACTCAAATGAATTTCACTTGAAAAGCCATTTTACTTCAGCGCTCAAATTCAATCTACTAAAGTTTTGATACACTTCCTTGGTAGTATTGTTTTGGCGCTTTAGTTTACTGCATATTTACATCTGTTTATCTCTTCTAAGACATCATTCAGAAGATTGATAATTCACCCAAAACTATTATTTTAAAGAGCATGTTAAAGAATATTATATTTTACAAAAGAAAAGAGCCATAGATAAGCAGGTATCTGTACAAAGCTTTTTTCAAGGTGCAGAAAGGCACCATCTAAGAGTTAAAGATGAAATTTTAAGAGTGACCAGTAATATTTTAATTTTTTTTTTCAGCATAAAAACTCGTTATTTTTTAGGTTGCTACACATTGAATTGTTTACTTTACATGTAAATATTCAACAATCATGCTAGACACAGTGTTATCTTTTGCATATTTATGATCAAAGACATAAAAGCAAAGCCGGCCTAAAACTTAATTTTCCAATCCAGTTTGCTAAGACCTGTAGTAAATTTTCATCAAATGCTAATAAGCAATCTTTCTTTTTTTTTTTTAGAGATCAATAGATCCATCAAAAAACATTCAATTCTTCCACAATAACTTTATTGAAAGATTAATTTTTGAGCTGGCTAGGCTCTTCTTTTTTCAGGTATAATAATGCATTTAGAATAAAATTTGATGTAGCTCATAGTACTACTCAAATGAATTTCACTTGAAAAGCCATTTTACTTCAGCGCTCAAATTCAATCTACTAAAGTTTTGATACACTTCCTTGGTAGTAGTTTTGGCGCTTTAGTTTACTGCATATTTACATCTGTTTATCTCTTCTAAGACATCATTCAGAAGATTGATAATTCACCCAAAACTATTATTTTAAAGAGCATGTTAAAGAATATTAATTTTACAAAAGAAAAGAGCCATAGATAAGCAGGTATCTGTACAAAGCTTTTTTTCAAGGTGCAGAAAGGCACCATCTAAGAGTTAAAGATGAAATTTTAAGAGTGACCAGTTTTAATTTTTTTTTTTTCAGCATAAAAATCGTTATCTTTCAGGTTGCTACACATTGAATTGTTTACTTTACATGTAAATATTCAACAATCATGCGACACAATGTTAACTTTTGCATAGTTTAATCAAAGACATAAAAGCAAAGCCGGCCTAAAACTTAATTTTTCAATCCAGTTTGCTAAGACCTGTAGTGAATTTTCATCAAATGCTAACAATCTTTCTTTTTATGTTTTTAGAGATCAATAGATCCATCAAAAACATTCAATTCTTCCACAATAACTTTATTGAAAGATTAATTTTTGGGCTGGCTAGGCTCTTCTTTTTTCAGGTATAATAATGCATTTAGAATAAAATTTGATGTAGCTCATAGTACTACTCAAATGAATTTCACTTGAAAAGCCATTTTACTTCAGCGCTCAAATTCAATCTACTAAAGTTTTGATACACTTCCTTGGTAGTATTGTTTTGGCGCTTTAGTTTACTGCATATTTACATCTGTTTATCTCTTCTAAGACATCATTCAGAAGATTGATAATTCACCCAAAACTATTATTTTAAAGAGCATGTTAAAGAATATTATATTTTACAAAAGAAAAGAGCCATAGATAAGCAGGTATCTGTACAAAGCTTTTTTTCAAGGTGCAGAAAGGCACAATCTAAGAGTTAAAGATGAAATTTTAAGAGTGACCAGTAATATTTTAATTTTTTTTTTCAGCATAAAAACTCGTTATCTTTCAGGTTGCTACACATTGAATTGTTTACTTTACATGTAAATATTCAACAATCATGCTAGACACAATGTTAACTTTTGCATAGTTATAATCAAAGACATAAAAAGCAAAGCCGGCCTAAAACTTAATTTTCCAATCCAGTTTGCTAAGACCTGTAGTAAATTTTCATCAAATGCTAATAAGCAATCTTTCTTTTTATGTTTTTAGAGATCAATAGATCCATCAAAAAACATTCAATTCTTCCACAATAACTTTATTGAAAGATTAATTTTTGGGCTGGCTAGGCTCTTCTTTTTTCAGGTATAATAATGCATTTAGAATCAAATTTGATGTAGCTCATAGTACTACTCAAATGAATTTCACTAAAAAAGCCATTTTACTTCAGCGCTCAAATTCAATTTACTAAAGTTTTGATACACTTCCTTGGTAGTATTGTTTTGGCGCTTTAGTTTACTGCATACTTACATCTGTTTATCTCTTCTAAGACATCATTCAGAAGATTGATAATTTACCCAAAACTATTATTTTAAAGAGCATGTTGAAGATTATTATATTTTACAAAAGAAAAGAGCCATAGATAAGCAGGTATCTGTACAAAGCTTTTTTTGAAGGTGCAGAAAGGCACCATTTAAGAGTTAAAGATGAAATTTTAAGAGTGACCAGTAATATTTTAATTTTTTTTTTTAGCATAAAAACTCGTTATCTTTCAGGTTGCTACACATTAAATTGTTTACTGTTCATGTATATATTCAACAATCATGCTAGACACAATGTTATCTTTTGCATATTTATAATCAAAGACATAAAATGCAGAGCCGGCCTAAAACTTAATTTTACAATCCAGTTTGCTAAGATCTGTAGAAAATCAAATGCTGGTAAGCAATCTTTATTTTTATGTTTTTAGAGATCACAAGATCCATCCACAATAACTTTATTGAAAGATTAATTTTTGAGCTGGCTAGGCTCTTCTTTTTTCAGGTATAATAATGCATTTAGAATAAAATTTGATGTAGCTCATAGTACTACTCAAATTAATCTTACCTGGGAAACCATTTTACTTCAGCGCTCAGATTCAATCCCAGATTTAAAGATGAAATTTCAAGAGTGACCAGTAATATTTTAATTTTTTTTTTTAGCATAAAAACTCGTTATCTTTCAGGTTGCTACACATTGAATTGTTTACTTTACATGTAAATATTCAACAATCATGCTAGACACAATGTTAACTTTTGCATAGTTATAATCAAAGACATAAAAAGCAAAGCCGGCCTAAAACTTAATTTTTCAATCCAGTTTGCTAAGACCTGTAGTGAATTTTCATCAAATGCTAATACGCAATCTTTCTTTTTATGTTTTTAGAGATCAATAGATCCATCAAAAAACATTCAATTCTTCCACAATAACTTTATTGAAAGATTAATTTTTGGGCTGGCTAGGCTCTTCTTTTTTCAGGTATAATAATGCATTTAGAATAAATTTGATGTAGCTCATAGTACTACTCAAATGAATTTCACTTGAAAAGCCATTTTACTTCAGCGCTCAAATTCAATCTACTAAGTTTTGATACACTTCCTTGGTAGTATTGTTTTGGCGCTTTAGTTTACTGCATATTTACATCTGTTTATCTCTTCTAAGACATCATTCAGAAGATTGATAATTCACCCAAAACTATTATTTTAAAGAGCATGTTAAAGAATTTATATTTACAAAAGAAAAGAGCCATAGATAAGCAGGTATCTGTACAAAGCTTTTTTTCAAGGTGCAGAAAGGCACCATCTAAGAGTTAAAGATGAAATTTTAAGAGTGACCAGTAATATTTTAATTTTTTTTTTCAGCATAAAAACTCGTTATCTTTCAGGTTGCTACACATTGAATTGTTTACTTTACATGTAATATTCAACAATCATGCTAGACACAATGTTAACTTTTGCATAGTTATAATCAAAGACATAAAAAGCAAAGCCGGCCTAAAACTTAATTTTTCAATCCAGTTTGCTAAGACCTGTAGTGAATTTTCATCAAATGCTAATAAGCAATCTTTCTTTTTATGTTTTTAGAGATCAATAGATCCATCAAAAAACATTCAATTCTTCCACAATAACTTTATTGAAAGATTAATTTTTGGGCTGGCTAGGCTCTTCTTTTTTCAGGTATAATAATGCATTTAGAATAAAATTTGATGTAGCTCATAGTACTACTCAAATGAATTTCACTTGAAAAGCCATTTTACTTCAGCGCTCAAATTCAATCTACTAAAGTTTTGATACACTTCCTTGGTAGTATTGTTTTGGCGCTTTAGTTTACTGCATATTTACATCTGTTTATCTCTTCTAAGACATCATTCAGAAGATTGATAATTCACCCAAAACTATTATTTTAAAGAGCATGTTAAAGAATATTATATTTTACAAAAGAAAAGAGCCATAGATAAGCAGGTATCTGTACAAAGCTTTTTTTCAAGGTGCAGAAAGGCACCATCTAAGAGTTAAAGATGAAATTTTAAGAGTGACCAGTAATATTTTAATTTTTTTTTTTCAGCATAAAAACTCGTTATCTTTCAGGTTGCTACACATTGAATTGTTTACTTTACATGTAAATATTCAACAATTATGCTAGACACACTGTTATCTTTTGCATATTTATAATCAAAGACATACAATGCAGAGCTGACCTAAAACTTAATTTTTCAATCCAGTTTGCTAAGACCTGTAGTGAATTTTCATCAAATGCTAATAAGCAATCTTTCTTTTTATGTTTTTAGAGATCAATAGATCCATCAAAAAACATTCAATTCTTCCACAATAACTTTATTGAAAGATTAATTTTTGGGCTGGCTAGGCTCTTCTTTTTTCAGGTATAATAATGCATTTAGAATAAAATTTGATGTAGCTCATAGTACTACTCAAATGAATTTCACTTGAAAAGCCATTTTACTTCAGCGCTCAAATTCAATCTACTAAAGTTTTGATACACTTCCTTGGTAGTATTGTTTTGGCGCTTTAGTTTACTGCATATTTACATCTGTTTATCTCTTCTAAGACATCATTCAGAAGATTGATAATTCACCCAAAACTATTATTTTAAAGAGCATGTTAAAGAATATTATATTTTACAAAAGAAAGAGCCATAGATAAGCAGGTATCTGTACAAAGCTACTTTTCAAGGTGCAGAAATGCACCATCCAAGATTTAAAGATGAAATTTTAAGAGTGACCAGTAATATTTTAATTTTTTTTTTCAGCATAAAAACTCGTTATCTTTCAGGTTGCTACACATTGAATTGTTTACTTTACATGTAAATATTCAACAATCATGCTAGACACAATGTTAACTTTTGCATAGTTATAATCAAAGACATAAAAAGCAAAGCCGGCCTAAAACTTAATTTTCCAATCCAGTTTGCTAAGACCTGTAGTAAATTTTCATCAAATGCTAATAAGCAATCTTTATTTTTATGTTTTTAGAGATCAATAGATCCATCAAAAAACATTCAATTCTTCCACAATAACTTTATTGAAAGATTAATTTTTGGGCTGGCTAGGCTCTTCTTTTTCAGGTATAATAATGCATTTAGAATAAAATTTGATGTAGCTCATAGTACTACTCAAATGAATTTCACTAAAAAGCCATTTTACTTCAGCGCTCAAATTCAATTACTAAAGTTTTGATACACTTCCTTGGTAGTATTGTTTTGGCGCTTTAGTTTACTGCATACTTACATCTGTTTATCTCTTCTAAGACATCATTCAGAAGATTGATAATTCCCAAAACTATTATTTTAAAGAGCATGTTGAAGATTAATATTTTACAAAAGAAAAGCCATAGATAAGCAGGTATCTGTACAAAGCTTTTTTTGAAGGTGCAGAAAGGCACCATTTAAGAGTTAAAGATGAAATTTTAAGAGTGACCAGTAATATTTTAATTTTTTTTTTTTCAGCAAAAAAACTCGTTATTTTTCAGGTTGCTACACATTGAATTGTTTACTTTACATGTAAATATTCAACAATTATGCTAGACACACTGTTATCTTTTGCATATTTATAATCAAAGACATACAATGCAGAGCTGACCTAAAACTTAATTTTTCAATCCAGTTTGCTAAGACCTGTAGTGAATTTTCATCAAATGCTAATAAGCAATCTTTCTTTTTATGTTTTTAGAGATCAATAGATCCATCAAAAAACATTCAATTCTTCCACAATAACTTTATTGAAAGATTAATTTTTGGGCTGGCTAGGCTCTTCTTTTTTCAGGTATAATAATGCATTTAGAATAAAATTTGATGTAGCTCATAGTACTACTCAAATGAATTTCACTTGAAAAGCCATTTTACTTCAGCGCTCAAATTCAATCTACTAAAGTTTTGATACACTTCCTTGGTAGTATTGTTTTGGCGCTTTAGTTTACTGCATATTTACATCTGTTTATCTCTTCTAAGACATCATTCAGAAGATTGATAATTCACCCAAAACTATTATTTTAAAGAGCATGTTAAAGAATATTATATTTTACAAAAGAAAAGAGCCATAGATAAGCAGGTATCTGTACAAAGCTTTTTTTCAAGGTGCAGAAAGGCACCATCTAAGAGTTAAAGATGAAATTTTAAGAGTGACCAGTAATATTTTAATTTTTTTTTTTCAGCATAAAAACTCGTTATCTTTCAGGTTGCTACACATTGAATTGTTTACTTTACATGTAAATATTCAACAATTATGCTAGACACACTGTTATCTTTTGCATATTTATAATCAAAGACATACAATGCAGAGCTGACCTAAAACTTAATTTTTCAATCTAGTTTGCTAAGACCTGTAGTGAATTTTCATCAAATGCTAATAAGCAATCTTTCTTTTTATGTTTTTAGAGATCAATAGATCCATCAAAAAACATTCAATTCTTCCACAATAACTTTATTGAAAGATTAATTTTTGGGCTGGCTAGGCTTTTCTTTTTCCAGGTATAATAATGCATTTAGAATCAAATTTGATGTAGCTCATAGTACTACTCAAATGAATTTCACTAAAAAAGCCATTTTACTTCAGCGCTCAAATTCAATTTACTAAAGTTTTGATACACTTCCTTGGTAGTATTGTTTTGGCGCTTTAGTTTACTGCATACTTACATCTGTTTATCTCTTCTAAGACATCATTCAGAAGATTGATAATTTACCCAAAACTATTATTTTAAAGAGCATGTTGAAGATTATTATATTTTACAAAAGAAAAGAGCCATAGATAAGCAGGTATCTGTACAAAGCTTTTTTTCAAGGTGCAGAAAGGCACCATCCAAGATTTAAAGATGAAATTTTAAGAGTGACCAGTAATATTTTAATTTTTTTTTTTAGCATAAAAACTCGTTATCTTTCAGGTTGCTACACATTAAATTGTTTACTGTTCATGTATATTCAACAATCATGCTAGACACAATGTTATCTTTTGCATATTTATAATCAAAGACATTAAATGCAGAGCCGGCCTAAAACTTAATTTTACAATCCAGTTTGCTAAGATCTGTAGAAAATCAAATGCTGGTAAGCAATCTTTATTTTTATGTTTTTAGAGATCACAAGATCCATCCACAATAATTTTATTGAAAGATTAATTTTTGAGCTGGCTAGGCTCTTCTTTTTTCAGGTATAATAATGCATTTAGAATAAAATTTGATGTAGCTCATAGTACTACTCAAATTCTTACCTGGGAAACCATTTTACTTCAGCGCTCAGATTCAATCCCAGATTTAAAGATGAAATTTCAAGAGTGACCAGTAATATTTTAATTTTTTTTTTAGCATAAAAACTCGTTATCTTTCAGGTTGCTACACATTGAATTGTTACTTTACATGTAAATATTCAACAATCATGCTAGACACAATGTTAACTTTTGCATAGTTATAATCAAAGACATAAAAAGCAAAGCCGGCCTAAAACTTAATTTTCCAATCCAGTTTGCTAAGACCTGTAGTAAATTTTCATCAAATGCTAATAAGCAATCTTTCTTTTTATGTTTTTAGAGATCAATAGATCCATCAAAAAACATTCAATTCTTCCACAATAACTTTATTGAAAGATTAATTTTTGGGCTGGCTAGGCTCTTCTTTTTTCAGGTATAATAATGCATTTAGAATCAAATTTGATGTAGCTCATAGTACTACTCAAATGAATTTCACTGAAAAGCCATTTTACTTCAGCGCTCAAATTCAATTACTAAAGTTTTGATACACTTCCTTGGTAGTATTGTTTTGGCGCTTTAGTTTACTGCATACTTACATCTGTTTATCTCTTCTAAGACATCATTCAGAAGATTGATAATTCACCCAAAACTATTATTTTAAAGAGCATGTTAAAGAATATTATATTTTACAAAAAAAAAGAGCCATAGATAAGCAGGTATCTGTACAAAGCTTTTTTTCAAGGTGCAGAAAGGCACCATCTAAGAGTTAAAGATGAAATTTTAAGAGTGACCAGTAATATTTTAATTTTTTTTTTTAGCATAAAAACTCGTTATCTTTCAGGTTGCTACACATTAAATTGTTTACTGTTCAATATTCAACAATCATACTAGACACAATGTTATCTTTTGCATATTTATAATCAAAGACATAAAATGCAGAGCCGGCCTAAAACTTAATTTTACAATCCAGTTTGCTAAGATCTGTAGAAAATCAAATGCTGGTAAGCAATCTTTATTTTTATGTTTTTAGAGATCACAAGATCCATCCACAATAACTTTATTGAAAGATTAATTTTTGAGCTGGCTAGGCTCTTCTTTTTCAGGTATAATAATGCATTTAGAATAAAATTTGATGTAGCTCATAGTACTACTCAAATTAATCTTACCTGGAAACCATTTTACTTCAGCGCTCAGATTCAATCCCAGATTTAAAGATGAAATTTCAAGAGTGACCAGTAATATTTTAATTTTTTTTTTTAGCATAAAAACTCGTTATCTTTCAGGTTGCTACACATTGAATTGTTTACTTTACATGTAAATATTCAACAATCATGCTAGACACAATGTTAACTTTTGCATAGTTATAATCAAAGACATACAATGCAGAGCTGACCTAAAACTTAATTTTTCAATCCAGTTTGCTAAGACCTGTAGTGAATTTTCATCAAATGCTAATAGCAATCTTTCTTTTTATGTTTTTAGAGATCAATAGATCCATCAAAAACATTCAATTCTTCCACAATAACTTTATTGAAAGATTAATTTTTGGGCTGGCTAGGCTCTTCTTTTTTCAGGTATAATAATGCATTTAGAATAAAATTTGATGTAGCTCATAGTACTACTCAAATGAATTTCACTTGAAAAGCCATTTTACTTCAGCGCTCAAATTCAATCTACTAAAGTTTTGATACACTTCCTTGGTAGTATTGTTTTGGCGCTTTAGTTTACATACTTACATCTGTTTATCTCTTCTAAGACATCATTCAGAGATTCACCCAAAACTATTTTTTAAAGAGCATGTTGAAGAATATTATATTTTACAAAAGAAAAGAGCCATAGATAAGCAGGTATCTGTACAAAGCTTTTTCAAGGTGCAGAAAGGCACCATCAAGAGTTAAAGATGAAATTTTAAGAGTGACCAGTAATATTTTAATTTTTTTTTTTTTCAGCATAAAAACTCGTTATTTTAGTTGCTACACATTGAATTGTTTACTTTCATGTAAATATTCGACAATCATGCTAGACACAATGTTAACTTTTGCATAGTTATAATCAAAGACATAAAAAGCAAAGCCGGCCTAAAACTTAATTTTCCAATCCAGTTTGCTAAGACCTGTAGTAAATTTTCATCAAATGCTAATAAGCAATCTTTCTTTTTATGTTTTAGAGATCAATAGATCCATCAAAAAACATTCAATTCTTCCACAATAACTTTATTGAAAGATTAATTTTTGGGCTGGCTAGGCTTTCTTTTTCAGGTATAATAATGCATTTAGAATCAAATTTGATGTAGCTCATAGTACTACTCAAATAATTTCACTAAAAAGCCATTTTACTTCAGCGCTCAAATTCAATTTACTAAAGTTTTGATACACTTCCTTGGTAGTATTGTTTTGGCGCTTTAGTTTACTGCATACTTACATCTGTTTATCTCTTCTAAGACATCATTCAGAAGATTGATAATTTACCCAAAACTATTATTTTAAAGAGCATGTTGAAGATTATTATATTTTACAAAAAAAAGAGCCATAGATAAGCAGGTATCTGTACAAAGCTTTTTTTCAAGGTGCAGAAAGGCACCATCTAAGAGTTAAAGATGAAATTTTAAGAGTGACCAGTAATATTTTAATTTTTTTTTTTCAGCATAAAAACTCGTTATTTTCAGTTGCTACACATTGAATTGTTTACTTTACATGTAAATATTCAACTATACTAGACACAATGTCATCTTTTGCATATTTATAATCAAAGACATAAAATGCAGAGCCGGCCTAAAACTTAATTTTCAATCCAGTTTGCTAAGATCTGTAGAAAATCAAATGCTAGTAAGCAATCTTTTTTTATGTTTTTAGAGATCACAAGATCCATCCACAATAACTTTATTGAAAGATTAATTTTTGAGCTGGCTAGGCTCTTCTTTTGTCAGGTATAATAATTCATTTAGAATAAAATTTGATGTAGCTCATAGTACTACTCAAATTAATCTTACCTGAGAAACCATTTTACTTCAGCGCTCAGATTCAATCCCAGATTTAAAGATGAAATTTCAAGAGTGACCAGTAATATTTTAATTTTTTTTTTTAGCATAAAAACTCGTTATCTTTCAGGTTGCTACACATTGAATTGTTTACTTTACATGTAAATATTCAACAATCATGCTAGACACAATGTTAACTTTTGCATAGTTATAATCAAAGACATAAAAAGCAAAGCCGGCCTAAAACTTAATTTTCCAATCCATTTTGCTAAGACCTGTAGTAAATTTTTATTCAATGCTAATAAGCAATCTTTATTTTTATGATTTTGGAGATCAGAAGATCCATCAAAAAACTTTCAATTCTTCCACAATAACTGTATTGAAAGATTAATTTTTGGTCGGCTAGGCTTTTCTTTTTCCAGGTATAATAATGCATCTAGAATAAAATTTGATGTAGCTCATAGTACTACTCAAATGAATTTCACTTGAAAAGCCATTTTACTTCAGCGCTCAAATTCAATCTACTAAAGTTTTGATAACCTTCCTTGGTAGTATTTTTTTTGGCTCTTTAGTTTACTGCATACTTACATTTGTTTATCCCTACTAAGACATCATTCAGGTGAATGATAATTTACCCAAAACTATTATTTTTGAAGAGCATGTTGTAGAATATTATATTTTACAAAAGAAAAGAGCCATAGTTATGCAGGTATCTGTACATAGCTACTTTTCAAGGTGCAGAAATGCACCATCCAAGATTTAAAGATGAAATTTTAAGAGTGATTAGTAATATTTTAATTTTTTTTTTCAGCATAAAAACTCGTTATTTTTCAGTTTGCTACACATTGAATTGTTTACTTTACATGTTAATATTCAACAATTATGCTAGACACAATGTTATCTTTGCATATTTATAATCAGAGACATAAAGAGCAAAGCCAGCAAAGAGAGCATCAAAACTTTCTGTATTTTCTTAAATTTTCCTATTCCTTTTATGCTTTCTTTATGTTACCTCAACTTAGCAAATTGGAAACAATTTTGCTAACCAAAACAATTTTTTTTACAGGAGGAAATGATGGAAACTAAAAGAAAAATGAAAAGAATATCTTCTGACGAAAGCTCTGAAGACGAAGATGAGGACATGGAGGAAGTCAAGGACTTGATCGATGATCGTCCTATCGAGGAAGACGACAGCGACAACTCCTCCGACGATGATGATCGTTCTCCAAACGCGAAAAGAAAGAGAACAGATGATGACTTCGACGACCGTCTAGATGAGGAAGACTACGATGTCATCGAGGAGAATCTTGGGGTTAAAGTTGAAAGAGTATGTTCTTTGATCTAATTGACTAATTCTTAAAACATATTTTACGATAATTTGATTACTAACTATGTTTGTTATTTACAGAAACGCTTCAGACGTTTGAAAAAGATTCAAGACGAGGAATCTGATAATGAACAAGACATGGAGGCAGATGATGAAAGAAACGCTATAGCCAATCAATTGTTTGAAGCTGGCTCAGGCGACGAAGATGAAAAGAGCTCGCCTAGCAGACGCGATAAGAATGAAACCGAACAGTACGACGATGAAGAAGCCGAGGAAGAATCTGACGCTGATGACTTCATCGTCGATGATGATGGAAAACCACTGAAAACGCATAAGAAGCGTCCACGAATTTTCGCTGATTCTGCCCTCCAAGAAGCTCAAGACATTTTCGGAGTCGATTTTGATTACGATGAATTGGCTAAATTTGACGGAGATTATGACGAAGATGAAGATGAAGATGAGGAAGACGAGTACGCAGACGAAGATGATGTAGGACGCACTAAAAAGTCTAAAAAGGCCGCAAGACGCAAAGGAACTAAAAAGAGTATCTTTGACATTTATGAGCCAAGCGAATTAAAGCGAGGACATTTTACTGACTTAGACAATGAGATTAGGGGTACAGATATTCCAGAGCGAATGCAATTGCGAGTCGTACCGGTAACTCCAGCAGATGAAGCCGAGCTTAAAGAGGAAGGTAAATGGATCTATGAGCAGGCTTTTGTTAAAAAGACTCTTAGCATCCAAGACGACCACTTGACACCGGAAGCCAAAGAAGCTGCAGTTAAGAAATCTTCAGCAATTCAAAAAATTGTCACAGCACTCGATTTCATGAGAAATCAGTTCATGGAAGTTCCATTCATTGCATTCTATCGCAAAGAATATTATCTTACTGACTTAAACATGAACGACTTGTGGAAGATATATAAGTATGATGCTAAATGGTGTCAATTGAACTCGAGGAAGAAGGCCCTTATCAAACTCTTCACAAGAATGAAGGAATATCAAACCATGAAATTATCACAAGATAAAGATGCTCCATTACCTGAAAATATTCGTATTTTCGATGATAAAGATTTGCAGTTCCTTGAGGGTGTTCAAAACATCGAAGAACTGAATGATTGCTACAATCATTTCATGCTTTACTATCATGAAGACGTGCGTCAAATGCAACAAGAGGCCAAAAAGTATAACAAAGAAAAGAAGAAGCAAGAAAGACAAGAAAGACGTAAAAAGTTAATTGCTGAAGCAGAGGAAAATGGGGAAGAACCACCACCCGAAGAAATAGAAGAAGATGAAGATGATACTGCTGAAGAAACATTAAAACAAGCAGCTCGCACTGGTCCATATGCTCTATGCAAAAAAGCTGGATTAGAACCTTTTGCAAAAAGGTTCGGTTTGACTCCAGAAGATTTTGCAATTAACTTGAGCGAAGAGTATGGCACCAAAGAGGTTGAACAAGATCCAATGGAAGCTAGTGAAATAGCCAAGCAGTACCTTGGAAAGAAATTCGAAACAACAGAAGAGGTATTAAAAGCAGTTACCTTGATGGTAGCTATTCAATTATCTCGTCAGCCATTGCTCAGAGAATCTGTGCGTAAACTATACAGAGATAAAGCGACTATCACCGTCAAGCCGACGAAAAAAGGCCTTAAAATGATTGATGAAAGCCATCCAATTTACAGTATGAAGTATCTCAAAGAGAAACCTATTAGAGAATTAAAGGGGGACGAATACTTGAAATTGTTAGTGGCACAAGAAGATAAACTTATTGAACTTACCTTTTCTGATAAGTTCCAAACTCATGGAAACACGAACTACATTGATCATGTAGCTTCTCTTTATCAGAGAGATGAATTCAGTAAAAATGTTCAAGAATGGAACACATTACGTAAAAATGCAGTCAATTTAGCTTTATCAGATATGGTCATTCCAGATTTAAAAAAAGAACTGAAGGCTATACTGCTAAGCGAAGCTAAAGAATGTGTGCTCAGAAATTGTACAAGAAAAATGTACAATTGGATCAAGCATGGTCCATACAAAGTAGACAAAAATGATTTTGAAGAATCAGACGAAGAGTGGTCGACCAGCAAAGGATTGAGAGTCATGGGACTCGCATATGTTCCAGACTTTTCAGTTGCCGCTTTTGCATGTCTCGTCACGCCAGATAGAGATTGCAGTGATTACCTCAAGCTTCCACATATTTTGAAAAAGAAAAATAGCTACAGAGATAATGAAAAGCAGCTGAAAATGGCAGATTTGCGGTCACTAAGAAATTTCATTGAAACCAAAAAGCCCCATGTCATCGTAATCGGGGGTGAATCAAGAGAAGCCACCATGATTGCCGAGGACCTGAAGGAAGTTGTTAATGGTTTGATGGTCGACGAACAGTTCCCAAAGATAGAAGTAGAAATAATCGAGAACCAATTGTCGTTCGTTTATGCCAACAGCAACAAAGGCGTAGCTGAATTCCGCGACTATCCGGATCTCTTGCGACAGGCAATTTCATTGGCTCGTCGCATGCAAGATCCTCTGGTCGAATTTTCGCAATTGTGCAACGCAGACGAAGAGATTCTTTGTTTAAAGTACCACCCAATGCAAGATCAGATATCAAAAGAAGACTTACTTGAAGGTATTCAGCAAGAATTCATTAACCGCGTAAACGAAGTCGGTGTAGATATAAATCAGGTAGTTTTGCAACCCTACTACACGAATCTGGTACAGTTCCTCTGTGGTCTTGGACCACGAAAAGGACAATATTTGATAAAAATGTTGAAACAAACCAATCAACGGCTAGAGAACAGGACTCAACTGGTCACATCGTGTCACATGGGCCCAAAGGTCTTCGTCAATTGTGCTGGATTCATCCGTATCGATACCAATAGCCTGGGGGACAGTACTGAAGCCTATGTTGAGGTACTCGATGGCTCGCGAGTCCATCCCGAGACTTACGAGTGGGCACGAAAAATGGCTGTCGACGCTCTAGAGTACGATGATCAAGACGCAAATCCAGCCGGTGCCTTGGAAGAAATTCTTGAAGCACCCCACCGATTGAAGGAGTTGGACTTGGACGCTTTTGCCGAGGAGTTAGAGAGACAAGGCTTTGGTAACAAAGGTGTCACTCTGTACGATATCAGATCCGAGCTAGATGACAGATACAAAGACCTGCGACCTCCTTTCCAGTCGTACACACCAGATCAGCTTTTCACCGCGCTGGTGAAAGAAACTCCAGAAACTTTTTATGTCGGTAAGCTCTTGGAAGCGACAGTAATCGGCATCAGTTATCGCAAACCAAAAGGAGATCAACTCGATCAAGCCAACCCAGTGCGCAACGATGAGACGGGCTTATGGCAGTGCCCGTTCTGTTTGAAGAATTCATTCCCTGAATTATCCGAGGTCTGGAACCACTTCGACGCTGGCTCTTGCCCTGGAAAAGCTGTCGGCGTTAGATTGAGGCTCGATAATGGCCTCTCTGGATATATTAACATTAAAAATTTATCCGATAAGCACGTCGACAATCCTGAAGAGCGCGTTCGAATCGGACACAGAATTCACGTTCGAGTAATAAAAATCGAGCCAGAAAGATTCGGTTGTGAGTGCACCAGCAGAGGCAGCGACTTACAAGACGTCAATAAAGAGTGGAAGCCACAGAAAGATCTGTACTATGACACAGACGCCGAAAAGGAGGACATAAAAAAAGAAGAAGACTTGAAAAAGGGGTCACAGCGACAAGTTTATGTGACTCGAGTCATTATTCATCCTTCCTTCAAAAACATAACATATATAGATGCAGAAAATTTGATGGCAACCATGCAACAGGGCGAAGCAATCATAAGGCCATCGAGTAAGGGCGAAGACCATCTTACAGTTACGTGGAAGGTGGCTGAAGGTGTTCATCAACATATTGATGTGCTCGAAAAGGGAAAAGAAAACAAATATTCTTTGGGCAAAAGTTTGTTCATTGGCAACGAAGAATTCGAGGATTTAGATGAAATAATCGCTCGCCACATCAATCCAATGGCAGCGTTCGCCAGTGAGTTGATCGAATATAAATACTACAAGCCACAGGTTTTAGGGAACTATGAGAAAGCAGAAGAAATCCTACGTCAAATGAAAAAAGAGAATGAAAATTCCATTCCATACATCTTATCAGCGTGCCAAAAAGAACCCGGCAGATTTCTATTGTCGTACCTTCCACGAGAGAAATGCGGCCATGAGAAGGTTCAGGTATCACATGAAGGTTACGAATTCCGGCTTAAACGTTTCCAGAGGGTGATGGACTTGATTCGCTGGTTCAAAGAACACTACAGAGATCCCATCCCTGGCAAAGCAACGCCAGCCAGCAGCACTCCGCGCGCTTTCCCCACGACGCCAGCACTCAACGTCGTTAACGGTGTCAGCACTGACGCGATACAGCGAGTGGCCCAGAACATGCCAAGGCAACTTTACAATCAGTTATCACAAGTGGCTACCAATGCAACGCCACATTACACACCGTACGTCACACCTTACCAGACTCCGGTGAATCCAACTCCGAGGTACGGAGAAAACACACCAAGCAGCACCACACCGCATCATCATAACCATCACCATCATCAATATGCTGGTAGCAATGCCCCTGATGATTGGAGAAAAGCTGCCGAGGCCTGGGTGGTAAACAAGACAACAACTCCTGTTTATAGATCTTCGAGCACGCCTAGACCATTTAAGCAACCATACAAATCACCAAGAGGGACACCACACACTAACTCGAGCCCTCGCAGTATGTCCCTTAGTGGCGATGGTACTCCCTTGTATGATGAGAGTTAATGAAATTTCATTAACAACTGTATATTTATGTAAATGTCAGGTTTTAGTTTAAAAGTTAAATGTTAGTAGCTAATAAGAAATTGTAATACCAAGAGTATTTGTATAATTACTCCTAAAATAATTTTGTTTAAAAGTTATGTACTCATTGGGTAATCGAAAAAAAAAGATTGTAAAGAATTATTTGAATATCATGTTCTAATAGATTCTGATATTACTTTAGATTCATAGGATAATTAGTATATAAGAAAGTAAGAAAAATTTAGTTTTTTAAATTGAATACACGCAATATTGTGAAAAAAACTTAAAAATTTAAAAATAAAAAAAAGATAAAAATTAACTAAACAGTATTATTATTATAAACAATACTTCTATATACATAATAACGAAGCCACCTATAATAGTAAAGTTACAAACAGAACTCAGAAAAAATAATTAATCTTGAAAATTCTTTATGAACTTAATTGCAATCAATTTGTTATGCAAGCCAATAATGTTGCATTAACTTGATAACAATCTACAAATACAGTTTTCCAGCCATTAAAATTATATTTTTTTCAGTCATGACATTCAGAATAAATAAAGTGAATCTATTTACATATTGAAGTTGTAATAATTATAAATAACTACAACAATAATTAAATAACAACAAGAGAGGCTTGATCATCTGATAGCACATCATCATTTGGATTTTGATGCTTTTCGTATACCCAACGTACTGTTTCTAATTTACAATTTTTTGTATTATTCTCTGACTCTTTATAATCAAGCTTACGACGTTTCCGTAACTTTGTATGAAAATTAGATTCTGGTGGTCCCATTTCAGTATTATCATTTGCTTTTGACTTGGAATCCTATAAGTAAATTTATTTTTTAGTTGATGTTATTAGTATAAATAATCATATTTTAATACTCACTTTTGAGTCCTTTTTGGTAGATGATCTAGAATTTTTTTTTGAATTTCTCCTCTATAAATAATGAATAATTAGTATTTTAAAAATAATTTTATCAGTAGTAATAATTAATCCATACCGTTTTATTAGGTTTAGATTTACCATCCACTTCTGATTCACTACTAGAGGAATATTCCAGCTTGTGAGCAACCTTTTTTCTCGGAGACGGAACTTTCGATTCTATATCTGGTGGCTCTTTCAATTTTGTTAATTTACTGTTGCTTTTGCTCACATTTTCATGAGCTTCGGGTTTCGCGTTATTTTTTATACCTTGTCGTTCCTTCGAAAATACAATATGATAAAGTAAATAATAATGAAAAAGTATAAGGAAACGTACAAATAGTAAACTCTGTAGTACCGTGGATTTCGTCAGAAGATTTATGTTTTCTGTATCAGGAGTATTGACTGAAGCAAAGAATAAGTTATTCTCTTGAAAATTATAAGTTTTGATTTCAATTAAAGTTTTACAGCGAAATACCTCTCCAAAATTCCATAGGTGAGATAATCCGTCGTCCGCGAGAATTCATTGATACTTGCAAAGGATCAAGTGTATCGTTGCTAAATGAATTCTCAGCATTTGCTACACACGGTGACTCTAAAGTTGTTTTAAAATTTTTAGCTTTATTATGAATGAACAAAAAAAATAGAACAACATTTTCAAAGTAAATATGAAAAATATGAAGAAGTTAATGAAAGGTATAAATATGCAACATTGAAGAAGTCCCCTAGTAGAAAACATTTTTCTGTCATTTATGTGTCGCTTTTTTTAATAATAATGACCATTATTATTGAAGTACAACAATTATGGAAAAATGTAGGATTTCTACCAGGGTTGTG
Source organism: Trichogramma dendrolimi (assembly GCA_034770305.1). Classification (NCBI taxonomy): domain Eukaryota; kingdom Metazoa; phylum Arthropoda; class Insecta; order Hymenoptera; family Trichogrammatidae; genus Trichogramma; species Trichogramma dendrolimi. Next base: position 876,758 of record JAPMIB010000007.1, on the reverse strand, counting down.
ATATTAGATGTTTTTGTCATTTTACCTAGTTTGAACATCATCCACTCTTCGCAAAATTCGTCAATATTTGGAGGACAGCCGGCACGACATTTTTTGATTAATTCGCTAGGAATACCTACAATTAAACATTTTTAGAATTCATTGTGAAAATTAAAATTTATTGTAATTATGGTATTTGATTACCATGCTTGGTATTTAGATCTCCTGAAAGCAAAAAAAATTCCTTGTCAAAAGTTTCAATTAATTTTGACGAATGTCTGAACTTGACAGCAGTTGTGAGAAATTTTCTGTCAAGAATATGCCCAGCTTCACTACAAAGACAAAATCAATTATTGATAAGTTTTTCATAGTTCACATTATTTGCATACTCAAATAATTACTTCAATAATTTTCCTTCAAACTTTAATAGTTTTTTTTTCTTTGAGTCATTATCAAATGTTACCACTGGATACCAAAATTCTATTATTTTGGGATTTTTTTTAGAACCATATGGGAAATCAGCTTTTGACTCATGTAATGATTTCTGTCGTTTATCTTGAAGTTTCATTTCTTGCTTTTCATGAGTATCTCTGAGCTTTTCTTTGGTTTCGACGTTCGTTCTTTCTTTGGAACTTTTGAAATCTTTTGACTGAAAATATCAAGAAATTCAAGAAATTACATAAGTTATATCAAAGTTTACTTTTTAAATTCTTTAAAAGTACCCCAAGTGCCAATTCCTTTTCTTCATCATTCATAAAATCTTCAGAATCGTAAGTCAGAAAACGATGTTGAAGTAATTCATCATCAGAATTTTGGTTTTCTTTATCATCTTCATTATTAGAATATTTTAATTTATTATATTCCGATGGCTTCTAAAAGAAATTGATAATAAGAATGATTTACTTCTACAAAATATTTTGAATTTTTCACTCACCAATTTTTTTTTTGTAACTTCATCATCAATTACGCTAATATCAGAGTGGTTTGTAATGTTGTTTTTAGAAAGACGTTTTAATTGAACATTAACTTGAATTTGTTCAATACTTTTTATAACAGGTTTGTTTAGTACATTTTGATTTTCTCTCAGAGGTTGTGAATTAGGCAATTTTATACAGATTTCTTCATCTGTAATCATGGAAAATTACTTTTATAGAATAAATAAAATTAAAAATTATTAGACAAAAAAATCAAAAATAATTTGTTTTTTTAATTTATATCTAAAGTTATAATAATAAATTAATATTTTACCAATTCGTTACTCTATACTCTACTATTAAATTATGAAATAAAAAATTCATAAATATTAAAAAAAATCTGAAGACTGAATTTAATTTTTCTTTTATGGCTTATTAATTTGTTCTTAAAATGTATTTAAGTATTTAAAATTTTAAATAATATATACTTTTAGGTGTGGATGCTTGATTTTGATCTATTAAAGAGCTGAATTGTTTCCTAGAAATTTCTTGTAGATGAGTCTTTTTTTCAGTAGAGTCATCTTCAATAATACTGACGCTAGAGTCATATTGTTTCAGTACAGTTTGCTTACATGATCTTTCATTACTGCGGAATTTTCTTGAGCTATGATATCTCGATTTTGAAATTCTTTTTTGCAATAGCTTTTCCAAGTGTACATTTGGAATTCCTAAATATTTTTCACCATCAGATGAATCATGAGAAGATTTAGAACACTCCAAGTTATTATTATGATTCTGTAAAGTTAGAGCTTCTTTTGAATTTTCATAGTGTTTAATTTGTTCAGATGCATTTTTAGATTCGGGTAATACATTCTCTTGAGTTTCTAAAACTACAGAACTATTACATTTTTGACAATCTGAAGTATTCTTACAAGGTGATGAGCTTCTGCCAAACATTTCTTGTTGTTTTTTTGGTCCATAAGACAAAAGATATCTTAAGTTATCAATCAGTTCAATAAATTTGTCAAGATAATTTGGAGGACAGTTTTCATTTCCAAGATTCCCAAGTATTATTTTAAGCTTATCTTCTTTGATTATTTCTCTTAAATAACCCGGATTTCCTAAATTTGAACTGAAATTATGGCCACTTGTACTATGAGATTCCATAGATTGATGTTGATCATTGTTGATTTCATGTAGACAAATATGAGAATCTTTTACTTTGGTGTGTTTAGGATTTTCATTTTTTGTATCTTGATTTCCGTTTTTTGGAGTTGAGCTATTAATATTTTGATCTTGAGATAAATTTTCTTTAACCAACGGTTTTTTTTCTAACTTGTTTGATTGATCATTCTTATGAACTTGTATTTCATTGTTAATATTCTTCTGTCTATAAACGAATTCACTTATATCACTTCTTAAGTCATCATCATCATCTGTTATTGGAGTGGGCCATCGAAAAGTTTTCAAACTACCTTCAGAAATGAAGTTTTTCCAAATGTGATAAACATTTTCCCAATCATCAGGAAATCCATTGTAAAACTTGCCAGAAACATATTCCGGCAGTTCTGCAAAAATTTAAAGACTATTTTTTTATATATTACTGTATTATTCTAAATAAAATTATAACTATTTTGGTAGTTCACCTTTATTGTCATCAACTATATTACCAATTAATTTGTATATATGTTTACAAACAGATTCTACCATGTTGTGTGAGTGCCTTTTTAAAATAGGCTTGCTTCTGGCTAACTGATGACTGAAATGAGATTTATTAATTTTAATGAGATGTTTAGATATTCCAAAAAATGGCATTGATTACCTACTTTTTCCAATAATCCTCTAATTATTAGTGAGCCATTAGTATTAATAGATACTTTCCATTTAGAAAATATCCTTATCTTTTTAGGCTCTTGAGCATCAGAGGCATGATTTGAACTATCACCTTGATAAATATCTGTAGAGGTACCTGATGGTGGTACTTTAGCATTACTGTGATCATCATTGATAGAATGTTCATCTATTCTGGATAATACTTTTGCTTTTGTTAGTGAGCGTTTTGTTGATGGTGGTGGCATAATTACTCTATCTAAATCAGTACTATGGCCAGAAGGTTGTTTCGTATTTGGTGGTGTATTTGAATATTTATTCTTTAGTCCAGAGAGCATTCGCAAATTATTACTGGAAGCTACAACTTCACTTTCCACTCTTGAAACCTGCAAGGATGGAGGAGGTGTATGTACATAACTTGAATCATGAATACTTGATAAACTTGGCCATGATGGAGTGGGACAATTTGAATTAGTATTTGATCTTAATCTATCCATTGACCTAACAGTGTCTAATGTACGCTCCAAATTTTTGTATCTCATATCATTTTTCACATCACTGAACTTCACCTGTTGTAAATAAGAATGCAAAGAACAATTTAAAAATTTAGTATTCAACAGAACATGGGAGATGACTTACCGGCGAATACTGCATTTTGAATTTGCCATTTATGCAAGCAAATTTCTAACCTAAATGTAATATTACTAATTGATTTTCAATTTTAATGAAAAAAAATGTCTCTCAAACTGATCGGACTCTGTTTATTTGGGTATGCTGTGTGAATGAAGAATTGAGCGTCACTGTAAAGATTAGCCCGCGCAATAACGTGCACATTTGAGTGCAGGTAATAATCTTACCGACCCTGCTGCTACTCAATGTTTACGAAAGTTGCCCACATGCAGAGATCGCGCAACAAGTGTCAAAATAGGCAGTCTGCTGTTCTCGCCAGCTCAGGCGATATGACATTTTATTATTTTATATGTCAAAAACTTTGAACAAAATTGGAAAAGGAAGAGGATTAGATGATAATAAGACAATGATTTTTTTCACTTTGCACTTTGTATTTAATGACACTCATTTTCTTCAACAATATATTTTCTTTATACAACTAATCAAACAAGTCAAGACAATCATACTTTTGTCAACAACACGGACTTTCAACCTTAATGCAAAAAAAAAAGAAAATGACTTTTAAAATTGACTCTTTTCGAAAAAAAATTTATAATTTTTCGTAATTCTAATTTTTCTCAGTACATTACAACTAAAAATCTTTTGAACACACGATCATGTCTAAAATTTAAAATTATAATATACATATAAAAAAAAGTCGAAACCACGCTTTCGTTTTCATTTCATCATGATCATAATTATATTTTCCTCGTCTCCCATGATTTTCATCGTAACGCAGTAATTATGTGATATACTGTATTTGTGTAAGACATGATGCGCAATAAAAACTAACTATGACTAATGCTTGTACTATTATTTGTTAAAAGCTTTGCATCGCATTTAAAAACAGACGAATTAATTACACGTATTGTATACTATTATGTATAAAAAAATGGCTTCGGTATGTAATACGCATAGAAAAAAAAAAACAAGTGTAATTCCTGAATCTCAATCGATACGCTCAATTTGTTCAATCCGGAATGAAATCCAGCATTACTTATTTTTGCTTTTGACAATTTTTTCCCTCAAAACAATGGCTAAAACTATATAGCAAAGGTACGTTTGAAATAATGTTCATTGTCATTTATATAAAAGACTAGCGTAGATAACGCGTCATATATTTTATAAAATTCGAAATTAATTAATGAGTATTTACGTCGAGAAGTAGGCCTTGTTTGGCTGTGACATTGTATTCCCTTAACAAGAAAGGCAAATACTTCATATACAAAGATTGCAACGATTAGAAGCTTCTTCGATGAACATTTGGTTGAAAATTTACATCATAAATTAATTCAAGAGAGAAAACAAAATATCCATTAATTTTACTAATCACACATCGCATGACTACTTTCTCAATGTAAATTCTATGTTACACGGCGTTCGAATGCTTGGCTTTTTTCAGACAGTATAAAAAACATTGCTAATTTGTAGCATAAAAAAGATTAGTCACTTTTTTGGGAGTACGATTTTTTTACAATATTTTCTACATTGTATACATATATTACATATTACACTAATGTCAATCAACCATATTTTAAAGCTTCTTATGCCAATTACAGGTACATATCATCGACCATCCAGAAGAAAGAATTTTTCTATGAAAAAAACATTTCTACAATTTAGTGATAATTTTTTAATTTGCCAATCATGAACCATAAGATTGACTAACAATGTCATGTTTTCCATGCTGATTGTCGAATTAACTCCACCTGAGTGGTCGTTAAAATTTTTTTCTATAGCTAAAATTCTTGTAACTTTGCAACCCTTATAATATCTAAACAACGCATCGTCCCAATTCAAACACAACTTTATATATTATTTGACAATTTGCAACTTTTATTAAAATGCATTCGAGTTCCGTGTAACAATACAATTTTTCCCAAATAAAAATTTTTTTCAGGTCATCATTGTCAGCATCTTTGTTAGGACACTTTTTTTGCCTAATTATCCATACCTCTTCACTAACACATTCATACATAATCTTTTTTACCTGTATTTATATAATATATTTTTATCTTCATGTATATATAAAACAACGGTTCGATTGCTCGCACGCAAATATAATGCATACTTTATTTCATCTCTATGATTCGTTTTTTTATGCATATAAACTCCCAATTTTTCATTACGTTTACAATCATAGATCGCTTTAAACGTTGACATTTTTTTCGTTAACTTAACACGCTTACATTGCTTTAAACTACAACTTTTTTAACTTTCTGTTTTTAAAATTATGATAAACAAGACTATATAATCTCTCGACAATCGACGCTATACGAACAAAAGTAAAATTAAAAGTAGAAAATGTAATATGGCGGTGGATGAAAAAAAATTAATTATAGTAAAAGAGTAAAATAGAGAATAAAGAATATAAATTGATTGGCAGCTGCCTAAAACAGGATCTCTCGTTGTAAATTAAGAAATGCATGTACAAAAACAAAAAGAACCATTAAAAATTCATCCTAAATAATATTGCAATAATCATACATGACTTGTTTAAAGAAATCTAATAGACGTGTGCATATATTATCTATTGTTATAATTATTGTATAGGTCGCCGAAAATCGAACGGACGTCTGTATGTTTTTCTTTTTCAATATGATTACGCAGTTTTATTCTACATAATACATGAAATTTGTATAATGTGTGTATATAGATTCATGTAATAAAAGTTTTGGTGCGCTATGAGAGATCTTCAAAGCAGTCTGAATCACACTACTGCACTCAGGCAAATGTAATGCTTTTATTATTTATATATTATTCAGAACTTTTAAACTCGTACGTAAAATTTTAATAGAGAGTTTGTGTATTTATCCTGAGAATTATTTTCTCGCTGAGAGAGCATACACAAAATGAGTATTAAGAACGGCATTTTATTCATTCAAGTGTGTCGCAGACTTGACAAGTTTAAATAACTGTAAACGTTAAATCGCTATGCAATAATTATTGATTCGTTTCGCATCGTTTGAGGAAAAGCTAAAAGGGTCAGAAAACATCAGAAAGTACGTGACTCGATTCAATGCACTGTTTTATTATTTTTTTTATACGAGAAAATAAGAAATACAACGGGGTGTCGTGATCGTTCGTTCGTTTGGTCGAATTTTCGGAACAGAAGCTGCGAGAGAAAAGCCGCATTCGTTTTTTATTTACAAAACACACCTTTTGATATGATGAAAGACGGGAAGATTGCTTATAATTAAGTATATATAAAGTCTTGTAACTCTTTTGTCTTTTTTTATATAGGTTTCGATTCGGCAGATGCATATTATATACCTATATAGACGCGATACATACATATTAATGTGTTATTACGTTGCATGCGCGCGATATCTCTCGAAGCTTCGTTTGCGCTTTATTTTGCATCGGCAATGGTTATTTGCGTGCAGCAATGTAAAACTTATCAATTCGAATCCGATAAGAGCTAGCCCCGTTCTGTTTGTGCAAGCTAAGTAAGTATATGCAGAAGAAGTGCGAATGCGTCGTAGCCGTTGCTTTTGTGGCTGTTGCTGCTGCTGCGCTGTTCCTTCGAGCGAACGAACGAAACGATTGTTATTATTCGATGATAGCGCGTAATGATTTCTTCTTTTTTTTTCAACGTCCTATCGATAATCTCGTGTATAATACCCCCCGCTTTTCTTTTTTCTTCACTAATTCATTTATTTATATATTTATACATTTTTCATCGTTTAAATCTATATGTATAAACACTTTTATGGTATTCGTAGTTATAATCGTCTTTTCGCTATTATAATTTAATCATTACTATAAGTAAATTTTTGTAATAGATTCTACATATATTTATATGTATATTTTAAAATATACATATAGTATACACATAGAATATTTCTATATCTATATATATTTATATATATTTATTATAATATAAATACATATACGTGTACGTACGTACATGTATTTATATATCTATCATACACACGTTTTTACATGTTTATGCGGTATAGAGCACATGGCAATAATACCAAACGTTATCGCCTACCATCGTTCGAGTCCGCTCGAAATTAATCTTAAATTTTTTCGCACATAATATACCTAGCGTAATGACGTAGCACCTAGGGTTTTTGTACTTTAATTAATAAGTTTGTCCCGTTCAGCCGATTATGTTGGAGCGGCCCTCTACAACGGTAATCGAAAAGGCTCGAGCAACAGATTGGCCGAGCGTAGCAAAGTAGTGACAGAAAAAAAAAAAAAATAATCGCACGTCATTTTCGTCGTTTTCTCAATGTCGTCATGGCACATATCGTTGAGCCTCGCGGTACATCGAAAATCGCACGATAGCTCCCAGACCGTTACACTGATTAATTCGGTGTATACGCAAGCACGGCAACGGCGTATATGTAATTTTTTTTCTCGCCATTAACATAGCCAATGAAAATGCACTGCATTATTTCGAATCAGTGGGAAAAATGTACAATTTTAATAGGCCGTGTATGGTCGTGAATCGTTATTCGTTCACCTTCGATCGGTTAGCAAGTCGAATCTTGGAAAGGGGAAGGTCAGAGCCAGGGCAGCACCGTTGACCTCTTCTTGAACGGCAATTGTTCGATCGTTGCACCTCGGCTCTACGTTTCTCCGTCGACTTTGTGATGACTGTTGTTGAGCATCACCGGACTGTCAGTTTCTCGCTTGATAATCCGTTTCGGCAGCTCTTTATCACGGAGAAGCAATTGATCGAGAAAGTCTCTGACTGCATCGCGTACCTCGGGTTTTGGCTTGAGCAGCGCGAATCGCTCTTCAAAACTCGCAACCATTTGAGCGAGCGAGCAAGGATGTTCCGTTAACGGCTGCGCGTTGTTGTACGCCACCGGCTCATGGGGTTCCTCTTTGCAGATCTGCGAGGGCGGCGACGTTGGCGGCGTGACGAGGGCCGATCTCGAGTGGGATCGCGACGTGGACAGCAGCTTGAGTGGAGAAGCTGCTGCTGTAGCGGGAGGAGCAGCCTCGTCTTTTATGGTAATGACGGTCGTGGGCATGGCAGCGGCATCGCAGTCGGTAGTCGTCGAGGTGGCTTTTGCCGGAGACGTGGCGTCACCCCGGTCTGGCTCCGGCGTTGATTCCTTGGCCGATTCTCGCTTGAGCTGCGTCGGCTAAGAAGAAAAAAGTAAATTATCGTCAAGCCACATATATAAATCATACGCTGCTGTGCCCTGTACAACAGCAGCAGTGCGATATGAATTACTTCGGAGAGGAAATGAATGATGCAATAGTTTGCACGCCGTGAGCGAGGGAGAGAGAAACAGGCTTTAAGCTGGAAAGGTACATGTATAAAAAAGCCTGATGTAGCAAAAATACAAAGTAGAAAAAGAAACGAGCAAGTAGAAGAAGGAATAAGAGAGAGAGAGAGAGAGAGAGCGGACGGACACGGAGAGATGTAGGTACATGGAGTTTTTCTCTTCTTGGCTCTCTGTAAGTGCTAGTGTGGGATATATATGCATGCGCGGGGGGCTATGATATCTCTGCAGGCAGCTCTCTCGCACGCGCGCTCGCGCTCGCTAGAGAAAAAGGAAAAAGAGAATGATACAGCTCGCTGACACGCTCTCTTCGCTCTATGAAGATTGAAGAGTAGGACGAAGCAGGCGGCGAGCAGAGCGCGCGCGGCAAGAAAAGAGAGGGCGAGAGGAAAGAAGTATACGAGAGAGCGAGAGAGAGAGAGAAGAGAGCGCATACACACGCGTATACAGCGCATCACATTGCAGCAGCAAGAGGAAAGAGAGCGAGCGCGCGCGCAAGAGAGAGAGAGAAGTCGAAGAATGCCGACATCACTGCAGGATGATCACAGAAAACAGCGAAGGACACGGACTACGTGTATATAGCTCTCGCGCGTCGAAGGAAGGTGAAGTTATAGGCCTGCCAATGTGCTCTACACGAGAGGGACGCAGAGTGAGAGAGAGAGAGAGAGAGAGAAAATGAGCGAGAACGAAGAGACGTGCTCGTTGCGCGAAGTCAAGATCCGAAGCTGCGATGAATGCTAGATTGAATTTTAGCCTCGGTATATAAAACCTGGTTACTACACTGCATCGACTCGCAAAAAGGATATTGCGAATCGATGAGGGAGAAACATAGAGAGAGAGAGAACTCGTCGTACCGTTTCGGCATCGCTGAGATGTGGCTTGATTTTGTGCTCCGCATCAACAACAACAACATTGGCAACTGTGGCGGCGGCAGCGGCTGTACCGCTGTCCCTCAGATCGACGGCAGTCACTTCGATCTCGCTGCCGCAGTCGTCGTCGTCGTCGTCGTCGTCGTCGACCACGTCCATTGCCTCCACGACTGCTACGTCCTGCTTTTCGAGTTTGATCGTCTCCTCGTCCCTTCGCTGTTGTTCGGTGCTGCAGCTGCCGCTGCTGCTACTCCGAACAGCGGAGGCAGCAACAGCCGCTGCCGATGCCGCGGGCTCGGTTTTTGCCGTCGTCAGCGTGGTCGGCAGAGTCGTCGCTGTTGTCCGATTGTGATTGGTACTCTGTTGTTGTTGTTGTTGTTGCGATGATATCAGAAGATGATGCTGTTGTTGTTGTTGTTGTTGTTGTTGGTGTTGCGGTTGCAAAGGAGGCGGTGGTTGTGGCAGTGACGTGGTGGTCGATACGACCGGTGCCAGAGCCACGTTAGGCTGGTAATGAGGCTCGAAGCGCTCCCACTCGGATACAGGCACGACCCTCTCGGGATTCTGAAGTACTGGTGGTCCTCGGCTGAGATACGGTGGCACACACGGTGAGCTGCGAGGAACAATGAACCAGACTCAATTTAAACGTGCTTAAGAAGCAATTTTTCATGCCAAAAATGTACTATATGAATCCTCGAGAAAAAAAACCAATGAGTAAAATGCGGGTGCTTTTCGCAAACGCCTGGGCATATTATGAGCATGATATAATGCACATGACTCTATGCGCATCAGATTGCGGGTGCGTTATACGAACGGCCTTTTTTTCTCGCACTCGCGCTGGAGCGATTACAATTAACTCGCTCAGTGCCTTCATTTCGCGCTACGCCTCGGCATTACTATACGAAAAGCTCAAAGCCTCTTTTGCGAGTCTTTTGCCAAGAGAAAAGAGATATAGCCCGAGCGAGAGGGAGAATAAATAATTGTATGGCTTTATATGTACAGTATATCAAGCGCTCTATAGCGCGGAGTAAAGCGGCGGCGGATGAGCGAGCGCAAGTGCACAGAGAGAGAGAGAGGAATGAAAAAAATTTCACGCTGCTGATGAGGATGATAACAATAACGTTGAATAAAACCATCGCGTTCGATGCACTGGAATCGCAAACTTTTTTCTATTCATTCTCTCTCTCTCTCGCTCGCTCGCTCGTTCCCTCCACGATCGGCAGCGGTGGCGGTGTATTTTATATGTACGCTATTTTCTTTCCCTTGGCCCCGGCTCGCGGCAGCGGTGCACATCTCTCTCGCGCGCGCGCGCTTCTGCCTATGGTCATAGTGGCGTGACCACCTTGCGGTCGCTATTACAGAAACTGACGCGAATACAATTAAAGTCGTGTACGTGTGTGTGTGTGTGTGTGTGTGTGTATGCGCGAGCACACCGGCCGCAGCTTGCATTTATTCGCACGTGCTTTTTTAAGTATGAGGCTAATGCACGCGAAGGCGTATAGCGCGCCGCGCTGTTATAAATAGAATATAATAATGTATCGGATGGACGCGCGGATAGCTATAGCACAGGTATACATAGAGACGATGAAAGGAAGAGAAAAAAAACTTATGAATGACCGATCAGAATTGCTGAATAATGAGTTCATGCAGGCCAACCGCGTGGGCACATACGACTGACTATATAGAAAACAAAGTCTATTACCGTACTCTATTTATAAATATAAAGCGACACACGATCGTTACGACCAAAAAAAGGTGGTGCCGTGCGCTTGCGAGCGTTTAAACCGATTTGTATTTGAAGTAAGAAAAAAACAGAAAAGAAAAGAGGCCAAATTAAAATAAAACATCGCGTACGGCTAATATACGGCAGTACACGCTGGAGAGGAAAGCTCGAGAGGTGAAAAAAGTCTCGAGTCGATTGGCGACGACTATGCGGGGCTAAGTGCGTGTGCGTTTCGAGATTATTGTATATACTATACTCCGAAAAGTCTCGATAACGAGGCTATTTATTTGTCGTATACACACGCACACACGTAGTACAGCGTGTGTCCGTGCGTCTCAACTATATAATGTCGCGCGCGCGCGCGAGATCGAAAACACGCCATCGCGGACACTCGATAAGCTAATCGTGAAGTGACCTTCGCGTTCGCGTAAAAAAAAAAAAAAAAAAAAAAAGAACGACGACTGTCGCTGCTTCTGTCGCGCGTTCCGTTTTGAATACTCACCAAGGCCTCTGTTTGGAAGCCATCATGGGATTCCAAGGTCGGAAAGCCGACGATTCTCTCGTCGCCATTTCCAGCAGTGCCCATCCCATCCTCACGTAGGATTCGGGATCGGTTTGTGCGGCGAGCGGCGAATTGTAGTAAATGGGAGGATAGGCGCCGTTCGGAGGGCCGTAAGAAGCGGGCCCCAGCGGGGTCGGTGAGGCCGACTCGTCCTTCTGCGACGGCGTCGAGAGCAGCTTGGGCTTCTTGATCGGCAGGAACGGATCAAGCTGCGAAAACAATCCACAAGGTTCTCGTTTAATATTTCAACTGGCCGAGAAAGAGATTCGTGAGAGGTCTTTGTGTGTGTGTGTGTGTAAATGCACTCTGTGCTGCATAAGTGTGTATATTGTGAATGCTTATATATACGTATATATGCATGTACCGCGTGTATGTGTAAAAGGTGGAGCAGCAGTAGCCCCCCGGCGCTTATATACGACAAGTGCGATGAACTTTTCGACGTATCGATTGACGCGGTTAATTTTATACGAACCCGTTCGATGCTCCGCTCTGCTCATTCTATCGTTCTCTCTCTTTCTTTCGGTGTGGTGACCAAAAAAAAATTGCATAGCTGTCGCGTTATTCAGTCTTTTTCCAGGCCAGTCCAGCAATTTTTTTTCTGTCTTTTTTTTTTTGCTAGATTTGTAATCGAACACATATTGCACTCGTATGTAATATACCAAGTGCGAAGAGCAGATCGGATCAAAGTCACGCGTGTGTACAAAATGAAAATCGTTGCGAAACTCAGACAAACATACGAGTTGTTCTTTATTGCGACTTTGGATCGTCGAGGAGATTCTAGAGAGTCGATGAAATGCAATTTTATATAGAAAAAATACAAGTATTAAGTTCTCATACGTTTTTTCATGGAAATAAAATTTTTCACCGTGACATTTTATTGCATAAAAAAAGTCTTCTCTTCACATGGTTTCTTATGATAAATCATCAATTTATCACTTCGAATAAACCACTAATGCGATATAAAAAAGTACGTGTTTATGGAAAATTCAATAACAACTAATTTAACCGAAAAAAAGTAAATCTGTCGTTTAGTTTTTAGAAATAAATTATAGCGAATAAAACTTATAGAAAATTAAAAAGCACCCTCTACAATAAATTTAAAAAATAATACCCTTTTAATCTTTGAATTTGATGGTTTTTAAATTGTTAAAGCATAAATACTATTATTTGATGTGCCAGTTCATGGAAAAAAACTATCAAATTTTTTAATTTCAAAATTGGTTGTGTATTATTTTATGCTGTTAGCACAGAACCTCCTCGCTATCCTCAGTGACTCCGAAATTATCTTAACTGAACTGCGAAATTGTAAGCGATGCACAGAGCACACACACAAACACAGATCCAGTTAGATAGATAATATCTCCGGCGCGGCTCTCGATCGATAGGTGTTATAGTATTAAGCGAGCTGTATATATAGACGAAGACAGACCGCGAAAGAGAGAGGTCACACGGCTCTTTTTCTCTCTCTTTTTTTTACTCGTGCATCGCCAGTGGTGGTGACGCCGAGAGAGAAAGAGAGAGAGAGAGAGATTAAATTTTCCGTCAAAGAAGTAGATATACGCTCACTACCACTACGAACTTTGACGCGACGAAGTGAAAAAAAAATAGAGAGAGAGAGGTGAAAAAAAAATTACGTTAGGTTCGCGACTGCACTCGAGTGTCGATATTTTTTTTTCTCCTCTTTCTCGCGCGCGCTCGGATAAAAATCGACGTGTTAGCTTTGCAATTCTCGATGCGCTGCAAATTCGCTACGTACGATTGTAAATTAATGCGTGTAAACACGATTATACTCCCTCTTCCCTCTCCAACTCTCCCCCTCGATACACTTCGTGCTTATATCTTCCTCAAATATTGATTCGATTTTCTGCTGTTGTTGCTTCTCGCAGTGCTGCTGCTCCGAACCCGAGTCGGGGCGCAGGTGATAGTGTGTAAAAGTGTAACAGTGTTATTTCGAGTCACACAAACTCACCTCGAACTTCCGCTTGATGTCGAACCTCTTCTTCTTGACCTGCTCGAAGGCCTCCTCGACTTTGGGATCGTCCTCGTCCCAGGCCATGAGGTAGTTGCGCCACGAGGTCGAGTCGAAGCCCCAGTGACAGGTAAAGTTCTCGGGCTTGCCGTGCCGATGCCGCACGAAGTGCTTGGGCTGCATCTGGTACTTGCACTCGATGCACTGCACGCACTTGGAGTCCTCGCTCAAAAACAGCTCGATATCGAACAAGCCGTAGCCGCGACCGAAGCAGCGATGGTGCACCAGTATGAGCTTGATGCCGTCGGCGTTGTGGCGCTCCAGCAGGTCCTTCCTCAGATGCCTGATGCGATTGAGCACGTCGCTCGTGCCCAGATGCCCAGGATGATGATGATGCGGATGATGAAAGTCGAGCGAGTTCGGCTCGCCGCTTCTCAGCGCGAACAGGGGCGTCGGCGACTCCTGGGCCAGCGTGAGGGCGCCCACGAGGCGCTCGGCGTCCGTCTGGGTGATGAGGCCGCAGCTCGAGGCTCCGGCGGGCAGCACCCCCGAGTCCTTGAGCTCCTGCAGCTGTTCGCTCGTGCAGCGCGAGCAGTTGATTCGAAGCTCGTCGCAGAGAGCGTTGATCTGGGCGATCGAGAAGTCCTGCAGCACCGTGTTGAGCAGCTGGGGCAGGCACAATCGACGCTCGCCGCCCACCACGAAGCAGGATATGTAGTCGCCGTCGAGCAGCGTCTCGCCGTGCGCGGAGCAGTGCTTGTCGGGCGCCGACAGGATCGGAATCGGAAACTCCAAGTGGTGCTTCTTTTCCCGCTCCTGTGCGCGGACGACGATCGATTGCAATAAAATGAAAAAAGAAATAAATGAAATGAAAAGCCATTCGGTGCGCGGCTATATAGAGATCAGGACTTAATCTGTAACGTATTAAAGCGCGCAGGCAGGTGGTAGCCTCGATCAATCGTCATTTATCAGCGCGGGATTAGACTTAATTCGCGCGAATTAACGGCGATTAAATGTATTCGTATGTATGCGCACGAGCGAGGAATTTTCGTTACATTTACTTATAATATATCTCGGAGGGCAAAATAGCTTTCGCAAATGTGTATACACTATAAGCATAATATAAGCGAGTATATAGTGGAGCAACGGAGAGGACGCGGACGCGATAATCGAACGAGGTCGACGTCGTACGCGGCGTCGCGCCGTTGCGTCGAGAATTGCCCGCGTTTGTCTCGCTCTGTAATGTACACATATACGTATATAATAATCCAAACTAATGCGAACGATTACTTTTTTTCATTTGAAAAACTGAGACCGCTCGCGAATATAAAGGAGGCTACTTTACTTCATACGAGCCGCGAGAGGCGCGTCGTTTGAACGCCACTGCCGCTTCGGTCGTTGTTGTTGTTGTTATTGTTGTTGCGGCTACTCGGCTTGACAGGTGCATATTATAACAGTCGCGCAAGACGCAGCGCGTACTACATACATGGAAATGCTCTTTAGGCGCGACCAAACAACATAAACAACAACAACAACAACAATAACAGTACAGCTAAGCGGCAATGACGGAGCTGTAAAGTTTTCGCGAAAAATTATAAAAAAAAAAAGCACAGAGAGCAACTCGAGACACGAGTTGGCACTTTTTTGTTCGCTCGGCATTTGCATCTCTCTCTACCCTGTATACGTAAACACCCAGGGAATTTTTTGGAGCTCTGTATATATGCTCCAAAAAATACGTAAACAGAATATAAAACGGCGAGGATTTTTAGTATAGCTACAGGAAATTCGAAACGGTCGTGGCCCCGGTATATAATATACGAATGATCGAGCACACTGCAACAGGTGTACACGCGCGAGAGAGCACGAGGATCGCGGGCGGACAGGCGGGCGGGGAGTAAGTAGGCGACTCTCGAGAGAAAGACAACGCTCGAACGTACCTTGATCATGGCATCGGGTGGATCGTCGTCCGCGTCGTCGATCAGCGGCCTTGGCCTCAGCACGTCTTTGCTGTACTTCAGTGGCTGCGGCGACGACGAAGCAGACGAAGCCGACAAGGCCGGGGTCGGCGTCGTCGACGTCACTGTCTGCTGCTGCTGCTTTTTGCTCGGCAGCACCGCGGTGGTCGTGGGCACCGCCGCGGCACTCGTCGTCAGACCGGTCGGCGGCACCGGCGCCAACCCGACCACGGGCTTGATGGGCTCGGGCAGCAGTATGCCGGGCCCGGGCGAGCAGGCCGCGCCCGTCATGGCCGCGGGCGGCATGCCGATGACGCCGCTGCTGTTGGTGGTGGCGGCGGCTGCCGCGGCCGCGGCGACCACCCCGTAATTGGCGTAGGCCGTCGCGGCGGCCACCGCCGCGGCCGCAGCTTTAGCGGCCGCCGCCGACTCGTGATACATGAGCGCCGCCGTCTTGCAGTCCATGGCGTAGATGGCCGAGCTCGGGCCCTGCAGGCTCTTCACGGCCGACATCTTGTACTTCTTGAGGACGCTCTTGATCTGCGGCGTGTTGTAGGCGGAGGGCGACGTCGACGAGTCGACCGGCTGTGGCTCGTCGGCGCCGTTCGGTCGCTGGACGTGCGGATTGTGATGGTGATGATGGTGATGGTGGTGATGATGATGATCAGTCTTCATTGTGGCGGCTGCTTCTGCTTCGGAGTCAATGTCACTTTTTTTTCACGTCATTCGTTGCAACACACGACTGCAACGACGGAAGACTCGACTGATGCACCGAGACGTGCATATCACATACACACACAAACACAAACACTGCAGAGCACTTGCTGGAACGCGCGCACTGTTTCTCGTGTCGCGGGCACGTGTAATTTGTAATATATGTATATTTGCTAGTGCGTGAAAACGTGCGCGTGTGCCATGTAAATCGCACGAATTACATATAAATTCGTACTTTTTAATTTGACTGTTGCACACACACACACAGATACACACACTTTTGTACACACAAACACACTTGTATTATACACAAACACGCGCTTATGCAAAGTGCGAGAGATTCACGGCGCTCGCACGATGAGGCGCTTTAACGACACATTTTTTTTTCATCACCAACTTGGAGGCACGCACGGAATAACAATATAATCGCGCGTGCACATTTCTCGCTGCTTCACGCGCGTTTTATTATTTGGCAGAAAAAAAACAACTTTTTGTCATTACTGTACACACAAATCCGTTGCTTCTGTTGTTGCTGTGCTGCACTTGTAGACAGAGCTCTGCAAATCCACACGAAAAACACACGATTAATTTTTTTTTTTTTTTCAAAATGAAACAGAATAAAATGAACACAACGAGGAGAGAGTTATTAAAAAAATTTCACTGCAGTATTATATCGTAAACTGACGGGGAAAAGTGTGCAGTCGTTGACACGAGCGTCGCGATAGCTGCATTTGCAGACGACTACTGCTATTACTACTAATTCTGCTACTACTGCAACGAGTATAACTGTGACTGGCTGCTGCAGCAGCTAATTCCGCATCGAAAATATACGACGATAAAAATCATGCAGGTCGCTCTCTGCTACTGCTGCTGCTGCCGCGGCGTCGCTCTTCGTCTCGAGCATTTAGAGCGAGTTAAGAGTCGCAGAATATAAGCAGCACAGCGTTTTATATAGAGAAAAGAGACGACGACGACGACGACGACTGCAGCACAGCACAGTAGTAGTGCACAGCGGCAGCGACGAAAACACACGCGCGACGCAGCACAGTTTGCGAAAACAAGCCACAGCGACGCAGCAGGCCGCGACTGTGCAAAAAAAAAGTATATATAAAAGTCGGAGCAGCAGCAGCTCAGCGCGTGCGGCGAGGCAGCAGCATACTACTTATAGTCAACGGAGCAGTAGCAGCTTAAAAGAGAACACACACACCAGACACACTCGCCGTCGTCGTCTTGGTTGTTGTCGTGAGTAGACGACGTAGTCGTCGTCTCGACTGCCGCTGTTCTCTCTCAGCGACGCACACATATGTACTGTATACCGTGCCGCTATTGCAGACTGCTATAACACGGCGCGGTGGCGGTGGCGGCGGCGGCCCCGCAGAGTCGACTCTTGGCCATTGTATCTTTACGTGTATGTGTGTGTGCGCGTGTATATATAGCAAGGTAGTAGTCGTTTGCGCTCCGTGTTATGTACGCCGCCGCGCTCCGTTCTGCGCGCGATTCCGAGCGAGTCTGATGAGCGAGCGGGCGCGCAAATAGTAGAGAGAGAGAGAGACAGAAGAGAGCCGCAGCTACAGCACAGCGGCAACAGCAGCAGCAGAGCGCAGAGAGTGAGAACTTGTATTATAAAAGGAGGGGACGGCGGACGCGCGTCCTCGAAGGTCGTGAGGGGCCGACGTTGCTGCTGCTGCTGTCGTTCTCTCTCTCTCTCTCTCTCTCTTTTTCGCTCGACACACCAGCACACACGACGAAGACGACGACGACGACGCTCGAGAATCTCTGCGCTCCGCGCGCTCGTCTCCGTCTGGATGTACTTGTATGAGTTTGTGTGTATATATGTGTGTGTACTGTGTGCAGAGAGTATGTTTATATATTCGCGCGCGTATATATATAGATAAATTCTACTGGCTGCTGCTTCTACATAGGTATATATTATAGAGATATGCACATTGGCAGTAGCATGAGCCGAGGCGGCAACGGAGCAGCAGTATATATAAAGACGACGACGAACGAAGCACACGGAACAACGGTGAGTCGTGCTCTCTTGCGAGTAGCAGCACTTTACTACTCTCTGCTCGATGAGTTGTAGTAGTACGAGAGAAAGATGTATGTATGCATGTACGTCTGTGTGCGTATATAAATGCACTTCGCGATATAGACTGCAGTGTATGCAGTAGTATGCACAGACGACGACGACGACGCACTCACAGGCACAGAAATTGTAGCAGTAGTAGGCCTACATCTCGGGGGGATAAATATAATACTGCATTGAAATTTGAATTTTCAAAATATATGCACACACACACACACACACCTACACTATTTATGGCACTGTGCTCCTCTGCGCGTATATACTCTGACAGGGAGAGAGAGAAGCAGACGCAGTCGAGCGTTGCGAGATGCAAACAACACCACTATACGGAGAGCACCACTTATAGCCGTTTATTATTCTCTCCTTTTTTTTTTCTTTCGTCTCGTTTCTTCTTCGTCTTCTTGTTCTGCTTCTTCTTCTGCAGAGCGGCCCGATGTGCAAAATGTATCGTCGAAAATCGATCGTGTACAGCGTGTGCTGTACCGCGGAGCACCAACGTCAATTTCGTTGCAAACACGAACTCTCCGCAACGAGATGAACTGCGGGCGAAGAATACACGAAATAATACGCGCTACATTTTTTCAACGAGCGCGGGGTTTATTCGGCGCTTTTTAGAGCAGCAGAGGCTGCAGCGGTGCGTGCAAATATATTCTCTGTATCGCTGCGCTGAGCTGCTGCTGCCTCGGCTTCGGCTGCTGCTGCTGCTGCTGCACACGGGTCATAATTTAACTCGCGCGTGTGAATAGATCTCGGCGATGCTCTGCACTCACATAATATATCTCTATCTATAAAGAGCAGCGTGCGTTGTGTCGGGGGGCCGGCGGCTGCTGCAGTGATGCAGCTCGCTGCACTACCGTATATATATGCACATGCACACGTTCTATACGTGTACGCGTGTGCGAATCCGTCCGTATATCTATATGTACGTGTTTACTATAATAACGCAGAGCGCAGGGGCACTGCTGCTGCAGTGGTGGACGCACGTCGACTAGCAGACTACAGCCAGGCGCATAAAGAAGTTCACCAGACGGACGAGAGAGAGAGACGACGACGACGACGTCGGCTGGCGGCGGCGGCTGCGACGGCGACGGCGTTGGCGGTCTATATAGGTATATATAAAATACACATATATATTCGCAACGCGCACAATATTATACGACGACGAGAGAGTCGTGCAGAGTTGCTGTGCTGCGCTGCGGTGGTAGTGGTGCGGCGGCGTGGAGGTGGCGGCGCGGGGCGCTGGTGCTGGTCGTATATATACCCACTATACTCTCTGGCTTGGCTGGCTGGCTGGCTGGCTGGCGGCGGCGGTGGGTACTGGCGGTGGTGGTGGTGGTGGTGGTGTCGTCGCGTCGCGCGCAGCAGCCAGTAAGTGCAATAAAGTCTGGCTAGCGTCTGCACGATATGCAGCAGGCACTGCACTGCATTGCATTCGTGTGCGCGTGTACGTGTACATGCGTTTGTACGAGTAGGGGGTCCTTTACACCGCTGCGCGCACACACGTACACACACACATAGGCACACTGTTTTATGCGCTTTATAAGTATGCTGCTCTGCTACGCTATGCACTGGGCTGCACTCGTACGTGTGTAAGTCTGTGTGTGTGTGTGTGTGTGCATGCAACCGATCGAGTGCGAATCGATGCTGCCGCGCTGTGCTGCTACTGCGAGAGAGCTGCTGCTGCTGCTGCTGTGTCTCTCTCCGTCTCTTACTCCGGTTATAAGCGCACACAAATACTACACATAATAATTGTGTATAAGCTTAATCGTGTGAAATAGTATCTACGCCTTTTTTGCGCGTAACGCTGTATATGGAATAAAAATGTTATCTCATGACATGCGAAGATTCGGAGCACCCTGAGTACAATGATTGACGTACACAATAGAAAAACATCGCAGGCTGTTGACAGTCGCCTAGCAGCTCTCGACAAAAAAAAAATAAGAGTATTATATACTGCAGGTGGACCATACTTTCTAGGCGTGCATTACGCGAGAGCTAAGTAAAGGTAGCATACATATTATGCGAGCGGATCGATCCCAGAACGTCTGCTGCTACTGCTGCTGCAGCGGAGCAAAGTCGGAGCAACTATAGCAGCAGCAGCAGCTCGCCGTTACTCTTTATATGCTGCAGCGCGTGCATATATACACGTAATAATGATAATAATAATGATAATAAATGTGCCCTGGCCCTGGTCTTGTGTGTCTCGCGGAGCTCGAGCTCTCTCGCTCGCGCCTTAGTAATGTAGCACACTGCACGTTGTGCTTGTATTATAAAGCCGCAGTCCCAAGTCCGCAAAGTAAAGTAGTAGTCGGCGGCGGCCAACTCTCTTGTGTGTATATTTATGTATGTGTCGCGCGCTCACGATCTCTCTCTCTCTCTCTTTTCGCGCATATATACATACATACACAGACTGTCAGTCGCTGGCCTGGCGGCTGTCAGTGTCTGTGTTTGTGTTATACATGAACGCGAAAGACTTGTTGTTGTGTCGGAAGGCGAGCGAGCGAGCGCGCGCTCCCGACGCGCGGCTGCTTGTGTCAGACAGACAGCAGCGGCAGCGGTGGTAATGCGCATACTCGCTCTCTCTCTCTCTCTCTCGCACACATACACACGTATACATGCAGCTTTTATACGTATAAATGCATCTAGATGCATGTATAGGTATATATATAGTCGAGCTTGGCTGCCGCCGCGGATGTGACGATGCCGTCGTGGAGACTGCAGCAGCAGAAGCCAGCAGATGCATTGACGCGCGTCTTTGTGTATATATACCTATGCTGCGTGCATTCGATGTTGTATCACACGCATATACACGTACATAAGGCGAGTCGCTCGACTACTGCTGCTGTTACTCTTGGCGGATCACCGCACACGCCTGCAAAACTGCACTGCGCTTCTCTCTGCACCATTGCAGCTCTCTGTATAGAGCTGCTGCATACGCACGCTCGTATAGGTCGTACTTTTTGCTCGTGTGCGTGTGCGTGAAGTAGTAGTACTGCTGTTATAGCTACTGCACAAGCGCTACGCTCATGGTACATGAGAGGAGAAGCCGACTGCAATCGTATGTGTGCGTGTGTCTCTCTCTCTCTCTGTATGCACTTCGATAGATATAGCTGCAATTTCCAGCGTGCGCGTTCACGCGGTGTATATATAGCTCGGCAGAAGCTTCGTGTGTGTGCATGTGCGTGCGTGTACATATATACATGCAACACACGTACGGAGTGAAAGAGAGAAAGAGGAAGACAACGTGTCACGCGCTTATCTCTCTCTCCTCTCCTCTCTCTCTCTTTTACTCTCTCGTCGGAGTGGCGACGGCGGACTGGCGCGCCGTGAATTTTATTTATCTCTGCGACTGCGACGAGACTTGAGACTCTCGCAAAAGTTAGCCAAGTCCAGCCGAGAGCAGCAGCACGCGATATATATACTGTACACACTACCACCATTCGACGCAGTATTATACATACAGAGATATAGATATAACAGCAGCGTTTCGTCGCCGCTGTCGTCGCTGTCTTTTTCCTCTCTTCCTCTCTCTATATGTATAAAATGCGTATATTTACGCGTATTTATATTGGATACATAATGAGGTATGCGACGTAAACAATGCGGCATATCGTATAAGATGACGCATCGTCGTGCGAGTTTGGTGCGGTTGAGCTTTTTTGCGCTCAAACTCGCAGTGACCACGAGATTTTGGAGCTTTAATGCAGATACGCATTGGAATTTATTAAAAAAAACCCAGTACTCGTGCCCTTCGGAGGGATGATATTTTTCGATGACGCGATTGAGAAACGGGGAAAAACGGACGTTTCCAGCTCATCGCTCGTCGTCGTTGTACAGCGGGACAACTCCACTAAATTGAACTGCACAAAAGCGCGAATCAACAGCTAGGTACTGTATTCGTAATATAGCGGAAATTTATACGCACACACTCACGCGAGAGCGAGAGAATTGGGTAAAGAAAAAAAAAGGGCGAGCGAGAGCAGTGCCAAGAGGGGGGTTGCGTTGGGTTTGGCCCGATCTGCACGACACATTGTGACGGAATAGGAATGTACCACATATATATAGAGCGACAGCAGTATAGCAGTAGCTCGTGAATGTGCACTGTACGTGTATATGTAATGCCGATGGCGAGAGACGACCTGCTTTCGCCTCTTGTGCATGTATATATGCCATAGTCTGCGAGCAGAGCAGCTACCCCCTCGCCCCACACACACACACACACACACATTCTCAACGCACACACGTACATACACGTCGAATTTGCGCGAGAGCAAGTATTTTCCCGGCGACCGCGTGTGCTACTACCTCCTGCATGTATATAGGTATAGATATATAGCCTGTACAGGCAGACACATCGGAAAAACCAGCTGCGCAAACGACCCCCTTCGCCCTACTTTCGACCTAGTAGCAGCAGTAGCAGCCCGATCCGCCCGAAATCCCGCAGCAGCTCTCCACTCTGTCTCTCGCTCTCCGCGGCATATATCGCCAGCGATTATTCCCAGAGTCTCGTCAAAGTCTCGCTCATAATAATAATAATTAATAATAATATTACCGTCCAGGTTTCAAAATTATGCGATGCAGCGCAGCAGCGCCTTCATTGGATTTTCTGGTCTTTCGTTGGAAAATGTCAAGCGTCGAATTACTCGAGCGCTGTACGTACGTTGTATGCATATATTCAGTTGCATTCGACGACGACGGCCACAACGACGAGGCATTGTTTTTTTTTGCACGCGCGTGCAGGACTCGCTGAATTTACTAGGCATCGAAATAAAAAATAAAAAAGTTGGTAAGTCTTACAAGGGACGACGCAGTACTGTACGTCGAGGAGTTACACGTGTCTGTTCCTGCGTGAGGTCATAGACCTCAGGGTTCTCTCTCTCTCGCTCACATACACACACCCCCTCGAATACGTCGAACGTATATTATAAAAGCTTCGACGACGCACAGCAGCAGCAGAAGCAGCGCACATGAGGGAATCTTGATCCGAGGTCACACACGCATAATATACACATTCCC
The DNA here is from genome assembly GCA_034770305.1 of Trichogramma dendrolimi. Taxonomy (NCBI): domain Eukaryota; kingdom Metazoa; phylum Arthropoda; class Insecta; order Hymenoptera; family Trichogrammatidae; genus Trichogramma; species Trichogramma dendrolimi. The sequence goes on along the minus strand of JAPMIB010000007.1, from coordinate 853,220 downwards.
CTCTATACACGTGTGCTGTTGCTGATGCTTCTACTGCTGCTGCTGTTGTTGTTGTGTTGCCTTTATAGGTAAGGCCATATTATAGGACACCGTATACCTATATATAGGTAAAAGAGAGTCGAGCCGAATTGGAGTTTCGGCAGTGGCCGAATTTTCCCAGCCCCTTTGCGCGCGCCCGGGTAATAATACGTTTCTCTCTCCTCCACGTGCGTGCGTGCTTGTATTTAGTTTCTTCCTCTTATTTATTAAGCTTCCATGCGCACGGGCCGGCGAAAAATATATATATGTGTATCCTACGCGCTAAACTACACTGTCCTGGCGCGCACACACACGCGCGCGCGTTAAACGAGAGCATACATATAGCGCGTTGAGTCGATTACGTTTTATATGCGCCACTATTCTCTTTCTTATTTCCCCCCTTCTTCTTCTTATATTTTTTTTCTCGGCTCCTCTCCGTGTGTTCGTTGCTCTTGTGCCTTTTTGTCTCTTTCATTTTTATACTTTTTCCTATACCTATACTACACACATATTCGCACACAAGCACACGCATAAACTGCGAGTCAAATGCGTAATATCGTTCGGAGCGAGAGAGAGAAGGTTTTTGCCTTGAGGAAAAAAACAGACACGACCCGCAAGATGCCTTTATAGCCAGTGTGTAGTAGCGCTTCTCGAGAACTTGAGCGAGAGACAGATACAACTATCAAGAATGTTTGAATGTTATTTGGACGAATTTGGTATTACTCAGGCTTTTGTGTTATAAGGAGACGACGTCGTCGGGTAAACGATCGTTGGTTTATTTTTCTCGTTAAACGGCGTGCTTTTTCTCTCTCTCTCTCTCGTGAGCACAGCTCGTGCTGTGCGTGTGTGCTCTTGCGCTTCCCAAGGACGTCTAGAATCCCAGAGAATGACGAGTAGACGAGAGTCGCATACATATAGCGGAGAGCTCTATAAGTCGCGAGATCTCGAGAGTTGGGCAATGTAGGAGCAATGGCTAAGATTGACGCCACCGCCGCCGCCGCCGCCGCTGCTCGCTTTAACCTTCTATTCCATTTTTCATCTAATTCGATGATAAAATTTTCTTTATATTTGTGTAAGCGCGCATGATAATTCTGCTACTGCGGCAAGTGTATTGCGCAATTGTAACGTTAGAAACTCCGAAATGACGACATTTCTTATAAAGCTTTTTCTCCCGCATATATATTTTACTAATTATTCGAGGGGTTAATGGAATAATAAACACACGCACGTAGGTAGTCTGTGTTGTTTTTTTCGTAAGCCATATCTTTGACATGGATTGTATATTATCAGGAAGTGTAACCGGTGGGCACGAGCACGGTGGATGTATGTGTATTATCCGACAAGTTTTTGTACACATTAAAGAGCCCCAGCAGCAGGTATACGCTTTAACTTGGGCAAGTCGATGATTCATTTGCGGGCTTTAATAATCGTAATGGAGCTATCGGAGCAAACGATCGGATCTATGTATAATATAATCTATGTGTGTGTGTACGCGACGACGGCGGCAGTGGCAGTGACACGCGCGCGAGCAGCACCGAGAGGCTCTTATACCACTCCGAAGTATTATTATTGAAGTCTAGACTCGATGCTCCATATTTTTCGTTTATATTATATCGCACGTGCTATAATACACACTAACGCCGGCAAGTAAGCACGTCCATACAATCGCTGCCGCTATATAGCCGGGAAGTTGTATAATATATAAGTACCCGCACGCGCGATATCACAGACAACAAAGCTTCGTGTGTATACGTCCGTCTGTCTGTATGTGTGTATATAATTCTCACTCAAGACGATCGTCCGAGACTCCTATTATCCGATATCTCGGTGTTGTAGTCAACTGTCCGTTCGACCCGTCCTGTCCGCCTTGTACCAGTGCGCGTGTTTGTGTATTTTGACGGGCGACGAGGCGATGAGCAATTCCGAGTCTGGTGTCTCACACAGCCGGATACTATATATATATATATAAAACCACCACACTCGGCTCTTGTGTATTCCTTTCGAGTACTTTTCCGCTCCTCGGTTTAGCAGGAGCAGCAGCGCACAAAGTGCGTGCCATGGCATACATAATATATATACTATACTGTATGGGAGAATATAGGTTCACCTGCTGAACCAGTTGCCACTTGAACGGCTCGATCATCATAATTTTAAAAGTGCCCTGCGTGTGTGCTACGTAGTTTTCTGCGTCCTTCGATATATATTATATTCTATACGGTGTATATAGCTACATGTGGTTCTCGTGTTGCAGCCTGAGCTCCGTGTGCGCAAGCGAGATCGTAACGCTTTACCGAGCGTTTAAATATGTTTTAACGAATCGGCAATTCTCGGCTAAGCATTCGCCTATATTTGCCATATATTTTATATATAGCAGTATTTCTCGAGTCTCGAATCTTTCAAGGCGAAAAAAAATATAAAAGTCGACCAACGCACACGCGCGGAGAACAATATATATAAAATATCGAGAGCACGAGCGACGACGATGGCTGTGGCTGCGGCAACGCGCGCGCGACAACGGCAACACAGCAGCGCGTCCACTGCTGCGGCAGTTGCTAATATATATCGAAAGTTGATGGTCTAGACGCAAGGCTAGACGACGTACGCATAAGAGAAACACACACACATACACATAATAAGTCGTGCCTCGCACAGCTTTATGACATGTACTACCTATATCTATATATTTATATAGCACTGCTCCGTATTTATATTGTGGGACGATCGACTGGCAGCAACAGCAGCAACAGCAGAAAAAATATATTTATATTATTTTAGTAGTTATATACAAGAAGCGAAAAAAAGAGAGAGAAAGTGAAAGAGGAAAAATATAGATCGATTTTCGAAGGTTTTTTTTTTGCGAATATGAGCTGCCGTTGGCCGCACATAGCATGATGTGCGTAAATATATATCCAAGAGCTGTAGCGCGGGCGCACGTGTCGTTTTTTCTGCTTCTTCTTCTTCTCAACGTGCTTATATTCCGTGCGTACTCTATATGCTGCCGAGCGCATTATAGATCACTGACACCGAGTATATAGGTACATATATATATAGTTGTTGGAAGCTCCAGCTTTTATATATACGCATACACACGCACGTGTATACATGTGCATTATAATATACAAACTCGCGCGCGATCCATTGTGTCGTGTGTGTGTCTATGCCTCTCTGCGCACGCTGCTGCAGATGGGATACCCATTGTCTAATATACCTATGTGTGTATGCGTGCAAACGAAGGGGAAACTTTTCACGCAAACAGAGACACATACGCGCGCGAGCGCTGGAGATCCGTATTGCTCCAAGTTTATAACTCGCATACACACGGCGGCAGTAGCTAACTCCGAGAGAGACTCGACCATACGTAATATACAGAGTCGAGGAAGCATAACTGCCTCGACATTACGTTTGCACCCGCGTGACCTCGAGAGCTGTTATTAGTCACAACGCACGGCGGAGAGCAAGAGAGAAAAAAGAGAGAAAGAGATCGCTCGTTACGAGCACGCGTGTGTACGTATATAATTAACCGCGACGATAATTAACGAAATGAAAAAAAAAAAAAAGACTGTCGACCAAATTTTTACGCCCACGCCTGGTGACCCCGCGCGCCTCGAACTCGTATGGAGCACATTACGAAGTGCAATTGCTGCCCGCGCGCGCGCGCGAACCCACCGCACACGGCACATATGTATCGTGAACTTGTAACAAATATAATATACGTGTGTTGTGTATGTAGTATACGGCGCATCATCGCTGCCCGCTCGCGTCATAATAGGCGTCTACGCGCGTGTCATCGCACCGTGCATAATTTGTAACTGCACCTTCGGTTAGCATGTGGTAATATACTTTTCACGGTTCGAGTATATGAGGAAATCCGCGAAACTTTTTGTTTTATTTTGTTTGTACAATCGGACGCGCTTTTTTGCTGCTTGTTAATAGTTTCTTTCTACGATTGAAAATGATCGAAGTATCAACATTTATTGATGATCGATCGCGTAGAATAGAATTTAAATAGTTGTCTCTCTCTTTTGAAAATATTACTCACGTTAACTAAAATAATTATTCTAATAAGTGGAGCAATTTTCAATTTTTTTCTCTCCAAGTGTTAGAGATAAGACCTACATACACGACGTATATGGAAGACGCTGTTTTTACATCATTTGGATCAGGCGCAAGGTCAACGTGCTCGTCAACTACTGTACCAAATGATCAAAATCGAGATTCGCTTTTCTTCATAATCTCCTCAATGATAAGCAGAAAACATTGTTGGGCCTTACAAAATAAAGTTTCCGAACTCGAAGACTGCTTCGAGTACATCCCTGTATAATCTCCATTTAGAGTTTCGCCGTACGCGATGCAACGTACCAACTGCGACCGACAACACACGTGTTTCCGACCGAGAGCTATTCGTTCGAAAGCCTATAAATCGAGAGAGCGCGCGCGCAACTTTTAATTTATGCGGTCGCGATGTATTTATAATGCACGGAACGGAATAAAAATACACACGCCGCGCCGTTTTAGATATCTATGAAAATTACAAAAATTCATGTATATATTTACGATCGCTATGTAATTATAGAGACTTCTTAGGCTGTCGCGGTTCTCGGCGTATTTGCGCCGCGCGTAAATTGCCCACCGCCGCGTGTCAACACGCTAATCACGACTATTAATTTTAATCATTTAATTGCTGCCGATTTTTCAATGGGAGCGAAACGTCGAGCGCCGCCGCCACGGCGTGTCCAACTCTCGCACACCGCCGCGGTGTGTGTGCCGATTCGCAGCTCTCATGCGGCACATATATTATATGAAAGATAAAAATATTATTATATCCTCGAGGGGCCCGACTGCTGCTTGGAGACGTGCCGCTGGCAGCGTACTAGTTTTCGTTTAAACGTACCTATCGTATATGTATTATAATACAGAATCAATTTTCCGCGAGCGGGACGAACGTTTGAGAAATTGACAGAGTTGGAGAAAAGTAAGTCGATGCGAGCTGCGATATATATATTCCGTCTCGCACGCCATACGTACACATTCGAACGATTTCCGCGACGGCGCACGCGGCCGATCGGCAAAGATTTCACGATATACTCGCGAGCCATATATATTATCGTCGCGCGTGCATACACACACGGACACACACAATTGCACGCGATATATGCAAAAATAAGGCGGGGCAGCAGCGGCTTCGGATAATCGAGGAGGAGGCATAGTCTAGATCGCGCGACCGTGTCGGAGCGTATAGCCGCGGCTCCGATATAATACACTCACATATACCGTAAAGGCATATAATGCCATGTGTGTGTATGTGCGCGAGTGTGTTGGTGTCCTATATAGCGACGACGATCTGTGTTTTGTATATACGGAGAGCTAGAGCGGCTACGACGACGGCGCACGCGGCGAACGGGCCAGACGTTCTCGAGCCTCTCTTTCTTTATATGCGCGAGAGTCTCGAGTCTCCCGCCGCCGTCAAGGCGTCTCGCCACTCGCCAGCCGCATCAGCCGTCACCTTCGCCGCACACACACACACACACACACTTACACACATGTATGTATGCAACGACGTGTACTCGGTGCATTAGTGTGCATATATTCTCTCTCTTTCTTTTTCTCGTACATGTATGGAGATGGACGACACATTCACGCACGCACACACAGACGCTATAAAAGAAGCTGGCGTTGAAAAAGAAGAGAGAGAGAGAAAAAAGAAGAAGAAATTGCAATACAGTAGCAGCTAAAAGTCGAGGCTCGTTCGATGCATCGTCTCGTATTTATGCTATTGCTACTGCTGCTGCTGCTTATCTGCCTCTTTCTCTCGCTCTCGCTCTCCTTCTCTCTCTCTCTCTCTTTGCACTACGCATGCACAAGAGGGCTATACGTGCAGCAATTATTTGTTTTATTCTTTATTTCGAAGATGCTCGTAGCTCGCTACATAATATAAGGTGTTTATATGCGAACGCACATATACAGCGTATATTCTGCAGTTCGAGCTGTTGTCGTTCCAGCACTAGAAAATGCAACAACGATTTCGAACAAAAGAAAGAAGAAGAAACAGAGACAGAGGGAGTAAAAGAAAAAAAAGGGAGGAAATAAGAGAGCGTTGTGTACTATTAAGGGATGCATTGTACCCTAATAGAGATGCACTGCTGCTGTTGCTACTGATGTTCAGGCACGGCTCGTTGAAAATAAAGGGAGCAGGTAGCGCGCGGCACAGGCTTTGTTTTTCATCGTGCTACCGTGTGAGTGCAGTGCGCACACGCATATATATACGTACGCCTTTCCTCGATAAATAAAGGATTTAAAAATCGCCACGCAGGAGCCACGATTGTATGTGTTATATATATGGTGTTTACGGTGTGTGACACCTATAGGTATATCGCATAACGTGATATAGCGGCAGCTCACACATATAAGAAACGCCGGCTTCTTCGCGACGACGACGACGACGACGACGTCTATTTTCCATACAAACAAACACGTTATATATATAGGAATACGAGTGCGCCGCAGCAAAGTCGCTCACGCTAGCTCGTGTTTCTCTCGCGGCTCATGTGTGCATTATATACTGCTGCCGCTGCACGAGGCGCACGGCGGCGGCGCGCGCGCGCGAGAGCTGTGAAACGCGCGTATATAAGCGGCGGCGAACGTCTCATAGCAGTCATGTGACCTTCCCGTTAAAATATATAGTCCGTTTTCTGCACACACGTACACGAGCCTGCCTGAGCGTGTCCGAGTCTGCACATAAGTGCATACACTGCTGCTGCTGCACTCGCCAAGTCCGCGAGAGAAAGAGAGAGAGAGAGAGAAAAGTGGAGTGACACAAGCAGCACGAGTGGAGCTCAGAAGAAGAAGGAGGAGGGAATGGGCATGTTGGCGTATGCACACTCACTCACACACACACACACACGCGCACACTTTAGAGCGCACGAGAATAAGAGGAAGTGGACGCGCGTACGAAAAGAGCTCGGCCAGTGCAGCAGCAGCAAGCCCGGCCCGATGCATGGACGCACACACATACACACGCACATGCTGCAGAAGTGCAGCCCATGGATGCACACAGGCATATCGCGCACGTATATATAAACTACTCTGCGTCGTTGTATATTTAGCAAGCGAGCTCAACTCTTTCTCTCTCTCTCTCTCTCTTTCTGTGCGTGCGCGAGATGCAGCAGCAGCGTACGCATATACACGCACACTCACACTCTAAACGAGCGGCAGTAGCAGATCGTATATATAGCTATGCGCTTGGTGCATACACAGAGACTCCAACTTATACAGCTACTCTATATACGTACACGTGCCTATATATAATATATAATATGCTATATACTCTCTCGAGTCTCAAGCTAGACTTTAGCTACTGCTGCTGCTGCTGTAATGCAAAATTCCTATAACCTGTGCTTGTAAATATGCGCCAGCATATACGCACGCATGGCTTCGGGCAATCCTTATATCTATACACACGGCGACGAGCTCTACTACGCGCCACGTAGCCATATTGTTGTCTTCTTTAGAGTGCCCTATGTGTTTATTACATGATAGCAGGTCGAGTGTGTGCGAGCTTTCGATGCGCAGAGTCGAGTATCGCGAGTTGGATCGTCAACGCCAGTTGTTGTTTTCTCCATTTTTTTTAAGAATCGCACACGAACCGCTTAAATTTTGCACGCTTGTGACTGTGTAGTCGAAGCTCGCAAGACCGAGTGACCCTTTGCGATTTTGTATATACGATGGATATAAGCACAAAATACTTATGGATAAAATAATATATGTATCACTCCTCGCGCACACGATATAGGTACGTGCGACCGAATCGAATGTGCGTAGGCCGAGGAGTGTGTTGTTATTTGAGCATTTTCAAGTCACGACTGCGTGTGTGCGTGTGTCTGTAAAAGAGAGAAAGAGACGATCGAGGACTGGTTTGTTTCGGATCTCAACGTCAGTGCGCAAGCGAGAGAGAGAGAGAGAGAGAGAGAGAGAACTCGTATCTGCGGGCTTTTCAAATGCCTCGAAACGCACCGCGTCGCGATGCTGGCGATGCTGCTGAGTGCACACGACACCAAGAAATCGAGTGAAAACACTCGACACACACAAAAATCCACTTCGTCTCTTTGTTTCTCTCTCTCTCTCTATATATACCGCACGCACATGCATCTCCGATCTTTGCCGATCTCCGTGCGCTGCAGCTTGAGCTTACGCACGCAGACACAAGCGCATTATACCTATAGACATTTGTTTTTCCGCCGTAGACGCGTATATAGACACACGACAGAGCTAGCTAGCGAGCGCGCGCGCGTAAAGAGCTATAGTAGTAGAAGTTCATCGACCCCCGCGCGCCCGTGGTATATACGGATGGTGTTTGCTTCGTCGCTGTGCTTCTCTACTGCCTGCGTATTATTATGTGTATAAGATCGCCTCTGCGTGTGCTATTTGCACGATGCGCCATTGTTAATCTAATCGAAATGTGTTGTTGTGATGCTCCCGCGTCGCAGACGAGGTCCAACAACGACGACGATCCTCGCAAGCTATACGCAGCTTCAAAGTCTCGTCTACTGTCTTACGTACATATAGGAGTTTTTCGCTCTTCTAGTCGCTCGCAGTAGTATATATGCGGGTAACTTTTTACGAGTCTCGCAGCGCGCAAACATCGCCCCCCCTTATCTCTGCGATGGATACGCTCGCGAGATCGGCAAAGCTGTTAAACGCAACCCTCGGTGGATTTCATCGTGGGCAGCTTTTAATCCAAGAACGTTGTCGTGTAATCGTATCGAAAATTTGACAGGCACCCTATTCTGTTTCGTTAATAACGTGAGCTTTTAAATTTTTCGAGTTATTCAATTTTGTTTGTGCGGGAATGTGGAAAGCTCGCCCAAAAATTTATGTTACGCGATGATATCATGACACTGATAGCCGCGCTTGCGACAATACGAGTCTCGGTCTCGAAACTAAATAAAATCTTCTCTCTTTTTCCTCGCCTTTTTTTTTTTTTTTTGAGTTAATATATGCAGCCACCCCGTATGTATGTGTATGCGACACACAATCGGTGATCTGTCGATCGAAAAAACCCGAACGATAAAAATACATTAGTGAGCCACGCGTCTGCAAATCTATCGGTATACATGTACGTAGGTATTGCATGTCTCGGCACAGAGACGATCGCGGCAATATCGATAGCGAGTAGAAAAATGAGAAAATACAAAAGGCTTTCCACTTCTTCGATGGAATTTCGAAGAAACACTTGGGCCGTCGTCATCGTCGCCGTCTGCTGGCCCACGCGTCGATTTAATATTTTTTTATTTTATTATTGTTGTCATTTTTTTTCTAACGCTATAAATATTTGGCAATCTGTGGCCAATCTGAATCATACATCGCGCTCCATACGATGCTGCTGCTTCTGCGGTGATTCAACTTTAGAGGTCGTCTCTCGAGTTCTCAAGAGTAAAGAGCGAGTTAATGCACCTGCGCAGTAGGAATATAAAACTTTGAATGCCGAAAGCTGCGTTCTAAACCCTCGTAACTCTTTTTTTTGTTTGTTTTAAGCTTGCGGGCATGTACGCTGCTTATAAGCGTGGAACTTTCCGCATGATGGATCTCTCGCGACTCGTATTCAAGATCTCGTGCGCCGGTATCGTGTATATATATATATATATATTAAAGCACATGACACAGAGAGACTAATATGAAGCGCGGGGCCTGGCCCATTTGTATAAATACCACGAATACAAGAGGGGGCGTGGGTGTGTGTACACGGCTAAACACACTCACGCTCGCACTTGTCCCATAATATATGCGTAATATATGTGCTAATAGATCATTTGACATTAACCTTCATTTTATCGGGGTTACACAACTGACACAGATCGTGTATAGACTCGATCGCTGTGTCTCGAGATAGTCTACGCACGCTGTAAAAGCACGTACTACGTACAGCGAATCGTGGATATATTGTTGATAAACTTTTTATACATAATCGTTATAATGGGATACCGATGATACGCCTGCAAAACAATAGCACACACATCAAAGGACCTCATCGACCGCATCTAGCGATATTAGATAATATTACGTGATCCGTTGGTAAATGATAACCGAACCAAAAAACATCGGCATCCGCGAGATTATCACTTTAAACAAAAGATGCGACCTTTGTAATTAATATGATATTTTAAGATCGTACTGATGAATATCTATAGGCTATCGCAGAAAATATTCATTATTCTGCCTGGATCGTCCATGTGATAGACGTCATCTTATTCGCCTATTATGTAATTGACGAGCCGATGACCGATCGTCTGCTTTGTGTGTGTCTCTTACGTGATCATGTACCTATCTAATATATTAAACAAACATCACAAAATGTATATAGAATAATTTACGCACATCGCGTATCTTCCTATCATCACGTTATCACGAATTCATTAACTGTATACAGTATACTGTTAATGAATGTACGTACACTGTAACGTAATCTTAGATAACATCGAATCTAAAATATAACGTTAAAATATGTGCGCATATCATACGCCTATATTTGAAGCGAATTTGGCATTTAAATTTGTAGTTTTCGAGCATCGTGTGCGCGCGGTGACGCGACGAGTCGCAAAACTATGCAACCACCGTGAATTATATACTTTCTTTTTTCTCTCTATTTTTTTTTTTCAATAAACAGGCTTTACAACACTGCGAAGACGAAAAAAAAAGAAAGAGAGAGAAAGAAAAAGCGACCAAGTTCATTCACTTTTGCGGATGCGCATTATAATCCACGGGTTGTATAGAGCGAGAGAGAGAGAGGAGAAAAAAATGTGACGCGTCTCGAGCAGAAGGCAGAATCGCGACGACTAAATTCGCCTTCGTCGGCGTCTTTCTCTCTCGTGCCATCTCTCTCTTACTCTCATTCGGAGCAAACGAAAAACGCAAATTTAACAGAAAATCGGATATTATATTTTTTCTGCGGTATTATGTCTAGATCTCTTGGTGTTTACGTATGTCTGTGTGTATATGTGCACGCGCGCGCTATATGTGTATAATAAAGAGCGCGAGCGTGTGCGAGAGTGGCGAGTTTATGCAGAGAGAAGACGACGAGGTCAAAGCAGTTCATCGTCGTCTGACCGACTGAAATTTGAAACGCCCGGAGAATAAGTTTCGCGTGCACGAGAATGTGGTGTGTGTGTGTGTATAAAAGCGACGACTTTTTGGCCTTTATGCTTGGCTTCAAGACGACCTAAAAATCACTCGATGCGCACGTGTATATGTAAGTGTGTGTATGTGTGTGTTTGCGCTGTATTTTCAACGTCGAGAGCCGACGAAAATCTTTTTTAACCCGCTCGCTGCATACACAATACGCGATACTCTAAAAAATTTATAACCTTTCCTCCCTCGCTGCTTCTCGTTGCACAGCACAGCCGTCGTTGCCTTGATACATAAGTACTCCGCAGAGATAGTTTGAATCGTAGGCTTGGGCTTGTGTGTGTGCGCGTGACAAACTAAGACATTTCGCTAATGATCAAGCTTTAAAATATTCACATTCTGAGCTTAGTTGTAAGGCAACGACTGGCTGCTCTCGCGTACGCTCGTCAAGTGGTGTCCTTGAATAAATTTTAGTGTCTCTGTGTGTTTTTTTTATAATCTAACGAAATTTTCCAGAGATGAGAATATGAAACTTTTGGTTCGTTCGTGAAATGTAAGATTGATAAATATGTTATGTATTTAATCGTCAATATTAACCAGAGAATTAAATTTCACAAAACGATCCAATGTTTAATTCTGAAAAACTAAAAAAAAAATTTTTTTCTCTAACAAATAAAAAACATTTTTCATGATTCAACCAACGGATCTCACTCAGTTTCATGAGGTGTAATAAAAGAAAATTTAATCAAAAAAACAGGAAGCGTTTGACTCTATCGCATCCAAAGCTGCAACTTATGGCGTAGCTATATAATTATTTCATAATTACTTAGCATTTGACGTGCGGAGCAGAAAAAAAAGCTCCGGATTTTTTTTCGTACTTCGCACGCGCACAAGCACGTAGTAAGCTCTATACAGAAAAATCTCTGAAGTTTTAACTAATGCATGTGCGTGTATGTGTTCAACGTACTTATCCCATGAAGGCAAGCTCTTTTCCCTAAAAAGAAGTTAAAAAAAAAGGAAAGAATGAGAGCTTGGATCAAACGATTTCTGCATTGCTGCTGCATGACATCCGGGCACTGCAGCAGCTGCAGCTACGGGGGTGGTAGTAGCAGTGGTGGTAGTTGTAAAGGGCCAAACGCGGCGCGGCGTGCTTTAAGCGCACAAAGCTGCGCTTGATGTGTGTCGAAAAAGCACATCGTGTAGCTGTGTATGTGTGTGCGTGTGTAGTTCACAAAGTCGCTCGCACATACACGCTCGCATGCTTAACGCACATATAGAGAGATGAGAGAGCAAGAGAGAGAAGAACAACGTGCGGCAACTCGAGCCCTCGGTTTAAAGCAGCAGCAGCAGCAGCAGCAGTAGTAGTTCAGCGCAGCAGTGCCTCTGCTCCGCGCGCGCTTGTAACGTAATTTAGCCTACATCGAGCCGTAGCAGCAGCAGCAGCAGCAGCAGCAGAGGTTGATTGAGGAATTTAACACGAGGTTTAAATCACGCGCAGTGTGTAATAAGAAGAGGGAGGGCGAGGAGGGAATTGTGCAGAGCGCGCGGCACCGAAGCGGGGGGGAGCAGCCGTCGACCCTTTATACGCACGCGATTTTCACGCGCGCAAACGCTCAATAGGCAAAAGGAATTCCAAGAAAAGCTGCGCTTGGAGCTGCTTCTACTCTCCCGTTTATAACGCGTTAAATGTACGCGCGCGCGTATGTGTGCACGGCCTGTGTGCGGTGCAGCAGCAGCAGCATCATCATCGCAGAGAGCGGTGTGTAGCTCTCGTCGAGAGATGTGGAACGCCGCTCTCTCGACGCGTTATACGCGCCGCATGCGGAGCTACGCGCGCGGGCAATGAATAATTCGGTACAGTAGCCAGAGCAGCAGCCCCGCGATAAATAGAAGCGGCGCGCGGTAATTTGGCGATTACGTCGTATAACATATAATACGCACTCGTATACCGAGGCGAGCGTAGCTTCTATAATAATATCTCTCTCTCTCTCTCTCGCTATAATACACGTCATTGAATCAAAAGCTCGTCAAGGGAATTCACACTCTAAAGACGCGTTGATGCCTCTGCCTGTAGCTATAATCTCTCTTAACTCTTATTATTATTTTTTTTTTTGCGCGCGCTTGTCTCAACCAATGTCGCGAAATCGTACGTATCAAGTACGAAAATTCACTCGATTGCTTTACGAGCTTGCGTAATTCGTAACGCACAAGCAATATTTATTATCAAAAAAATATTTCGATTCGCAGAGAAAAGAGGAGCGACAGGGAATCGGAATAATTTTCGCATTTTGCGGGCGCGCGTTTATAAAGATGAGTTTGTTTCCTCGTTTATTATAATAAACACACGCACCCGCGAGCACACATTCATATGCTATCCTCGTGTGTATAATAAACTCGCGATGATCTATAGTTACAATTGCGAAGGTTACGAAAATAAATTATTATTTTTCGGCCCGCGAGAAGAGAAGAGATGCTCCGAGCGTGTGTCATCCGCGCATTTATTTTCAGACTTACGTGACATTATACACACATCACTATAGAGGCACTTTAATTCTGCAACAGCCCAAAAAGTTGTAAGCTCAGCGAAATAGGGGCCACACCAATGTTCGTAAATATACTATTGTTATTATTGACGGTTGAAAATAAACGAGAGGCCAACCTTATCACGCTTAATTTACGTTTTGAGCAGTTACAGAATTAAACTCCTTATAGTTTACGTTCTCAATGTACACTACTCAATTAGATATATATGTATGTTTTTTGTTTACTTAACTGTGCGAATGTGTACGAGAGCGCACAATTAGTATAGACCGTCGCCAAAGCCGCGTGCACGCACTAAAAGTGGCAAAATATATATATAGCACGTGTGTATATAAATCCTTCATGCGGAGACCGGTGCAAGAAAACCGGCTTTCGACGATCTCGACTCGAGAAGAGAAAGAGGTAAGTATAGACAGAGAGAAGAGCATCATCGCACGCTGCATTCGTTCGTTCGTTCGTTGGTCCACCGCCGTCGCCGCCGCTTGCGAGAGTAAAAGAGCGAAAGAACTCGTTCGTTAAACAATCGTCTCGCCATGTAGGAGACGACGATCAAGATGCTTGTTTTGAAAGAAATATCCACTCGGAAAAAAGGAGCGAGAGAGAGAAAAATACCCAAGAGCAAGTCGTGAAAGACGTCGCGATCAGCAACAGCAGCGTTCACGAGAGAGAAAAAGAAAAGTATCGCAGAGGCGCCATACATACGCCCAATGCGTGCGTGGATCCTCTCTTTCCTTCTTTTTCTTCTTTTCACTCTATATACGTCCATACGTCTGTAACATGCGTATGTGTGTGTGCGTGGGTAAAAAGTTGAGTCAATTTTCCTCGATGCAGTAGCTTCGACGAGTGCACGCTCGTGTGCAGTGGTATACCTATACGTTACAATACGCATACGCGGCCAATGGCCTGTCTCTCGCATGCGTTCGCGACGACGCATAAGCGTGTGCGTACTACACTTACGAACCGCGCACGGCTCGAGAAGGCAACAGTCGACTCGTGCTGCGCGTCGAAAAACAAAACACAGACGTTAAGAAGATACAGAACTTGTTGTTGATGACTGCTGCGTGCTTTGCGCTGCGCGGGTGTGGATCGAGGCACCGCAGGAGAGCAGTACGCGATGCGCTCAGAACTGCACCGAATTTTAAAAGCATATTATATATTTTATGTTTCATCCCCGTACAAGTGCTTTTGGTGAGTATTTTGTACCAATGGGCAGTAGGTTATTGTGAAAAGGTTCATCTGTTAATTGAAATATTGAAAATCGGTTTAACAGCAATACTTTGAAGAATAGATTGAAGGCGAAAAATTTTTTATGAAAGATGAATAAACGGGTTACTAATTAATAATAATTTAAAATATTTTATTGTTCTTCGCAAAATTAGAAAATATTCAAGTAGAAAATTTTGTGAAAGTACAAAGCGTAGTCCTGTCAATGTTGAAGTCTACATTAAGTTCATCTCACGCTCCTCATAGGGTTTGCTCAGATTATGTATCTTCATTACGTGAGATTTGAGATTCTTCTGGTTTTCAAATGATTTGTGATAAACCTCACACTCAATGGGTTTGCTCCAATTAAGTACTGTATTTATGTAACGTTTAAGGTTACCTTTTTGTCCAAATGTTTTGTGACAAATGTCACACTCGAACCGTTTACTTTGATCATGTAATGTATTTATATGTTTATTGAGGGTACCTTTTTGAGTTTTTGCCTAAATGACTTGTGATAAATCCCACACTCGAAGGGTTTGCTAAGATAATGTACTGCATTTAAGTGAGATTTAAAGTGATCTTTGCGACCAAATGATTTGTAACAAATTTCACACTCGAAGGATTTACTCCGAATATGTACTGTCATTATGTGCCTTTGAAGATCACCCCGGGATCCAAATGATTTGCGGCAAATATCACACTCGAAAGGTTTGGTACGATCATGTACTGAGTTTATGTGATATTTTAGCACATTCTGGTATCCGAATGATTTGTGACAAACATCACATTCAAAGGGTTTGATCCATTTGTGTATTACATCTATGTGTTGTTTGAGGCTACTCTTGCGGCCAAATGATTTGTGACAAATTTCACACTCGAAGGGTTTGCTACGATTATGGACTTCATTTACGTGTTTTTCAAGGTCGTTTTTGTATCCAAATGATTTATAACAAATCCCACATTCAAAAGGTTTGCTCCGATTATGTACTCCATTTATGTGTATTTTCCGGGCGCCTTTGTATCCAAATGATTTGTGACAAATCTCACACTCGAAGGGTTTGCTCCGATCGTGTACTGCACTTATGTGCTTGCTGAGGTAACTTTTGTATGGAAATGATTTGTGACAAATGTTACATTCACCTGGTATAATTCCCTTTTGCATCAAATTGATACATTTATTTAAACTCGCTAATCCTTCGTGAGTTTTTTGACCCAAATTATACTTATGAGATAATTTGGATTGAGTTCTCTTATTAAATATGTTCACCTCTTCATGGGCCTCAAGTTTTAATCGAGACTTTTCTTGAAATGGACAAAAATTATCGTAATCGAATTCTCTTTTTATTAAAATTATTAGCCTCTTTTCATTCATGTAATTTGTCAGAATTTGATTTTCTATCTTCGCAATAGGTAAGAAATTTGGAGATTCAGTTTTGCAGGTAATTTTCGTTAATGACTTTAGTTCAGGTTTAAAATATTTGCACTCGAAATCTACGGCTATATTTTCCTCTAACTTTTCCTTTAGTGACATAACCTCATTCATGTTATTTGTCTGAAATTAAAATTGTATTATAATTTTTTTTGGTGAAAAACAGAACATGATTAGAATCATTAAACTCACAGATGACTGATAAAGATTAAATGTGTTTTTGGTTTCACAAGAATCCACTGAATCAAAACTTTTATCGTCACATGAATCTGGCGGTTCTTCCTTTATTCTGCAGAATAATCAAATTCATTGAGGTTATCACTTAAAACATTCATGGCATCTGTACAAAAATTATTATACCTGATTTTTTCCTCTTTGTTTTCGACGACTCGCTTCATTATATGTGTTCAAAGTGAAATTTTTCGAAAATAAACTAAGAAAATATTCTAGGTTATACGACTCGAACAGCCAACACTAATCAGCGACTATGAAATACTGCTGACAAACATTATCGAGAAAAGTCCCCGCGATTATGATAGCTCATTTGCAATACTTTTTCCCTCTATCGTCAACTAGCCGTAAACAGTATTGTACTGCGATAAAACTTCGGCAGTTGTATATGTCATTAAAACTAAACCGAAATTGCAGTGAAAATTTGACTCTTACGGACAC
This sequence comes from Trichogramma dendrolimi, assembly GCA_034770305.1. Classification (NCBI taxonomy): domain Eukaryota; kingdom Metazoa; phylum Arthropoda; class Insecta; order Hymenoptera; family Trichogrammatidae; genus Trichogramma; species Trichogramma dendrolimi. The sequence continues at coordinate 836,236 of JAPMIB010000007.1, read as the reverse complement.
ACAATTTGCTGAACCCGCACCGATACAGTAGATCAATGTACTGCTCATATGTCATATCATAAATACGGTTCAATTAGTTGTAGAAGTTGCAGGTGATAGTAAAATAACTACGACAGTCAAGTCGATAATTTTACAAAATATATCTCTACTCTTCAAAAATTGATGGTCTGATTGAGTCTTCGAGATAAAACGTGTTGTGATTCGTCGTTCAATTTGGGTAGAGGGCGTGCCATTCATCGAGCACAATTTTTTAATTCGAGATAACTTGATCGAGTACGAGTGCGATCTGTGCGTGCTCTAAAAGACATGTTAATAAGGAAGAAGCAGTGACCCGTGGCCTTACATTTTATAACTCGACGTATAAAGCGTAAATGATTTCTATATAATTCGCACATGTGCAAGCTCAAGCGCGAGGGAATAAGTAAACGAATAGAATAATTCTCGAGCTCTCGGCGTTTGTAGCTGCTAGAGTACACGGCCGAGCTGCTTCATTCGTTTATACACACACACACACACACACACACACACACACACACACACACACACACACACACACACACACACACACACACACACACACACACACACACACACACACACACACACACACACACACTGCGAGGCCTCGGTGCAATGCGAATGACAATTTTTGGCACGTAGGCAGCAACGACAGCGGCAGCAGCACATGGCGCAGAGAAAAAGCGTGAGTGAGAAAATACATAGAGCTAAAAGACTAGTGGGCGCGGGCCGCAATGTCGACGACATCTCTCGCGCACCACGTACCACGCCGCACCGCATATATACCGAGCCTGCAAGTGAGCCCCGTGACAATATCGTAGCCGAGGCTGCCGCAGCTAGCATACATTGCACTGCAGCACAGTCCTCGTCGTGCACACTCACACGCGAGCGCACACATGCAGCGGAGAGGCAGATTCGCGCGTGAAAAACGATTCCCGGAATAAAGAGCAGCGCGTGAACGAGGAATGCAACTAATACCACTATATATAGCACTTTTCTCTCTCTCTCTCTCTCGTTCTCTGCATGCGCTAGTACTGCTAGTACTGCCACGCATTGTTATTTTTGTCGGACTCTCGGCACAGTAGTGGTGCACTCCGAAAGTGCAGTACTACACGTTTGGGCAGAGGCTCAAGCGCCAACGTACTGTACGAGCGATCGAGTGAAACAACAGTTCGAGTGGCATCAGAGAGAGAGAGAGAGAGAGAAAACGAGAACGACAATGTATGTTAAGGAGCATGATATAGACTTTCGGGTTTGCACGACAACACAGCAAATAACAACAACGAGTACGCGACTGCAGCACACAATTGTACAATGAGAAAGTTTGACGAGACTCGATGACTCGTACGTGTGCAGCAGCCAATATATACAGATATACGTAATAATATACGAATATAAATATATGATGTGCGGCATATAATGCACACGCGCGCGCACACCGCGAGAGAGAAGAAATAATAATTGCACACGGCATCGTGCATGTGTGCGGCTATATAATGTAGTATATGTGAGCGCGAGCGAGCGCGAATTGGCCCGGGTATTTTTGGAAAAGATCGAGATTTTGTACATATAGTGGTATATATAAAGCGAGTTTACACAAGAGAGCCGCTGTCGCGCAGCAGCAGCTCGCGCTATAAACTTTACAAAGACGCGGCGGTGGCAGCGCGCGCGCGACCAGTTTTCCCAAATGCTAACGAACTAATTCGCGCGCCTATTACACATCGTACGATACGTTCGATATATTATATCGTTTTATTATATATGCTGCTAGATCGTTTCGATCGTGCAAAAACCACCTCAGTGGAAAATATTTTTTTTTTCTCTACTCGTTTCATTCTTTCACGCGTCTTTCTTTGACGCGCGCACCGGTATATATAACTATTAATAGTCTATGACATATAAACGACGGCATCGATCTTCGATCGCTTATTATTACACAAACGAGTCATAGATTCTCGTTCTTTTTTTTTTGATGAATACGATGTTTAATTTTCACGCTTTACGGCGTGATTTATCATTCGCGCGCCTCGAATTTTCAACCCTGTGTGGCTCCTCCGCGGCTGCCAGCAGTTTTTTTCTTCTTCTTCTTCACTCTCTCCCTCTCTTTTCGCGTATAGCAGCGATTCTCGCATCGATCAAGGCAAGTATAATGTACATAAAAATACGTGACACGGTATAACGCCACTGCTGAAGCTGCTGCCGCTGCTGCTGCTCGTCGACCGGCATTGGAGTTACGTAGCCGGGATGGGCGCCAGTTCGATTTGGTGCGCGAGCACGCGCTTCTGCACTTATTAATGCATTTAATATATCGCATAGAAAACAAGCATTTGAAACGGCGTCGCAACTGCGTGAAAAATTTCGGGGCCAACATCATCGGCGCCGTGCGAGCTTTACACTAGCGCATGTACATATGTATAATAACGTGTCCCCCCGCAGCATCGCCTGCATCTAGTATATATTATACCACTTCGTGCACGCGCATAAGCAAGCTGCAAGCTCGTAATTTTGATGCATCGCTGCAAATAAATGCGCATGGCAAATAAATTTGTCCTCACGATCGTTGGAAATATAATTCCGACGATTATAAAAGCTCAAGCATTACTGCTGCCGCCACCTCCTCCTCCTCCGCGTTTCTCGACCAACTCGGATCGCGTCGTTGGATATACAGAGATATTCGCACGTAGATATATATTCATATGTGAAATTCAATATTGTATATAACGCGAGCGCGCGCGCGGCTATACACGCACCGTGCCGAGCTATGATAGGTTTTCCGGACGGAGCATTCCACGAGTGTAAGCGTGTCATCGAAACACTCGCACAATGGAATTTCTCGTATTGATTCGCGTAGCAAGCTTGCAGCTTGTGGTATATGTGTATATGTTTTTGTGTAAGTGTGTACATCAAAGACTACGATGATACAATGTGCAAGTCGATTCGCATACACTCGAGGTTTTATTTTTATGAAATTTGTCGATGCACGCACGGGAGGGAATAGCGCCGCGACATATCTACGTTACGTACACGGAAAAATTCGCTCCGAGAGAGAAAAGAGAGAGAGACAGAGCTAAAAATAAAGTATGTCCATTTGGAAATTCTTTTAGCAAATGTACAACGCGAGTAGTAGTAGCAGCAGCAGTGAGCTTTTACGATTATATGGTCGCGACGGCGGTGGCGGCAGCGGCAGCGGTGGCGGCGACGAGAGAGAATTCACGAGAGCTGCGCATGAGAGAGAGAGGGAAAAGCTCGAGCTTTGAAAGCTTGCCAAAAATTCTGAGCTCTTGTCAAGATGATGGATACAAAAATGAAAAGAAAGAAAATAATAATAATGAAACAAAAAAAAAAAGAAAAAGAATGAACAGACGATTACGCGCGTTATGTCAGCGCGCAGAGCACATGCTGCGAGAAGGATATAGCGAGTGTACGATCTCGAGCTTGCGAAGTGGAGAAGCTTAAGATATACACGGTCGATACTCAGTGAAATCAAATAGCAAAAACTCCGTTGTTTCCGATGTCGTTCATTTCTGCAAATTTTATTAGAAATTTTAGGACCTTTGAGTGCCTCTTTCCAGAGGCTCGAAGTTGGAATTTTTTCTAAACTCATGTTTATTGCGAATATTTGAAAAATTCCAAGCTCAGTTCTGAGTGACTTTCGAAAAAAAGAGTTAGAGAGCTTTTTGCAGGAAATAATCGAAACTTTTAGAAAAAAAAGTACTTCAAAAGGGTCGAAACACACTGGGCTTTCCAACGTAAAGAGAAACATAAAAGTCCAAATCTAATCGAGTTCGATTCGGACTCTAGTCGTCAAAAAAATTCACATAGCTCTCTCGCAATGTCACCTGATACCTCCTAAATTTTTGTAATGAGCCTCCGAGTCTAACGTCGAAAGGCCATTTTTTGATCCTTCGATTTCACATAAAATCGGTCATACACGAACGTATAGTACGTCGACTCCTCTCGTGAACTCGCAAGCGATCATTATTTGTATTACATACATGTAGGTTACAGCTGGGACTCTCCTATATACCCGACTCAACTTTTGCACTCGCTCGATCGAGCTCTCCTATATAACTCCGAGTTCGGTTCATGCTGTATCTGGCAGCGCGACTGCAAGTTATACCTCTCTGTGCGGCACCCGGATCGACGACGAGAGGAGCGTTTACATTGGAAAATGAAAAATAAACAACGGATTATACCGGAGAGCTGGCTGCATATAAACAAGCTTGAGCGTATATATACGGCATAAAATAATTTGACAAAGGGAAATTTACATGGGAAGAGCTTGGAGAGAGAGAAAGAGAGCGAGATCGACGAACGCAACATGTTTTTTTGCTTATAGGCCTCCGCACGGCGTGCACGGCGCTACCTATATACTATTATAATAACTATATAGGTAGGTATAGCGTCGCGCGCGCGCGGAGCTCGCATCAGGTGGGTTTTTACCGGCAGTTAGAAAATACTCAAACATACGAAACAGCCGCACACACATATATACACAAATACACAAACTTACAGACGCGCGTAGAGAAGTATCGATCGTTCATCTGACGACGACGAGCGTGTGTTGCTGCGGCAGAATAACGGCAACCACCTCGTTCGCTGCCTTCCTCTCTCTCTCTCTCTCTTTCGCTACGTATATACATGTACGCTCCCCTTTTTTCGGAACACCAGAGAGCCTTTTGCTAGTAACAGCGTGGTATATATGCGCATAAACACGTATGTATATACCTAGCGTACGTATACAGGCCGATTCGTGTGCACCGATCCAAGTGTGTGCGTAATGCCCGCGCCGCCTATTACTCGAGGCATGTAGGTAGCCGCGCATACACATACACGTGCAGTCGTCGTCATCGTCGTCGTCGTCAGTAGCAGTGGTGTGTAGCGGTAGCGCGCCCCGTTTTTCCCGGATGAGAAAATGTGGGGCGCGGCTGCTGCTGCTGCTGCTGCTGCTGCTGCTGCTACTGCTGCTGCGGGGGTTGCTGGGGAGCCTCTCTCTCTCTCTCTCTTTCTTGCTTGTGTGCAAAATGCGGGCTTCGCTTGGGTGCTCTGCTCTTTCTCTCTCTCTCTCGCTCGCTCCCTGCGGAGGTTTTTTATATGCGCGAAACTGCGCGCGCGAGCGTTGAGAGTTTCATATATAGCCCAGAAGAGAGCGAGCGAGTGAGAGCGAAAAAAGAGAGGGATGTTATGCTACAAACTCTCGGGGTGAAGAAAATGTAGGGCTTTTGAAAAGTGCCTAGGACTTTTTTTCTTTCTTTTTTTTTCGCTCTCGCTCCGAGCTCCGAACTCAGCTACTGCTGCTGCTGCTAGGCCTATATTATACACAGCGACTCGAGCAATATTATACGCTCGAGGAGAGGAATATGAAAAAGTTGTTGCACTGCAGCGAAATTTTTTTTTTTAATTCGCGGCATTGGTATCTCACTGCTTGATCAATTATTTTCTCCGTCTCTCTCGCACTTTTTTTTTTAACGAATATCAACGATGACTTAAAAAGTAGTCCGAGCTCTGTTTTTTTTTGTTCGTACATAGCAATGAAACTTTTTTTTTCTGAAAAATTTTCGCGTACATGAAAAACTGACTTTTTCCATTTTCGAATGTAAAAAGCTGCAAAAAATTATTTTTAACTGATGATAATCACGAAAAAATTATACATCTCCTTAATGAAGGGGAGAAGAGAAAAATATTTTGCGCAAGGGTCGTGTCGGAAAGTCGAGCGCGTATTGATAATGGAAAGTCGTAAGTGTGCGATCGCGCGCATGTATACGTGTATGTGAGTGTGCGGTTAGTTCAGGTCATTATCGCATAAAGCACGTAGACGAAGATCTGGTGGCGCTACTCGTGCACGCGCTCTGGCGAATCCCGAGTCTCAATTTCCAGAAAAAAAGTACGCGCTAAAGTAGCAGCAGCAGTGGCAGCATTGGCGGCGGGTTGGTGTTTTTCCTGGTTTTATCGAACTTTTATCCCAGCCCCGGATGATCAATCGCTTCCATATCTCGGCACGTGTTATACGTAGATATGTACAAGACGCAAGCTGGACTATTTATCCTGAAACTAGAGAGCGAGAGAGAAGAGGGAGGGAGTCTCGAGATCAAGGAGAAGAGCTAGATCATCGACCCTTTAGACTATATCCTACATCTTACGCGTTCGACACGCAAAGCCGTATATATAGTGCGCGCGAGGCAGTTTGCCATCGTTTTATCCGTCTGTATCTCTCGAGACTCCTCTGGGTTACTCGGAGCCGATACACACGCACATGTGTGCCGATGGGCTTGCGGATAATAATCGGCCCGATATGCCTCCTCGATTGCCTTTTTGCACTTGGCGTGTGGGTATAATATATAAAATATTGGCCATGGGAGCGCAATAAAACTTCCCCGAACGTTTAATTGTCGGGATTCCGGGTAAAAGGCGAATTGCGTACTCTGTATGCGTGTATGTGTGTCTCGACTCTCGTCCGTTCTCCTTTGTACACATCACGATTATTCGCAATAAATTTTATGTATATATGTATCTGCGTGCTGCTCCGGCTTTTGTGGACCTCGCTCCTAGACGCGCAATATATAGCAAGGTGAACTGCGAGAGAGACGCGCGGCCGACACCAAGGATCTACGCTTATATATATTGTAAAAGATCCGAGACAAACGGCCAAGTTTATGCAGACAACCTCGTTTTTGAAACCGCCTGGGCAACTGATGTGCACGACGATGATGATGATGATGATGATGACGATGGTGATAATGACGAAAGAAAGAGAGAAAAGGAAAAAAAAATCGAACGATCGTAACGTATATATTATTATAATTTATGTTTGCGTATGCGCGATCTCTCGCCACCGCAAAGGCGATGACAAATGCAGCGCATCTCGGAGGCGCCGCTGTCACTGCCACCGATCGTATATATAAACGTACATTATTTTTCGAATATATATTCTCATTATTATAAATAATAAGATGGCAAATTAATCCGGGGATTTCTCGAGCTTGCACTCGAGATATATAATATGCTCTGCGTGTGTACTCGAGAGCGCAGAACTCGGGTGAAGAATAAACAATATAAAATGTCAACGGAATGAAAATCGCAATATTAGCGGCTTCCCCGCACGCGATCGCGCGCAGAGAGAAGAGTCGCGATATTATTATTTTGATAACTCGATATAGCTCCAATAATATCCGAAAATAGCCTCGCGCCAATTCGATATTATACTTGTGTTTTGCCAAGGAAAGCACTCGCGCATGTGTGTGTGTATGTGTGCATATGTGTGCATATGTGTGTGTATCAGAGATCGGAAAACTTGCGTTCGTATATAGTTCCGCCCGCGATTATATACTTATTATTACGCGGATATATATGAGCGATTCGTAACGCAGTTACAATATCGACCTTCGATATATTACGATATCGCATGTGTAAGCTACGATCGCCGTAGCCAAGGAACACAAACGGATTACGTAAGGCGTAAACGCGAGGACCAATGCAGAAAGAAAAATACAACTTTAATCGGGAAGGTGAAAATGTTCCAAAAATAGTGATAATACTAAATTAAGATATAGATATTAACGATATACTAATGATATACCAAACGAAATTTTTTTTGACACTTGCGCATTTAGTAAGCGCGCATTTGTTGATGGAATCAAGAAGCTCATAATCACCAAGTGACACCTTCGATTAAGATAAATCTTGTGTCAATAAAAAACGAGTTCTGGAATATTCATCCTTATATTTTCCAAAAGAAAATATAACTCAGTTTTAGAATGAATAAGATACCGGCTGCATAAGAACAGCTGTTATAAGTAAAACTCGATATTACATTTTTTAAAGAATTTACATAAATTCGTCAAGGTTTATAAACGAGCCTCCTTGCGCTTGTAATCGCGAGAGCTGCGTGCGTGAATGCGGCGTTGAAAAACTTTCATTATCAGCGGCAGACGCAACAAAAATAAGTATAAGCGTTTGTTAAGTACACTACGTGTGCAATATTTACTCTTTGTGATAGATCTATGAACGAATGTTTGAGCAAAAAAAGAAGGAGAAAAAGAAGAAGAAGCGATATCATAATGACAAAGCTCTTAGACTCCATGTAAATAACGACAGGAGGAAAAACTTGAATATATAAAAAAAAAAAAACGTTACGGAATATCGCGCGATCGTCGCGGGTAACTCACAATGTGCGCAAGTATTAATCGAGACAGCAAAAAGTGGAAGGAGCTCTGCTCGCACTCTCTCCCTCTCGGTGCGCATCGAATCGCAAGCCTTCCTCTATATATGTGTGTTATAGTCGCGTCGATCCGCTGCGCGTCTTATCGCGCTCGAGCTCGCGCAAAAGTCACGCAATCATAATTGTTAATCATCGAGCGGGGCTGCGCTCGGCTTAATTTATTATTATCATACAGCGACAGCAGCAGTCGGCGGTTCGTCCTTATCGAGAGAAAGAGCTCGACTCGAGTATATACGCCCGATATTATTCTTACATTATGCACACAATATTTTCTTTGGGGGTCTGTCCTTTACGATCTCGCGCAGACGAAATTCCGCATAAACAATATTTGCATTGTAAACAGAGGTGTATAAATAAATACGCGGCGACGACGACGACGACGACGACTTACCACCTTTGCACGCGGGCTCGATTTTTTCAGCTTGCACGCGGCGCTCTCACGAGCACACACACAAACACATTATTTTGCACTAGTGCGTGTGTGTTTTTGTTTTATTTTCACTCGACTGCTGCACTTACTTCTGGAATTAGCCGTTCGGATTTTGGTTTATCGTATTGCCTCTCGAAACTCTTGAATTTGTAATCGCGATCGTGTGAGAAAATTGTCGATCGAGCGCGATAGCGCCTCGAAATGTCAAAAACGCATCGCTGGTAGAAATTTTTGTTAATTTTTTCTGCAAAAATTGTGCTACAAATATATTATAGCATTTCAAATACGATATAATATCATTTCAAGCCCCCACCGCTAGATGGCGAGTACCTTGATCTGGAAATATGCAAGTGGAAAAGTCAAAATAATTATATAAGTCCAGTAACTGTTTAAAATTCCACAATCCACTGACATTATGAATTTGTAGCTACTGCGAAATCGATTTTTGATCGTTCCTCTTATTAAGCCAAACTCGTCTATGAGATTAGCCATCATCATACTGATGAAGCGAATAAAGCGACTGTGCGCATCTCTAAATATGTATGATTCATTGTGCAAAATAGCCTCTCTATGCACCCTTTATGCGATACATACATGTTATACGCGAAAAATATGTGCCGACCGCTAGGCTACCGGGTTCATACGAACTACAGTATATAAGCTCGTTCGCTCGATCACAGTTTATAAATCCTATATCTCGGGGGTGCAGTACGTGCGCGGCTTTCCAGTGCTCCCTTTATGTATATATATAAGGGACACCGCGACCGCTCGCACATACTCGTATAACTATACCGCAGTTCCTCTTTCTCTCTCGGCTTCTGTGCATAGCAGCGGCCGCGTTATTTTTCTCATACTCTCGAGCGATTTTTCAAATTTTCTCGCGAAGCATACATACGAATAAGAATAAGCGCGAATCAGCAGCGGCATTCGACCGCAAGCGCGCGCGGAGAGCGATTATTCATAGTTTATGATGTTATGGCTATGAGCGCTGCAGCGCAGCGTATCACCTTGCAATGGAAAAAATTTGTGCATCGAGTGCAGTTTACATTATAAAGTACGTACGCTGCATTGGCAGGCGGCGGCGGCGACTCCGGCTGCGGCTCTTTTTCATATGCCCCGCGTGCGCGTTCGCAATGATGATTACATTTGTACACGATATATATTGCCGCCAATGGCATTAATAATATTGGCCAGTCATGTGATCGTTTGTTTGCTTACGCACGAAGCTCTCCTCTCTCTCTCTTTCTCTCCCTCATCGGAGAGGTTTGATATGATATAAAGCTTTGGCTTTCGATACGCCAGTAAGATTTCGAGTTCTGCTCTGAATTTCGCAGCTATATATATAACACGGCGAGGAGTGCAAAACAAAAATTATCTTGCAGCCAAGCCGAGCGAGAGAGAGCCGAGGCTCTCTCGTACGTAGTGGTGTACACATGCATGCGCTCTCAGTGCAACTGTGTACGTATATTAATGATACGTACGCGTGTGTTTTGCACTCTTATATTTAATCGAACATCGTACGATTTTTAATTATTTAGCCTGCGCGAAGGCATGATTATCGCATCTCTTTTCTCGCTCTCTCTCTCTCTCTCTCTCTCTCTCTCTCGAGTTACTGCTGACTTTTATAATCAAATAAATAGAATGTCTAGTCTGCAGCGAGCCTCGGCTCGAACTGCGAATGTGTGTAAGGCAGAGGCGTTATTGCGTAAAAACGGCGTGTTTATTATTTTACGATTGAATTAACCTTTACGAGGCCCGCCAAGCCAGCCAAGCTTTATTAATTTCGTCTGCCCGTGCGCGGCTCGATTATTTCGCTGCTTCGTTTGCCTTTTGTTCATTATTTCTCGCAATTTTACGAGATCTGATGCACGATTTTTTTTTACTTGGCTTCGATACACGCCAAATTTAGCGATTCGGCGCGGGTGCAAAAATAAATAAAACAAAATCTAGCCGATAACGCTCGAGTATTATTACGATTCGAGAGACGATCGCAAAACATATATCGCGCGCATACGATCCGAGAAAACAACGTGATCGTATGTACGTACGTATGGCGCACGCGAGCTTTTTTCTTTCTAGCCCTTATATGCGAGTACGTCGTCGACTGTTTTGTGTGTATATATACTTACTTGCGCGCGATCGCGCGTGGCACACGCGTATCGAATGGTGTCATTGAGAGATGGAAAATAGCATACATATAGTGCGCAAGAAAGAGCGAGAGATATTTCGCGCGATAACGATAAACTGCTTCTGGCGTTGCTGCCGCTGCTACTGGTCATTTTTGTTGTTGTTGCACATTTCGCAACCGAACGCCTTTTTTCCTCCTTTTTTTTACCCTACTTTTTGTTTCGTCGTCTCACACCATCGCGCATACGCGAGCGAACAATAAAAAGAAAAGAAAAAAAAAACGACGACGACCAAAAACAAAAAAAAAGAGTCGAGTTCCGCGCGGCACAGACTCTCTCAGCGAGGTACAATATCTCGATGGGCTTTACATCACATCGCGCGCACACGTATACAAATGGCACACGCATTCGGGAGTATCGGGCATAGATATGTGCACGCACGATGTACGTAGCTGCTGTTGCGACAGTCGCGCGACGCAAGATCGTTCGACTGGCTATTTCCATGTTTCGAGAAAGAATATAAAATAATACGCCGCGCGAGCGCACGCGGGTGCGCAAGTACTCTCACTACTACTACTACAGATGTTGCGCAAAAGGCAGCAGCAACTACGCGCTTTATTGTATGGAGCCCCGAAGAGATACCACGACACGAGTGACCGATACACAAAACTACCGAACAAAATTGAAATTCTAGTTCCGTGCTCTAGTTTTTTTTCTCTCTATCTTTCGCTTTTTGGGTAACCGTTGAATTTTTTTTTAAGTTAAATACGAGAGAACTACTCGAACAGATTACGTAAGACGTGTGTCGTACGTTTATACGCTCGAGCGAATATTATATGAAACTACGTAGCCAAAAAACAACGCAAAAAAAAGTCGCACGTAATGTGTAACGCGATTGCGACGAAGTTTCTTGAAAAAAAAAAGGAAACAAAAGTAACAAAAAAAAAAAAGAGAAGAAGCAAAAAAGACGCTCGGCTGCACTACGACTGACTCGAGCTTTCGACAGACAAAAGTAAAACAATCGTATATCAATCTCGGCCTCAACGGTACTGTACGATATAATAGCGACGACGACTAGCGGCAGCACTATAGGGAGAGCAAGAGCGAGAACGAGCGCATCGGGGTCTCAAAATTCCAAATAGTAGCTGCTCTTTCTCTTCCTTGATGCAGCGGGCAACTCTCTCTCTCTTCGCAAAGTAGTTACACACATCTCGCGTTAAGCGTGCGCTTTTCTGTGCTTGCAGCGGCGGTTTCGCTCTCGCGAGCGAGCGTTCACGCAGTACAAAGCTCGAAAGATTCTCACTCACTCTCTCTCTATCTTTTTTCTCGCTCTTGGCACGAGTTTCCACGAGCGGCTCATAAATAGGCTCGCTCTCTTGTACACACATACAAACATACACACACACGAGCTACGGCTATATAAATGCACGCACCAGTGCAGCAGCAGTAGAAGAAGAAGAAGAAGAAGAAGAAGAGCTGGCCAAGCGAGTAAGCGCGTATACATGGGCTTCTCCTCTCTCTTTCTCTTTCTCTGATCAATGACCCTTATGGAGGTCCATGTGGTTGCGAAGCTTGCGAGCTGTGCGAGCGAGATGATCGTGTGTGCTTGCATTATAGAGCGAACGGCTCTATAAGTTCTGTACCGTGCGCCCGAGAGTGTTATAATACACACGTACACTCGAGTTTCTTTAAGGGGTTAATTATACGTATATTATGTACACGAGAGATGACCTGCGAGGCGCACTTAATACAATCAAGTAGCTGCTGGCGTTCGCAGTCCATTGCCTTTATTATAAAAGCCATTACAATGCAGCAGTGCATCGTTTTGGAATACTGCGTTACGTGCGTTCTACGAGGCGCGTCTTTGTTTCGAGATTATCGTTCTCGGAAGTACGTGTACGAATTCGCTGATTTTTCGGTCAAAAATGCCAATTCCTAGGATTATTAATTCGGCGATGATTCGGTGACGCTTACGCATACATCGAATATTATACGCGTAATACGTATGATTTCGACACGGTGCCAGTGGCCAAAAATCCTATTTTCACGGTCTCTCTCCCTCTCATGCTGCATACTATAATATATTTGCAAGCAAAAAAGCTCGTCCCACGTTTACACTATTTACTATCCATATACGACTCATCGTTCACATACGACTCATCGAATGCAGCTGACGAGAGAAATAAAATTAAAAATCCAACTTTTGCAATGCACATCCGATAGTCTTGACGACGACAGCAATATGTGTGTGTATGTGCAGCATTGCATTCATCGTCGTTACGTTACGAGACGTATAACGATTGTACGGGGCTGCAATATCCCATCGCGCGGGCTCGATTTGTGCGCTATACAGCGCGCATTGCACACATAGTACATAGCAGTGCAATGTATACGTGGCACACAGCTGGTATGATGATACTGCACATTGCGCTATATATTCAACCGGACGTGCAAGAAAAAAAAAGACGAAAGACGAGATCATTGTTTCTCTTTCTCGCGCGCGCGCGCGCAGGGGACACGGCGATATACTGCTATACTATATACTACTACCCGAGAGCCGCGCACTAGCTCAGATTGTTATGGAAGGCGTCGTCTTACTCATTCTCTCTCTCTCTCTCTGGGCAAAATTTTTCCGCTCGCGAGTTTCGAATCAAAGCTCGGAGCTTCGTTTATACGCGACTCGAATCGCGCCCGAGAGAGAGAAAGAGAGAGAGAGAGAGCACATCGACATTGTTCGCGGCTTTATGTACGCTGCACATTACTCGCCTGTATACATTGTTCCTTGTTGCTCTTGCGCTTCTCTGTTTTTTCCCATCATCGCTCTATATTATGTACAACGAACTTTTTTCGATACTTGTCATGACACGTTACATTTTCGCGAGTTGAAGAAAAAATCATGCCGATCCGAGAGCTACATGCATACACGATATAAACGCGTCGCGATCGAGATTTCACGTTCGGCGGAGCGCGGGGCTCTGATTAAATCTGCACGCACGCACGTACACACACGTATACGCGTTTTAGAGCACAGAGCGCGAGAGAGAGAGAGAAGAGCGTGATAATTTTCTCACACGCGATATCGCGCGGCTAAGTAGTATAAGATCTCCCTCGATTGCTGCCGGCGTTTAATTAGAATATTTCTGTATGCTCCGGTACTCGAGTCGGCTCGGTCTTGTCGCGCTTCGTACACACACACTAACACACGTAACTGTGTGCACAAAGCCGCTAATAATATGCGTATATCGTGCCGGCCGCGCGGCGAACAACATTTGTTTATCTCGAGTGTATTGAACCGATACATAATATGGCGTGATTTTAATATTATCTACAAATATACGAGTTAAATTATTGTTTTCCAATTATAAATACTTGAGCTTGAGAAAAATAACTCGTAAATCAGCGAAATTCCGTTTGACTTACACCTGCCCCGCGCGGTGTGCATATTATAGCTCGAGCTGGCGATCAGCGATCGTCTGGCCTGATCGCGCGCGATGACGAACACCACGACGACGACGGCTATGACAACGTGTTGATCGTCTTTGAATTTTACGCAACTTATTACATCTTTTTTTTTCTCTCTCTCTCGCGATCGATTAGTCTAATTAATTTATGCCGATATCCTCGAGCTGTACATTTAAAAACGAAAAAAAAGGGTAAAAAAAAATTACAAAAACTTTTACACACGCCGCCAGGTAATGCGTAATTATCGTAAATGAGATTCGAAAGGCTTACGGGCGCTCTCTTTCTATAAATATTATAATATACACGCATGTATGTATATTTAAATGTAACGATAATGGACACATCGGCTGAAAGATACATAATTGAGCGATACATTATTTTTGCCTCGCTCCTTGTCGGCCCCACGTACGCACATGCACATGCACACGCACATGCATGCATGCATATATCGCGCGGGATCCGATCGCGTCACGAAAATCTCTCTCTCTCTTTCTATCTTTCTCTTACATGTACATTTGCAGCCGTGCCCGCAGACGCATGCACCGCCGCGGCAAATGTATTTATGTATAAATATACATGTATAAAGCGAAAAGATTACGTAAATCCACGGCTTCGCGGCAAGGGAAAACAGATTTTATATCTTTGTTATGTAAAAAAATTACAAAAAAAAATTAAAGTACGTATGTACGGTGATAAGTGTGCTGCAGCATCGGTCAGTCAGCAAAGGCACAAAAAAATTAATAAATAAATAAATAGATGAAAAATGTGAAGTAAAATCTAATTACATTAATGATGAACAATTTCGCGGAAAAATTATTATTATCTGCCAATAATATATATAAGCTGGGAGTGCACGATAAAAGAAGCGAAAAAAAAACGATGTGTGCAAGTACGTCGATGCAACTGCTTTTTAATGATATATGTATTAATAAACGATCGCTACATATACGAGAGACTTAAACCGGAAACAAATATTCGAGCGATAATATGCCGCCGTCGCCGTCTTACGACTTTCTTATTATGCTCGTCTGTTGTTTTTTTATTTTTTTATTTTGGAGTCGCAATTATTTTTCGCGCTCCATCGCGAAGGAAACGCCGCGGACTATTTATCGTTCTTCTTACCCACACGCACAGACTTACGCGAAAAAAGGCATATTTTCATTCGAGAAATAATAAATATTTCCTCCAATCGAAACGTTTAACGTCTGCGCGGGGCTTAGACTCGACGTAATATAGGAATAATAAATTTCTCGGGCAGACGCTCGTTTACCATCGCACGCGCGCGCGCGCGATCGTCGTCTCGTTCGAAAAAAAAGGAGGCACACAGGCAGGAACGAGAACGGGGGGCACGTACGCAGACACAGAGACACACCACGCGGCAAACATTATCCGTGTAAATATATCTTAATGAATCCGCTCGGGCAACAATAAAAATTCTCGACCGTCTAGACTATAGACGTACACAGACACACTTATATACTTGCCTTATACGAATAACATCTACATTCTGAATGAGATTACACCTACGTGTGTACGTGCACGTAAAACAGCAGCAGTCGGAGCAGCAACAGCAGCAGCAGCAGCGGCAGCGACGGATGAAAAATGGTATTGACACATTGCGCGGGGCAGTCATCGTATGGTGTTGAGCCTCCAGACTTTGACTCAGACTCCCTAGAACACATAAACACACACCTATACAATATAAACAAGCTCTCACACCTACATCATAATAATATGTATGTACATGAAAAAGAGGCTCGCGTGAATGTGATGGTGCGCGCACACGTGCCAGACGAAAAGAAACCGAGCGAGAGAGACAGAAAAAAGTCTCAAGCCGATTAAATCGCTCACTTTACGTCACTGTATCAACAAAAAATCCGACTATGAGCTTTTTAGACGCGACTGCCGCGCGGTCGGGGCTTTTATGTATGTATGTCGTCGTGCCCACACACACACACAGACACAGGCACGCACTCGAGACGTAGACGTTATTTTGCACTTGATAAGCTCCCCGGAGTCGAGTGCGCCTGTGCCGCAGAGAGAGAGAGAGAGAGAAAGAGAGAACGACGTATTATAACACTCCGATAAGGAGATATCATTTGTAGCGTCTATGTGCAAATGTATGTGTGTGCATAGTATACTGTTGAGCTTTTTTTTTCTCTCTATACTCGCTCGCTCTTTTCAGCTCCACGCGCGCTGTCTCGCCGGTCGCGCGCGCGCGCGTGTCACCGCCGCCGCCGACGTCGCGATATACACACGTGTGTGTAGGAGGTGAAAAAAAGTCGCATGAGTCGGGCGTTAATCGTTAAGCGTCTGTGTTAGTTTTTTTCTTTTTCTTTCTTTTTTTTTTTCAATGTTGTTTTTTCCTTGGTTCGCGTGTTTGCACGTTTTTTCCCCGGAATCTCGTCTGGCGCGACGAAATAAATTTCCTCGGCTTCGAGGTTTAAAATACTCGGCCGCATTTGTATATTTTTATAGCCGAGCGATTGATTTTTACGATATTGTAAATTCGTGTATTGCATTATACTGGATTCGATGATACACGCCGATAAAAAGACGCAGAGGAGTCTAAAAACGTCGAATTAAGCGATCATCAAGCTGGATTCGTGTAGGTATATGAATGGAATAATTATTATTACTGAAAAAAAAGAAGAGGGACGCCTATGTATGAGATGAGGCACTAAGTCCGAGTAATTAACTCGAGATGACGCACCGATTCCGATGGATGCGATACTTCTCGATGCCAATAAAATAGGTGGAAAAAGTCATGAACGCAAAGGAATTTCATAAACATTATCATAATCAAGTAATGCGAATTGCAGGTAAAAAAAAATGTGGGTTAAAATGTGTCGGGCGGCTATGGCAGCTGCGCTCGATCGCGACGTCGCGATGTCACGTCCTCGAGACGCGTATATAGTTGCACATTATACACAGTAGCTCGACAAAACAACCCGAGAGCGAGACGCGCGAGGGGGAGCTGTTTAACTTGGAGGCGCCCATCGTGCATGACACGAGTACGTATATCGTCGATTCGAGGCCACCACCGCAAACGTCTCAAATTCTGCAAGCTCAGAACATCAAATACAGACACGATCGCGCGCGTGCGGCCCGGATCACCGACGTAAGCTTATACACGTTATACCCTGCGATGTGGGTATATACGTTAGCCGTGTATCGTCGAGCGGCTTTGCGTTAGCTTGCAATATATATTGTTGTATACACAAAATGTTCGCGACCGCTCAGCGAATGTCAATAACCTCTGATCGCGCAGTTCGTCGTCGTCGTCGTCGACGCCGCCGCCGTCGAACTGAGCTGTTTTCGATCGGCTTCGATCTGCTCTTTTTTTTTTTTCAAGGAGTTACCAAATCTACAAACAACGACGCGTTAAATTTCAAAATATTTTTCATCGATCGCGGCTCGTCCAGACGCCTGAATGTATATGCGTATAAATCTTACGCACTCTGCGTCACTGGAGGATCTTTAATACACCGCGATGCACGATTGCAACAGTTCTCGAGTGTCGTATGTCTTTTCTCGTTCTATACACATTGTAAGCGAGGAAGGAAGCGCGATCGCGAAAGAATCGTCAATAATTAGCCGCTGTGCGCATAATATATCGAGCACAGGATGTATCGATTCGAGCTCGACTATGACTATTATATACGCAGTTGCTGTGCATGTGCAGCGATCGAGTTGCAGCCGCGAATATTCGTATATAGATGAATGCAATCATCGAGAACGATCGATCGATAAAAAAAAAAAAAAAAAAAAGAACAAGAAGGTCGGTTACTCGCGAGCGCGCTAATAACACTCAAACTCTCCGATCGCAAATTAGGTAAGCAGTAGTGCGGCTTATCGCGCTGCGTTTCATCGATACGGTCATAAGCAGCAGTAGTGTAATAGCAGCTCAACAGCGGTAGCTTGCAGCAACGAAAATATCAACGAATCGAGAGGCAATTTTTTTTCTTGCTTTTATCGGTAACGAAATGGAGCCTAGGTAGATGTATTTCCAATAATATGTAACGTGAACTCAAAAAACTCGAGCATGCAGGACCGATCGGAGACGTATTTGTCCATTTCGCATATTCTGTAAAATCGCAATTAAATTCGAGAGCGCGCAAAAGCAAAAAGGTACACTCAGAAACCGTACTACATGTCACAGGAAGTGCGGACGCGTATGTCAAGTACTATTCTGTTGTTACATTTATTGACGAGCTTTCTGGATCGTCTGTACAAAGATCGTCGAGTACATGTGTCCTCGCTCGAACACATCTCGCTCGAATCGAATAATAATATACGAGCATATCGCGCGCGCGCCGTTCGACATTTTTTCAAGTACGAACTGCCGATTATTAATACTGACTATATTATTATCGAATGTACTTGAGACAAATAACATGTATACACGCGATAACGATTAATCCGACGTTGGCCGGGTCGGGCAAATCTCAATCGAATGATCCGAAAATATTTGGCCACACGTGAAGTGGCGGCGGCGGCAGCGACGGCAGCAGCAGCAGCAACGGCGCGACACACGCATACACGAGCGCATACAGAGACGTTATACGACGCCGCGACGACGTCTCGCGGCGCGCAGACTTGCAATGCACGGCAATTTATCAGATTCGCAAGCTCGAAACTGAATAAGAGACGAGCGGCATTTATTTTCCAAGTGAATATAAAAAAAAATGTATACGAGACTGCCAACGCGTCTATTTCACTTATTTTTCTCGGCGCGCATTATATGTACTCGTTTGTACGTGTGCCTATGGGTGTGTATGTAGCGACGGCATTGCAGCATTATCGAGTCGCGCGATTAGCTTAGGCTATTATATGTATACAGCAAGCTCGAGATGCGATTTCGTGATAATGAGCCGCGATCGTTGCGAGTCTTCGTCGCTCTCTCTCTCTACCGAGCGCGGAAGTTTTTTTATCTCGTCCAGACACGCGTTATGTATATGTATAGCCACATATACTCGAGAGGATGGTGCGATCGTCGTGTCTGGCCATCACCCCTTGCTGCCGTGTGCCACCTCTTTTGCCGGTCGCCGGTCGCCGCCGTCGCCGTCGTAGCTTATCGTTATCGCTCTCGCCGAGAGTTACGCGCGCGCGTGAATACTCATTTAAAAGTTTGCGCTTTTTTCTCTCTCTCGCTCATTTGTTTTTTACCGTTTATTAAAAGTCGAGCTGGCAACGTTACTCTCACGACTATGCAAAGGCAGTAAACTTAATTATATACGCATGTATACTCTTTAAGATTCTTAGATCGAGCTTTTTTTGTATAGTACTCCTACGTAGCATAAATGAGCTACCGTATTATAGGGGGGTACCTTATATACGTCGATAGTCAAAAAGTTGAACGTTTTATAAAGCTTGACATCAAGCTTTAAAAAATCGATACATTTTCAAAGTCATTTATCGTACATATATTATAAGGGGATTGAAGCCGGCTGAAAAAGGTTTCAGAAAAAAAGGGAAAAGCTTGTTAGATCCTGCTGGTAAACGAGATAGAGATAAAGGGATACATGCGCGTAATGACTAGAGGTGTTCGAGCATTTCCCGATTTTTAGAGTTTTACTCGCCTCGAACGCCAGAAGTCGGGTTAATTCGGATATCCAAATGTTTTTGAGTACTTATACGCCTTTTCCGAATACTCGTGCTTACTTCGAATATTTGAACTTTCTTAATTGCGCTTTTTTTAAAAAAGTGGTGCTGGTGCTACCAAGAAAATACAATATAAATCTTTGTTCTTCAGCAACTAGCTGAGGATTTTTTCACAGCAGAGAATCTGCAGTTAATAGCGCATCAGCTCCAAGGAAGAATCCAATGACCAGCTCGGGAAAAATCTCCACGAACTCCCACACACGACATGCAATCGCCTATGATATAAATATTTGTTACTTTTAATCGCTTGGAGCAGCCTATATGATTTATTTAGCTGTTCACGCTACAGCGCGGTAACGCGCATTGACTATTCATGTGCACTGCGATCTATACAGTAAGTGAACATGTAGACGCAGCTTCAAGAGATACAATTAGTAGATCGGGCTAAGCAGTATCGAGTGTAAATCGCAAATCCAACGTGTCAGGGACCACCTGATGTACACACACATATGCAATAGTAATAACAATAACACACATACAGAAATTGGTCTCGTCCTTACTTCGCTGAACTTACGCTTTCTTATCGTTTTCGAATTAAACGACTCCGATTTTACGGGTCGTTACTCGTTGACGACAAGCAACCTGAGCGTGTATACGCACCTGCGCGCGAGAGAGAAAGAGAAAGACAGAGATGTACACGCGACGAGCATGTCAACGTCCAGAGGTCCACCACTTCATCTTCAATTTGCCTGCTAATTATAATTATCGAGGGTGGAAATTCATTCGAGTCTCGTAATTGGATTATTAAAAAAATAATTTTATAACGAATAAAAAATATTTTTAGATAACTCTTGTCATTTTTTCCTCTGATGCAAATGTAACGAATTAATAAATAACAATTTTCAAGCTCATTAACTTTTTATGTAATAAATATTTTTTAATTTTCAACTCAGAAATCGAAAGGGTAAGTTATAATTTTCAAGTTTAGAATTCGTGTTTAGTCCAGGCACCAGTTTGATTGCATTGAAACAATTTTTCTTGAAAAACATTTTTTTACCTATTCTCATATCTTGCTGCAAGAGTACTGGTAAATTCACGGCTCGCAGAAAGTTCAGTAGTCTCTGCACTCGCTCGTTTGTACGGGCTCACTCCTATACTCAAGGCGCTTGAGGAAGTTTTACTTACAAAAATATAGAATTCAAAAAAAATAGCAATGTCAACTGATTCTTTAAAAATCGAAGAAAAAATTCACAACATTACATATGGACCTATCAAATTTTCTGCACACACTCGTGTAATGGAGGGTTAGCAGTAGGCAAATCTTTTTACTACGAGAACTGATTTTCTTATGTCACTGACAGCTTGTTTAAAAAAAACCGGGATGAATCAATCGTCATTAGGTTTATGAGTCATGAAGGTAATAATAGGTTTATGATTCAGTTCTTTTCTTAAGAAAATAATCAGCTCTTTTATATTTTTTTGTAAAGGATCAATAAAGGATTATTGATGCTTCAATTACCTTTTGAATTTTGCAGTATGATGATCTATGAAACTTTAAAATTTGCATCTAGTAAACACACAAATGTTAAACCATACGTAGATGTCATAGGAATTTAAGTGTAACTAAAATGAATTTAATGTCAACAATCATCAACTCAGACACTAAAGTTTAAATTATCATCTAATAATTTTCTTTTACAAAGATTTACAAAGAAACTTTAAATTTACCTTTGCTTTGATCTTAATATTTTTTTCTTTAAAGCGTTCATATGAGAAGTTCAACTCATATTTCCAAGATTTTTCATGCATTAAGTTCATGAATGCACACATGAACTCTAAAAATCAAAATCACTGTTCTTCAAATCAAATCTTCAACACTTTTTATGACACAGTTTTTTGAATAATTTTAAATTTGTTTTCTTGGATGAGATTATTTTATAATGGAAACATCAAACGCATTTAATGAAAGGATATTTTGGGCTTGAAACTTTGATATTGATAACAATTTGAAACTATAGCAGCCAAAAATAATAGCACACCTGTGAAATGAAAATTAAGTTTGACATGAACTTATTTAAAAGAGAAATGATTTTAAAAATGTATATAAAAAGGTATATGTTAAATGAGTACGCCAGTTTTTGTGTTCAATAAAAATAATTTATGTATTAAATTAATCTTGAGTGGCATCGACATTTTCAGTTTGCAATCCTTTGAAGTTTGCAACTGGGATGTACGAGACAAGGGTGTAGAGCTTGTTTTGTGCTTCCTCATCGTCATTGCGCCTTCTGCTCAAACGTACTCTGACGCGGAAAGGTACATTTCTGAAAGATAAACGTTTATAAATTAACGATATGAAAATGAACTGAACATAAATAAACTCAATTAATGTATTTTAGTTGAATTGACTAAGCAAAATGTTCACAAAAGGAGACTGGCTTAATGTATCAGTTGCAATACGACTCACTCGCCTCATTACTCTGGCTCTCAAGTTATTCTCTACGATTAGAAATAAAGGTCTTACCTGATGCCTTTGCTCCAGAGGGCTTTGTTGAGCCTGGTGTCAATTCTGACATCATCTGTTCCCATTTGCTTTTTGGCGAACAGGCGCAATTCTTTGATAGCACGTGGGGCACGTTTCTTGAACCCGACACCGTGCAACCTTTTGTGGAGATTGACGGTGTATTCCCTCGTTACCACATCATCGATGCGGGGTCCTTTCTTCTCACCGGACTTAGTGCGGGCCATTTTTACCGCTGAAATGAAAATTATAATAAATCAATTAATAATTACGTTCAAAGTTGAATTATTATCTGGTTAACCTAACAAAAGAGAACTGAACACTTTGGATACTCAATTAACAGAGAGTTTGAAAGTATTCTAATAAAAGTGTCGACTATCGACTAAGTAGTAAACATTATGATGTGAACACTTTTTACCATAAAATTAATAACAATAACAATACTGTATATAAAAAACAATTGGAAAATTACGCTACCTATTTGAACACCTCGAGATACTAAAAAGAGTGACGAAGTGGGGTTAAGGCCGTTTACACATAGAGCCACGATGATGGCGGCGCACGCAGCTATTATCGACACAGTCGAGAAATGGCGCTACAATTGAAAAATTTGATAATAAAATTAATAAGTACTTACCTTTGTTTGATTAATTTTTTTACCTCAAAAATGATAACTGCAATATGCACGAAATTCGCAGTAAACTTATGGTTAATAATAAATAAATTATTTATGAAGCATTATTGTTGTCACTAATAAAAGTAACTAATTTTTAAGATTATTTAAAAAAAAAACCTCATTAACGTATGCATAAAAACATTAATTCAATATAAGATAAATAATTTATTTTTTATATTTTCTGTATAGTGTATTAAAAAATATTAATTTTCATACACGACTGTATTAACAACACTTTTTATCATTTCCTTTCCTAACATATCTAAATGCACGAGTTTAAGTAAAAAAATATGATATATCTTTTGAACAAATAAATATTAAACGTAAAACTTGACATGTTCTTTTTTCTTAAATTAATAACCTGATGTAGTGTCATCGAAATATAAATGCGTTATGATTGTAAGTGCACTGAACCGTGATTAAATTATAAATTCATTTCATTAGTAAAATTTTTATGATTTTGGGAATTATGAGAAATAAAAGTATTGCTTCAAAGCCAGGATAATCTACTCTCATATAAAAAGGGAGTAGGTACTGGCAGTAACGTACTGGGGAAAAAGTTCGATTAATAATTGGAATGTTAAAACATCAGTACAATAACAATACTTTGAAAAAAGAATTGAAGATTTTCCAAAATTATGTATGATGCTCGTGTGAATGTAAAAATTTTCACTGAGTTTAAATGTTTCCAGAAAAATCTCACGTTCTTCCTTTGCTACGATCATGTACTGCCTCCGATTATGTATCATCATTATGTGAGATTTAAGGTAAACTTTCAATCCAAGCGACTTGAGACAAATATCGCATTCGAAATATTCAATCCGATCATGTACTGTATTTGTGTGTCTTTTGAGTTTGTTCTCATATCCGAATGTTTTGTGGCAAATTTCACATTGTCATGATTCTAAGCTCTTGTGTATGGCACTGTATGTATGTATATTTTGATTGCTGAATTAACATCTCTCTCAAAATAGCTTTTTTCTAAATCGCAAAGTTGTAAATTACCCTTTCAATAGTTTTTCGACTCGTCACAGATCCCTATAGTTTTAAAGAGATCGAAGACTGCTCGTAAAGGCGCAAGTCGTAGTAGCGGCTTCGTACGCGGGGCATCGTCATCGGAGCAGCAACGCGTACGACGGTACGTAATGTGGCGCATACATATAAGATATTACACGCCGTAGGCTTGTGGCTGCTGCACGTGCACAGGTACCTTATATATTGCACAATGCGAGCCGCTTATAGGTCTGCAGCAGAGGTATATATAGGGTGGAGCAGCAGCAGCAGCAGCAGCTTTTGCACGTATACAACACACAGTGAGACCGAGAGAGAGAGAAGGTAGCTACGTACGACGGCAACTACGCTACATAAGCTCCGCGCGGTGATGCTGCGTTCGATAAGGTGCAGGTACCCTACGCACGCGTTTTGTGCCTGGTGCAGCAGTCGCGCGCCGCAGAGAGTAGTTCTGGCCCTCCGGCCCTCTTCCGTTCCTGCACATACACAGCGCAATGTATATAATCTGCCGCTACTGCAGTGTCGCCGATGCCGCGCTCTCTTATATGTATGCATTATGGATGCTATATACGTACATACACGACAGAGAAAAAGGGAGAGAGAGAGAGAGAGAGAGTACCGTAGACAACGACGAGCCAAGTTATCCTTTCTCGGAGCTACTATATATCTATATGTAACGACGTTGTGGTCGTCATCGTCGTCGTCGTCGTCGTCGTCGTAGCCGTCATAAAGTGCATATAATATAAACTCGTGTACACGCCTCGTGCTATATAATCGACGTTATATGCGCGGGATTTAGCGCTGCAGATACGCGTGTAAGTCAAGGCTTTATAGTGTGTATACGCTATATACATGTATTTATATACCGGGCCAAGAGCAGAGTATATACGCTGCATCTATGCATGTTATATATACCGTCGCATCGTCAAAGATGACCGATAGCGCGCGAGAGGCGGATGAATCTGCTGCGGCTGCTTTTTCCCCCAACCTTGGATATGGGAGCGATTTTTCAGACAAGCGCGCGCAGTCTTTTGGTTGCGTATTTTTCTCTATATTATACTTATATTTTATTTGTTATTTATTAACTTGTACCGATTATACCGATAAGTGAAGTCACTGAAAATGGCTTTTCATTTGTCGAGTGACTTTTGTCTCGCTCCGAAATGAAATAACGAATTTTCATCAACTTATAGGATATGACATTTCAATAGCTTGACAATTAATAATGTGCTTTATTTTCCTTAAAAAATTTATTACTTTATTTCACAACTTAAACATTGTTTTTACATAATGAGATAAAATTGGAGGGAATCATCATATAATTATGAATGTAAATTGTTAAGTTAATCTCGTACGTGTACTAGTCGTCTAGTACATTTTTTTAATTTGTGATACGTAAGTGATGTATCTTATTGATGTGGGTGTTGACATAATCCTTTCGCATAAATGTTTTTCCACATATGAATATCCTTCTTACTTTTAAAATCGGACCAACTCGCGTATAACTTAGATTATTTATGTCGGACATCCTTGAAAATTCATTCAAGTCTTTATTGGACATTTTTATAAAAATATTCTATAAAAGTCTTCCGAGTATGGTGCACTTGGAAATATATTTCACTCTTACGACTAAAATTGTACTTTTAACAAAAAAATATCGTTATTAACTGTACAAAAGAAAACAATCATAGTATTAACTTGAAATTTTCACAAATTCTTCATTTTTTAATTTACCTTCGGAAAATTTTTTTTAGAAAAAGGTATAGTTATTTTTTTGAAACCTTTTTAAGACGTTTTCTGAACGAAATAAATTTTTTCAAAAAAGAGTTTCTCGCACATTTTACGTATATTTTGTAAAAGACGATTCATTTTTTTGTACGTAGTTGTCTACGTAGTATTTTTTTGTACGTGGACCAGTATGTATCTGGTGGTCTGCGTGGTAACCCTGTACGCGATTTAAAATTTTTAAGCGGTACGGTAAACCACTAAGCAAATTCTAATAAAAAATGTACTTTTTATTACAAGTTAAAAATTTTAAAAATTGCAATTCTAAAAAAAGGTGTAACGGCCTTTTTTCAGTTAAAATATTTTCCTAAATAATAAGAAAAATTCCAGGAAATGCCTACATTTTTGTGTTAATTTTTTTTACAATTCTTATTTAAATGTATAAAGGTATTACTCATACGACACGAATCCGTTATGCATCGCATTGATTTGATTTTTGAGATTTTTCTCTTGTGTAAATGACTTTCTACATACATCATATGTACCTATGGTACCATTGTGCACCGTACTAATGTGCCTCTGAAGACTAGATTTACGTGTGTATTTATTACCGCAAATATCACATTTTTGTGTTACGCCACTATGCTTCGCAACAATGTGGACTTTGAGACTACTTTTCTCTGTAAATTTTTTTCCGCAACTATCACATGAATGTTCACTATTATGCACCCAATCGATGTGTGCTTTCAGATTACTCTTTCGTGCAAATATCTTTGCGCAAATACCACATGTGTATTTGATATCATTATGAATCGCATCGATGTGGATCTTGAAACTACTCTTATGTTTGAATGCCTTGCCGCAAATATCACATACATGAGTGACACTATAGTGTGACGTATCGATGTGGACTTTGAGATGACCTTTTTGTGTAAATGTCTTGCCACATATATCACACGTATGGGTAATATTATCGTGCATCGAATCAATGTGTCTTTTGAGATTTTCTTTTAGTGAAAATGTCTTGCCACATACATCACATGTGTGGGTAATACGAAGATGTGATGATTCTACATGTCTTTTCAGATTACCCTTACTTGAAAATTTCTTTCCGCAAACTTCACATGCATAGGTTGTATCGCTATTCCCAGCGACGATGTGTGATTTGGGTCTATATTCGTTTTTAGACTTTTTTGCAATTCTTCTTTTTTTATTTTGTTTGACAGAATCATAGTCGAGATTCAAATTCAATTGTTCAGCATCGCCATTAAAATATTCCTGTTTAACTTCATCCATGGGTTCTATTTTAATTATGTTTTCAGTTTTACAATCGTCGCTCCATCGTACATTTTGCAAGTGATTTTGAAAATCATTATCAATTTTCTCAATTGTTAATGAACTAATGTTGGGCTTGAAGTCTTCACATTCAGCAACGATTTCCACGTTCTCATCAAATTCACTTTTGTGATTTAAGTCACATTTTCGAAGGGTATCGATCTGTCGAAAAATCAAAACCATGTTAGAATTTTCATAAAAAAACAACTAAAATGCGAGAATACTAACATTTACTGAATTTTCTCGCAGAAACGGTAAGGGTTGGAAGGTTTCAAGATTGGGTTTTTCGTCAATCATTTCGTAATTATTTTCGATAAGCGATACATCAAAAGGTTCTTCTTTCATTCTGAAATAACCTCAATAAGATCAAGTTTTTCGTAATAATATTTTCACAATTTCATTCTCAAAAACTTTACCGAAATTCTCAATTTAATTAAATTCTCAAAAAATTACCTGAAAGCACAATTAAGAAAGTCACTGGATTCCATCCTTTTCGCATGGAATTTCGTTAAAAATTAATCTTTCTGTAATGATCGAACTAACTTTACGGTAAAACTGACGAAGAACATAGAACTGTGTTCGTTCTAATGTTTACGTCGTGTGTGGCAGGCATGACCTGTCCGTGTGTTGACCGGCACGCGGTATTTTGCCGCGTTTGCAGCAAGCGCTACGCTGAGAACGAGTAGAATTGAAAATAAGTCATTATAATTATACCATCGAAGAAAT
This sequence comes from Trichogramma dendrolimi, assembly GCA_034770305.1. Lineage (NCBI taxonomy): Eukaryota > Metazoa > Arthropoda > Insecta > Hymenoptera > Trichogrammatidae > Trichogramma > Trichogramma dendrolimi. The sequence goes on along the minus strand of JAPMIB010000007.1, from coordinate 808,387 downwards.
GACATTATATATCTCACATCTAATGAATAGTAACGATTTTTCTATCAAATATATATCATTACGGAAAAAATGAGAAATCAAAAAAAGAGTCTGCGGCGCGCTGAGAAAAAGCTATTATTATTATTATATACTTACGGTAGCGAGTAAAAGGATCGAACCAAGCGATCGCAAGCCTCTCCGAGAGCTGATTATATTTTCCAAACAGCAGCGATTAGACCCAGGCTATATATACGCGACGATATCGCGACGAATCGCCGCAGAGAAAATAGTTGCACTACTGCACGTGTCGGTCTGCTGTATTAACTGCAGCTTTGCACAGCAGCATAAGGTGGTATATATACACGCGGCACGTCTCGCCGCTACGTTAAACACCCTTGCGCTATATATATATATATATATACCTTATGTACTTATAACAACAAGCCCCCGAGAGTCGATCGTTGTACACGTAATTCTTATCGCGTGCCGCACGCGTAAACGTTCCAGCTATATACCACTATACATTATGCTTGTATACTGCTGCTGCTGCTACTACTACTACTTATCGTAGTACTTTTTTTGTCAATTTTCCAGGACGGAACGATTAATGAAAGAGACGCGACGAGGATAGAAAATGCCGACACTGACCTCGCGCAGATCGCGTCTTTCATCGTACGGGTTCGGCTCGTACGCGAGGCAAGCTTCATCGTTGGCTCGAAAATCCCTCAGAGATTCAAACTCGCTCGCGCGTGCTCATGAAATTCTCTCACTCGGTCGTAGCGTGTATCGTTGTGGAGGAATGCAGGGACCATGTCATATCCACGTAATAATTAACTACGCATATATAATAATACATACACATACGTTGCGTGCGATATTAAGGAGCGAGAGAAAAGTTATACGCACAAACTCACGTGAGGTGCGCAGTTGGTACAATATAGTAATAATAACTGCACACGTGGGCACGAAGATAAGATCGTTAATGCTCGTTCGCAGGCACGAGAGGCATATGCGCATATAATATACGAGAGAGCCACGAGGTTGACAATCTTCACGATATAAAATGAATGATTATACGCGCGTAACTTACAATATTGTATTCCGCGAATAAGAGAGGCGTATACGGGGTGTATCACCGGCGAGAGTTTGACAAATATTCGCGCGCACAGCTCGTCCGCAGAAGCTATGTATATAAGGGCATTTATATAAGCTATATGCGCGAAATAGGTTTGTATTTTCGTGCGCGAAAGAGAAGACACGAGATCGACATTCGAGTGTATATGCGCACAGTCCGCACGGTAGCCGCTATGGAAGGTTGTGCGGCAAAAGCACACGAGGCGCTCGAGTATAATCGCCTCTCTAAAAATGTATTTTATCCTATATACCGCGCGCATTATATAGACGTTGAGCTCCGCTTCGGTCGAGAAGTTTATCCAGGCGCCAAAACCGACCCAAGACCCAGAGAGAGAGAGAGAGAGGAGAGAGAGAGAAGAGAAGAAAATTCTGCAGCCAAGCGGGTGCAGCTGTTGTCTTCAATCTTCGCTTCAAATAATGCATCCCAAAACTTCAACATCTCTCTCTCTCTCTTCGGGGCTCGAGAATTTCTGTGTCTATGAGAGAACGCGTTTGCGTCAGTATATGGCGTATACACAGACGCACGCACAAACGCTACAGGGAGAGATATTTTGCTGTAAATTTTGCAACCATATAGTCGCAAGAAAGATAAGCTCCTCGCCACGCTGCAACTAACTATATATAGCAAAAAGAAGGAAGAAGACGACGACGACGACGGCGATGACGACGAAGAATGAAGTAGAGGCAGAATAGTAGGTAGTAGCAGTAGCAAAAGAAGAAAATGAAAACAAAGTCAGCGTGAGCATAGGCAAAAGGAGGAGGAAGAGGGAGTGCAGTGTACCTCGAGCTCGGCGTACTACACGCGGCTACTATATATACCTATCTTATGTAGTAAACTGTGCAGCGTGTGTACGGACAGAGCAGCGATGCACACACACACACACACACACACACACATATAGTCGCAGCTAAATGATGCGGCAGAGTTCGTTGGCACGCCAAAGCCAGAAAGGCAAAGAGAGAGATAGAGAGGGAAAGAGAGAAAGAAAAGCTTCTATACACGTATGCATAGGCAGCCGCGTACACGCTCACGCAGCTCTCTTGCAAGAGAAAAAGAGAGAGCTGCAAAAGATAGGATGATGCGTGCGGGCGTGCAGCGCACGTAGTACCTTCACGTGTACACACGCAGTGCCTATATTGCAGTTTTCTTGCGTACGCGTCCGTATCGTACTACGACGACGACGACGACGACGATGACAAGCTGTGCACTCGGTCTCTACGTTATACAGGCCCTACACACACATACATACAGTGTATAATACACGCTTATTATTATACACACGCATACATATATATACGTTGCAGGCTATTACTGGTGTTTTCGCGCTCGAGTGCAGCCCTGCACTACCGCTGCTGCTGCTGCACACAGCGTGCGATGCGCTACGATGCAGCCGCGCGTATTCGCAGCAAAAGGGTCATCGCGAGCGGTGACAATGATGCGCGCGGAGCGCAGCTATTATAATGCCTGCTGGGCGCGAGTTGGAAGAGCGAGGCTACAAGGGCCGGCCCGTGGGCGTATACGCGTTTTTGCCTACATACATATCTCTATCTTTTACTCCTCTCTCGCTCGTGCGTATATATTTATTTCGAGCTTGCTTCGTTTATTTCTCTGTTTATCCCGTATTTTCTCCGCGTTTTCGCAAATACATATGTATTATAACGCGGTGCGCTTGCGGGTCGCGCGCGGCTCCTTTCTAAAATATCAAATATTTTTCATCGTCGTTTGCTCGCGCCACGACTGATCGAAGCTTTAATTCTATTTGACTACCTATAGAATAACGTTTATGCGAAAGTAGTGTAATATAGCACAAGCTAAATTAGATCATCGAGATATATCATTACACGTATCTCGAGCAGCGTCGCCGTCGACGTCGTATTATGCATTTGCGGTCGCGTGAGCTTCTCTCTTTTATACATTATGCTCGAGTGACGACCGCAAACATCGTCGGAAGCTTGAGCGCGCGGCAGTTAAACACCATTTCACGGCGGAGCTCCGAATGGCTTAATAAAATCGGCATTTATGCACATCGGTAGCAGCAGCAGATGCAGTAAAACAGAAGCCGCAAAGCTCGATGATCATCGTCATATAATAAATGCGACAAGCGCAAATCGCCGATGAGACTTTCAAAAGTATTTTGCTGTTCCATTTGTTCGCTTTTGCTTGAGCGAGTCGATTTTTTTTCGATATGATACGAGATACGCACGCGACATTTAATAAATACGATAGCCCTTTTCAGGTCGCTGCGTACTAACGAACCATACCTGTGCTCAATGGAGTCATTAATTTTTTTTAAGAGCGAAAAACAAAGGTCAATATTGTTGAATTATCGACGCGACTGTCGTGGTTATTTTACCATCGCCTACAGCTCCATTAACTAATCGAACTACATTTCTAACATCACGTATATAATACTATTATGTACTATAGACTTTTGTGGATTTTGCCATGTATTTTTCTATTATGTATTATGTAAATGTTTCTATGCATCGAGCATTTGTGTGAGCTAATTTTGCACCTGGACGAATGATATTTTTTTGCACCATTGATAAAATTTTGATGACATGTGAGTGCCTAATATACGAGTAGTGAGTTCAATCGCTGGTAAAGAGCGAAATTCCTGAGTGATCAAGTGTTTACAAATTGGTAAAATCTAGGTACAGTGTTGACTGCTCGAGGCGTATTAACCTCAAATATTTTCTCGGGAGTATTTCATTTCAATTCACAGGGATACTCATAATTAAGCGAGCGATGAAGAAAAGAGAGGATACAATCAGGTATAACATTATTTTCGTATGCCATAACATTTTTTCAAGCGATTGTCTCATTTAACTTGATTGTTCTATAGAATGAAAGAAGAACCAAAATATACTTGGCCAGATGAAGGTGACAATAGTAATTTTGATTCGGTGAATTCTTATGACGCCAAAACCTTTAAAACATTTAATCAATCATCAGTGAGTTTAATGAGTTTGAATATGTTCTATTTTTCCATTATAAAAAATTATTATACAATTTTAATTTCAGACAAATTACATAAATTAGGTTATGTCATTAAAGGAAAAGTTAGATGAAAGTATAGCCGTAGATTTTGAGTGCAAATATCTTAATCCTGAACTGAGGTCATTAAAGGAAATAATCTGCAAAACTGAATTTCAAAATTGCTTGTCTATTGCGAAGATAGAAAATCAAATTCTGACAAATTACATGAATGAAAAGAGGCTAATAATTTTAGTAAAAAGAGAATTCGATTACAAAAATTTTTGTCCATTTCAAGAAAAGTCTCGATTAAAGCTAGAGGCCCATGAAGAGGTGAAAATATTTAATAAGAGAACTCAATTTAAATTATCTCATAAGTATAATTTGTGTCAGAAAACTCATGAAGGAACAGCAAGTTTAAATAAACGTATCAATTCGACGCAAAAGGAAATTATACCAGATGAATGTAAAATTTGTCACAAATCATTTGGTCGAAAACCAAACTATGAACGTCATGTGAACGCAGTACATAATCGAATCAAGCCGTTCGACTGTGACATTTGCCACAAATCATTTGGATGGATGGTTACTCTGACAAATCACATTCAGGCAGTACATGAACACATCAAACCCTTCGAATGTGAAGTATGTCACAAATCATTTGGATACCAGAGTAGTATCAAACGGCACATAAATACAGTACATAATTTTCTCAAACCTTACGGATGTGAGATTTGTCCCAAATCATTTTATCAAAAACCAAACCTTGAATGTCAAGTGAACGCAGTACATGATCGGAAAAAATCCTTCAAATGTGATTTTTGCCACAAATCATTTGGACACAAAAAAAACCTCAAAAAACACATAAATGGAGTACATGATAGTAGTAAACCTTTCGAGTGTGATATTTGCCGCAAATAATTTGGATCCCGGAGTGATCTTCAAAAGCACATAATGACAGTACATAATCGGAGCAAACCCTTCGAATGTGATATCTGTCACAAATCATTTGGCCGCAAGTGCGAAAAGAAATTCGGAGATCAAAGCAATTTGAAGAGTCACCAAAAGACAGTCCACGACGGTCGCAGAGATTTCGCATGCGTCAAGTGCGAGAAGAAATTTGGACGCAAATCGAATTTGCTTCTTCACCAAAAGACAGTACACGAAGGTCGTAGAGATTATTCATGTGACAATTGTGGGCAGAAATTTGGGGGATCAAAACAAATTGAGCAGCCGTCAAAAGACAATCCACGAAGGTCGCAAAGATTACGGATGCGACAAGTGCAAGAAGAAATTTGGAAAACGAACTAATTTGACGAGACACCTAACAATAGTTCACGAAGTTAGTAAAGATACGCAATAAGTGTGAAAATTAGACATGAGACTTCATCGAATTTGAGTTGACACCGAACAAATACATAAAATTAACAAAAGTTACCACTGCCACTTCATTAAGTCTTAAACTTACCGAAAAATGTGGGGCTATGGTGAATACTAAATTCTAGAATATATTGGCTCTCGGTATATATTGGATCAAGTTAAATAGAAGTTTCACTTCAATAAAGTTTTATTAGAGCTAATTTTTTTTGCATAATTAAACGACGTTACCGTATTATAACCATATTTATCGTGATAATACTTTTTTTTCAATTGTTTGTTTTGTAATTAACAGTTATTACTTTTCCATTAAACGCTGAACATATTAACCTTTAAAAGCACAGATGAACAAGCCCGTGACTCGTAATGAATGAACCGTTTTTTCCATAATCACAAATATGCGCAAATGTATCCATTTGTTCGTCAGATGATAATAAATTTTTTATAATATTTTATTGTTTATACGAGCAGCTCGAATTTTTCGTCTCTGAATAATTCCTCAGAGAATAATAGCTTGCTTTTCGTAAGTGACATAATGAAAAGCGCTAATTTTTTTCTCAACAAGTGTAAATATGTATAGATACTTATACAGATGTTATTCTAAAATGATATGAACTATCTTTACACCTTCGTTCATTGTGTTGAACGGTGTTAATTTTTAAACCATACAAAATATCTTACTGGAAAACTAACTGAGAAACCTCAATACTTTGAACCAAAAAATGTTTTCTACATTCTTCAAAATTATTAGAAGCTTCCATAATTATTTTATCCTACTTCCAAGTGTTTTTATTATTTCAAAATTTTATTTTAAAGCTTCTACTTTAATTTTCTGAATTTTCAAAAACCAACCACCTCAGCTGAGCCGAAAAAAAATGTTTACACGAGGACGGCACTTTTTCTAATCCACCACTGACCGTATGAGTCGTAACAGCTGAATCTCTTTCGATATGTTTACACGAGCGTGAGTGTGCGTGTTTGTGTGTGTGTGTGTATGCATGCACGATATGCTGGCGATCGAATCCAGCGAGATGTTTAATATGCACGCGGAGTGACAGTGAGCAGAGATACGTTATACACACACATACTATACAGACGTAAACACACATGCCTCGCGAGATGATCAGGTTTTCGCTGCGCTCGTGCCGCAGCAGGTTTTTCGCGCGCAGCAGATACACAGCTGCTGGCCCATATATAGCACGATATGGGTGTACGCGTTTGACGCGTACGTATGTATGTAGTTTTGCACTGCGTCGGCGTGCAGATATTAAAGAAAAGCAAAAAAAGAATCGCAGCACAGCTACAGCCGCTGTCCCCCCCACACACACACACACACGCACATGTTTGCGTTGCATACGCGAGACTAGTTTTTGACGCGCGTTACGTGTACGCGTAGTTCCGCACTTGATTGATGATACGCGGCGCACTGGGGGTGTGGTTCGCTTCATTAATATGCGGTCACGCTCGTGCGTATCCATAACTATCCGTATTTTACTATATATACATGCAGTTTCTCGGAAGAATTTGTTTGTCCCCAGCGCGCGAACAAGCCGAACAACAAAACTACCCTCTCTCTCCCCCACGACAGAGCTCTCGATTGATTTGGCTGTTTTGCCGAGCTGTCGTGTTCTCTGGATGTAAAATGTAAATAATAAAATGAGGCACATCGGGAGTACGAGGATAATAATTGTTCCTGAATCGCTTCTTGTGCGCGCCTATAGAAGCGAAGAAAAACTCATGGCCATGATGTGCAGCTCTTGCGCTGAAGCTTTTCTTTTACTATATACTACCCGTCGAGAAGCGGCGATATCGCGGCTGGCTATTTGTAAGATAAGGATTGATCAGCTGTGACGGCGCCAGAAGGCGTATGCAGCCATGCACGCTTCGCTCGCTTCTCTCTATCTCTTTCCCTTTTAGCAAGTAAAAGAAGGTTTTCTTTTTGCAACAAACAACAACAACAACGACGACGACGACAAAAAGGATAAAGTGGAGAATCATCCTCCGCCTCCTTCTATATGTACTCGTAGGGAAGAGAGCTGGGGAAATCCCGGCGTATTATACGTACTCTCCGCGCGACGTCGAACGTTTCAGCTGCAGCTCTAGTACATAAGTCGGACAAAAGGATGAAAAATGTTTTATTCAACTTGTCGTGTATTAAAATTGCGTATGTATACGCGTATCATCATCATAATCATCGTCGTCGTCGTCGTCGTCACGAAGCTCTCTGCTCTCTGCGTCCAGGTTTTACCTATTTATGCGACTGTATTGCGGGGTGTGTATATAGTTTAATCATATAGGCATGTATATCTAAAAGTAGTTTTCTCTCGCGACGCGCATACAGAAGCGGCATCAGGTCGGTGCGATCTCGCGTACATAATACACGAAACGAGTAAGATGCCGGGCTAAGATTGATGACTCCAACATGCGGCCCACGAAAGAGGAGGGAACAGGGTCTCGAAATGTTTCGAGAGCTCGTTAACGCACGAGGACTTTTACACGTATTATTTATAATAATATTATTACCGCTGAGTAGAATTGTTAGAAGTGAGTCTTGTTCATCACAACGCCCGTGGAAGCGTTATACATTTATGCATCGCATCTCTATATACGTATGAAATGCTCATAACTCGATCTTAAGCCCTTACTCTGACTCGTAATGCGAGGAAGATGCGTAAATTTTGTATTATTGACCATAAATCTATTTTTGCTCTCGATTTTTATCGATACAGGATATCCCGCGCTGTTGTGACGGGGGAATGTAAAACCGGTGGTCGTTGCCGCGACTGTGCGACTTTATACTGTCTGTACTGCCCGCTGCATACATTTTATATTTTATCCTCTATCGCACGATCGTACATTAATATGCGTTATCACACTTACGTTCGAATCGCACGCAGAGAAATATAGAGAGAATAGTAATATGGCAATAGCAGATCGTACTTTGTGCTTAATTCTACTCGAGAGATATAAATGACGCCGAATCAAAACCAATACGTTCCATTCGTAGTAACCGACGAATTAAATATAAATTTCGCTTACCTGCAAATAGTCTTTGGATTCATTATTTTCCTTTTTTTGACCCAAGCAGGATTTTGTAGTGAAACACCGATATCACAGATACTTTGAAAAATTTAGTTCACTGGTCGTTTATTTGCCACAAAATAATAAAAATGATCACTAACATCACTCGAATTATTATAACTGCCCGTTCGTTGCAGCTGCTCCGAAACCGTTTTTTCAAAAGCAAAACAAACCGTACTATTGTTGCAACGAAGAACCAACAATATGTTAATACAACTAATATACAAGAAAGAAAAGAATATCGCGTTGAAAACAAATAAAAGACGAAGCAGGCGAGGTGGCGGTTGTACGGAGCGCGGGCTCGTCACCGGCGCGCAAACGTTCTCACACTGCAGCCCGACGCCATCTGTGGTGCAACGGCCTCGAACTCTGCACACTCAACTGACGCCGCGAGCGGTGCGATTTTGGCGGTCGTCGGTACACGACTCGCTCTGCTCGGCAGCGCTACCTACCCGACCTCGAGCGAGATATCGAAATTTGAAATATGTATGTTGGGGAAACGTTCTGCAGAGCGCGCCTCCGTCCAGTGGTGCATCGCGGTCAAAAATGTACACATACACAGAATACGAAATGAGCGGCGGGGCGGGGGCGCAGGGGGGTCGACTGTAAGAGTACTGCTAACCGTAACGTCGCTTCTTTGCAGGCAAGCAAAACTTTGTTGTACATCCATAACCTCCCCGCGCCAACAGCGCTGCTACTGCTGCTGCTGCTGTATAAGCCGTATTACAATAATACTACTTTTTGTATAAAACACATTCGCCGCAGCAGCCTTAGTCATGTTGTAGGAGCTCGTCGTAAAGCCGCCGCCGCCGCCACCGTCTCGAAGCAGAGTGCGTGTAAGACGCGAAACGCTTCTCCGACCGACGACTACCTGTGATACATTCGACATATATATTCTCGTGTGTGCTGTGCACAACAAACGCACACGACTCGTCGCGAGAGCAGATAGCAGTAGTAAAAACAGTAGTAGTAGAAGAAGAAGTAGCAGCAGCGAGAAAAGTGTGTGCGCGGATTATGTCGTCTCTATTGGCTCGGTGAATACACGAGCTTGTGCTGCAACTCGCCGGAGTGCGTCAAACTCTCATGGTACTTTAATAGCCCGTATACAGAGCGAGAGAGAAGGAAGGAAATTATCGGGAAAGCTGTGCGCTGCCACCGCCGGTTTGCTACTGCTCCTATTAAACAATTGCGTGTGCTGTATAAAGCCTATACATGCAGCTGCAGTTTTATTGAAACTAGCTGTGCAACCTCCTGTGATACGCGCTACATCTCATTATATGTGCCAGTGCAGTGCCTTTGCAGTTGTTCCGTTTTTTTTTTTCGTGCGGTGCACTCGTCCCCACGTGCATGGCCCTTGAATCTTTGTAACGACGGTCTCAAAGTGCAACCTTTTTCTATATTAATTTGCATAAAGGAGTATTTTTTCTCATTGTTCCTATTGGCTGCGTGTGTATGTGCATAATATAATCGGAGCGTCGTCGTGCCGAGCTCGTAGCGGCGGTGCAGGCGGCCTATAATCACCTGTGGGATAACGCGGACTTCGAGGATTGGCTTTGCAGCGGTCAGCCCGAACTACAAGGCGCTTTTATGTCATTGTTTTTGGAGCCGTATGGTGAGTCAAGCGACATGAATCTCTCTCTTTTTCGCTCTCTTGCACGCGCATTCCGCACACACGCTCTCGGGGCGCCTTCACCTTTAATCATCGTCGTCGTATTCGTCACACACTACATACACACAAGCATGCTCGCACACAAACGCAGCGTTTGTACACTCATGAAATTCGAAACAGTATGATATAAAAGTCGAATCGTTATTAGATGCGCTTGATGGATGCATAAATACGTTTGCGTATATACACATACGAGAGAAGAGCCGCATATGTGCCACTCGACGCGCATATATGTATTAATATAATATAAACATAATAATAACGATGTTGTGACCGGACGCGTCCGCATTGACAGGCTCGTCCGTCTATTTACGATATGTTTTGATGGTCGTTGCACTCGTTCAACTTCTTCTTCCGCGTCGAGCCGTCCGTCCGTCCGTCGAGTCTGCTCTCCGTATATATAATACGCGAGAGAGCCACATGCGCGACCTAAATGGATTAACGCCGTTTATGCAATGGCTCTCTCGCCCTTGTCTATATTGCACTCGTGTGCGCGCGTGCACTCGTTGCGTCCCTCGACTGCATCACGTACATATATTATAACAAGATTTCTTCGACCGATGATGTCTCTTTTTTTTCTTTCTTCGCGCTGATTCGGTGAGCGAATAAAGCTCTCGGGCTCAGTGTCGCTGTCGGCAATTGTTCCAAAAACAAACGCAATTCGAGAGAGAGATATGCAGCAGCTCGTCATGTTTGGCTTATGTCATGCATCGATTGATTTCTTTCACGAGCCGATGTCACGTATAAGCGTCGGTATTATACATATCGTGGCACGACGCACGCACACTTTTCGCGGTGCCATGCATGCATGTAGCCTACTTTTTTTCCAAACATAACCTTTAAAGGCGCTTGCGGCTGCTATGATTACATTCTGCGTGTAATAAAATAGACGCACGAGCCTCGAATTTGCATTATTTTATACTCTCTCGTTGCATACGAATTGGTGTATGTGTTGCAAGTATAATTCGTATAGACCGTCTGACCGTTCGATCATTTCGATTTAATCTCCGTTTGTCGAATTAACAGGAAAAGAAATCTCCGTGTTTACGTTGGCATCGAGGAAGGAAATTCATTTTGCTGTTTGTCATGACACGTGTAGAATGTAAACAAACGTCAAATCAAAATACGCATAGCGCAAGCTACAAGATAAAGCTAAAAGCATTAGTATATAGTCTCGTCAAATTGACTCCTCTTAAAACGTACACACGAATCAAGTTTAAACCAAATCGGCTATATTCCTCGTAACCGCCACTATAAATTTTCATGCAATAATAAAACCTTGGCCCATCAGCCATTGATCCGATCCGAGCTAGTTTCTACTCGTTACAGAACTGCCGATTATCGGCATGGTTTAACAGAAAAAAAACGTCGCTTAAACTCGATCTTCTCCGCAATAATCAAGCAATCGACTGCAGCAGTAACAGCAACAGGCAGGCGCTTATACACACGCCAACAGCCATCGGTTTTATTAAATAATATCGTCACTATTCGCTGCCGCTGTTACTGCTGCTGTACTGGCGTCGTCGACGTCGTCGTCGTCGTTGTCGTAAAAAAAAGGTGGGGGAGGCGGCGACTTGTCAATTAAGCGCGCCACGGGGCCGACGTGTGTGTGTGTGTGTGTGTGCAGCAGTGTGTACAATACAATATTGTGTGGGGCTCTGTGCGAATAAGTTAGCAGGCAGTCGCGATCGAACTATCGGCCTGGCGAATCACACTCTCGTTATTATAGCTTCACTTTGTTGGCTATATAAACGCCGACGAGATGTCATAATAAAAAAAAATAATAATAAAATAACTCGTACGCGCGGACTGCTGCTGTTTTTATAGTTATTATTGCGTGTGCTGTGTGTGCAGTTAACGGTGCGCCATCCAAAACCACGTGTTTGCGCGCGATTCGAAAGGGTGTGTGCTGCTGCTACAGCTGTTGTTGTGACACGTGCTCCCGCCAGTTTTTCAGCCCCCGCAGGCGCGCGCGCAATCACGGGGTGCGCTTGATTCTGCGCACCTTGAAGCTCTATACGTGAGCCCGCGGATGTACGACGGGGCCTCGAAACTTTTCAAATACATGTATCGTCGGCGTGCAAAATTGCTTATCAAATCACGCCGCACAGCTGCTGGCATATTGCAAATGATACTTGTTGACCTTTAGAGTCGTTCTTTTTTTTTTGTTTCGTTTCACGATCTAATAAGTTCAACGAGATCGCGAGGAGTGGTTCGCGATCGCGAGTCGAGAGGCAGGTCTTTTTGTGTATGGCCAGTCGCAACTGACCCACTGACAACTGTATAGCAGATAGTAGTGGCACGATCGAGACCGATGAACCCGAAGTGCGGGCAGGATTTTTGACGCGCGTGCTCTGGTGTTCGTGCGCGCGTGCAGTATAAGCAGTGCTCTCGTGTGTGACGTGCGCATATTATTATAATACATATGAGCTGTAAGCTCGGTTCATTCGTGCAAGTATGAGCGCGGCGACGAAACGGACGACGACTAAGACAACGAGTACCGGTGCTGAAAGTGCCGCCACCACCACCACCGACCAGTATCTCTTGCTGCTGAGCAAATCGACGCGTAGGAGCGAATTGTTCTTTCTCAACTCGGCTTTCCTCATGGAAATGACGTTGCGTAGGGTTTTCAAGGGTGAGATTACATTATAAGACACTCCTCCTCCTTCTCCTCGAGAGTTCCAGGCAGACGGCGACAATCTCGTGTGTGTGCGAGTGTGAATTTACGACCCATAGGAAGCTCGACGTGAGACCGAGACAAGTCGGAGCAGAGATATATGGCGTGCAAATTTGTGACTCATTGACAAGTGCGCACAAATAATCGTAGCGCATTTACTGTTAAAAAAGCTCGGCTCATTAAACACATTAGCAATCGATAGCAGATACGAACTGCGTGTGACGCGTTGACGTTGTTTTTTTCTTTAAATTTTTATTTATACCCGTTATTACGCAGAGGAAGAAAAAAAAACGAGCGAAGGAGCGTCGTTCAATGTCCCACTTTTAATCCGCAGCGATTAAGGCCAAATCTCCTAATTCTTCGAGATAAGGATATTGCCGATGATAAGTCTTTTCCTTTTTGCCACCTTCGAGTAGCGTAGCGTGTCTGCTCTCTCTCTCTCTCTCTCTCTCTCTCTCTCTCTCTCTCTCTCTCTCTCTCTCTGCGCGCATATCCCGCGTACTATATGCTCGTGTGCACACACATGTTATAATAACGTGACATATAGATATACGCGGCCGGGCTTGCAGATATATATGTCTCTCGTGTGTGCACACATATTAAGCATACATATACTACGTATAGTAGTAGGTAGACAATGAGCCAACGATGAGTCGTCACTTAAGTCTACGCCCCGGCTCTCCGCGTATAATATCTCTTATAAAGTTTCGCGCGACTCGACTCGCCGGATGAAGAGAGAAATTATTTTATACACACACACACGTCACACACACGTCGTTTTAATCTTTCGGCTTTTCAAGCGGAAAACTTATTATAAAATGAAATATACGTCTCTGTATATGTGGTTATATTGCGAGACACATTCGACGACGCGACGAATACGGCGACGACGACGACGACAAAACGATTTCAAATGACTCGTAAGCTGCGCGTACTTAGCACACATACACACATACGGGTCGATAGAGTCGTATATAGGGTTGACAATGATTCGCTTTATCCCGGGTGTATATATAACGGACAATAGTGCCAGGTAATACATAGACGAGACAAGTAAAGCTCTTGCCTCATCGATTCGGGTCCGCAGCAGCTAATACGAATTAACACCCATTAGATATATCGGGCGCCGAAGAGGGAGTACTTTTATACGTATATAGCTGCTGCTGTGTCGTTAAAGCCTGCGTGCACTGCATGACAACGACGCGACAATTAACACTAGCAGCCGTAGGCACATCTTCTTCGCGGCCACACACACTCGTTCTCTGTAATGTATCGCGTCGATATGACAAATGACAATAGACAATAACGAATATATAAGCGTTAAAACTTTTTGCGTCCAACGCGCACGAGCGCTACGAAAAAATTATATACAAGAAATACATTCGTTTCGTAAATTTGACTCCCCCTCTATTTTTCTTTCTCTCTGACTCTTTCTTGCGGTGCATAATGACAGGAAATCGAACGGCTATATATGATATTATGTCACTTAGAACGTGCTTTATACATTCGCGAATGTATGCGTTGTGTATGTGTGCCTGCGTATAATGCGATAGGTATAGAAAAGCATCCACTTCATTCTTTTCTTTTATGTTTGGAATGAAACTTTTTTTAGGTGCTTTGGATATGAAGAGTTATAACCAGTAAAAAATGAATGGGCGACGCATTTTACATGTACTTGAATTTTTCCTAATCAACTGTTATTTTGAAAGTTCATTCGAACTTGTTAGCGTGCACAGGCCCAAGGTCTATTCAATTTATAATTAAAAAATAATAATTTCATTAACAGTTTTTTATTGCAATATCAATACAAATATTAATGCATTTGTGCATGATGCGAGAGAAAACAATTAAAGTAATTTATGTATTCACGGCTTTAATATTGATTCTGAAACATTGCTGCGCTCTTATTCGTTAAATTCTCATATACAAAGGCACCAAACATCACAGCATCCCTGATAAAAATGTTCAATATTAATAAGGACTTTATAACTAAAAAATCACGATTCAAAACGTTTCAAAATACTTGAACATAAATTGACTCATTTTTCTATTACAATTATTTTAAAAATATTAAGCGCATTTAACTGACCTGAAACCAAACACTTTCAAAATACCACTGTGACTTTCTACCACTAGATGGCGAGTACCTTTACCTTGAAATCTGCAAGTAGTAAAGTAAAAATAATTGTATGTAAGGTAAAACACAGTTTATTCCATCAGCAAATTTTTAAAAGTTATTTTGAACGAATTTCCGAAAACCGCTTGAATATTTCAAACGGTACAGGTCTGTGAAACATATTGATTTGTAAACATCATTTAGATTATCTGCGATGATTTTGATTTATTTAAAACAAAAAATGTTACTTTGACTGAAATCACTCCAAATATTAGCTAACATAAAATATTAAAACTTTTTTTTGTAATACGGATGCTTATACTCTGTGCTTTTTTTCTTTTTGTTCGCAGGCAAGGGAGCGCGGTCGAAGATGCCCACGCAGACCGAGAGCGACGAAATCCGCGTCAAAATCGTCTACAATGGGTAAGCAAAATGACCTACATCGATTTTAGTCGAGTGTTACAGCACTCTTGTTATTAAAAATGAAAGTAAAACATACCCAGACGCAATTGCCACTAAACGCACGCACTTGTTCTTTTTTTGTCCCCTGCGTGATTGCAGCGAGGTACAGATCACGTACATCACCGCGGGCATCAGCGTGGAAAAGCTGCGCGACGAGATGCGAACGATCTGCGGCTTCGGACAGACTGCGAGCGGCCAATCGGCCGATCAGCAATTCACGATGAAGTGGGTCGACGACGAGGGCGACCCGTGCCGCATCGCCTCGCAGCGCGAGCTCGACGAGGCTCTCAGGCTTTACGAGCTCGAAAAGGACACCGAGATTACCATTCATGGTGAGCTTTTTTCTACGACTCGTTTCCTTCACTCTTATACATATATTTCTTGCCCTACACCGTAAGAAGCGTGTTGAAGCGCGCTCGGAGCTAGTTCGAGTTGTAAAAAAAAAACGAAGAAAAAAAACAAAAAAAAAATGGGCGAAAAAATATACGCTAGCACATATCCGCGCGCGCGAGAGAGCGTCGATAACGCCGCCGCGCGGTGTGCGGCTTCGGGCTTTTACGACGATATTTTTTGCTCTACATATAACGCACTGCATATAGCAAAAAAGAAGAAGAAAATGTCAAATTGAAACGCAAGAAGAAAACGATCGTTTTCTTGCCAGTGCGCGTCGCGTACGTCCGACTACTGTTTTTTTCCTCGCTCTCACACCTCCGGCCCCCGTTTTTTCTTTCTTTTTTTTATTTTATTCTTTTTTTCAGTCGTAGGAAAAATTTCCCTATTTCTAAAGCCCCTCCCTTGACGCTTGTGCAATACACTATAAAATTATCATATAATATATATCACTTATGCGATCGCGCGCAAAAGAAAGCAGAGACCGGCAGATGCGTATCAAAAGGTGCATTAACGTCTTGCCGGCAAATTATGTAATAATAAATGTGCACGAGCATATCGTACGGCACGCAACACCGACATTTCGACGTGTGTATACATAAAGAGTGACGTGTAGTGTACTCACAACTCGAATGTCTTTACAAAGTTGGATTAGTTGCGCGGGTTACCTTGGGAATGGCGATGATATCAGTCGACCTCACTCGATTCCGATTAACTTTATAGGTGGGCAAAAACGCGATATCTAAGCGACCAAGGACCTATAAAGGCAAAGTGCAATGGTAAAAAATATGTTAGTATTTTTCTGACGGATTTTAGTACTTTCACGTCAAGTTAATGTAACTCGTGCATTCGTACACACTGCAAAATTAATTTAATTTTGTGCTTTTTACGGCTCGTACACGACGATATTATCAACGGTGCATCGTCGCGCCCACGCCCTGTTGTTGTTGTCGTAGCTGGGTGTCCATGTGCGTGGGCGCATTTCTCTGCTCTGCGCGAGTGCATCATTGCGTGCACAGGCTGAAGCTCGCGCGACCAAGTGAGCATGCAAAAAGGAAGACTCTTTATATTCCATACTATTATGCACTTATAGGGCTGTGTGTACGAAGAGAGATGCAGTCGCCAACGTCGCGTCTTTGTGTGCCGATCGATCTATATGGGCTTTATATTCTCGAGTGCTTCGGATTCCTTTTGATATACGCGTAGCACAACATCGTCACGATCGAGCGAACTATATCTCTCTCTCTCGCTCGCTCAAGCGCCGATATCGTTCTCGTGAGTTTCCCCTAATATTGTGCAGTAAAAATTCCTTTTCTCAGAGTCTTAGCGCTTTTGCTAACGCGCATATAAAAAGATGGGTATTAAATGTGTGGGACAAAAAAAAAAGAAAGTTTTCCCTCTCGCGCATTATATAATTTATTCTCTCGTTTTCTAACTCGCATTGAAAAAAAAACTTTTCTTATCCGTGCATAATACGGATAATATGTGTGAAGGCGAGTCTGAAAAATGAAAGGAAGTCCCCCTCTCTCTCTCTCTCTCTCTCGCTCTTGGAATAGAGTCGGCAAAAAGCCCGAAAAGTCCCATTGAAAGATAAAACTATATCGATTTGCCTATATACCTGGGGTATTTTTTCTTTTTTTTTTTGAGAAAAGAGGGTATTCTCGGTGGGCAGATATCCAAAGCTTCGTTCGGGGGGATGAAAGTGTCGCGTACACGCTCGAGCTCGCTTGCAGCGCTCAGCGCACAAAAGCGAGCTCGAGAAGGATGCACCTGGGATCCTTGCCTGCCCGCTTGCCCTTCTTCGTCTTCTTTTTTTTCCCTCGCTATTTTCTATGCGCCCTTTTTTCTCATCCTCCGGTGTTGCCAAGAGCTAGCTAGCGATAATGCCCATCGTTGTTATACACGTGTGCCGTGTTACATCACGCGCGGGCGACTGTCTCAGCGTGTATCTGTGCACCGACTGCAGATGAGAAAAAAGGTGTAGCGGAGAAGATAGCGTCTCGACCTTGGCCGAAAGCTTTATTTTAGGTACGCAGACGCGCTCGGGCAATGAGATTTTTCTCTTACTTGTCGTGTGCCAATGTCGTCGTCGTCGTCGTTGTTGTTGGTCGGACAGAACTGAAATCGTGTCGACTAGTCGTTTTCTCACCGATATCAGGGGCCGGATAGCTATATGTGTTATAGGCAGAGACCGAGAGTTGGCATTGTTTTGCACGAGCGAGTTTTCTGCACTCGAAGCATTGATACTCGTACTATATAACGCGCGCTTGCACACACACGCACACATGCACACACATATGTATGTAGAATAGAAAGAGGAAATTGAATTTGTACGACAATGATTATCGCCACGCGCGTGTATGGAAGTGGCACTCGACGATTGCCGCCCAAGCTTTTGCGTTGTGCAGATAAACGCGTTGGAAAATCAATACACTGCAGCAGCAATGCAGGCTGCATGAGCTTTTCTGCTCTGCTCGTGCCTTTTTTATGTATAATACACTGAATCGTAATTATAAAAAAAAAAAAAATCAAAATGCTCTCGCGCGAGGTGCACTCCACGCAGTATGTAGAGTGAAAAATGTCTCGCTCAACCACGACGACTACGACTACTCCTCCCCCAATGCGATGATAAATTTCTTAAATTATGTCAGCTTATGCGCGCTCTTCCGACTCTCAATTATACATGCCGTACACTTAAAAATTGCCGAGCTGTGAATTTATAAAATAACTCCCTCGGCTGAGCGTCGTCGATGCGGCAGCGGCGGCCTCGAGTCGAGCTTCTTCCACTGCTGCTGCATAATACCCCCAGCAAAAATACCAGCCGGTATAACGTGTCGACACATTGGTATAATTGCAATTGATGAAAAGTAAACACGACCCGCGCGCGCATGTGTGTGCAAACGAATATAATTATCCTGCGACTTTTCTCAAGAATCATATGGGTGCACCACTTCGTTATTACATAGATTGTTTCGAAGGAAACCGAGATATCTCGAGTTGCCTGGTAACACAAAAAAAATATTACCAAAAATGAGCGATAAAGAGTTTCATTTACCATTAAGCGATGCGATACGGTATGAAGCGTGTCGAAGAGATATACCAGTTATTATGCAGGCGGCAGCGACGATCGAGATCTCTCTCTCTCTCTTCTCTCTCTCTCTCCATTGTCTGTTTTCAATTGAATTTTAATAATACGTTGCCTGCGTTGCTTCGAGTGTGTATATTATATACAAGAATTATGAGTCATCGCCCGCTCGAATACTCGTGAGCGCGAAGCTATCTACCGCACGCTGAGCCGTTTGTATTGATCACCGCATCCAGGGAAGCCCAACGAAAACCTATGCATTTCGATGTGGCAGAAATTTGACAGTCCACAATTCGCGGGTGTACTTTTTGAAATTGCAGCAAAAAAGTCGGATTTCTTGACTTGAAAAGAAATATATTTTTCTTAATATGCGATGAAGTTGAATCTCTAGTTTAAAACTGCAGCGTAATAAAGTTTTCCGATGTTGAAAATATTTAATTTTCTGATCTAGCGATTTCAAAAAGAAAAATTAGTTATTTTTTCCGTCCTTTCAAAAATGCGAAACTGTTCACAATTTTATTGAATTGCCTTGCAAGTAAAAAGAGCAATTTCTTTGCTCTACTTCGAGAAAAAACTATTTTCCACCAACATGCGTACACATATAATAAACAATAAAAATATATAAACAATATAAAGACAAATCTATGTAGACTATCTATTAACAGTTCAGGATTGCCCATCTTTGTTTATCTATATCGACGGTGTTTAAGAAGAAAATCTTTTATCTGAAACCATGCAGCGTAATAGTTTACTAATTTAAAACCCCCTTTTTTATATATAGTCATTACACTTTTTCTGAAAAATTTACGCTATGATTGGAAAACGTGATTTTTTTTTCCGCAAGATTTCCTCGTCTACATTTGAAAAAGTGATAGTCTTCATAAGCACCGGCGATGCATACATGTTCGCGTACGCGAGACAATAATATTATGGGTTATCGTAAACTGCGAACGGACAGTCTCGAAAATAAATGTTTCAATGTTGCTTTATTTTTTGCGCTAATAATACAAAGAATTTATGAAAATTCAATGATCATCAGAGCTCACCGCTAGATGGCGAGTATCTTTATTTGAAAATCTGCAAGCGGTAAAGTGAAAACGTTTGTATAAGTAAAAGCACTCAATAAAAAGTATTTGGAATGTCTGATTGTTTGTTCACTTTTACACTGATTTTAATGTAAATATTTTTGACAGTGTAGTTCTTGCTAACGCTTGTGTGGATAAAGGAGGAAGGAGCTTGTAACAGCTTTTGGACCACGAATTTAACTTTAAAAAATCAGTTAATTTTCTACCAGTGCTTGCATGATGCCCCAAAAATGGACCGGTCTAATTTAAACTTTAAAATCGATCGAATTCATGTAACACTTCTCGATAGCGTGAGATGTCGAAAGTTCATACACGTTATATTCAAACACACACACATACAAAGCATCACTCGATATCGTGTGCGCGCTCTCTTGAATCGCAAATTTCGAACCTCTTTCGGAAAAAGTTGATGTAATTCGCGTGTAATCTCTCTTTCTCTCGCAACTTCCGCGAGCTGTTGTTGTCGACGGTGTGTATATGTGTGTGTGCCTTGGTGCAGTTGTGTATCGAGCTTCCGGCCTGCGAGCTTCTCTGCGATTGTTAAAGTTCGAAAAAGCTCGTCCATTCTCTAGGAAGCCTTCTATACATATATATGCCGAAATCATCGGCTAAAAAGCTCGAAAAACTCGATCGTGCGCGCGCGCGCAACTTGCTACACCACTGCAGGTCCCTATAAAGTGTATCTCTATACGTGTTTATATTCTCGGCGAGGAGAAGAGAAAAGTGGCGTATCGCGTGACTAGGCTCGGGCTGCGCGAGCTTTCGCACCGACCCATTAACTTTGAGATTCGGGTACTTTCAGACATCCCACGTTTTACCTCGGCCGACCTCCGATATATAGGCCTCTTCGGCAGTTTATCGGTTAACACACATTGCGTATGGCCGAAAGAAGCCATTTTCCTCGTCGAGGCCGAACATTACGGGCAGGCTTGGATTTTAGTGCTTGTCAAAACTATGTATATTATGTTATGCATGCGGTGAATATCGTTTTATACAATTTATATGCAAAGCGCGTATTAAACGAATGAAAATAAGAGAAACACGGGCTACAGGGGATATAACATGGCTGTGACGTGCTCGCGGAAGAACAGAAGTACAGCTAGATATTGCAACTGACTTTTCATCGGCTATCAACGAGGCGCACGGGCACGAATTCAAAGAAACTCGACTGGTTTTTACCGCTTGGCAGATCAAAAAGCTTGCGAGCTTGCGCGCTCGCTCGCTATCTCCATCTAACAGATTAAGGAAGGAATATGAGACTGGCTGTATGCGAAGAAAAGTTCATTTCATTTGCACAATGCCTCGGGAGACAGTAGTAGTATAGCTCGTTTTGCGCACGCTCGCGAGCTTTCTGCACAAACGCCAACTCGTATTATACGTATATCTACGCAGGACAGCACGAGCAGTTGTCTATTAAACTTTTTTCAGCGTGTAACAAACGGAATTTCTTCTTTTTTTTCGAAAGTCCTGGAGCAATGTCAAAGCTTATTTATCAATATATATTCGAATCGACTTTGCTACTGTTGCTGCTGCTGATTCTGCTTCTGCCGCTTCTATGTGCGGCGTTGAGCCGATCGTTATTTCGGGTTTATCGAACAACGAATATATAACGTGCCCCCTTCCTACCTTATCTTTTTTTATACTTGTACGATTGACTTTTCAGTCTTTCATTTCGCCTTTTAGTGCTTATCGGCTTAAGCAAGCTCAGCTTTTAGCTTTAATTGAATGTGCTGCGCTCGAGCCTCTCTTTCTCTCTTTTTCTCTGTTGAGGGGGTGACTATTTTCTTGCGCAGGACTGTATAGATCTATTACTACATTCTCTCGCGTGTTTTATTTTCTGCAGTTCTTAAGTGTTCTGGAGCTCGCCGCTATTTATACACATATGCATGTCGCTCGATTGGGCGAAATTTTTCCTTCCGCTCTCAGACAATTATACTACTCCGACCGGAACAAGCGCTTGACAGTCTCGCGTTAATTTAAACAATACCAGCTGGTATTAGCTCCGATATTATATAAGCTGCTTATGCCATTTCGCTGTGTGATTCGCGCGTACTCGAGCAAAAATTTAAGTTAAACGAAATCTTCTCAGCGCAATTTTCGATTAAAAGACTCTTACTCTTTCCGATCAACGACTCGATATTCTTATTTTCCTTGAGCTTCCAATTTTACAGAGATATATTTTTGCTTCTTCCTAGAAAAAGCTCTGTGATAAGCTCGAAAACGAGTTTTTGAATCAGGTGTCGTAAGGCAATTCGCTTTACATGCATGTAAACTGGGAGCAAGATTGAATTCCCAGTGAAGGTCTGTAATTTAAAGTTTTTGTTTTTTCAGTTTTTTCTGAAGGGTTGATGTAGTTTTTCGGAATATTCTTGCATTGATTGCGAAAGAGGAGCAGTCCAACTTTAGTTTAAGACCAAAAACAAAGGGATTCAAAGAATATTTTATTGGAATTTTTCAGTCGTCCATTAAGTTCCTTTGTGCGACGCGAAGTTCAAGGATCGACAATCAAAACTTTTCGCCTCGACGAATTTTTCCTTCTGCTCGTTTGTCCTACAATCTGTTTGCGACACAACAGCGATCCTGCTAGCTGCGAGCTTGATTTATCGTTGCTGTATTTTTTTCAATTAAAATAAAGCTATCACACTCAAGCCTCTCTCTGTCTCTCTGTGCATTTTTTATCTTTCTTGCCTCTTAGGAGGCATGCAAATGATATTCCGGAGCAGAGAAATACAGGGCGGCGACGGCGGCGAAGTTGCTCTTCTCAAACTGGGGTTGAAAAAAAGGACCGCCTCGGGCGCATTAATTCATGCCGAATTATAAGCCAGCTCTCGCGTGTACAAGCGGCAGCTATGTACAGAGAGAGAGCGAAGTAGTAGTGCCAGGACACATTAAATGACCCTGCGCGCTGCTGCTTCTTGTTGCAGTAGTAGCTCGTCGAGTGAGAGAGACAGAGAGCGCATTCCGTGGCCTCGGGGGTGTGAAGGTTTTCGAGTTGTATAGCGGCGATGGTGAGCTACCGCCAGCCGCCGCTGCTGCTGCTGCTGCCTCCACCACCGCCGACACTCGCCACTTTGCGGATTTCGCGTTCGCGGTTAATTGCAAATTTGCTACGTGCTGTTTTACATAGAGTATACGCGCGCGCGTGGTGATTATATAATTTCGCCAAGAGAGAGTGAGCGAGAGAGATTTTGCTTGAATACATTTCCGCAAGCTACGTATATTTAGAGGTGAGAGAGTTTGAGGAGCAAAAGGAGAGTAGGAGGAGGTGCAGCGAGAAAGATTAAATTACATCGAGAATTTACATTGTACATCGACGAAATACCAATCAAAATCGACGTGCCGATAAATAATAAATAATTACACGAAGGCTTGCGCGCGCGAACGAGCACGATGATCGACGAAATTTCCGATCGGTAAACACGAGAGGTTAAAGCTGCGTTTACTTTGATGCGGCTCTGGTATGCGTAATATGCTTGTCTGTGCACGCATACATGGCTGAATTCCCTCCAAAAAAGCTCGCGTACTTTACATCGCAGTAACGCCAAAGTAAATTAACGTTTAGCTTTTACGAAATTGTTTCTTGCCTACGCTGGCGCGCGCACGCATGTCACGAAATAGGAGATTTTATCATCAGCGTTGCAATAAAAAGCGATGAAATACCTTTGTAAATGGATATACAATCTGGCGAATTACGAAGTGAGCTTGTGACCCCTTTGAAAGTTGCACCAGTCGCGACCCGATCCTTGTTGCTGCGTGTTATATTATATCGTCGTCATTATTGTCGCGTCTTGCTCGACGCGCGCGCGACGATTGATTTTACGCGAGTGACCGCAGCCGCTGTGCTGTGTGTGGTCCGTGCACCACCGACGACGTCAAACTCGTAAATATATCCTGGAAAATTAATCACTTCGGTGGTGGGCGAAGAAAAAGTATGCGCGATATACGAGCGATCATTTTCACAATGTGTGTGCGCCTATATGCATTGTGTACGTGCGATGTACGGCTCGTGACCCGATTCGTCCATTACCGAAATGAACACAAAATATATAATGCGTCGTTAGCCTGAATTAATGTAATACGTTTTGCTCATACATATGCGTGCCCCACACATGTATATAAACCCGCGCGAGTTTTCCGCGCGCGCAAATCCACCAGCTGCAAAAAATATTTTACTCTCGTGCGCGCGCGTCAATGTCAGAGAATTCTCTCATGCACTACAAATATAATAATGCACGTATGCTGCTCTAAGTGCATAATAGTTGTCGTTGTCGTCGTCATCGCGAGGTCGTTCCTTTTTTTCTTTTTTTTGTTATTACTTTTGTAACACTTCCAACTTTTGTTCTCTAGCTCTCGCTGCTACTGTTGCTACTGTGCCGCGCCGCCGCCCTCTAGGCTGCTGCCCTGGTTCGTGAAAAATTAAATCTCCCGAGCGACCTTCGATTCCCTTACTCATCGTGCCGCGCCGCGTTTCTATTTCCAGAATTTCTTCTCCCTCGGAGAACACGCCTCCGCAGAGTGCATATGTGTATACGCTTCATCCCTCGCGAATATTACGTGCGAGATCAATTTCGCCGCTTTTCAGAGTCTCTCTCTTTATATGTATGTTTTCCAACGCACAGGCGCTCGGGTATGATATTGCTATGTAATGGTCATGTCCAGAATGCGGAGCTTGGCGCGCGCGTATAGTAGTAGTGGTAGTATACACCGCGTAAAGCCCGAAAGCTATACCAGACAATGAAAACCTGTATCATGTTGGCTTGTATACACATATGGCCGACTTGACCTGGAAAAGTCCGTTATATATCGTTGCGGGGAAAATGCGCGCTTTTCACGAGGGAAAGAAAGACTGAAAATACATCAACCTGCGAGATGTCGTGCCACGCATATATTGCACCCACACACACACATGTGGACGCCCGCCAGTCGTGTAGTAATATTCGACTCGAGGTGTAGGAAAAAAAAAGACTGGTTGTAAAAATAAAAACGCATCTCTCTGACATCGAAGCATGTAACGCGCGTAAAAACAAGTTGTCGAGGTGTACGGCGGTGTGTAAGCTGGTTGAATAAAAAAAACAGAGTAAGAAAAAAAAGGGTCTATGTTTTTTTTTTTTATATTCGCAACGTGCGGTAGTAGCTTCGACGCACGAAACGCTGATCCAGCAGTAGCAGCAGCAAAGCACAAGCGGCCGCCGCGCACGTACCAAACGAGGAAGCTATATACACGATTTTGTCCCAAATATAACATTTAATTTCATTGCCAATGGAATAAAAAAGAGAGAGAGAGAGAGAAGAAAGAAGAAGAAGAAGAAAATAAAAAGGAAGAGAGAGATTATTTGCGCGCCCAGTGGCGTATCAGACTATCGTACTATATAGGCACCGATATAAATGCTTAAACTGCATTTGCTGCGGATCGTGCTCGGGCGTACTTTTGCAGATAAAGTGTATCATATACGTGCTACACGATATATGTATATAGTAAAACGATAGAAGGAGAGCTTCTCTCTCGTAGTTATTTATTCGAATCGCGCAACGATTTCTCTAACGAGCTCTAATGAAGAATCAATGGTAATCCAATGCCAGTCGACCCTGCCTTACTCCAACTCTCGCCGCGGCTCTCTCTCTTTCCCAGCTCTACTGCTGCCGTACTTGATAAATTCTCTCGAGCGAGCGAGCGTTGATAAGTCAAGGATGCAACTGACTCTGATATAGTCACATAGATAGTAGTAACAGCAGTAGTAGCAGCAGCCACAGCAGCAGAGAGCAACTCAATTAAAAAGTCATGCCAAAATGAATAAAGAAACGAGAGCTTGCGAGCTTTCGCGCGCATGCACGGGAATCTCGTTTATATATTAAATGTATGAAATCTTGATATATAGACATCCGCAGAGCTCGCGCAAGCAAGAGAATCCAGAGAGAAGAGGACTCGAGCTGTACTTTTGCCCGATGCGAAGACACGGTCATCTTTGCTTGCTTATACCGAGCTTGCAGAGCGAGCTTGCGCTAGTCTGGCGCGCGCTTATATTCCCCCATGCCAACGCCGTCTAGTGTATATAGCCTCTCTCTAGCGTAGTATATACAACACTACTCAACTTTGCTCATCTGTTAAAGAGCTGCATCTCCGAGAGTGCTTCGCTGCGAAACACATTACACACGCGCGCGCGCCGCCGCCGCCGCCACCGCCGCTGCTGCTGCCGCCGCCGAGAGAGAGGCTCTGTATATTCTATAGCACCTAGCCTGAAGTATAAGGTCGTTCGAGGCGGTACATACACTGTTATACTATGCGTATATATACGTCAGAGAGTCTGCGGTGTTGCATCCTATATGCACATAATATACACATCAAAGCTGCAGCACATAGCTGTACGCGCGCGCGCGCGCGAGAAAGAGAGACGCAAAGAGCCGTATGAGTTTTTTACTGCTGCTGCTGCTACCGAGAGCTTGCGCGCGTGCAGTACACCAGCCAGCCAACGAGAGAGAGAGGCTTTCTTTACCCTTTTGCGCACTCCCTTTTTTTACTCTCTTTTTCCTTTTTTTACTCCACTTATATGCCTTATAGCACGTTTATTCTCTCAGGCATATGGGCATCACACACACCCTCACACACACATTTGCCGGCATAAGAAAAGAGAAGAAAGATTCACAATCATTCGGGGTGTGCAGAGCTACTACGGCGTTTTTCCTCTCTTTCTCTCGCTCACTTTCATATTTGTGTGCAAAATAGTCGAGTTCAGCTCTGTGCTGTGTGTGCCCGCGCGTGCTTATACGTTCGTACGAATCCCTCGTTCGTACATATGTATATAACTATATGGCTGAATATTGTAATCGCTTTTAACGAGCAACGGCTAACTCTGTGCACTGTGTGCACACGCAGTAGTCTCTGCTCACTGTACGTGGCTGTACGTGTGTGCTGCGCACGTCATGTATCCGCCCGTGTTCGCGGTGCACACACACGTACGCTTTTTTTTTGCTCCTACCTGCCACTGTGTACTCGTTTTATGTATGGATCGACCCCTAGAGATGGCATTAATGCTTCGTGTGTGCGAGACCATGGTCGTGGCCCGTGACCGGGGCCAAGCCTCTCGGCTCGTTTCAGCTCTTTTTTTTTCTTCCTTTTCGTTTAGTTTTCTTTTTTTTTTTTTATACCCGTTGACAAATAAGGCATGATTTATAAAAATGCATTTTGTCAACGACAAACCTCTGCCGTACGATCAATTCTTTTGCCGCAGCTGTTACTGCATGTCGCCGTTGCTGCCGCACGAGCCACGAGCCGAGGGAAAAGTTTTGCACACTTCGAATAACAAAGATCATAAACAAAAGAGAGAGAGAGAGAGGAAAAAAGACGAAAGGAAAAAAATTAGCGCCTCGAGCCAAAAAAGTTTATGACGTGCGCGTTATTATTTTTAATGATCGAGTAACGTAAGACAATTGATATCGATCATTCCGGCAGAGTTGCTGCTGCCGCCACTGCTGCTGCTGCTGCTGCTGCAACGCACAAGATAATAGTTAGCTAAAGAAGAGAGCGTCTCGCGGATAAATTTACGACTTCTCCGGGAGAAAATCATTAATTACTCGCCCGCCTCTGGGCCACGCTGCTGTTCTGCAAATTATTCTAATCGCTCGCGTGTATGTGTGCGAGTTACCACACGAACGCAGAGTGAGAGGCACGGGGAGGCGGCGCTCCTTCTCGCAGTAGTCTCTCTATCTTCTTTACGGCTTCATCAAATTCCCAACGAAGCATTATCTCCTCCAGTGGCGCTTGACTGTCTGTGCTGCTGCTGCTGCTGCTCCTGTGTGACGCTGCTACTACCGCTACACCACTAGCTGCAATCGATAAGCCAAAAACAACATCATTTCCGTCCTTGATATCCTTGTCGCGGTCATTATATACTAGAGAGAGGAAAGGAGCTGTGCACGTGGGAGAGATGGTTGGCTGCTTTAGAGGAGCAGCAGCCTCGGCAGTAGTGTGTGTGTACATATGTAGCACAGAGATGTCAATTGAGCCCATGGCCTACAAGGCGTACGAGCGTCGTATATAGCATACATATGTAGGTATATGTAGCAGCAGCAGTAGCACAGGACGTGGCTTACCAAACTTCCACATAGGCTGCATGTGGAGCAACGAATAGATGAATACACGTATATACCGCTATGCAGAGAGAGAGAGAGAGAGAGAGCAGCAGTAGCAGCAGAGATCTGTGCTCTGTGTAGGTGGGTGGGTGTGTGTGGGGGTGTAAGGGAGGTAAGTCATGAGACGCCCTAGCAGCAGCAGCAGCATAGCAGCGTTGGCGCGCAGAGTACGCGCAGCACTCGCAAAGAGGAAGAGAGAGAGAGAGAGAGCGAGCTATATACGAGGGAGGGAAAGTGGAAACGTATATTCTGCGCGTGATTCGAGTTTGCGCTCTCGGAGCCTGGCTCTGGTGGTGCAGCTGCAGCAGCAGCAGCAGCAGGCAGCAGCAGAGAGGAGGCTTTAGAGCCGGGCGGCGCTGGATGTGGCACTAGTCGTTAACGGGTGCTCGCGCAAGTCGATACCAGTAGAGACAGAGCTGTGCTGCTGCCGCCACCACCACC
Organism: Trichogramma dendrolimi; assembly: GCA_034770305.1. Taxonomy (NCBI): domain Eukaryota; kingdom Metazoa; phylum Arthropoda; class Insecta; order Hymenoptera; family Trichogrammatidae; genus Trichogramma; species Trichogramma dendrolimi. The sequence continues at coordinate 779,787 of JAPMIB010000007.1, read as the reverse complement.
AGCAGCGACGACGAGCGAGAGCAGTGCATGTGTCGTGGCCCTCCCGCGCGCATATACATGTGTGTGGTGTGTGTGTGGGGAGTGAGAGTGAGTGTGTGTGAGCGTGTGCGTGCAGGCAGGCAGGCAGGCAGCGAGGCAGCAGTCGACGTCGTGTCGGTGTGAGGGTGCACACAGAGCCTTTCCCCCCTTGCAGAGTTGTTCTTTTACTCGCTTGCACCGCCACCACACCACTACTACCACTACCATCACCACCACGCCGCTACTGCTACTACTACTACTGACTCCGTTGCTGCTACTGCTACTGCTGCTGCTGCTGCCGTGTGCCTAATTTAATAAAGTTCGGCGACGACGCACTCGACACGCATCGAGGCAGTCGATTCCGAAAGGGAAAAAAAATTCCGACGAGCCCTGCAGAGCAGCATCGGCGGCATAAAGTAGAGCTTGTCATCGGCTGCGGGGGTGCGGCGGGGAGGCCGCCACTAACGTCGTTTCAAAGCTCCTCGAGCCTCTTCTCTCGCTCATCATTTTATACATCGCGAGCACAAGCGATTCCGGCTACGGGGGGTGTATACCACTGATACTAGGCCAGTAGGATATATATAATATATATACGCATTTGCAGCTGTGTACTGTCGCGCGCGCCTGTGTATGTATACCGAGCGGAGCGCGACTCTCTCTCTCTCTCCCTGTGTTATATAGGGGGGTGAACGACAGAGTGTCCTGCGCGCCAGCTACGCCCAGGATCAGCAGCAGCAGCGGCAGCAGGAGAGGCACCGCCGCCGCTAAGCGACTGAACCTCTGCCACCTATAGATATATATATTATTATCAGGCGTTCGCTCGCTCTCGCTTCGCGCGCTCGTGTTGGCAGCGCGCAAGAGGAGGGTAAGAGAGAGAGAAGAGAGAGAGGAGAGAGAGAGAAAAAGAAGAGAGCAATTTCTGCACTTCTTCCTTTCCTCTTCTGCTCTTTTTAGCGGGAAGAGGAAAACTACTCGAGGAAGATTTTTTTTTACTCTGCAACTCGACGCACGCCTCGCCTTCGGGACTCGTCCGCGCGTCTTTCTCGACTAAACTAGTGCATCTCTGTTATATACTTTACACAACGACGAAGGATACAGTGCAGTATCGCGACCTATGGTGCGTCCCTGTGTGACAATCGCTGCTCGCTGGCGGCGGCCTCGCTGACAAGCAGCAGCTGCGGTGCAGTACGCCAAGAAGGAAGAAGGAGTGCAAAACAGCTCATCGGGGACAAGTCGATGTTGTTGTAGCCCCGCGTGGATTATCCCGTCGATGTGTGGGTGAGTGTGCGTGGCGGTGTTCGTGTGACGACAACAAAAAAAGAAAAACATAAACAAAAAAAAGTAAGGTGCTATCCCAGAACTGTGCTATTGCTGTAATAGCTGCTGCTACACACGCACACCATTCAAGCACACCTCTACGAATCGCACGTGTGCCTCGATCCGAAGCGGAGTAGATCCGCGCCACCTTCGTGTCAAAAACAACAAAATAAATAAACAAAAATGGCCTGGGGATACTGGAGCGCCACTTCGGTCGACCGGGGCCGCTCGCCCAGGCGCGACAAGGAGCGTCACGCGGCCGGCATACAGTACCAGCAGCACCAGCAGCCCGCCGCACCGGTGCAGCACCAAAGCCGCGAGCAACAGCAGCAGCAGGAGCTCCAGCAGCACCTGCTGCAGGTCAAGGCGGACGTCGAGGAGCAGCCCCAGAGTCTGCAGCAGCTGCAGCAGCAAGCCGCGGCCATCGCCGCCGCCACAGCAGCCGCTCAGCCGAGCAATCAGCAGCAGTCGAGCCAACAACAGATGCAGGCCGAGCCCTCGAGGGCCTCCACGGCGGGCGTAAGCTTCAATCCGGATCTGCCCTCGGGCGGCGGTCCCACGATACCGCAGATCAAGGCCGAGTTGGCCGCGGCGGCCGAGTGCTTCGACGAGACCTGCAATCGCATGTCCCAGGGCGGCTCGTTCTACTCGTACCTGGCGGGCAGCACCAGCGGCTCCCGCAGTCGTCTGATCGACCAGATCGGCGGCGGTGGGCCGTCGGCGCATCTGCCTCGAGCCTCGGCCGCCTCGAATTATCCGCCGCCCTCGCCGCCCGGTGACGAGAGCGACTCGGTGGACTACGAGCAGCCTCGTCACCACTTCTCCGCCTCGTTTCCCTACAACATGAACTACATGCACCACGACGAGCCGAGCAGCCTGATACACACGTCGTCGCGGATGCGCCTGATACGCGACGACGACGACATCATCGACGGCCTGTCGGACTTCGAGCTCGAGGACATCACACCTGTGGATCCGTACACGTCGCGGCTGCACCACGACACCTATCCCCGAATGCCCAGCGCCGGCGGCATCGGCGGCGGTCTCGGCGGCGGATGCAAGTTTCACGGCTACGCGCCCTACAACAGGCTGCCGTCGCAGCAGCCCCAACACGAGCCCGCCGCGCCTACCTCGAGGTCGATGCCGTCGATGGGGCCGGCCCGAGACAGACACGATAGTCATCATCACGGCAGCGGTCATCGGGATCGACATCATCACGAGAGGGAACGAGAACGGGAACGAGAGCGAGAACGGGAACGAGAAAGGGAGCATCATCCGCCGCCTTCGGCCTCGTCGGACTCGCAGTTCTGGTTCGACGACATCAATTGGGGTGAGCCTCGATTCTGTAAGCCTTTTATAAGCCACCGATACGTACACACACGTACACAGGCGCGTATTACACAACTTAATTATTACAACAATAATGGACGTATTGCCGAGAGCTAGAAGGGCGCATCCACGGAGAGATGCTGCTGTAACGCGGAGAAGCTTGAATTATGATGCATGATAAGAGCAGAGCCGGAGCGAGTTTCCGAGTTATATATTGGCTAATGTTAGGGTTTGCTTCTCTCTGATGTTGGGGCTATTAAATCGACAGCTTATTGAGATTGATCTCGAGCTCTCTCTCTCTCTCCTCCCGGCTTATTATTAGATTTTCCGATAGATGAGCCACGAGATATACCTGTGAGCTGCACCTCTGCTACTGAGCTGCTGCTACAGCCTATCTCCGCTCTTATGCACCTATCTTCGATTTATAGGTATATATCTGGAAAGCACAGGTGGCTTTTATGAATCGACGCGCTGTCGCGCGCGCGCGGCGAGCTTTAAAATAGCGTATTTTTGTTTATAGCGCGCTGAATTTTCTACACACAAAGCTCGAGCTCGTTTCGCTTAGCCACCAGCGCCGCACCAGCTTCGAGGTATAGCAAAATATTTTCGTTGTTATATCGCGAAAAACGAGGTATAACAGGGTAGATATTATAACCGATATCGCAGCCTCCGCCTGCTTATATGTCGTTATTCGTGTTATCCTATTTTCGAATAACAGAGTATACGATATCGCGTATCGTGCTGTATCCGGTACTATAGTAAATTTTTTAGTTTTATAACGAAGTGGCTAATCCAAGCTAATCGTTCGCCCATCGTTGTGTTCCGCCGCCATCGAGTGGTCAGAGAGTCGAGTGAGAGAAAGAGATCGAAATGGAAGCTCGCCCGTATATAGTTTTGTACGAGTTTGTGTGTTTATATAGGTATATCGTATTAGCTCTCTCGCGCTACTCTGCCTCTCTCTCGTCCTCTCTCTCTCTCTTTCTTTCTCTCTATTATATATCCGATGAAATTCAACTCTATTGAGTAAAGAAATGCTGCGAGCGTTCACGTAAATGCATATACACACACACACATTGGTATGTGTATACTTTTCTTCGAGAAGCTCGAGTCAGAGTTTTGCGTTTCCTGTTCACGATCGTATTTTAAGAATCCAATATCAATCGGAGTAAAAGGGTACCGATGCATACGAATCAGGACCTCGACGTCGTCGTCGTCGTCGTCGTCGTCGTCGTCGTCGTAGTCGTAGTCGCGATTCGTCGACGAAAATAAGTTTATAAATGACACAAAGCGAGCACGTAGGCAGTGCCGCTGCTGCCAGGCAAAGCGTGTTCATTACTGCGAGAGCTCGTTATAAATGTAAAAAGGGGAAGAAAAAAAGAAAGAAATGTATGAAACATTATTTTTCGCTTTGACACGGGCGAGCGAATAAATTCGCGCGCGAGCGCTGCTGCGCACTTTATAGGTTCAATTGAACGACCAATTGACGCGAAATTAGCAAACGAAACGCAATAATGTACCGTAGACTCGGCGAGCACCGGCATTTTCCCTCCCTCTCGGCTCAAATTTTATACATGCCTTCCCGTCGAGACAAAAATGTTCATGCTCAAAGATCGAACACACATACCAACTTACGCTCTTATCCCGCTCCGATTACCTAATCAATTGTATATATCTTTCCCGGCAGCAGTAGCAGCAGTGTTTCTTTGCAGAGTTGAACGATTTTACTTTCGCATGATTAATTTCTCGGGCGAATTATTTTCCCTATACTTGCCGCGAGCGTATAGGTAAAGGCGGCTTTAATATATATCGGCTGTACGCGAACCGAGCTCGATTCGTATAATATAGCTCTCGTTCGCTCGCTCGCTCGCTGTGTGCAGGGGTGAACTGCTGAGCTTGTGGATAATTTAGCCCTCCCGCGAAATCGATCTAGAAAGTGTGTGTAAGATAAATTTTAAGTTTCGTCTACTTTCAAAGAGAGCTAGCTGGCTCTACCCCGTGCGTATATATACGTACGAGCTTTTATACACTGCCGCCGCCTGAGTCAAGTGCTACGTACATTGATTTTCCTTCAAAGCTTTCGAATTTTGCGAATTACGAAAAGGGATGAAAATAAAAAAGTAGAGAGAAAAATAAAAAGGAAACTCGTGTGTGTGTATATGTAGCTCGTGTGAATGTATGTAATGTAAGGCGAGAAGAATCGAGAAAATTTCGCGGCATTACACGAAAGCTCAGAGCTCGGAACCATATTGATTTCTTTATCAAAATAAGCTCGTCTCTTCTCCTTCGAGCTCGCTCCCGAGCCAACATGAAACTTGAATCCTGCTTCGTATGTGCGACTAGAGTATGTGTGCAGAAATATCTTTGACTCGATCTCTATTTCCCGCTTTCTCTCTCTCTCTCTCTCTCTCTGGCATCGACGCGTTCAAAATCAGATTTGCTTTTAAATATCTTGTTCTATGTGTGTTGCGCGCACTCCTCAAGCGGCTCTTCCCCGCGGCGGGTGAGAGAGATTGCGTAATTGTTATGTTCGCTCGAACGTTTGTATATAAAAATTAATCAAGCGTAAATCTCCTTTACGCGTGAGTACTCGTTGTGTGCGTGTACACGTTTGTGTCCCTCACTTACCATCTTTCACTTGCTCGCTCCAGCTAAAAGTGCAACTACGTATTAATAATGTAGTATTGGTTTCCGCGTGCGCGTGCGGCGCGTATGTATGTACGCGCGATACAGCGATACGGTGTGCGGTGTCATTAACCGTAACTTACGGAACATTGCACTTATGTAACTCTCACGCGTGTGTGTAATATATATATATATATATATATACGTGTACACATATAGGCGTGTCGTCGTCGTCGTACTGCAAGTGCATGCGTATACGAGCAGTGTGCGCGCATAGAGAAGTTCATGTAGGTCAGCCAGTAGTACGAGCCAACCGAAAGAGAGAGAGAGAGCAGAGCAGAGAGCAGAGAGCAGTATACGATTTGCGGAGAGGGAAGAAGAAAACAGGCGACTTTTCGCTGACTTTGTTACAAACTGCTTGATTAAAAGGCCACACACATACAGCAGACGTACCCACACACGATGCTGCACATATTGAGCAGCAAACTTATACGCATTATTGAGCAGCGCCGCTGATGCGAGCAAACGGCGCCTAGCGATTGACCATTATATTATTTATCGCGCGGGCTCGTGGCGGCCATACATGAGAATTGTTTTTCTTGAAAAGTCTGGTTTAATCTCGATATCCCGAGCTACTGCTGCTGCTGCTACTGATCTCAAGCGGAGCGAAAAATATACACGCAATTGACGTATATCGCCTAGCGCACAGCCTCGCGGCAATATTCGTCCTCGATATATACGAGGCTCTCGAAAAACTACTTCCTCGTCGATCTATTTCCATCTTTGATAACGATCGCTCCGACATTATATAAAAATACAAAAAAAAAAAATATAGATTCCGTTTGTGCTAAAAACTTGGCTCGGTGGCAATTGCAATTCGGCGAATCGAAGATACACGACGACTCTGTTGGATCGAAGGTCAGGTCGATGTGTATGCATGCACATGCTACGTATGTATGCATGTATGTGCCGACGATTGTCTCGCCTCTCTTTGAAGTATTACACGTCGTCGGGGTATGTGTACGTATATATACTCGTAGCACAAGTGAAACAGCTCGTTCTCATGCACAGATGCATATTTTACGATATCGCGTATACGTAAGTGTGTTTGAAATTGTGATAAAGTAGAGAGATCACGACATCTTTCAACCTACATTTAACAATCGATTCGCTTCGAATGTAGAGACTCGACTCGAGCAAAAAATTTTCGACATTATTACCGCACGCCCTAAAAGCGGCAGCTGGGCTGCTATCGTGTAAAAGTCGCGATGCACGGACGATGACGAAGACGACGACATTGGGGGTGGTGCGACTCAAAGGCGCACACGAGGCACACTACAGCTCGTTGTGTGTTGTGTGTAGGCACAAGCGGCGCGGCGCGTCGTATCGTGTCATCTCTGCGAAAGTTAGGCTGAGTCGTGCCATTATACGCAATGGATGTGCGGTATAAATTTAGATTAATCTAGCGGGAAAGGAGTAAAGCGTGCGTCGCGAGCACGAGACGCCCAACGGAGCTTCATTTTCGTCTCGTCGACTACTTACACTGCAACACACCACCTACACACCCCCCCCCCCCCCCCGCAGCGGCGGCGGGCCCGAGACTGCTGCTGCAGTACGTGCAGTTCTGCTGTAACTGTATGCACACACTTTGCGCGCGTGTACACACATACATTTAGTCAAAGTCGATGTTTTTGTGTGTGTGTATATAGGCAAAACTTAGGCATATACACAAGTTCCTCCTATGCGTGTACGTGTGTATACAGTATAAACGCGTGTGTCGTCGATGTTAATTATGATACTGCACAGTATGGGGGGGAGGAAGGGAAGGTTAAAGCGTGTGGCGCGCGAGCGAGCGAGCGAACGGGGGAGCAAATTGCGTCAAGTTTGTAAGTAAATTTAATGAAACTCGTTATTTATCGTGATTCTTTTTCAAGTGTTTCGTAATGTATACCGCCACGACAGAGAGAGAGAGAGACACATATATAAACACATCCTCCTCTACCTCCTACTCCCCCGCACACATGCGGCACACGAGTAGGTATAAGGAAAAGTGTATATAATATACGCGCGCACATGAAAGTGGAGCTTTTGTGACAATTTTTCTAAAGCCGCGCGCGTATGAAGTACGTGCAGCTGTTATGAAATATATCTACACACACACACACATACACACACCCGCACCGTGCCGAGAGGTCGGGATTTTTTTTCTTTCTTTTTTTTTTCTTTTGCTCGTATAATTATGCAGTAATGTATATAACGCACGATAGCGCGCGCCGGGGTCTCTGCCGCGCGACTATTAGCATTTGCGCTGCCGCGGCGCACACGTTGTAAAGCACTTATACACGCATACACACGCACGTATGTATAACATACATACACACATACACACATCAAGTTGAATCGATATAACATTGTGAAATGCGCGAGGTTATTGACTTATGTCTGGCTTATATAAAAATGAGCATTTAACATGGATGTGTTTTTATACGTATACACACGAAGCGAATCAAAAAAGCGCGCGTTTGATTATTCTCATGATTTTTTTTTCTCAGCGCGATTCAGAGCTTTCTATCGGAAAATCGAACTGCACCATGCTTAACGTTCGATTACGCGTTTGTGCAATTTGCTGTAATTTTTTTTCTAGCTCTTCTCCCCCTTTGCGATCTGCACGCGCCGCGGCGCTGCTTCTGCTCTCGACGCGAGGAGGAGCTTACTTACCTCTTTTTTGCCTCTCTCGGGCTAAATCAGCTTGATTCAGTCGTCGTTCAACACGATAGAGACTGTATAAGGTAGTAGAACGTTAACTGCACTGTGTTGCGGTGCAGTAGTGGCAGCAGCTAGTAGCAGCCGCCGCCGCCTACATAGCTTTTCTCTCTTTCTCTCTCTGTGCAGCTTCTTCTTGACGAGCGAATAAAAACCGAACAAAAAAGATGAAGTTGAGGAAAAAAAGGAAAGATAAAAGAAGTAAAAGAAAAGCTGTACACACACACGTACGTGCACGCACACTGCAGACGATAGTAAATGTGCGCGAGTAAGAAGATAAATAAAATTACCTCCAAGTTCGCAAAATCCCATCTCAAAGCTCGCTCGCATTTCTCTTCCTCGGCTTCGGAGCCTTCCTCTCTCTCTCTCTCTCTCTCTCTCTCTTCTGTCTTCATAGCTCGCCAGTTATAGGTTCATTTAGCTCTCCGGGAGGGTAATACATACATAGATATATCTATATACACACGCGAAGCGCATATAGACAGACGCACACATATACGGTCGCGAGGGTGGGGTAGTATAGCGTTAGCGCGCGTGGAAGTCGGAAATTTCTCTCTTTTCTCCGCAAGTATAACACGAGATAGTCTCTCTCTTGAGAGAGATAGATTCAGTGCTGTATATATAAACGTATATATATACACGGGTATATCTATAGACGCGCAGCGCAGCAGCCGCCATCCGCCCGCTCGCGCGCGCGCGCGAACGCGCTCCGTGTGTGTATATATATGTACTCTGTGTGCCAGTGGCCTGGCACTTGGGTGTAAAATTCAATAAAACGCTTTTGCGATGCCACCGTACACAAACACCGCTGCCGCCGACTAACGTCTGTGTCTATGCAAGCGCGGGTAGCATACATGTATATAAAACACGCGAATGGGTGTTGGTGGCACACACAGTGAGAGAGAGAGAGAGAGAACCGAAAGCTAGAGAGGATGTGGCAGGCCAGGCAATAGCACGTGCAAACGCTGCGATGAGAATATCGAATGTTTGTTCGCTACTACTACTGCTGCTGCTTCTACTACTCTGGTGAAGGATGTTGCCAGAGAATATTTATTCACCTTGTAGTTACATACAGCTCTACTCTGCCGAGCTGCTACTGCTGCTACTGCTGCTACTGCTGCTGTTGTACGTGTTATTTCGTCGGATGAAGTTCTGGCTCCCCGTCTTTCTCTCGCTCACTTAGTCAGTCTATATACGCCTAACAGAAGCTCGCACAGCTCCTCTGTATAGCTATACATCGGGATATATAGGTAAGGACTCTGATATTTCAGTTTTGCTCTTCGTGTTGCGAAGCAGCAGCACCGGCAGCCTCCACACGTACGGTATATCTATCTATAGGTATACAATAAATAGATACATACTCCGATCAAGCGGAAGATCGAGATTTTTCATCCCTGAGCTCCTCGCTTTAACTCAGCGGCAGCGGCAGCTTGCTTGCTCCTGCACTTGCGGAATTGATATCCGAATTGTTGGCAGGCAATTATACGTAGCAGTTTTACTATACACATAGTTTCGATGCTTTCCAATTAACTAATGTTTACGACGAGAAGTAGCGGTGTATACCCCCGGCTTAATATTATACACGTTCGTCGCGAAATTAAATTTATCGAGTGTGTATTATAGTGCGCTCGCATGTTTATAATACGCTGGTGGCGCGAAATTATGCACGAGCTCGGAAAAATATAATGAATACATTTCTCTCTCTCTCTCTCTCTCTCTCTCTCGCTCTACCTCCCTTGATTGTAAATTAAAAGCAAATAATTAGCACGCAATGAATTTTCATTTGTGTAATCAACGTGTCTTTATAATGCTCGCGCGACGCGACGAGAGCCACCGCCGCCACCGGCTTCAGGCCATTTTATATGTGTGTGTGTGTGTGTGTGATGATGTATATAACTGAGCTGCGAGGGCGCGCTCGGGAAAAGCGCAAAAATTAAAATGAAAATTACTTACACAGGGACCAATCTGCTGACTGCACACTGCTTCTGCTGCTGCTGGCGTGTCGTGGTACAATTTGTCGATTCGAAAAAAAGCGAGAGAGGGAGAGAGAGAGAAAAAAAAAATAAAAAGAAAAGTCTCGCAGCCGCAAGAGTAGTTTTTATTTTTCTTTTGTGCGCCACTTTTTCCCGCAGCGGCTATTCATCATAAAAGCGCGGGGGCTGATATATAACGTGTAATGCAATATAAAAATATATAATGTATTATGCAGATCTTTATGCGCTACATGTATATATACTCGAGTCTGTTTGCGTGGGTGTGGGTACGTAGGTATATGCGAAGATGCGACACGACACTGGAAGCAGCAGCAGCAGTAATAACGTCGCGAATTGTAGCAATGCATATATATAGCAGAAGCAGTAGCGGCCACACACCTGCTCTATTCGTGTGTCGCGTTCGTAAGTGTGTCTGGCAGTACACCGTATATATATATCTATAATATCGAGCTTGCATACGTGTGCTCGTACATGTGAAAGCACGAATGCAGGTCAGTGTAGCAGCACTACTGCTGCTTGCTGCTGCCTCCCCCGTCCCCCTTCGTACTCTTGCCTCTTGTTGCAGTAGCAGCAGCAGCAGCAACAATAACAGCAGCAAGGTACAGAGCAAAACGCGCGAGCGGGCGAGCTTTCTCCTCTTGCGTTTGGCACAACTACTGCTGCCGCTACTACTATATTCACCTACTGAGCCGTTGTCGTCGTTGTGTGCATTGTTGTCTCGTACTGCCTATTCCCGTGTAGCACATTTGTGTGTGCACACACGAACATAGAACGCGTGTGCAAACCCGGAGTCCGTTGTTCGTGCCCATGTGTGTACAACGGGCGTCCCAATTTCTTTTTGCCTCTCCGCCTCCATCCTTCTTTCTCTGATTCCATTTCGCCGGATTCCGGGGATGATTTAAGTAGTTTTCGGTCTCGCGCGATGAAAGTTACATTTTCTCCTCTCGCTCTGAAAAGAGCTAGGCGCGCCAGAAACAGCAGCAGCCTCCGCGCTCATCTCTCGACGAGTTCGCGCGCGCGTCGGAGTTTTAGACTCGCGCGTCGTGTACACTCAAGCAAATCATTTATTAATGTGATATTGTGTGCCCCAGCGGCGGAAGCAGCGGCGCAGCAACCGCGCACGCCACTACTACTACTACTACTACTACCTCGCGCTACAACCTATATATCGCAGCCCGCAGAAAACTTTTAATTATAATAATGCTTCTTGCGAGGCTGACGGGCAGCCGCCAGCGCAGCAGCAGAACCGCCGTATAGTACCTACGTACCGTCGTGAAAATTTACATTTTCTCCTTGACGACGGAACAATTTTGTTTTTCAAAGCGACAATGTTTTTTTTCTCCCTTTTTCCTTTTGTGTGTGTGTGTGTGTGTGTGTGTGCGTGTTACTTCTGTTCGCGTGGCGCGGGTGGTTTGTGTGCGCTTGCGAGGCTTGTGTATATAGGTAGTCGCGAGCTTGCGCGACGCAAAACTTGAGTATAATGCATGTGCGCGAATATAAGGCAGAAGCAGCTCGCGACGGATCTCGACGACGACGACAGTTAGGTGAAAGCTCCGCAGAGCTACGTATTATTATTATTATTATATATGCATAATGGGCCGGATTTATAATTTACGTTTTCTCACGCTCGTCACAGCTTTCCGCAAAATAGCTGAAATATAATGCTTGTACATTCGCAAGTTCGCGAGCATGTATTAATAGGTATTGTATTTAACGAAATTTAACGATTAAAGAGAAACATTTAGCACTTGGAGTCGTCGCGAACTAAGCTTCCCTCCCTCTCTCTTCATGGATCATTATAAGCAGACGAATGAATATTGCACCCGCGAAACATCGCGTGTGTTTAGTAGTAGCGGCAAATATGGCTATATAGGCCTATATGGAAGGGGCGAATTCATTATATATATTCGCGCGCGCATATTCGTGTGCTCAGCTCGCGGGTGCAATTGATTTAGCGCAGCTCGACTTGTTTCTCTCTCTCGGTATTATGACCTGCTAGTTGATGCTTGTCGCTCGCATATGTGTATGTATGTATGTATGTATGCCGCCGCACGTTATTTGCTCTATATACGCTATATATCTATATGAACGCGCGCGGGCGGCCGTTATAATTGCCATTGTTATTATGACGCGTAATAAATATAACGTTCCAGGCGCGGCCACCGGGCTACTGCTGCTGCTGCTGCCGCTGCTCTATAGTGTGTGCAACACAGCAGCATAATTATGCCTCGCGTTGTATATAATACGTACCCAGCGCGTGCGAAAATTCGAGCCGATTCGTCGTTGTCGTCGTCGTCGTCGTCGTCGCAGCTTTGATCAAATTATTATATAAAAGCGAAAGCACGAGAAAAATATTATATATCAATTTAACCCGCTTGCACGGCAGGCGGGTTAAAAGCTATAAATAAATGATTAAATGAAGGAAGGACCAGAGTCTGCAGGGGAAATATAAGGGGTTTAAAGTCGTATACGAGTTATAATTCCGTGTGTTATTGTATACAGGGCTATGTTTTGCCTTGCGAGCAGTCAAAGGTATATACGCGCGCAGAAGCACGCATGTATATAACATTTATGTGTATGTGTGTGTGTGTGTGTGCGTGTATGAATGTGCGTGGTGCACTCCCGAGTTAATGCGCACTTGTACTTCATTTAATCGCTTGCTTAATGCATAATTTAGACCAGACTTTCGGGGCTGCATATATACGCAGACACACGAACACATGCACACGTGTGCAGCGCTGTATATATGCACATTACGAGTATACGGGACCTATATATGTGCGCGCCGAGAAACAATCACCGGCGTACATATATTCGGCTTACAGGTGCCGCTTGGACCTCCTCGACTCGACTCGACTGCTGTACATTCGGTGCCCGAGCCTCGCGCGCGCCTGGTAATAAAGCGATTAGCCCGATGGATTTACAAGTTGCCAAATAACTTGCTGGCTCTGCTGTTGCTACCATTGCTGCGAGGCTTGGCCTTATAACACCAATCTCCCTGGCTGCAGCACTGGTTGGCCCCCCCAGCTCGCGCACGCCGATGTACACGACAAATCTTAGGTATTACCGTTGCGCACGCGACGTGTACACACGTAGTACACTTCCGGCCGTATCTTGGCTCGGCGCTGTACTGAGCGAACGAGTGAACGAGCTCGGGCCGTTGCTTATCCTTGATTTGAAAAGTGATCGGAGAGAGAGAAGAGCTTGCGTATAAAAGAGAGGGGGAGGATAAAACGAGCAGCAGCAGCGAGAAAAAAAGTGCTTCGCAACAAAGACACCGTTGCGAGCTTGCAATTGCACGACTGGAAAAGCTTTGTGCGCGTCGTGGAGCTTGCGACGAGACATCCTCCCCGCCCGAGCTTGTTCTCTCTCTTTCTCTCTGTCGCAGGAGCGAGCTAGAAAAAAAGGTAGGAGAGAGAGAGAGAGAGAGAGAGAGAGAGAAGAGAGAGAGAGAGAGATAGAAATGAAAAAGAAGCGAGAAAAATGATTGTGTACGAGTTACTTTCACCTGAGGGGTTGAAATGCGCGCGCTAGCGAGAGAGTGAGATAGACATTTTTCGGGGCAGAAAGCGTGCCGAGGAGATTGGCGCTATTCCAGCGCGATGCTCTATTGCTCCGGTTGTTTTCTTCTCTCCTACCTTTTGTGTTTCGTTCAACCCTGTATATAGTATATCGCGTTGTATCGCGAGCGCGCGCGCGAGCAACGGGCGGGGAAACGTCGAGGGCAATTACACGACTTATTCCACTCGTACGCCGCGCCATCTCAACAACTTTGTTTATGTTTTTCATTTGTCTCTTTTTTGCCTGCTCGCCTGCCTGACTGCCTTTCGTTCTACCGCTTGCCACGCGATCAATCTTCGTATTATATGTATAGGTATACCGGGAAGCTCGACTACGACGAATTTATTATAACAAACGAGTGCGATTTTTCTTTGTTAATTTTCACATACAATAATATCGTTCGCTCGCGGGTAAATAAACGTTGTTGTTTCATATATAAGCTACGATATGTACTCAAAAGCGATTATTGACTTTTGTATATATTTAATAAAAATATGCGAACAGACAAATAATGGGCGTACCATACGCACAGACACACTCGCGAAATCCAACCAATTATGGGTGGATATATCAAAGTAAAACAGTTATACGATAAGCCCGTCGAGATATGTTCTTTTGGCTGCGCGGCCCACGCGTGAGCGCACATAAAAATAATATTTGATTATCCTTTACATGTTTAACGAGACGTGAGATATGCTATAACGATATAGACATGCATGCGCGAAGCCGTGCATAGCAGCATAATTCGTTATTTCGAAATATGAAAATTGTAAAACACGAGAGCGGCGGAGACATGTATAATAATATACGAGCTTGCGCGCATAGTCCAAGGATAATCAGGTGTTTAGCTCGGGGCGCGGGCGATAAAAAAAAATAAAAAGGCAGCGGCGACGGCGTATATCGTCAAGGTCGTAAAGATTTGAAGTACGCGATAACGCGGACGAGCTACAGTGCGCAACGCGCGTGAAAATTACGAGGTGATTGGTGTTGTGTGCGCTATACGATTGATGCCATGTCCGCCACGCGTGTGTATAATACATACATGCACGTTGCACAATGCTCAAGTGCACGGCCGTATAGAGGAAGCTTGCGAGTAAGCGTGCGAATATCTATAGATATAGATTATATCTACCTGTCGACGCTTTCGTGCTGCTGCGGACACACACAAAAAAGCTCGCGCGTTCCTCTCTTCGTGAACGGGAGGACGGACACGCGCACGCGTGCACATCGCGCGACGACTGCGATCGAATCGATCCGATCGCTGGCTTGGCTCTCGGAGAGGTGCGGAGCGGGGTACAGGTAAAAATCTCTGGCCAAAAGCGCGAAAGAGAGAAAGACAGAGAGATATAAATAGCTAGCTGGTGAAGAACAAAAAATCAATTTATAGGAAAACGAAAAGCTCGCTTGGTCTGTATCAATTATGCTCGTTCGCGATAGCTAATGAAACGGTTATGTTTTATCGAAGAAAATCAAGGCGATATATATAATACAGGTAATACGAGCGAGCAAAGCGAGAGAGAAGAGAGAGAGAGAAAGAGTGAGAGAGACTTAGTAGTAGTACAGCGATCGCCTTTAGGCTTTGAGCACTTCGACACTTGCGGCCTGCTATTGGAGGGAGGGGGCGCGGTTACCGATAAAGCACATCATCGTGTACAGCTCGACACACAGAGGCACACGAGCAGAATCGATGCCGACGACGACGACCACGAGCTACTTGTCTGTGCCAATGTGTGTGTGTGCGCTGTGCATGTGGCCGTGTGTGTGTTTCTGTGAGCTAACACCGCAGACTGAGCTCTTTCCACAGCACTGATACACATGTACCCACACACGTGCACCGCGTTTGTACACCTGTGCACACACCTGCACAAACACACATACACACATCGTTAGTGGCGCGCTCGTGCACTCTATTCTATATACACACACCTTTCATCAGTTGACTTTTATTCTTCGTCGCGAGCGGCCACGTGCTTGCATATACATCTTTGCCCTTCATAAGCCGCCGCCGCTATGAAAGTGTGTGTGGTTTTAAACTTGTGCACGCGTGTGCTGCGTCGCCGCGTGTGAATATAGTTGTCGCTGATTTATGTATACTCAAGTGCGTGCACACTAGAAGAATGCATATCAGACAGTGGGGGGAAGAGCTTTACGATGCACAACTATAGCGCCAAGTTCACGGAAAAGAGTATAAGCGTCGATGAACCGTAGGTGTATTTAACCCCCAGCTGTGTGAATATTGGGATGTAACGCAAACAGCCGGAGGGGCGGCAGAACATCCATTATGGCTGACCGAATCGAGCAGATAAGCATGGGAGTAAATTAGTCAACAAAGTCAATAGTTGAAAGTCAATAGCTTGTGGCAGTTCTTTGTTGCAAATTTAAGGTTACTTTGAGTGTCCGTAAATGAATTTAAAAACAACAGTTTCGACATTCCCCATGTAATACCACCGCATTTGCGTAAAAAAACTCTTACACCGCGTTTTAAATTTCTTTAGTCACACGTTTTCTTATTAACAGTTAATTTTGGCCACATATTCCCCACATTAATCTGTTCGATTAGGCGAGCCATATTGGATTTACTGCGCCCTCCATTCGTTCACATTGCATCGCAATAGTGGAGCAGCGCGTGTGCATGCATGTCAGGAGAGAGACTGAGGCGAAAAAAAGGAAAAAAAAAAGAGTTGAAAAATAGTGAAACACATTTCGAATAAGAGCGATTGTGTGTTGCTGCTACTGCTACTGCAACTAGAAAGCGAGTGAGTGAGCGAGAGAGAAAAAAAGCGAGCTTGATTTATCGATTTTTCCCGATAGAGCGCAAGCTCGCTCGCGCTATGTTTCGCAGTATAAATATGAGTCGGCTAATATTGCGCGCATCTGCACACACACACACACACACAAACACACCCATAGCATGTAGAGCCCCATATACGATATATGGTTTTTTATTTTCACCCGCCCTCGTATCCCAGCAGTATAGCAACAGCTAGCTCAATTCCCACTATTCCGACTCGGCTCGTTAGGGTCTGTGCGTGTGTCACACGTTATACGTACTGCAGCATGAAAGAGAGATGATCAGAGCTTGCAATCCACGCGTAAAAGCTCGGAACCGCGTGCGTGTGAATTCCTCTCTGTCCCAGCTCCCCCTCCTGTACCTCCCGCGCGCGGTCAATTATTAAAGCCTGCGAAACGAGCTTCTATCTCTCGCTCGGTTTGGATCGTCGTGCAGTTATACGCGCACCTGTTAGCGCAAAGTTTGTAGTACTAGCAGTAGTATTGGTACATATAATATTATAAGCGCGCATAGGCATTGTTGTGCATTATAGCTGTGTACGAAGGGCACGTACGTGCACATACTCGCGCTAATGCCTCGCGCTTCGCAAAGAGCCCAGCTTCGAGAACTAGAGCAATAATTCATATATTGCGGAATATCATTAGTATATAGGTATAAAAGGGTTCAGTGCATGCGAGAGAGCGAGCGAGAGAAGCTGTGGAGCTAGTAGTACAAGCACACGCGTGTATAGGTGTATGCGCATTCATTGGAAAAGTTGATCATCGATAGGTTGCATTGCATTGCCGGCACAAACGATGCGACTCGACCCGACAACAATGGCCAAGATCTTGGTAGTCGCAGGTATTACATCGGCGCCGCGTGTATTAAACTACTACACGTACACGTGCATACACACATGCATAGAGCACACGAGCTCGAGTATAAGAGGGTCAACCTTCTACAACGCGGGCACTCGCTAACACGTATTACATATATACGTGTGTACGTGTTGTAGGTCTTTATACAGCTGTGTGTCTGTGTGCAATGTACGAGCACAGATAGAGCTGTGTACTCTTACGTAAAGATTTATTCCGCTCTAGGGCGGCGGGCGGCGGCGGCGGCGGCGGCGTAGAAGCGGCAGCAGCAGCAGTGAGCTTCGATCGAACAATATGATTGTAAACACTTGTTTGATAAAGGAAGCTTGTTGACTGCCACGAGACAATGATCGCGCGCGCTCGTGCATCTACATCGCGGGCTGTGCACGCGGAAGAAGAAAGAGAGAATGAGAGAAGCTCGAAAAGCGTCGACTCTCTCTCTCTATGCACGCGGGGAAGGTTAACGATTATTATTATTGTTATTATCATTATTATTATTATCATATTCGAGCGAGCTTGCGAGTTCGCTCCTCTTGCTCGCTTTAACTCCTTCGCGCCGCGTCATTTATTATACATACATACAGGAGAGCTTGTTGTTGTTCATTTATTCCAAGTGCAAAACGTCGCCCTCTTCGCGCGCACCTCGACTCGTGCAAAGAACTGCATTGTTCTCTCTTACTCTCTCACTCTGTCTCGCGAATGTCTGGAAAATTTTCGAGAATTTCTCTACGGCAAATTCCAGATTACGGTTTAGCTAGGCGCGCGCTGTACGCACGCAAAACTGTCAAGAGTAAATAGGAGCACTGGAGCGGTTACCACGCCGTTTTTTCTTTGTAAATAATATATATTATGACCGCGCGCGCGCATATTATGCGAAGTACTATACAGGCCGCCGCGCAAGAGCATCGACTAGCTTTCTCTCTCTCTCTCTCTCTCTCTCTCTCTCTCTCTCCGATCTTTACTCCTAAGTGTATGTGTGTATGTGTGTGTATGTCGACGTATTACGCGGAATTATTCTCAGAGTACTCACTATTACATACACGTGCGGTTTATGCTTGGATGAACAATTATTATCTCTCTCTCTCTCTCTCTTTGTGGGTTTTGCTAAAGCCGCTCTATAATCGTTACATTATTGCGCTTCATTTCCACGCAGACTTTCGAGCTTGTAGAGAGCTTGCAGAGAGCTTTTAATCAATTTATACGAGCCGCTCACGTCTCTCTCCTCCCTCTCTCACATTTAATATGCGCACGAATGGCTTTTTTGCCTGGAGCCAAAACGCGCGTTACTGCCGGGGTGTGCATTTATAAATTGTACTCTAGCCCGGACGCGATCAGCAGCTCCTATACACGAGATCGGACTTTGTACTATGCAGCTCTGTGCTACACACATATATCACGTAGACGTCGAAGCGAGAGGAAGCAATTACCGTTGGCAGCTATAGCCGTCCGATCTCTCTCGAGTATCGGGGCTCCTGGTGCTGCTGCTGCTTCTTCTTATTCTCCTTCTCCTTATACTTACACGCAGCTTCTATAGCTATATATTGCGTCTATGTGTGCACGTGTGTATAAGCACAAATTCGAAAATCAATAGGAGCTGCATAATAGCGGGCGCGCGCGCGAGCAAGAGGTACTACTACGTGCGAGTATGTGTGTGTGTGTGCACACGATCGTGTGCCAATGCAAATGAGCCGAGCCGAGCGGAGCAGAGTAGCGCCGGGGGCTCCTTGATGCATGGCTTACCTCATTTTCGATATTTTCTCGAGCTATAACGGAGCTGCGCGGCGCGCTGCATTAACAGCGCGCGGTATACCTATAAAGTGGCAGCGATGCACGCCGACGTTCACTCGAGTGCCATTATATACCGGGGGGCCGGGGGCGATGTATATATGTATAGACGCGGGGATCGTTTAATAGGGCCGCGAAAAGAATAATTTGTCGGAACGTTGATCGTTGGTAATGGGCGCGCGGCCACCACCACCAGCACCACCGCCAAGGCCGGCGCCACCGCGGCTGGACTGATTTATCGCGATCGTGACACGTGCTATATTGTACGAGTCCTAGCTGCTGCTCGCTGTTGCTGTTGCTGCTGTGCGTCCGATAATCCAATTTTATTATGCAATATGTATAATACGCGCCGCGGGATCACGCGGCGCAGCGATCAAATTGCTCGTGGCGCCAAAAGCTCTCCTCATATTGTGTATCGTGTACACGACGACGTACGGTGTTATACACGCGTATTAATTTCTTTGCAAGCTCGAGCGCGCTGATAGGAGCGAGGGGAAGCGATGAGGCTTGCGATCGTCAAGTTGTACGTACGTACGTATAGTCGGTGAGAAGGTATGTAAGGGGCCGAAATAAACACCTGCGTGAATTAGATCGCGTGAGCACGTGAGGGGCAACGAATCTCCATTTAGTATGTGCTTTTATTTTTATTGCTCTTACACCTCGCCTAGCGTATAGTGTGTAGCGGCAGGCAGCTACACGTGTTGTATACAGTCTAGCTTAAAGCTCACTCTTTCTCATTCTCTCTCTCTCGCTCTTGGGCTATATAGCTTCATTTGTCTTGTTAATCTTATCGTCGAGCTCATTCTCGACGAGCTAACGTACAAATACACACACATACACCTACTGTAAAAGCGTAAGTGTTGCAAATAATGTACCGTAGCATATCTTTTCGTGTATATGTGCCGCAGCTCGCTGTTAAAGCGAAAACGGGGCTCTGCAACTTCGCAGCTGCGGTATCTGTCTATCTATATATAACACAACGTATATGTCCGGAAATGACGTACTCGTCTCGGTTTTCGTCAATTTTACAATTTCAATGTATGCCGCGCACGTGCGAGCCCGAAAGCCTGAATGGTAACTCGCGCCACGGGGGGTCGTATAATATCGATCGGCACTAGTCGCGCGCGCGCTCGCGTTCAACCTAATTACACTTCGGGCAAGTTTTGCTTAGCCTGTTATACTCGCAGTCTATATGTATACTTATGGGCTCCGCTACGCCGCTGCGAACGTCAATTATCTCGTTTCGTTTGATTTTATACTCGTCCGCCCGATCGCTAGCTCGGCTCGGCTCGTTCGCTACGGCCGATCGAATTATATTTTCCTCGAGCGCGCACGATGATTTTCTTGTTCGGTGTAATTATAATAGCATCCCGTCGCCGCCGCGGGGGCCGAGTATTTAGTATCGCTTTACGTATAAATTATCGCTCGCACGAGCGTAAAGAACAAATAGCGCGCGCGGCACAGGATACGAGTCGGGCGATATTTTTCCTCAAATGAAAAATGACGGCAGAAGCGACTTTTCTCCGTTGAGCGTGTCGCCGCGGATCTATAATACATCGACTGTACTACATCGTGGTTGCGGGGCGGGTTTTAAAAAGAGTCAAAAGCGCGTGCCAAGTATGCAAGAACGGAAAAGGGAGAGAGAGAGAGAGAGAGAGACAGGAAGGAAGGAAAAAAGTTTCAGAGTATAGAGAGGATGCACGTGCGAACACATCGTCGTACATTGAGAAAGAGAGAGAGAGAAAGAGAGTAGGAGGGAGGATGGGAGAGCGAGAGGAAGGCAAAAGGCAGCGACGCGACTTTACTACGACAAACTGCGGTCGCGAACTTCGTAAATCTTGCTTCGCAGCAGCAGCAGCAGCAGCAGCAGCAGCAGCAGCAGCAGTAGCCGCCTAGCTCGCCGCGAGTATATAGGTATCTTATAATACTACTATATAGCCAGCGACCTCTGCGCCATTCCATCCCCTTTTCTATGTGACATTCTCGCGTCCTTTTAGCTCTTTCTCTCTGCGCACACGCGTCCACACGTACACATATACATTGTATATATACGTCAGTCTCAAGACGTTTCAGTCGCGCGCGCGCGACAGATAGCGAGAGTCGAGAGCGAAGAAAAGGACAGAGAGGTTGGGTGGTACACGTAATGCAAGTCGTGGCCAGGATATATAATTAAACTTGGAGCTCGCCGAGTTTTCGGACCCGAGCTTTTTCATCCTCTTTTTTTCTCTTCTGCTTTCGTTACAATAATCCCCTTTCCTCTCTGCCACGCAGCAGCAGCAGCAGCAGCAGCAGCGACGTGCTTTCATATATTTTTACGCTTTTATTATTACCTATAACTATATATGGATTTTTGCTTGCCTACGTTTTATCGCCGCGCATACGCGTATAAAGTTTCGAGCGCGGGCGTGCGCGCGTGTAATAAAAAAGAGAGAGAGGTACGTTGCTGTGGCCACGTTGCATGCGGGCGCGATATTGTGCATTGCTGAGCATTGAAAATTATGCGTATACTGCACGGAGCGCGTGTATACGTGTGCACGTCGAGGCAAAAAATTCATATATATTTATTTTTTTTTTTATTTCAATCTACTCGAGAGCTACAAACACACAAGGCACACACGATTTTTCCCCATTTCGCATACATCGATACCTTGTGTTATACTTGCAGCCGTATGTATATTTTCCTCTGAGCTTTCGCCGTTCGAGAGGAAAAATAAAATCTTCGAAATCAATGAAAAAAAAAAATAAATAAATAAATAAAAAAAGGTTGCAAATATGAGAAAATAAAAGCACCCACGAACTGCTGCTGCTGCTGCTGCTGCTGCTGCCGCTGCGGGTGGGCTGCAGAATTTTTCTCATTGCTCAAACAAAATGTGCACACCAATCGGGGATGTACGCGTACGCGTCGAGATTTTGGGTAAACTAGGGAAAATCAATACGACGCGTGCAGTGTGCACGAGTTAAGTATATACGTAGTTCGCATTATACATGCATACATGTATGGATACACGCATACGCACATGAGACATATACATAAGTACGAATCGGATTATGCATGCGATTTGCCATTTCCGCGAGCAAACATTATATATTATGTATTTGCGAATATAACGCGCACCTCGTAGCTGTGTGCAGGTGCGTGCATGTGCGTGCATGTGTGCGTGTATACGCGATGCATCAGCCAGCATCATTGATATTAAGCCTCGGACAAACCGCGGAGCTTTTAAAGCCAACGTGTGGCCTGATGGAAGGGCTGACCCCTGCAGGTACACATATAGGAATATTTGCCCAAAATGTATCCGTCTACGTTATTCGACAATGCTGAATAACGCTGTAAATATGATGACTCACATACGCGTACACGTATTATTATTACCGCATAAATGTGAATTCAATTCGAACAGCCTATAACGTTGATGTCTTAATGGACACTCAAAACGTAATATTACGCAGCATTCAATCCGCAAAATGTTCGTCGCCATATATATATGTCCTTAGTGAACCCGTTAAAAGTCGGTCAATTAAAAAATTTTTCACTGCCTCTGCTGCTGCTGCTGCTGTCTTGGCTCTCCCCCTCGCGGCTCGGGATGCAATGGAGCGCAGCAGTAGCAGCAGCATATAAGCGGAGGAGAGAGAGAGAGAGAGAGAAAGAGAGATAGAGAGAGAACGACGCGAGCGAGCCTCGGTCCAAGGCGTTTTTTTCAATTAAAACTCGCGCTGCTCGTCTATCTTTCTCTCTTACTCTCCCTCGAGCTCTCGCTCGTCGTAAGCTTTTCGAAGTAGGCCAGTTTATGACTCGAGGCTTGATATGTAACTCACTCTCGCACATTCACGAACACACACGGACGCATATAACACAGAGAAACGCAGACACCCACACACACGCCCTTCGACGTCAACGAGGAGGAGGACGACGACGCGGTGGCAGTGGCGATACACTAATTAGTATGCGAGGGAGATGCGCGCGTACATACCAACCAGAGGAAGAGAGAGAGGGAGAAACACGGGCAGGGTGAGAAAGTTCGTTAGTAGGATTACTGGTTGTGTGTGTGTGTGTGTGTGAGTGGGTGCATGCTGCTGCACGTGAAATTTCGGTAGGGTAATGAGGAAATTAGAGCCCTGCAAAAGTTTTTCCATTAATTGCGCGCGATAGCGTATGATAAGTTGAAAAGTTGTTACATAATGCGCGCGCACACGGGACAATGAAATTGTAAACAATCGATCCTCGTCTGCTCGCGCGGGATTGTATGCCAGCTATACGCGTGTATTATACGATTCAATTACGAGACTTAGAGTCGAGTTAAATGGCCCAGCAGCCCGACCCCCGCCGCGCCTGCACGCATACGTACCTATATAAGCGTGTATAAGCTTCCACCGCGCACGGCAGGAGCAAAACAACGCGTCGGCGAAATGGATTTTCGTTACTCGATAAATAAAATCATCGTAGCCGCTAGCCCCGAAATACTCTATCTATATAGTAGTTGGAGCGGGGCTTAGGGTTTTTTTCCGCAGCTCTTACACAACACTTGCTTCTTGATTTATAGCGAGCGTAAAAAAAAAGGCGCGGAAAAAAACGAAGGAAAGACGAATCTCTCGTGTCGGTACGTTTACGAAACATATTTAGGGTATATAAGGGAAAAAGTCGTTGCGTCAACACGTATATCATTAAGGTGTATAGTCGGGCAGCAGCAGCAGCAGCACGTCACACGGGGGTGTGTGTATGTGCGAGAAGCAGCGGCAGCAACGTAACACCTCCTCGGGGCTATATACACAAACGTTCGCGCGATAAATGAAATGTGCTCGAGGGCTCGACGACGACGACGAAGACAGCTCCCTAAGTTATTTTTAATTCGCAAAATATATATGTGCTGCGACGATCGTGCGGTGGCGATAATTGTACGTGCTGCTACCGTCGCTGCTGCAGTATCACACACGTAACCATCTCTCGAGTTTTCTTTTTTCCTTTTAATTATTCAAAAGATCGCGCGCGCGTGTTACTATTCGAGGCGTTTTATTTTATTCCTTTCTTTCTTCTTCTTTTTTTTATTTCTCGACAGTAGGCACGACCTCGACATCTGCAGCAGTAGTATAGCAGCAGGAGGAGAGTCGCTTTGCCATTCCGTCCGACTCTCGGTACTTTGTAAATTTTTTAGCTTTTAGTCCCGTTTGGAATTCGCTCCCGAGCTCCTCCACTCGGCGCCTAGGCGGCATTAACCCGTACGTATAGTACGTATATGGTATACATATAGCGCGATGTGTTTTGCTCTCTATCTCTATCTCCCCCTCGTTCCCCCGGCTGATCCGATGAAAATTTCACAGACCTGACTCCTCATTATTTCGACGTAAAGCGTGTGTACGTATATACATGTATGCGTTTGATGAAAAAGCAAAGTCGACCGACTCTCTACCTGCTGTGTGGGTGTCTACATAAACCCTCCTCCCCTGCTGCGCTGCTCGCTGCGGCATCGCACGTATCCAGCACAGCACTGTATGTTAATTTATGCGTATACAATATTCACGCGTTGCTAAGCTTGTTATGTTATATTTTTTTGTTGTTTAACCTGCCTGCCAAGATATTCCTCTCGCGTTGTTATTATAATTTTTTTTTCTCCTTCCCGCGCACAGCCTCAGATCCGCATAGGGTCTGCGATATTAAATTTTCTCGTTTCGCTGTACATTAATTGCTCGGTGGAGCACACAATTACTTGCAAACACACACATGCACCTTGTACACGTGTACGCGACCCACATATTTATCACTAGATAGACAATGAAACGTTGATGCTCATGAAAAATATACCTACAAACATCGCGAGCTCTCTTGCCGCGATCAATTGATGGATTTGGGTGTACGCGATAATAATACAACTCGCGCAGCTCTCGCGCAGACACACACACGTCCCCCTTTTAGTTGTCATTTCCCTCATGATTCATGAAATTCCCAGAGCTCATATATGAGGCATGTACTTGTAATATTCAATATGTAAGTCATATAGAGGCTGCGCGCATACACGAGCGCGACGTGTATATCTATAATATAGTGGTTAGGTGGTGGTGGTAGAGTGTGCATGTGTACGTTGAAATTTCCCTTTTGCCTTGTCGCCCGCGCGGCGGAGTCTGCGCGTAAAAGCCAACAATGCGCATCATCCACCCGCATCGCTTGTCGCTATACGTATAGGTATATAAGCTTTTTACCCCCTACCCTTTTTCTTTCTCTCTCTCTCTCTCTCTCTCTATACACCGTGAAGCGTAGATATATAGCGAACTATCCTGTACATAGGTATATACAGCTGTGCTGTATGGAACGAAAACACAGAGGCGAATTTTTCGGTCTATCCATGCGACGACGCCGCGCCCCGCAGTCGCCTGTATATAGTCGCGCTCTCTGTACACGTTGGCCACTTGCTCGACCGGCGCAGTACGTCGTATTATAGCCGCCTCCGCCGCTGCCGCTCGACGACGACGACGGCCCCGCCGCCTCTGCTATACCGAAGCTTGCGAAAGCTGTATGTGCTGCTGCATTACGTATATTTCGTTCTTTTTGCCGCAGCGACGCGATATCCTCGTGCAGCTGCACACATAAACACACACACACAGACACACACGTGTACTACTTTATACTATACTATCCGAGATTACGAAAACAAACAGTCGCCCAGCATATAATGTGTAGTCGAGTAACAAAATTTTCCTCTCTGTTTCAGTCTTTCCAAATGTACCGCCCGCACCGGGGATGCCCTGCCAAGGAGAAGATCGTGAGTACATTTTAAAATATATTTTTTACTATGTTACAATAAAAATAATAATGATAACAGTAGCTATTGTTATTATTACGCTGTGTGCATAATGCGAGCGTGTGCGTGACTCGACTCTGTGTGTTTGTGTACACTGATCTCCACGTTTGCCAACAAGAAGTGATTTTTGATCGATAATGTTGACGCATTTATTATGTGCGAGTGTTTGCCAAGCGTCGATCGGGAAATTTGTATGCACACACATACACATATACATTGTATACATTCGCACACACCTACACACCCTTCACACCCACTCGTGCAGACAGAGACGCACACACATCGATCGGAGCCATTAACGCTCTCGAGCACATGTATGTTTCGCTCGGGCGCGAAGTAGAGTCTCTTTCCTCTCTCGACGTAATCAACCAAGAAGAACAGAGAGAGAGAGCAGCACCGGAAATTTTTTCGACCAAAAAAAGTCATCACCGGATTGCCGCACGCGTTTGATGTCGCGCGCGGTTTTTTTTAGTCTGCTCCTTTCTTCTCGGCCTTCCTCGCCTCGCGCTAATGATACTTTTTTTCCTCTCTTTCCTCGTACCAAATTCTCGACTATCGCGCACGTCCGAGAGCTTTACACGACGACGACATTAAGCTTGCGGAAGGTATAAGATACTCTTGTGCCTGGGCCGCTCATTAAAAGCTCCCGCTCTCTCTCTCTCTCTCTCTGTGCCGGAGCGTATACTGCGATATATAGTCGAGGAGCACGGCTCATGGTCTCGTAAATCGCGGCGCCCAGTCGAGTATTATAAGGTCGGAGGGGGCAGTTTTTCGTGCGATGAATTTTCTAATGAGGCACGGTGCAGTGCAGCTCGTGTGCCTGTGCGACAACACGAAAAGCAGCAGCGGCAGCAGCGGAAACTCCTCGGCACTGCAGCCGCGCGTGTTGACGACGTTGCCTGTAATCAAGATTACGAACGAGAACCAATGTTTTCGAAGATTAAGCAATTCTTTTTTTTTTTTCTTCCTCATCCTTCTCGGCCGTCTCGCGAGACTTTTAATCGCTCGACGATCATCCCATCTATTGACTCGAGGCTAATTATATCGTACTTATGCGCCGAGAAGAAGCAGCGTGGAAGAGAAAAGAAAAGGTTTCATTTTTACGGCCATTCTCGCCTTCAAAGTCCGGAGATTATAATACGGAGAAGAAAAAAAAAGTAGTAGTGGTGCTGGGTTAGCGCTTTAAACCTTACGTAGAGTATGACCCACCCCATTGTGTCCGCGAGCGCGCGCGTCGTGTACTTTCAAAGGAATTTCACCTTATTATGCATGAGGTAATTTTCTATGCTGGCAAAGGAGGAGGAGTAAAAAAAAATTTTCTCCTTCCGCGATGAATTTGCGAACGCGAATACGGACTTAACTTTTGCTTCTCTCCCTTGCTGAGTGCGCGCGCTAACGCACACGAGGGAATCCCCTCCTGGCTCGATAAAAAAAAAAAAAAACAGAGCCACGAGTGCGCGCGTCGTCACCGTGGCGAACGAAGCCTGAATTTTTAATTAAATTAAAAAAAAAAAAGGGTCACATGCGAGCTCGTGCGTTTCGGTTCGGTTCGAAAACGGCGCGCATATACGTGGGGAGTGACGATAAAATTCGAGTAATTACTTATGTGTAATATACAGGTGTATATTGATTGAGCTCTCTTGTTCCGCGAATCGAGGACACGCTCGTCGCGCGACGCGCGCTCGAATATACACTAAATGTGACAACTGAATTCCTCGTACAATCAAGCGGCATATTTACAAACAGCCATCGATGGCAAAAATACATTGATATCACCGCGATAGGCACGAGAGAGAGATGGTGATACGAGAGAGAGAGAGACAGATCAGAGGCGTCATGTAACCGCGTACGGATGAATTTTCAGTTGACCGATGACGCTTGGCTTCGAAACGTCCCGTGTATATTAATCCACTCACATAGACACGTTCGCAAACGCGAATATAAATGTGCAACAATTCCTCGTACGTCGTGGTCAGATTTCGCTTTTCAACAACGACTCTCCGCACTAGATGGAAAAAACGGCTCTGTCGCCGGGCTCGGTGCTACTGCAGCTGCTCACCTGCGGTATCTTGCATGCTAAAAAATGTTTGATTTATTTTCATATTTCGTTTATAAAATCTTTGCAATTACAATTTTGTATGTGTGTGAGGGTTTGTCGGCTGATCAGTGCGTCTAAGTAAAATCGTATCAATTCAAACGGGTAGCAAAACTTGTGTGTACATTTTCGAGTGATAGAGATCTTCTCTTGTATGTAATAGATTTTTTTCTCGCCTCTGAATAATGAATCGATCATTTTCGACTTGTGTATGCGTGTGTTTATTATATAAGCATAAATATATATGTGACTGTATGTGTACCAATTGTCCGAAGAAGGAAATTTCATACGAAACGTTCGCTTGCTTTTTGCACGTTTGCAGGGAGCATTTACAGACGCGGCGCCCGGAGATGGAGAAAGCTTTACCGGGTGAACGGACATGTCTTCCAAGCTAGACGATTCAACAGGGTAAGAACATCTTCTTTTATACACCCACTCTTTTCTCATATATATAACATTCGTGGCGATTGCATATGTCATTGTGCACGGGCTGCACAAATAAAATATTGAACTCAATATCTGCTGGCTGTGCGCCGTGGTATATACGCGAGCAACTCGCGCAAACGCGAATCGAAACTTCCGAACGTGCGATTTTTCCTTCTTTCTCATTTCTTTTTTGCTTATTTTCTTGACTCGCGCAAGCACAAAAAGCTCCTCTCTCGCTTTTGAGGAGTTTTTTTCTGGCTCCCTTGGAAATTCATCACCGCATTGCAGTGTGTGTATGTGCGGCGCATATATAGCCGCGTTATGCGCCGCGCGCGTGTCTCGCTGTCGAGAGTTGAAAAAAAAAAAAAAAATTCGGGACTCGCACACGCGCTCGCGACTTACAAAAAGTTGAAACTCTCTCTTAGTGATTTACAAACTGCACGACTGCAGGGATATGTGTGTGTGTGGGTCTGTACGTGACGCAGTCAGGCTCTCGTCGCGAAAAGTATAATACCCTCGTCGTCGCGAGCGCGCGTCCGTGGCACACATATCCTCCTAGGCTATACTTTATTATACGCTCAAAACTTTTCAACGGATCTCGCTCGCAGCTGGCTTTAAATGTAATACGCCGCGACCGTTGATACCGTGCATTATGCACGAGGCGCATTAAAACTCCTTTAGCACGCTATTACGAAGAATGAAACGTCTCTTTTCCACAGCGCGCCTTTTGCGCCTTCTGCGGCGACCGCATCTGGGGCCTGGGCCGCCAGGGCTTCAAGTGCACGCGCTGCAAGCTGCTGGTGCACAAGAAATGCCACAAGATCGTGCGCAAGGCCTGCGTGCCGAGCCAGCAGCAGCCCCAGCCGCCGCAGTCACAGGCGTCGACCTCCGGGGCCGGCGGTGGTCCAGTCGGCGGCGATCATCCATACGGCTTCGATCAGTCCAACGGCGATAGATTGTTGCTCCAGGGCTTGTCGAGCCCGCCCGGACAGGACGACGACGGAGTCGAGGCCTCGAGCGGCGCCGCGGCCGCCTCCGGTGGCGGTGGCGACGACAATCTCGGCTTCCGCAACAGAGTGGCCAGCGGCGAGGCCGGCGCCGGGGGTGGCGACGAGTCGGCCCTGGACGAGATCGCCGGGGCCGAGGGCGCCAACGATCGCCAATACAGCCTGTCGGACTTCGAGCTGATACGCGTGATCGGCCGCGGCTCCTACGCCAAGGTGCTGATGGTCGAGCTCAAGGCCACCAAGCGCATCTACGCCATGAAGGTGATCAAGAAGTCGCTGGTGACGGACGACGAGGACATCGACTGGGTCCAGACGGAGAAGCACGTCTTCGAGACGGCCTCGAATCATCCGTTCCTCGTCGGGCTGCACTCGTGCTTCCAGACGCCCTCGAGGCTCTTCTTCGTCATCGAGTTCGTCCGCGGTGGCGATCTCATGTTTCACATGCAGAGGCAGCGCCGACTGCCCGAGGAGCACGCCCGCTTCTACGCGGCCGAGATCAGCTTGGCCCTGAATTTCCTTCATACCAAAGGTAAGAGGAGCACGCACGAATGAATTCTCAAACTCTTGAGTTTGATATACATGATATTCGTTTCTCGCAGGAATAATCTATCGAGATCTGAAGCTGGACAACGTGCTGCTGGACCACGAGGGCCACGTGAAGCTGACCGACTACGGCATGTGCAAGGAGGGGGTGCGCGAGGGCGACACCACGGCGACCTTCTGCGGCACGCCCAACTACATCGCCCCGGAGATTCTCCGCGGCGAGGAGTACGGCTTCTCGGTGGACTGGTGGGCTCTCGGGGTGCTGCTCTACGAGATGCTCGCCGGTCGCTCGCCCTTCGACATCGCGGGCGCCTCGGAGAATCCCGACCAGAACACCGAGGACTATCTGTTCCAGGTCATACTGCAGAAGACAATTCGCATTCCGCGCTCGCTGTCCGTCAAGGCAGCCAGCGTCCTCAAGGGATTCCTCAGCAAGGAGCCCGCCGAGAGGCTCGGCTGCGGCCGCAGTCCCAATGCATTTTTGGAGATCATGACGCATCCTTTCTTCAAGCCCATCGATTGGGAGATGGTAAGAGAGCAGCAGCTTTTGTCTGTGCCATCTAGGTATGCTACGAACTCGCGAGCCCTCGGACACTAATTACTTTTCCCTTTGGCAGTTGGAACAAAAGCAAGTCACTCCACCTTACAGACCGAGACTGGATTCCGATCGAGATTTGGCCAACTTCCCGCCAGAATTCACCGATGAACCAGTGCATCTGACGCCCGATGATCCGTAAGATATTATTACCTCGCATTTCGCTTATACAAGTTCTATCTCTATCTCTCTCGGGCCTTTTCCTTTGCTCGTCGTGTCCTCCATACACATACGTGCACACATACGAGTACTACTAGCACATATGCCGCGTACATTCGCAATGGATACATAAATATATGAGTTACACGTATGAAGCGCGCAGCAGCCGAATCTACGGCTCTCTGCTCGCTCGTTTCCCCGCTGCGGATTCTACTAATGCATTATGCAGTATACTACTCGCTGCATAAAGAGTTCACTGAATCGAAAGTTAAGGTCGGGCCTCTGCCAACTTGGCTAGCGACTTGATGCCACTCTCTGTCGCCTCCCTTGCTGCTGCTGCTGCTGCTGCTGCTGCTGGGGCGGGGTTGCTACTAAGAGAAAGTATGTCGCAGAAATTTCGTCGCTGCAGGAATGCGAACGACGACGACGACGACGACAGCGACTACGACCAATGCGAAATTTAATTGTTTCATTCCATCATTTTCTTTCGTGCTTTTCTGAAAAATTTTCTTATTTTCTTTTTTCGCGTTGCGATACTTGAATTATTTTTTTGTTTTCGTTTTCAGGCGAGCCATCGACAGGATCGACCAGTCGGAGTTCGAGGGATTCGAATACGTGAATCCGTTGCTAATGTCCTTGGAGGACTGCGTGTGACATGAAACGACGACGACCATAACGACAACGACGACGACCACGTACGCAGCGGATGATGACCCATCGTCGCCCGTGTCGCCGGCGACCACCGTGATATCAGCGAAACCGGTAGCGGCGTCGGCCGCGGTCGCCGGCATGCCGGGCCCCCTGTCGAACGTCACGACGACCACGACCACGGGCCCGGGCGGCAAGCAGCTCAGCCACACGAGCCTCTACCAGCCCTTCCCCTACCATCCGAGCTTTTACGCGCTGCACCGGCAGCAGCACGAGGCGCACCACCTGCAGATGCATCTGCGCCAGCTGCAGGAGCGCCTGGCCATGCTCAACTTCGAGCCGCCGCTCTTCTATCTGTCGCGCAGCGACTACGACAATTACAACGATTACGCCCTGCCGCCGCCACCGGTCGCCTTCCGATTCACCGACAGTCCGGGCGGCGATTACGCGTCCTCGTCGCAGAAGTCGCTGAGCTTCACCGACCCCAGCTACGACTCGATGAACTCGAGCAATCCCGAGAACAACAACAACAACGAGAGCGGCTCGCTCATCAGCAGCATGTTCGACGAGAACGATTACGACGACGTGGTCGAGGAGGACAGCCCCAAGAAGGGCCTCAAGCAGCTGTTCTGCTTGCCGTTGCACTGAGCTGCGGCCCGAGCTGCGCTCGTTACCTGCACGCGCGGCGGCACTATTACTTACGCGATCGGGGCTTAGTGTATTGTACGTGTGTTACTACTCAGCGGGTGTGTGTATTCGTGTATTTGGTGCGTGGGTGCGCGCGTGACAGAGATGTTTTTATTTATTACTTTGTGCGAGCGATGGGTGAAAGTTTGAGTTTCGTTGTTAGAAGATACGATATTTATTAATCAAAGCTGTGAAAGAAAATCGATGAAAATTGAAAAAAAAATTTAGACCTACTGAGACGATGTTGAATAAAGTATTAAAATACTTTAAAACGGTGTAAATGATGCTCAAAAAGTATGATAAAGATGTGTACAAATTTTTGTAACATCTGTGCCTGACGAAAGGATAATGGCTTGATCAATGGTAACGAATGCCATGGAAAGTAGATTATCAATTTATTAACTCTATAGAGCGGAGTAAAAATTGAGAAAACCGATGATGTGCTCGAATTGTTACGTTGACAAGTAACAGAGATTTTTATGTAGAAATAAATGTGGCATCGATTCGATAAAAATAATTGATCATAATTAATGTTTTGAAATTATGTATGTTTTCATTGTGCAAATTGTACACGTGAAAAATCGACGGTATTTGTAATTATTTACTGAATTGTATACACAATCTAATTTTTTACATAAAGAGACTTTGAATTACGGCTGAATGTAAAATATGTTAAGCTGCTACGAGCTATCAGATAGTGCGCAGTTTTTTTCTAATTCTTCAATAAATTTTTAATTTTGTAAATAACGAAAGGAAAATATGGCTGACTTTCGAGAACTCTAAGCGCTTTAGTATTTTAAATTTAGGCGTTAGGAAGAAACTTTTAGGATTATGATCTTTTATATTCTTACGAATATAGAACAATTTTGTAAAATCATATTTAATTCGAGATTAAATTACTTTATTACTAAAACAATCATTCCAAGTTTTAATTTATGTACTTAATGTACGGTACTTTAAACTTTAATATGGCTCAAAACCTTTCATAAGCGATGAATCCAAAATTTTTTTGCGTTCCTAATTGATACAGTCAAGTTTAAGAAACATAATTACTTGCGATAAATATCGTTTTGATGCACTCAGTGAAATATCCATGCTTTTGAATTTGTCAAATTTATTTAATTGAAAAAAACCGATTTCATACAATATTAAACGTATTTTAAAAATGTACTCGTGCTTGGGCACCTTAAAGTTAACGAATACATTTTGATATTTAGTATGCAATAAATGTTGTCTTGCAGGTATTATTCCAATTAGAGAATTTAATGAATTTGTAATAGTTTAATAAAACTCCGAGAGCATTTACAAGATGGTATCGCAATATTATATTTATGTACACATGTGTACATTTAAATATGTGTCATTTCACGTCGACATTCTTGGCGTAGCTTCTGCACGACATTATCAAGCAAAATTGACAAATTTTTGCCTTGCAGGAAAAGTACCTGTTTACACCTTAAAAATAACAAAGCAATGGTTTCGATGTATTTTTCCCTTAGTCTTCCGTTGGTTCTATTCTATACAATTTTCTAATGCAAAAATATCGAATTAAGAATTAAAAACTTAATTATATGAAATACTTCATTATTAAGTTTCTCTAATTACTTTAGAGGAAAAAATGTCCTATTGGAATAACTATTTTCCAAAGACATGTTTTTCGATTTTTTGCATGAAAATGGAAAATGTGAAACTACACTACATCATTGGAAAGTTTAAGAAAAAATATAAGCTATGTTATTTCCTGAGTTACTTTTCCAGCGAGTTACAAATAAAGAAATTTCGCCGGTCATGTCAGGAGTTTTGTCGTGAAATGCCACGTATGTTTATGTACAATATAAATAAATAAGTATACATATATTTATTATTATACGTTACAATTTCAATCGAACAAAAATTAGTCATTCACTTGCATAGAAATAAATACCAACAATATTAAGTGGTTGGTGCTTTTTAAGACGAACTAAACATAAAAGTACGAACACGCCTGTACATAGAAAAAACAATAAAAGTAACAAGAACAGAATAATAAATAAGAGCATGTTAACGAGAAAGAGAAAGCACGAGTCTGTGTAGCTATATTGTAACATACAATAATAAGAAGTAATGAAATAAAAAAAAGAAGATTAAGTAATAATAATGATAAATTATGTTATGCGATATAATGATATATTATTAAAATCAATAATTTAAGGAATAAAAGTTTCAATTTATAAAGCCATGGTGCTTGCAATATAATGAAGTTTATATGGTAAAAAATATATTACGAAAAAAAGCATATTAATGAAAAACAGCTTTAGTGTTAGCCAAAAAAAATTGAACAAAAAAAATTTTTGGCAAAAAAAAACAAAGTTTTATAAAAGGTTGCACTCGAAAGGTTGCACAATAAATCACGGTCATTACTAAAACTCATTTGAATGGGTTTTTCATGCACCAAGTTGGTGTAGAAATTTTTGTCGATCGTGTTTACGGTTTCATAATCAGTTTTCCAGTATAGACAGAATCGTCCACAGCAGAAGGAATTTATGATAAATTTCTTTGTTCTTTTTACCATGAAAAAGGTTATTATAGCGTAACGGGATTGATACCGGTGAGTTGAAGTATTGAAATTTAACGAAAAACTAACTCAAACTATGTTAAAGAATATTTGCATTAATATAATGTGTAATTGTTGTATCAAAATGATATCTGTGAAAACACAAACTGCTGTTACGTATGATAAATGATAAAACTGATATTTATAGGTCTCATTTTGAGCATCGATGTTAATCGTAACTTCCATTGACATGTGTTATAACACAAAATTGATTTACTACATACTGAGTGGCCAAGTTAATAGTATTTTTATAAAATCTAACTTGCGTTTCGATTGAAATTAAGTGAAACATTTTTTAAACAACGTGTAATCGTTCGTCTTTAGAGATGAGAGATTTTATCATTATATTGAAAATTGTACTTTATTAAACATTTATTAGCAAAAGATAATCATGATAAAGTAACGTTAATGTGAGCGGGGTTCTTTGTCCTTCAAACTGTTGAGAATAAATGAGAATATTGCTAACATATATTCCACTTTTATGTAATCTGTACATATGAAAACGATTTATAAGAAAAGAATGGAGATGATGAAAATCCAATTGATCGTTCTAACCATCAGTGTGCAGCGTTATAATATGTTATTGATCGAATCTTTGTTATAGATCATATTTTATACTTTATTGTGCAAGCAGAAAAGAAAGAGAAATGCGTGAAAAAAAGAGAAATCGCTGGAAAGATTTATTACGAAAGTTGCTAATTATAAAACAAAGCTCGAAAATTTATAAACGCACTTATATTATATAGATCAAAATATCTTCTATGTTTATCTGTATATACGTATATATTATATATTATAATATTGTAATACCGAGAGGTGTTGGAAAAGCAGAAATTCTTAGAAAACTTTTTGCGCATTTGCCAACCTGCAATTCTAAAAGAAAAAAAAAGAAGTTTGCAAGAGGGCCTGTCTAGCATTGGGAACCAAGGCCAATTTTAATATATTTAGACTAAATAACACATACGATCAAGTATGATTAAAGCGTGTTTTGGCCTTTTAAGGACGAGTTTTTTCATCAGACAGATTGACTAAATTCAAGTCAATAATAGCAATCTTGAAAATGCATAACTTTCTATGGACAACATATAGTAAGTAGTGTCTTCCACGAGCGATGACATTTTTGTCAGACTTTCCTAGGGTGTAAGTTTTCATTCGGAGGTAATTGATCCCGATAATTTGCACTAATGCTACATAGCTACTCGTAAAATATTCTATATACCTAGAAATATATTCTATTTATAATTTCATGAAAATGAGAAAGAGAATATAATCCATAAAACTTCTTCAACTGTGATGCAACGGCAGATATCTGATATATGTTATTCGCGAAAGACCGTTCAGTTTTTAAACACGTGTTATAGGCTGAGAAAAAACTCGCCCTCAAAGATCATCTCTCGTTCATAGTGCTCTCGAGCGTAAAAAAAACAAACCAATACCTATTACAATTAACTAATACCTCTGATAAAAATGATATATTAAGTTATGCACTCAACCGCCTGTTCAATTACTATAATACCAATTACTTTTTACTTGTCACATTTAATACATTATAGTTTACATTAAAATACACATGAATCCACTTTACAATTTAAGTAATTGTGTGAAAGTTCATCGCAAGCATTGCTATTGCAGTGCCAATTGACATTGTAACGAAGGCGTATTACATTCAAGTATTTACCGAAAAAATAATAACGTTCATTTTCGTCATTATAATTTGTCAACCCTAACCTTGATTATTTTGTATATTATAAATTCTCACTGAATTAGCAATTAATTTTCTGAAAAATACATTTTAGCATAAAAACTTCAAAAATACGTTTTTATTCATTTACCCGTCCTTTCCAGAATGCATATTTTTTCAAATTTGAAGCGCCTTCTCAGTGAACGTGGAGGGGGGCGAAGCTGACTTGCGCAATGTCACATAACGTTTTTTCTCGACATAAGTAACTCGGAGGCCGGCAATGCTGCATGCTGCAGTAGTAGCGAGTTGTAACAAGAGAAACACGTACTGCTGCGTTCGATTAGGTTTCAGAGATAAATTGTTTTCTTTGACACTGTTATTATAAATGTTTATGCCAATGCTATTGCTCAATTAAAGAAGGTCAACTTTGCATTGTTCATTTACTAGTGCAGTAGGTGAAAAACTTGTATTTTAAATCATGGCACCAAAACGCACAAAAAAAGAATCTGGTAAATAGCCTCTTTCACAACTTGTTGATATTATGTTTTTCAAATAAAAATGACAAACCTCATGATGGCATCGTGAATTTTCCCTTTTCTTCATTCATAAAACTCATTTCAGATCGTAATAAATCAAAAAAGAGAAAAGATGATCTGAATTATGACCTCGATTTGGATGAAGATGATTTAAATGAAAATGAAGGTATTCCGGATGCAGCCAAAACAGATGTAGAAAAGCAAGACGATGGCACAGTCGAAGACCAGTATGGAGCCAAAGATTATCGTAAACAAATGATATTAAAGCCTGATAATAGTTCTAGGCCTCTCTGGGTTGTAAGTGGTCTATTTAAATTTTAATATTATCCTGATATCAGGATACAAGGATTTATTACAACTTACAAGGATTTATTATAACTTTTAGGCTCCGAATGGTCATATTTTCTTAGAGTCTTTCTCACCAGTTTATAAACATGCTCATGACTTCCTTATCGCTATTGCTGAACCAGTTTGCAGGCCAGAACACATACATGAGGTTAATAATCAATGCATAAATACTTTTTTGAGTAAAAAAATCCTTCAATAATATTTGTAATTAAATTTTTACAATAGTACAAACTGACAGCTTATTCTTTGTATGCTGCTGTAAGTGTGGGACTTCAAACTAATGATATAATTGAATATTTAAAAAGACTGAGTAAAACGACGATACCTGATGGTATTGTTGAATTTATCAAGTTATGTACTTTATCATATGGGAAAGTAAGTTTTTGTCATAAATTCAAATAATGTATACAAATGAGTATCATTATTAATGTTATCTGTTTTACAGGTAAAACTTGTCTTGAAACATAATAAGTATTTTATTGAATCTCCGTTTCCTGAAGTTTTGCAAAAATTGTTGAAAGATCCTGTTATTCAAGAATGTAGATTAAGAAAGAAAGTTTCAGAAGAATCAAACGACAAAGATGGTTTCATTACAGATACTCTAATGAAAACTAATGTTCCTCAAGTGAGTTACAAAATTTTGCAATATATCTCAATTTAATATATTTTAACTCAATTAAAATATCAAATTACTATAGTTTGGAGCAAAAATTGCTATAAATGCTCCACAACCAGTAGCATCAACTGATGATGCAGCTAACAATCAAACAAATGCTGAAACAGGTGTTCCAGTTCCTGAAGATATCACTACATTTTATAAAAAAATGGATAAAGAAGATGAAGATGAAGAAGAAGTAGAAATGAAAACTGTAAGTTTTGAAGTTTATCAAGATAAAATTGAAGTAATTCAGAAAAGGTGTATTGAATTAGAACACCCACTTCTGGCTGAGTATGATTTCCGTAATGATACAATAAATCCAGATATAAAGTGAGTATAAAATCCAGAAATGAGATTGATATTTTTCATCCCAAATATATAAATTGTTGTTACTCCTTTTAGTATTGATTTAAAACCATCAACAGTATTAAGACCTTATCAAGAAAAAAGTTTAAGAAAGATGTTTGGAAATGGTAGAGCTCGCTCTGGCGTTATTGTCTTACCTTGTGGTATGTAAAATTTAATTTTTTCTAAGGACCCCAACAGAAAGTAACAATTTTGACCCTCTCTAAAACAAAAATTTCTATGGGTACCTAAACAAAAGTTATAACACATCACATGAGTTAAAAAAGCATGTCGTGTATCATGTGTTATCAACTGATTTATTTATTTTTGTGCTTCACTTGCCCCGGAATTAAATATCCAATAAATTCCAGGAATTTAAAAATATATACAACGGTTTTTTCCATTTTAGGTGCTGGTAAAAGTTTAGTTGGTGTAACAGCATGTTGTACAGTAAGAAAGCGTGCCTTAGTATTATGTAATTCTGGTGTATCTGTAGAGCAGTGGAAGCAACAGTTCAAAATGTGGTCCACTGCTGATGACTCTATGATTTGTAGATTTACAAGTGATGCCAAAGATAAACCAATGGGTTGTGGAATAATGATAACCACATATTCCATGATAACGCATCAACAAAAAAGATCCTGGGAAGCTGAGCAAACAATGAAATCGTTGCAAGAACAAGAATGGGGTATTATGGTTTTAGATGGTGGGTAATTCAAAAAATTTTTGGCTTTTGAATTTTTTCCGTGGAATTATAATTTAATATTTGTTTAAACTTTTTAGAGGTACATACTATCCCTGCTAAAATGTTCAGAAGAGTATTAACGCTTGTTCAATCTCACTGTAAGTTGGGTTTGACAGCTACTTTATTGAGAGAGGATGATAAGATTGCTGACTTGAACTTCTTGATTGGACCAAAACTTTACGAAGCTAATTGGTTGGAACTACAAAAACAAGGCCACATCGCTAGAGTGCAATGTGCCGAAGTTTGGTGTCCAATGACTCCAGAATTTTATAGAGAATACTTAACTAGTAAAGTGTCAAAGAGACTTGTAAGTTCTATAGTTAATTATTTCCTGCACTAATCAAGAGCTTTCTCAAAATAAGTGTTCAAAATAACCTGTTTTTTGCAGCTATTGTACGTGATGAATCCTAATAAATTCCGAGCATGCCAATATCTTATACGCTATCACGAAAGACGTGGAGATAAAACTATAGTTTTCTCGGATAATGTTTTTGCATTAAAACACTATGCCATTGCAATGAACAAACCTTATATTTATGGACCTACTAGTCAAGTAAGTATATAATTATACTCAAAGTAATAATACTCAACTTGTTGACGGGGTCTTCAAAAACTATATATGCTGTACAATAAAAAATATTCGCGATCAAATGATTCTAGATATGGAATTTTGTTGGGGAATTTTTCAATGGGCTTTTCAAGAATTTTTTTTTTATTCATTTCATTGAGTAATTTTTTTCGTTGCATTTCGTAAATGTTTATTTTTCGTTGCATTTAATAATGGCGTAGTTTTTGTAGCCTCCATCGATATATTTGTCAAAAACAATTTATTTATGAACTTTGCTCAAACTTTCGTGTTTTTTTTTTTGCAGAGCGAGAGAATCCAAATTTTGCAGAATTTTAAATTCAATATGAAAGTCAATACCATATTCGTGAGTAAAGTTGCTGATACATCGTTCGATTTGCCCGAAGCCAATGTATTGATTCAGATTTCATCTCATGGCGGTTCTCGACGTCAAGAGGCACAGCGATTGGGTCGTATCCTTCGAGCTAAAAAAGGTGAGTTCATCGACCTCGGTCGGTCGTGACTCAGCTCCAATCGATATATTTATATCCTCTATAAATTGGCAAATAAATTTTGCAGGAGCTATCGCCGAAGAGTATAATGCATTCTTTTATACACTCGTGTCGCAAGACACAACAGAAATGGTTTATTCGAGAAAAAGGCAGCGTTTCCTTGTCGATCAAGGTTACGCGTACAAAGTCATCACAAAATTAGCCGGCATGGACGAGGTAAGTTCATTCACGCTCCTTTCGTTGCAACTAACCCAACCAAAAATAATAACCGGTAAAAATCGTTTCTTCTCGTCAACAGGAGCCAGATATGATGATGTACAAGTCGCGCGAGGAGCAAGGAACACTTCTGCAAAAGGTTCTCTCGGCCAGTGACGCAGATGCCGACGAAGAAAGAGCTGTTGGCGAAGGACCTGCAGGACGAGGAGGGGTGAGTAGCAAAAACATTACATCAATCAACTTAATAAGTATATAAAAGTCAATCTTGACACTTTCGTCCAAGCAACAGATCGTTCAATCACTTTCGCGGCTCGTATACATGAATGTTTGACAAAACACCGGACTTTTGTTTATAAAAACATTCGACGCGCTGATTAAACACGCTTCATTAATAAGTGCGGCCGAGTGCGCCTTTGCAAGACATTACAAGCCGACGCCAGTTCTCGTATTACCGCGGCGTTTATTTATCGCGCGCGCACATTTACACGCACACCCATACAAATATACTTGCGCCACGCTGTTCATAAGGCTTCGGATTTGCGGAACGAAATGTCGCGCAGTTCCGTATTGAATACTTAGCTCGTACGCCGCACCGCTATTCGAAATCGCTTACTAAGCTTGAGTTCCGACCCAAGTGTTTTATATCTCCCCTTTCTCGTTCTCGCACCTGATAAGCATGTTATTTTTCTTATAAACGTTTTCTGTTGGTTTTTGCAGATGGTACGAAAGGCTGGAAACATGGCATCGCTATCGGGAGCCGACGACGCCGTCTACTACGAGTACAAAAGACCAGGAGCTTCATCCAGCATGGGCTGCAAGCATCCTCTTTTCAAAAAATTCCGAGCCTAGACTTGTCATTTGTATGTGAATCATCGTTTTTTTTGTTTATTCGTTCATTATTATCATAAATAGCCCTTATGTCGCACTTTGAGGCGACGTCTTAACGACTTTTTTTTCATGAAACAATTAAGAAAATGAAAAGAGTCCAAAAATAACGAGATGTGTATGTTACAAGATGTAAATAAAATTCAACGACTCGCTAAACAAAATTAAAATACAGCGCAGTACAAGTTATTACTTCTTTACCTCACCTACTACTAGTGCATCGGATTGCTTTGACATTTGAGCGGCACGCGCCGACAGTTTCTCGTGCTTGGTAAGTACATTGCATCGCTTTCCCTACATAGCTTCCGAAATTCTCAGAAGTTTAAATCGCGAATATCATCGCTTATACACGGGTCGATGCGCTTTAATTTATGAAGGATTCGGGATACGCCATGTGGCGCAAGGTCATTGACCCCTAAATATTCGACATCAGTTTGGTCCAAATGTCATAGACCTCATAACTTTTCTATCGATAAAAGTATCTGTTTCAAAATTGCCCAAATTACAGTCCTCTATATGAAACGAAATTTAAAAAGACATTTATAAATCTCTCGCATCTATAAGCAAGATATACAGGTGGCCGCGTACTGACAGCTGTCAAACGTCGATCGTGTTCCAATGTAAACATAAGCGCGCGTCTATGTATACAAAGGTACGCACGCACGCACGCACGTAAGAGCCGAGCTTTTTCCACCTAATGTGCACCTGCTGTGCGAGGCATTACATTACGCGTTACCTTATTATGTTGACTCGTCATGAAACGGGGTAAGAAAGCTTATGCGTATCTCCACTCGAACAGCCTATGCTACCTTGATGATATGTACACACAGACAGCAGGAGCAGCAGAGCGGGCCGTTATGTATCAGCACATACCTGTATGTATCAAATCTGTATAAAGTCCGCAGCAGTGTCTGTCTGTCTATGCCCATGTCTGTGCCTGTATGTCTGCCTGTGTATGTGCCGTATATATAAGCGCGAATGCGGCTTATCTTGGCCTGAGCGGCGGAAAAGCACCTAACTCTTGGTGGGAGACGCGGAGCTCTACAGTCTGTCCGTTTATATACATACGTTAACGTACACACACTCTCACAAAGTGTGTATGCGCGAGTCTGTGTGTATAAAATAGCTACGTATATAAATATACACACATAAAGCGTCAGGAGAAATCGACCGGTTGTCAAGTTCGCGTGTGTGCATTTTGTATACATATATAGAGGTATCCGCGACTGCGGCGTCTCGCGTATACGTACTGGTACTGGTAATGGTGGTGGTGGTGGTGGTGGCCGCGTCGACGGGAGGAAGGAGTGTACGTTCGTGTGTGTCGCGTACTATATAGTAAACGCGATAGAGAGAGACAGTCGGAGAGTCTCCTGCTGCTGCTGCTGCTGCCGGTGGCACAATAGTCCGCGCGCGCGTTAGTTGCAGTGCAGTTGCCGCAGAGCAACGTACCCTATACCGTATTATAACGTTAGACAAGTACCTATAGATATACATTAAAATAATACATACGTGTATGTAGTACGTATACACGTATAGCACACGCATTTGCATAAGTTAATATAGGGTGGTGGTGCGTCGTCGTCGCGCACTACACACTGCACGGTACAAAACAGTACAGTACGAAGCCTGCCACTCGCAGTAAGTGCAGCATATGAAAAAAACGTATACGTGTATATACTAATACTACGTGCGGTAATAGCAACGTATAGATGTGCGCCGAGTGCCGACGATCGAGACGCAAACCCCTTACTGCATTTCCTTAAATTTAAATGTATACGTAAAAAAGGTATACAAAAAAAAAACGGAGCGACGCACCGCAGAGCTCGATCGTATCACCCAAGTGCAGTTCGTATACATGTATAATACATGATAGTTTCGAGTGCGCGAGACTACGACGACGACGGACGGCTCTGTCTCAACTCTCTCACGTCTGCGGGGTTCTTTTTTCCCTTTTCTCTTTTCGGAGTCCCCTGCCGTGGCAGTCGCGCCGCTACACAGCCGCCAATCGCTGTGCTGTGCGTTGCAACAGTAGCAGCAACAGCCACCGAGCAAGCACACGCTTCCCACGCTACTATATATACCACTACTTGTGCCGTGCATAAGAACGTTTTTTTGATTATAAATTCTAAAACGTAAGAGAACGTAGACGGCGACGACTACATTATAATCGGCTACTACCATAACGAGGCAAACGCCAAAAGGGACGTGAGGAACGTGAGCACATCACCGACTACCCCGCCGCGACAGCGAGAGAGATTACGTGTGCGTGCGTTACATACACATAAGTGGTGTATCGCCGTCGACGAAGCCGCCGCCGTTGCACATTAGGCTTTGCAGCAGCAACAGTACACAGTGCATCGAGCTCTCAAGCGCAGCTCTCGCTCTTACTTTGCGAGCCTTACGTATAGTACAGCAGCAGCAGCGAAGAAGACACGAGAGAGACAGGCAGACGGAGCAGCAACAGCAGTAAAAAAAAATCGAGAGTGCGTCAGACGAAAATTCGCCTCGCGGCTCCAGTTCTCTCTGTGTGCAGTGCTTGCGAAGCTCGAGCAAGTGTGCGTGCGTGCATACATGTATAAAAAGTTTGCGTGAGTTCGTGAGCGCGCGCGCGAGCGCCTTATCATCTGCCGCTCGACACACGATACGTGGCCCGCAGTAATTGAAAGAGAGAAGGTGAAAGTGAATTGTAATAATAATATCAAAAGTGCATTTTTCATATATTTCCAAGTTCACCGACAAGTGCCCTCGCAAGTGTTGTGCGTTACACCGAGCGTTAATCATCGTGTACACGCTGCACTTTTTATTTGTACAGCTTGAGCGCGCAAGCTAAATCAAAAACAAAAAAACTGCAAGATTAACTGCAAGAGCTCGGCGACGATGAAGCTCGTCGCGCTCACGAGCTCATCAACGGTGTTGTCGGCTTCTAGCAGCAGCTACAGTAGCGCCAGCAGCAGCAAGAACAGCAGCAGTCGAAGAAAAAGTTTAGCGAGCCGCAGCGTCGAAGCATGATGAGCCTGTGCAAGCGTAAAACCCAGTGCCAGTGCGATAGTTGTAGTCATTTCATTACTAGTCGTGCAGACGACAGTAGCGGTCTAATAAGTATATTAAGCAGCAGCAGTGGTGGTCGTGCCACCGCTGATATTGTTATCGCTGAACCCACGAGTGCCGAGGACACAAGCAGCAA
This sequence comes from Trichogramma dendrolimi, assembly GCA_034770305.1. Classification (NCBI taxonomy): domain Eukaryota; kingdom Metazoa; phylum Arthropoda; class Insecta; order Hymenoptera; family Trichogrammatidae; genus Trichogramma; species Trichogramma dendrolimi. The sequence continues at coordinate 735,534 of JAPMIB010000007.1, read as the reverse complement.
CGGCCACAGTCCCAGTCACAGAAGTAGTTGCGGCAGTTGTAGTAGTTGTAGCGAGTCATCCGTCGCTCGACAGACAACGACAACAGCACGAGGTGTCCTCGTCTTGGCTCGCAGCAGCAACGGCAGCAGCGGCGACGACGACGACGACGACGACTCCGAAAAAACACAGTGTCAGCATCAGCACAGTATCCGTCTGAGCAGCGACGCGACACGAGCGTGCTGTAGTAGAAAAAAACAGACAACAACAGAGACGAGGACGACGAGGTCATTGTCATTCAGCAACAGCAACAGTAGTAGTAAAAACAGTAGTAGTAGTAGTTGTCGTAGTAGCAGTAGCAGTTGGAATCGGTATCGTCCCTTGACACCTGCTGCTGCGACGGCGGCTCGATGATCAGGCCAAGGTACCGAGGAGAGCAGCCGCTGCCCTTGTCGCATCCATCGTCGTCGTCGACGTCGTCATCGTCTTCGAGGTCGTCGTCGTCGTCGTCGTCATCGTCGTTGCTGCTAATTATACTGATACGCCATTGCCGGCGACGCTGGGCCCGCAATACGACTCGTCATCGTTATCGTCGCAATCGTATCGATGAGAATTATTACAAAAACAATAACAACTGTCATCGTTATCCCCGGTTGCCGGCTACTACCTCTGCCCCATCGATACTACTATCACAACTCAGGCCGCTGATCTCATCGCCGCCGTACCGAGAGGCGGGCAATTACCTTATCAGCAGTAACAATAGCGCGCGACACCTTCCCGAGGCTCCTGATCGCGGCCGCAGACGCGCTTCGGCCGCTCATCATTGCTCAAGCTCATCGTGCTGATAAAAGGCCGCTCCGAGCGCGCGAGCGCTTCGATGACTCCGATACATACGACGCTACTCTGTACGCTACGCAACACCTAAATAAAATATATACATATTGTATATAACGTAATACGTGTATCTACGTTTCGATACGATTAACGCAATTAAATTGTACATTGGAAAATTCTACGCGAGCCCGTAACGACTACAGCTGTGTGTGTGTGTGTGGGTGTGTGTGCTCCTGTGTAGGAAAAAAAAATAGAACCAAGAGAATACGAGAATAGTGTGCCCGTCTCTCTGTGCGAGTAACAAGTGAAACAAAAATTGTCTATAGTCATCATCGTGCACAGCGAGCAGCACAGAGAGCGCAAAGTGTCAAGTGCAAAGTGTCGTGCAGGTGTATAATAATAGTAAAATAAATATATATACCAACAGTCGGAGTGTCTGTGTGAGTGCGCGATCACTTCCGCGCAACGAGTGTGTGTGTGTGTATGTGTAAATAGTATACATATAGCAAAAATCCAATAACCGAACAATATGCTGAGCGTGAGGGGCTCGGAGGCGGCGCTCTACACGCTCTACGGCTTCGCCGCGTTCTTCATGGTGTTCTGGGTGGGCATGTGGCTCGTCCACGTGATCGCCCTGGTGGCCGGTCGCTGGAAGCTCCATCGGCAGAAGTTCCTCAAGCTGCCGATTCGCGAGACACCCCTGCCCGGTGTATCGATCATCAAACCACTAGTCGGCGTCGACTCCAATCTCTTCTCCAATCTCGAGACCTTCTTCCATCTGGATTATCCGCTGTACGAGCTGCTGTTCTGCGTCGAGGACCCCAAGGATCCGGTGCTGAAGCTCGTCACCAAGCTCATGGACAAGTATCCGGGCGTGGACGCGCAATTATTCGTCGGTGGCAAGGGGGTCGGCGTCAATCCCAAGATCAACAACATGCAGCCGGCCTACGAGGCGGCGAAACACGAGCTCATCCTCATCAGCGACTCGGGCATCAGAATGAACGAGGACACCCTGCTCGACATGGTCAATTACATGGGCGAGCGCGTCGGCCTGGTGCACCAGATGCCGTTCACCTGCGACCGATCGGGCTTCGCCGCCTGCTACGAGAAGATCTTCTTCGGCACGGTGCAGTCGCGCATGTATCTCGCCGCGGATCTGCTGCGCATCAATTGCCACACGGGCATGTCGGCCTTGATCAAGAAGGCCCTGCTCGACGAGGTGGGCGGCCTCAAGACCTTCGGCGTCTATCTGGCCGAGGACTTCTTCTACGCCAAATCTCTCACGGATCGAGGCTGGAAGATCACGGTGAGCTCGCAGCCCGCCATGCAGAACAGCGGACACTGCGAGATGCAGAGCTTTCAGGCCAGGCTGAGGCGCTGGGCCAAGCTGAGGGTCGCCATGCTGCCCAGCATCATCGTGTTCGAGCCGCTCAGCGAGTGCCTGGTGCTGGGTGCCTGCGCCTCCTGGGCCGCGGCCCTGCTCTTCGACTGGGACTCGTTGCTGTTCTACGTGGTGCACGTGTTTCTGTGGTTCGTGTTCGATTGGACGCTGCTGTGTCTCGTGCAGAACGGGCCGCTGCCCTTCAACGCCCTGGAGTTCCTCATCGGCTGGATACTGTGCGAGGCCACGCGGCCCTATCTCTTCGTCCAGGCGGTACTGGATCCGCTCATACAGTGGCGGTCGAGGGTCTACAGGCTCAAGTGGGGCGGCTTGGCCGAGGAAGTCAAGGCCAAAGTCAAGTATTGAGAGCAGCTCTGCAGCATCAATGACAACGACAACAACAACGATCAACGACGACGATGAAGACGACGACAACTACGACGACAAAGCATCAACGCAGCTCCTCGTGTGATATTGCGCGCAACGCAACTAACGGACAAAAAGCCGCCGCTTATAATCCTAATTATATTCTATAAGATATATGTACACGCATATTCTTCGTATTGTATATCTCTAATTATCTACCTCTGTAAGTCTTGCGCGCGCAGTGACCAATTAGTTTTTCTCTCTTTATAAATAATATCTGTGTTGTTGCTCATTTGTGCTCGCGTAGCATTAGTAGCAGTGCTGGTGCAGTGCAGGTGCAGCAGTGTGCTGTTGTGTTGTTGTTGTTGTTGTTACTACATTGTTGTTGGTGCTGGTGATGTTCGATGTTCAATGCCCCGCGAAAGTTGACTTTGTGAAAGAACAAAAAAAAACTACAACAACGAGAGAAACATGATCACTGTGAAAAAAAATGAAGAAAGAACAAAGAAGAAAGAAGAAGAAGAAGAAGAAGAAGAAGAAAAGAACAAACGATTACGTCGATTTAATCATAAATAGTTGAATTAGCAAATACATAAAATATTTATGTACAATTCAGAAGTTCGTTCGATACCTATCATAGATTATAATAGTGTGCGTGTGTATGAGCTCCATAACTATACGGTACGCGGCGAGTTTTGTTGTTATTATTATTTTTATTTCGCTCGTCGATTTCGACGACACGATCGCAGCACGATATTGTGTGCCGCGTGCGAGCATGTGTACATATTATACATATACTATAGAGGGTCTGTGTCCTTTGAGCACGTGGGTGTGTGTGAGTGTCTGTCTGTGTATGTGTGTGCACGTGAAGCGACTGTGTGCATGTAAACAAGAACATGTACAGTATGTATATCTGCCAACGATATACATGCTCTATAAATGACGCGAATAACACCGACTTAGCGATTATTGCAACGACGTTTACGCGCCAATTGGATCGTGCATGAAAGCCAAAGATAGAGAAAGAGGGAGAAAGAGAGAGGAAGTAGAAAAAAAAACGGAGAAAAGCTCGAAAAAAGGGTAGTTGCCAAACACTCGCGCGCGGATTAACGGATAATTCAAAGCTATGAGTATTGCACACGCGAAAAGTCTAGTTGCAGCTCTCGAGTCACTCTGTTATACACACACAACAAGCTCTCATTTCATTTATTTAAGTTCATATATTACGTTACTGCCGTCGATGCTGCTGCTGCTGCTGCTGCAGCACTGCTCTCTCGAGCTGGAGCATATTATACGCGCGTCGAGAGTCTCACGAGCAATTATTATTTCGTCGCGTATTATATACCGCGAGAGTAGCGTCGTCGTCGTCGTCGTCGAGCAGCCCACGCGATCGATATTTTTCCGCGCGACTCGCGCGTCCTTTTCGCGTTCGACGTGACATATACAATGCGCTTGCAGCACACTACACACTACAGCCAAGTAGCGACGAAAAAAAGGGAATTCAGTGGCGCGTGTGCTTGTCTACTTGTGCAATAATAAATGTTTTTTACGTTCGACTTTCGTCGAGCCGTTTCATCGACTCTCCAGCTACGTATTACTGGAATATTGCGATAAATTTAATACACGCGCGCCGAGATCTTTTATCCTTCTTTTTTTTCCATATCTATCTCTCTCTCTCTTTTTCTTTCGATTTCGATCGAGATGACGATCGATTTCTATTGCGGTTTATAAATTGGATCACGGTATTTCGTTTCAAAAGCTACTATATTTACGCGATAATTCGAGAAATTCGAGATATTTGATAAAGATTAGTAGCGCGTATTATATATAATATTATTATTGACTCATGACACTGGCTGAGTGTGTGTGTACATATGTGTGTGCGTAAGTGCGTAAGTATCTCTTCCCCCTTTTACTTTCACGCGCAAACAGAGACGCGCTCGTATATATATATTTGTTATACAAATTAAATACCTGTATAATTTTCACATGCGTAATCTCATACACAGACACATTCACACACCCGCTAACTCGCGTATATATACGCAGTGTCTTGAAAATATTATTTTTCTAAACTTTGGAGTTTTGTACATGCATGCAACGAATAAAAAAACTGTAAATAATAAAAAAGGGATGAAACATTGATGCATACGTATTTAGTTCTCACACATATCCGCACACACGAACGCGTGCTCACCTTACGTAACGAGTGATCGATACACGTGGTGAAAATGCAATATAGCCTGCATGATTCATGTTCGCGTCTTATATACACGCTCGCCAAGAGAAAACACGTTGGATTATTACTATTATTATTATCATTATTATTTTAATTTTTTTTTACGCTCCAACGATTACAAAGCGCAACCCGAATATATTTTCTGATTTCGCGATAGCCTTGGTCATTTAATCGGGTACGATTCCAACATAAATTAATTAGATAAACGCGCGCCACATTCCTTGAATTGTCTATACAGCGACGTGTGCTCTCTCTTCTATCTGTGATGTAAAATTGCGTCGTTGTTTCATGCGTAGATGACTTTTCATAATTTGTATCTTTGTTTCAAATCAAATACACGTATGCCTGCGTAGTGCGTATACACACGAGCGGATGTACGCGGTTATACAGTAGTGGAGAGTGGACTGAGAAAGGATATGTATACAGTAGGATGAAAAATAAACCGAGGCGCGGGTCGAAGCACTCGAAATGAAATCTGCAACGACACAACGACTATGACGACGATTATTTGCACACGATCTCTATGTTTGAATGTGTGTCTGTGTGTGCGAGTACCGTTGTAAGCCGCAGCACTGCACGCTCACAGGTCGAACCGTGACGGGGGCGCGAGACTTGCGCGATACACTTTTTTCCATTAAATATATCAGTGTAAAGACAAAAAAAAGAGGAGCAAAAAAAATTGTCACGCTTTTATGACATGCAGCCTTGTCCGACATTAAGGTTAAAAGTGAATCGTTAAAAAAGTATAGGCGATTTCGTCGATTCGTCGAGCAGCGGTTTATATTAGCTTGCGAGCTCGCTCATGCACAAACAGCAGCTATTGCTTCGAGTTCAACTTTTTTTTCCACTGCGCCAGTGCGGTATATAAATATTATATTTAATCTATAAGTACGGAGTTCTCCGTCGGCGGGCGATCGGTCGTCGTCGTCGTCGTATCATTTTGTTCGCGCGCGACACTTTGTCGTCATTTGCCTACATAAATTCTACTTTTTTTCCTCGTTTACTCTAATTTTTTTTTTGCGTACTTCTTAACGAGCGATAATGGATCAATCGACGCATGTAGTATGTACGTTTTATCGCGCGCGCGTAAAAACCTTCGGATATATATTATATATATTCTTCCTCGTAGACACAGCATTTATACAGTATATATAGCGCTAGGTATGGCTTGGCCTTATAACGACTCGATTCGACATGCTTTTTATCGGGTTCTTCGCTATACGAGCGAGATGCGCCGAGAGCGTTATATTCACCACGATAACGCGTATATAACACGGCAATTTTTCAGCATCGTCTACATAGACTGCACGTACATAAATACACACACGCGGCGTGAACATGTGAAAATTAATACCTGAAATCTCGCACGAGTGGCGCAAAAAAAAAGAGAACTGAACCGAACGCACACCTGCTTACGTAAGATCTTGGCTAACTCGCGCTAAGACGTATATAAAATAACGTTTACATGTTGCGGTATGGTAGTTGCAGGTATACACTGGATATATAGGTGTATGTAATATCTCGTGTGCTTTTCGATCACGCGGCCGGATGAGTGCGATTAGTACATATTTATTATGTTAAAAGAAGAACATTACGGACACCAGATAATATAATAACGCGAGGCCCGGAGAACAAAGAGCCATCTGATTTTGCTTTTATTATGTGCGTGAGAGAGAGCTACTGTATGTAACACAAAACACAACAAAAAACAAAAGAGAGAGAACAAACTTAGTTTCTGCGGTAGGCAATTTTTCGACCATTAAATTTGCCGCAATTATTTTTAGCGCGATCAACGAACTTGACAGGCTGTACACAGGAATAAAATGAAGTACGATGATTTTGCGTCAAATGAACGTACACTTATGCACACACACAGATATATTCGATGTAATGAAAAATGCAAACGCACATACGGCCAAAGAAGTACGCGAACGAGCGAGGACGCACGACGACGTACCGTGCGTAATTTTTGCTGCACAAGCGCGAGGACAGGCGTGCGCGTGAGCGATGTTAACAATCGATAATACAATACGTATTTGTTACTATCTTGCCTTATCTGCGCGCGGAATATTTTTTTTTAATTTTATCCATCAATTCGACGATCGCTTCGCGATAGAGGCTTTAAATTTATTTTTGGCGATTCTTTATTTAATCATTGACGCAAGTGTTGTTGCTCGATCCAGAAAGTGTGCATGTGGGATGCCTCTGTGTACGTATGAATGATCACGTGCGCATACTCGTCGTAATTAAAGGATAATTTCCTTTTTTTATTTGACAATGAATTTAAATGTTCCAACATGCGATGAAGATACGACTTTTTGCTATTAAGAACGCAACATTGCCTTTTTCATGAAAGAACGAAACTTGTACATATAATAATAGTACCAATTTCTATCGCTTAAGCCTTGAAAAGTAAGAAACTTACGAATTTTATACTACTATAAAAATCATCTGCTGTAAATTACAGAAACTTAAATAAGAGAGATTTATAAACTTGCTTGTACGTTTGGTGACCACATTCTTTTTCATTTTATAGAATTTTTAAATCAATAAGTGATGTCATTACAGATAAAAGCATTATCATGTGGCGAAACAAAATTTTCATATTTAAGGAGGTACCGTCGCCTTACTAGTACAAGTAAAACCAGATCATTAGGAAAATATTTAACAAGTGCAGTTGACGGTATCTTCTGCACGAATGAAGCATCAAAAATGCATTAATCGTTCAAATCCAATCATTAGTCATCTAAGCTGAACATTTTTAATCAGAATAGTAGTGCAATTTAAAGAAAAAAAAAGAATCACACCAAACCGACGTGATAGACCAAAAAAGAATTAAAAAAAATAAGTATTTAATCGCTTGTGTATTAACAGACGATAAGATAAGGATATTTCATTATTTATTAAAAACTCTGGTTGTGCATTATTTAGAATATAATGGTGCACAATTTCTATCGAATGAAAAGTAACAAAAAAAATATTTTAGTACAAAATCATGTAATTATACAAAAAATATGTATACTCCAAAAATGGTGTGCCGTGCGACTACCAGAAGAATGATAAATCAAGTGTTCAGGACGAATTTTTTCACCAAGTCTCTTTAATGTTTAACCATGATCTTATAATAAAAAATTATCGTCATTTTTGAAAACGATATCTTCAATTGAAAATTATATTATAATAGCATAGTCATAAATGATCAAAACCCGTTGAGTATTCGTGGAAATTATGTAAAAAAATCTAGGCATTTAGCGAACTTTGTAAATAATTATTGCATATTTATTACGTATCCGCGTGAAGTATCTTACGAAAGAAATCCAAAAACGAGCAAAACGACACGCAAAAAACAATACGTTCAATTGTTCATTTACAATTGCATGTGCAAATTGTTCCTCCTTTTTTTTTCATTATTTTGCTTTTGTTCTCGAATCTAAGATATACCGACAACTTGTGCTTATATTTTACATGCGTTCTCGTGTGTTGAAAGTTTGCGCCTACATATACTCGAGTTTCGATTTTCTTGGCTACGATAGTCACAAATAAAAAAATGTCACTAAAATAACGAGCAATTAGTTCCAAGAAGTTGATAAAAAAGAGAACGTGGAGACATCGTCTCGTATTTTCTCGATTGTTTTCGTAAAAGTTGACTATTGTATATAAAAAATCACGCAAATATCCAAGACAGAGACACACATAGTTGAATTACCTGTACGCGATCGTAACGAAATACGTATGCATATTGCAGTAGTATGCGTGATAGTAGATGCACGAACGTAAACATACGTTGGAGCATGAATGAGCTAAATGTATTTTTTTATAAAAAGAAAAAAAATGAAAATAAAAATGAAGATCAGAAAGTAAAATGTGAACGTACAAGTGTATATTATGCGAATGTGTTTACTGCAGTGCTTCGCTGTGACGTGTCTCAGAACGAGTACACACGCAAGCATCCGTGATTTTTTTACTACGAAAACTCGAAAAATGATTTACTATGGAAAAAATTGTAGGCTTAAATGATTGATAAAATGCATAATAAATACGTAATGCGCATTCATTATATTATTATAACAATATCGTCTCTTTTTCTCTGAGCTTTTTTGACATTGTATCGTACTGTGTAATACTAATTATAATATTTGTGTAGTCCGTTTGGCGGCGTTTAGCTCATTATGATAGATGTATAATTTTTTTACGCATAATTACGAAAAAAATAAATATTATTAAAATTAATAAACGATAATATTTGTAAGTGCAGTAATATTAGTAATGATTTAATAACTTATATAGTGAAATGAAGGCAAAAATATATGTACGAATTAAGCAAAATCAATAACGACTCGATTGTTTTTCTTTTCTCTTCAACGAGTGACGCGCACACACACCCGCGTTTATACACATCTTCGTGTTTATCGAGAGAACAAAATCATGTCAATATATGAAGTGTACAAATACGAAATCAGAGCGAAATGATTACAGAGGTGTGTGTGTGCGCGCGAGTGTGCAATATGAGCAATGTGTGACTGTGAAGAAACAATGCTGTATTTTTTTTTTATATATTATTTGTAGGAAAAAATGTTTTTCTATATAATTTATTCATAAATACGAATGAGCCAAAAGTTAAAAGATTAAAATTAACTTTTCTGGCATAAGACGAAAACAAACAGTGAGTTCTCATTTATTTTCTCTCACTCATCACTGATCCCGATCCTCCGATGTCGAGCACGTATACCTGCAGATATAGAGAAAGCGAAAACGTGACCGACGATCTAAACGTTGAAGAGCGTAAAATTTTCCATTCCTCGCGGCATTGTAAATAGGGTGAAAAAAAGGGAACGACGAGGGTGACAATGATGCAAATCGCTCCTGCGGCGCACCACTGCGTCGTTTCGCTGTATGGCGCTCGTCTCTTTGCAGCAAATCGTAGATATATACGCACGCGCATGCACTACACCGCAGGAATCCTTTAGCTAATATTTGCACAATAATGTCATTGCTCCAGTGAGCGGTGACACAGACATACATGCGTACACACACACATACCCAGATAGTCAAATACGTATACACGGTCTCTGCGCACTTATATATACGTTAGCTACGACGCGTATATATAAAATAATGCTTATCCTATATACTGCATAATAAGCGCGTCGCACAGCGCGGCTCGAGTGAAATCGGATCTTGTAATAATGCGTCGCCTGATCAAATGCATAACTATAGTATATGGGCAATTCTATAAAAAAATTCCTTAAATTGCAGACTAAATTTATGGTGGAAACTTTTGTCACTTGACGCGTAAAGGGGCATTAATCGTTGCTTATTTAGGTCTCAGAAATATAAAAAAATGTGTGAACAATTACCTTAGAAAAAACTGATATATTCAAAATAACCATGCGGGGTATATAATTAAAAATCCTCTTACAAAAAATGTATGTGCACATTAGAGACAAAATTTTAATTTTTCAAGTATTTTTTCATATTTTATGGCATCGCGTAAAGTGACAAAAATTTTAATCACGATTGAATTTTGGAATTTTTTGATATTAATGTGTTGTATAACACATAATTCAATGTACAATTTTTAGCTTCGATTGCTTATCACCGGCGTTATACATGTTAACATGCCCATTGAATTTCTACATTGAATGAATATTAGAATTAACGCAATATTTAATGATTCGTTTAATCAAGAATGTTCGTCACGTCAAAATATTTAATGTCGTTTTGCTTCCGAACTTTGAACAATTATTCTTTTCATCAGTCCAAGACATTGATTTCAAATTATGTATACATATCTATAATACGTACTGTATGGCATTGTACGAACGTCAGGGTTCGCAATCAATCGCTCAACGAGTAATGGCACGTAGAAGTTCGAAGTATACACACACATTTACGATTCACGAAAGGCAGTTCAATTTATGATTTATCGTTGCATTGATAATATTGATTTATCTAATTGTCCGTAACGCGCGGGCAATAATTTATGCAAATCGACCGCGACGACTAAGTACATCGACGACGACGACAACGTCGAGCTTTAACTCAGGATGGATTCAGCGATTCTTTTTCCAATTATCAAATGTGCATAATGCATGCTCTAGGACACGCGCGCAGCCGAGCGAGTTATACAGTATCGGCTTTGATGTGTTTTCGACGGAAACTCGCCACGCGACTTCATGCCCCCGATAAACAGTTTACTTTTCCTATTTTTTTATTTTGTTTTTGTCTTATTTTTCATTCGTTTTACATTCGTTGTTGGCGCTCGGCGAGTGTATGGTCGGAACGGCGCGCATATCCGTGCCAGGTATTACAATATACATACTATATGCCTGATAGTGCATAGGCACGAGAGAGAGCGAATATACGCACGAGCGAGCACGACGAGAGGCGCGCTTCAAGACGGACACACAGTGTAACGGACAGAGACAATAACACACACAGGAGGATTGCACTGTGCAAGCTGACGCGGACGAAAACAACGAGAGTTTTATAATTCAAGCGGCAGTTCTTTGTGTCCATTACAATTGCAGCCGTTTCTGCTGCTGCTGCTGCTGCAGCCTGTGCTGTATATACAATATAATATGTGTTGGTGCAGTATACGACACGTACAGAGTAGAGGAGCGATCTCGACTGGTGCCAGTGGCCTCCCACAACGTCCGGCACTTTAGTTTTTTCTTTTCTGTGTTTTTTTTTATTCCCGGCTTTGGTCACTCTAAGCGAGCGCATACAGCTATTCGACATGATTACGCAAGAGATCGAGGTCTAATTATATATCCACACATACGAACATACTCACACACCGATGCAAGTCGTTGCATATATGCGTGTGGCCAAACGCGCGCCGCGCGTACATACATTCGGTGCAGTATCCAAGTTAACAGTCTGTCGAAGCTCCTACTTGCTTCGAGTCGCGCGCGCGCGTGTCTACGTACACATGTATGCAACTCTTTTTTTTTCGTTCTTTTTACCCAACTCAATCCAACCGAATTCTAAACTTTCAAGGTCTATCAACGCGTATAGCAGTTATATTATATTAGTGTAGTAGCCATTAACATTCAACCTTTTAACGTGTTTTAAGTCAGCGATCTTTTTTTTCCTTTCTCACTCGGATTAGTAGGAGCTTATATATATACCATGCTTGCAAGTATTTATACACACACACACACACACACATAGATGTTAGATACAGCGCACAACTATACACGCTATAACACGTACACTCAAATATCCTTTGCATGCATAAACTAATTACGAAATAATTATGTAGAGCACTTTTGCGCTAAGCTATGCAGTTTATTATTACAGTCCTGTGCTGCAGCAGCAGTGTACGCGTCCTTGTTTTCCGTCGTAACGATTAAATCTCTTGCTCGTTTTTATGTGTGAATTTACACGGACACGCGCGTACTCACACACACTTATTTACCAGACGGACGAGACAGCAACAACAATCGTGAGACGATTTGAGCCAGGTATCGTGTGTTCGATGTATACCTAATATACATAGGCTGCAAAAGCATGTATAAGCGCGGCTGCGATACAATAAATATATAACTTTTCTCTTTAATAAAGTCGACATTTATATACACGAAGTTGCGATTTGCACGATGTATCATTAGAATCCAATTATTTTCTTTCTCTCTTTCGACTTCGAATCTCTCTGCGATTGCCAACTTTTTTACCTTTCTCCTTTCTCTCTCTCTCTCTCTCTCTCTCGGTCGGTTCACGCGATGTTTGATATATTATTTAACTAGCTAATGTTTCGTGTCGCGTACGTATACACTCGAAGGTAAAAAATGACGAGTGTAATTTTGGAAAAGGTACTTTCAGCGATATTAACGAATACACACACACGTGTGGGCACGCGGATCCGTAAGAGTACTCGTGTACTCTAGTAACAGCTGATGCATGTAGAGGCTCGTCGCGCGTTTTGTGTCTCATCGTGTGCGGAATGAAAATGCGTATGGTAACGACGCTTTTTCTAGTTAAACTATGCTGCTACAAAATATTTACATTAAAATTAATTGTAAAAGCTGAGGAAGTTTTTGTCTTTGAAAGTTAATGTGAGAACGTCTCAAAACCGCTCATACAATCATTTTTACTTTGCCACTTGTAGATTTACAAAAAATGTACTCGCTATCTCGAAATGGTGGATGATTGTAATAACGATTGAATTTTCATGAAAATTTGAAAAATTAGAGCAAAAAATTATTGAAAGCCATTTTCAATTCATAGGCAAAGAGTTTCCTCTAAAACATGTGCTTCGGCATTTTTCCAAATGCTAATAAGAAAAATTAATCCTTTTATTCCAAAAAAATAGTTCAAATATGATTTTAAGACAAGAAAAAGATACATACATTATAGCGTACATTGCATCTGGATTTGAGGAAAGATAATGTGAGTAGGATGAGTAAACAATTTTTGATTCATAATCCAGAATAATTAATAATTTACGATTGAGCTGTGTTGGCTGATCACAAAGCTGCATTTCCTGCTTATTTACTTTTTTATTTGAGGAGGGAAGGCGCTCGCCTTTAAGGCCAAAGGCATGGGAATTGTATGCGACAGAATCGTGCATATTTTTGCCCCTTGAATTATTGCAACTACTAGAGTTCATGCATTTAGAAGTTTTTCAATATGCTCGGCGCCTTGAATTTCCACGGCTGTTGTGTGCTCGGGGAAATTTTGAGCATGATCAGCTCTTAGGGGAAAAAATCTTGAAGCATAGAGCGTACTGTCGTCCTCATCGACTTGTGCTTCTGTGCATAAAGCTTGTTTATGTAGAGTTAATTGTATAAGCGGGGTCAAGATACTATCGTGTGCCTTAAAGTTGCCAAAATGTGAGCCATCATGCGTATTTGTCATTGGCACCTATTGTCATTATCAAACAGCTCGATATCCAAAACTTGAGCCTTTGCATCCATTCCAATTTGCGGCAAAAATTGAATAAGATGATGATCTACAGTCGTGGACATAATTTCGTCATGTAGACTCGGGGCATTCTTTCTCGCTGCGACTTTACCATTGTGTAATGAAATCCAACCAAGCAGTTTATCCGATTGAAGCGGTACTGAACTTGGTACTATATGTAATATTATTGGCTGGCCTCTAAAACGGGCTCTTATTGGAATCCGAAGCAGCGCTCGTTTTCATCCAAGATCGCGGCGTACGGTCGGCACTTAACGTAGGCTCTTATGGGAGTCAAGTGATAAATAAATATTTAAATTGAATGAACAATTTGTTTAGGTATCTGATGTGACCAAGCTGTCTAAAGTGAGGTTAAGGAGAGCTGTAGCAGCCGAATTGACGTCAGATAGAGGGTCCAAATGACTTAATTATCTAATTGCAGGTGAACGGACAGACATTTTTTTACAAAAATTTTTTCATAAGAACATATTTGAATAAGGATGATCTTGACCACATCAGATACATAAACAAATTGTTCATTTAATTTAAATATTTATTTATCACTTGACTCCCATAAGAGCCTACGTTAAGTTCCGAGCGTACGCCGCGATCTTGGATGAAAACTAGCGCTGCTTCGGATCCCAATACTGCCTTTTGTATAATATACTTTCTCTGTAATTCCGTATATCTGATAAAGAACTTGCGTATCTACTTGTTCCGCAAATAGAAAATTTATTGCATTTTCTTTAATGATTGATATTTCGGCACCCGGCTCAATGTTAAACTTGGCTGTATTGCAAATAAAGGCACCATCGTTGAACTCTGTAGTAAGTGATTTTTTTCCTAAACTAAGCATTTTTATGTGAGCTGTTGTATATTTTACATTCTCATAAATTCATATTGTTATTATAAATTCGTATTGTTAGATCCAGTGGCCGCGCGAATTTGGTTTTCTCGCTAGATATCGATGGCTTTCCGGATTGCGCCGTCCAAATCTTTTGGGAGCTCACGCCGTACGTACGTTCGTGTAGGCTCACGTAGGCCGTATAAAAAGCAATCCAGAATGTTGCCTGATAATACTATCAGGGTGCGTTCACGTTCAATGGAATGTACATCTGGGGACATCTTCTATGTAATGAGCGCTCGGTTGAATAACATCTGCATTTTGCTACCATAATCGCGCGCTGACTCGTTATATCTTTGAGTTGTACGTCTAAGTTGCAAGACAAGCGATTCTACGCCGTCGTGGTTTGTAAACCGATCCTTTAGGTCATCAAGCAATGTCTCGACTCTGCTATATGATATTAATATTCCCACGTACTGCTCAGCTTCCTCTACGAGTTTTGACTCAAGAGCACAAAATAATTTCTTTGTGCATGAAAGGTAGTATCTAGGCCGCATGCATTAAGGATTCGCAGAACAATGGAAATTTTTCCGGCTTGCCATCGAACTTGGGAATATGTTTAATTGTATCGGACAATAAATTTAATTTTAATAGCGTCATTCGTTTATAAGAAAACGGTTTTTCTAGTAAATGAGTGTAGGGGAAATCGGCATATGAATTACTATTTGTATTCGTGTGGATACGCTCAACTTCGTTTATCATATTACCAATGTTTTGTGCTACATTCTCATAGTGCAATGTATTTTTTTTGGAAATTTCATTTTTTTACGATAATAAATCCATAGTTATATTAAAATATCAAACCAAAAAACGCATAAACAAAAAAATTAAATACTAATACGTCAGAGCTACTGCTAGTCTCTATTCCCGTTCACACTCTCAAGGCTATATAAAAAATATATTATTTTAAAAATATTAATAAATATAATGTACTTAGCAAAAAGTAAAACTTATTGCCCATGTGTAAGCTATCGAGATGCTTGGCCTTCCGTTTTGGTTGACGCCTCTGTTGTTGATTCTGGTTGGCGCTCAAGTTCACTTTTTGAAATTCACTTTTTCCCTTTCCTGTTAATTTATTTTAATTTTGGGTTGGTAAAAAAAAATTATGATAAAGAAAATATTCAATAACATTTTGAAATACTTTATTATTCATCGATAAATTAAAGGATACTGATATGAAATATTTTTTAAAATTTAGTAACGTATTTAAGTGATGTTAGAAGTCTTTATTGCGTCAAAATTTCTCCAGATGAGTCTCATGCTCCTAGAATCTGCTAAAATCATGTATTGTATTTTTATGAACTGTGAGAGTATCCTTGCGACCATAGGATTTGTGACAAATCTCACACTCGAACCGTTTACTTCGATCGTGTAATGTATTTATGTGTTTATTGAGGGTACCTTTTTGTCCAAATGATTTGTGACAAATCCCACATTCGAAGGCTTTGCTCAGATAATGTACTGTATTTATGTGCTTATTAAGACTACCCTTATATCCAAATGATTTGCGACAAATATCACATTCGAAGGGTTTGATACGATCATGTACTGCATTTATGTGAACTTTGAGAGTGTCCTTGTAGCTATATGACTTGTTGCAAATATCACATTTGAAGGATTTGCTACGATCATGTACTGCATTTATGTGAACTTTGAGAGTGTCCTTGCGGCTATATGACTTGCTACAAACGTCACATTCGAAGGTTTTATTCCGATTATGTACTGTCCATATGTGCCTCTTGAATTTATACTGATCACCATATGATTTGTGACAAATGTCACATTCAAAGGATTTGCTCCGACTATGTGCTGTATTTATGTGACACTTGAGGTATCTTCGGTATTTAAATGAGTTATGACAAATTTCACATTCATATTGTTTAATTCTCTCGTGTGTCGTGCTGACACATTCTTTTAGATTCGCTTTCCCCTCATAAATTTTTCGACCCAAATCATATTTATACGATAATTTGTTTTGAGTTCTGTTTGTAAATGTTCTCACCTCCTCAGATTTTTCTAGATTTAATTGGGACTTTTTTTCAAATTGATAGTTTTTTTCATAATCAAATCCTTTTTTTATCAAAATTATCTGATTTTTATTATTCAAATAATTAGTCGGTATTTGTTTTTCTATTTTTACAATAGGTTGACAACTCTGAAACTCGGTTTTGCAGATGGTTGTCGATAGTTCAGGTTTAACATATTTGCACTCAAAATCTACAGTTATATTATCATCCAACTTTTCCTGTAATGACATAACCTCATTCATGTGATTTGCCTCAAATAAAAATTATTTAATAGTTTTTGATAGTAGATAAACAGAATATAATTCAAATCATTGAACTTACTGGTAACTTATTGAACGGCATTGTTTCAAAGTTTTTGGCTTCGTTAGAGTTCTCTGAATCAAAAATATTATTGTAGTCTGCATTTGGCCAAGCATCTTTTGGTTCTTTTTTGACCCTGAATAATATTAAAGTTTAATTAAACGATCGATTAAAAAATACTATGACATCTATAAAAACTTAATACCTAATTGTGTTCTCTCTGGTTTCCATCACTCACTTAATTATATGTTCTCACTAAATTTGGAAAAAATATTCGAGGTTATGAGCCTCGAGTAGCCAAGACTTTATCTCAAATTTACCAATTTGTAAACACTCTTACTGCAGAAATTTAGCTCTTTACGCTGTACTAGCAACTGTACGCACTTATTCGTACATAAAGCGAGTTGACGAAGCTTATTTCCCCTACCATCGTAAACTAGCCATAAGCAGTACTGCGATACATTTGGAGGCACTCGCATATCATTAAAACTACTCGAAAAATACTGTGAAAATGCCATTCATCCAGGGGTATAATTTTCCTACACATTTCTGTGATATATACGGGTGAACATTTGCGCATAAAAGAGAAATAAATTTCTAACATTTTCTCACGAAAATTACAATTTTATCAATAAAAATAAATGAATATTCAAAATTGTATTACGAAAAAAAAATTTAAATTTTGAGATAGTATTATAAAACTGTAAAAAGAAAGTACATCGGTAAATTCAATGACCACAAGTTATTAATACTCTATGCATTCGTAACCTTATAAAATGAGATGCACACACACAAGTATACACATGAAGGTTTTTTTAACAGAGTACGTCCAAAAATTTTCAGCTCGATGAATTTCAAATTTTTTTTTTACCAAGTGCAAGTATGGCGTTGTAACTCGAGAATCGAGGACTTCGTTAAGTCGCGACGCGTGCGTAGTAGAATCGACCTTTCTTAATCAAATAGATAGGACTATGGCGAAAAATTAGTTCACATTCAACCGAGTAATTGTCATTTTCTCGAGCGTACGTTGATGCACAACGTGGCTCGAGTGCACCGGCAGTGTGTCAGATGACTCACCTACGCGCTGCTACTATCGCGCTGAGGTACTACTAAGCGCGCCTCGTTCATATCGTAAACGCACTCGTAATATATAAATATATACACGTAGCACACATGTGCACTTCGGACGACACAGAAATAAGTATGCCGTATAAACATTAATTTTCTTCTTTCTGCTCGATAAAGTGCACGTGGCCCGCTTATACGTTTAAGTTTAAAAGCTTATTTTTATATAAAATCTCGTGCCTCGTTGGCAACTCGCTCCTTTACGAACTCCAGTAAGTGCATGTACTCAATAATCGTGATTTCGATAAGTACTGTCTCTTAACTCTCATTTCTTTTCGATATTTTCATCTCAGCTGTGATAAAAATGAAATTCGATAAACAAGAGAGCTTGCGAGTGGGACATAAAACACCGTAGAGGCTCTGTGCCAGACGATGCGATCGGATGAATCTCCGGCGCAGATTTAATTAAACTTCGTGCCTCGAATAATGTTGGAAAATGGCACGCCCACGGGAATCAAAGTTAACGTTAACTATACATTCGGTAGCCGCGTGTATAAATATATATTACGTATAAAGGCAGAGAGTAGCGTTATGTGTATAGATATTTTCAGGTATTTCTAAAGTCAAGGCCCTTCTGTGCGCTATTAATATCAAGGGAAAATCGGTAATGACATTTCGCCCGATTCAGCAGCAGCAGCAGCAGCTCGTTTATACTATACAGCGACGAGGAACGCGGAATTT
Organism: Trichogramma dendrolimi; assembly: GCA_034770305.1. Taxonomy (NCBI): domain Eukaryota; kingdom Metazoa; phylum Arthropoda; class Insecta; order Hymenoptera; family Trichogrammatidae; genus Trichogramma; species Trichogramma dendrolimi. Next base: position 716,796 of record JAPMIB010000007.1, on the reverse strand, counting down.
CTCACGGAAATTTTTAACGAGTTTTTCTTTGAGGTGCCTACAGCTGCTATAAGCACCCGGAGCTTTTCAATAGATTCTCGAGAACTTTGTATATGTATATGCTTTTATGCATCGATTAATGACGCGGGCGCGTACTTGAACTTCATTTCTAGAACGAAGAGATCGTTTGAAGCAAGTGCTTATGTTAAACGTGTCTGTGTATGTGTGCGTGTTTGCACGTATATATACGTGAAGTTGGATGAGTGTTAAGCAGAAGCCAGAACATTTCATTAACCAATTGACCATGTGTGTCGCGCACACCTCTCGAGCCCGTTGGAAAGTAGTTGTGCACTTTTCTTCCTCTTTTTTCCGCTCTCTCATCCTCCCCCCCCCCCCTTGTATAAAGCACGAGTGCGCCGACAAAGAAGCTTTTACTCGACAGCTTCGGATTAGTGGGCACTTGATACACAGGTTGGTGCGACTTGTGCAAGCCGTTACTCAAACATTAATGTAGCTGCAGAAATTCATTTTACGCTCGATTTACAATTCAACCGAGCTTTATATACAAGCACTTGGCTACTTTTGGTCTCGAATAGTATCGTTTTTCATGCCAGTAATTTACTCAAGACGTTATTATGAGGTGTGGAGTCGCCATTTTTCCCTACATTAAAAATTGAATATCGTATTTTCATATTTCATTTTTAAATATACTTAATTGATACAAGGTTTTATCAACTTTTTTTTCATAGTTATTGTTCAAATTTTTACTCAAAAAAGATATTCTAAAAGGGTTTAATCATTGTGGGAGCTTACTAATACTAACAGAAACATAAAAGTAAAAAGGTAATCAAGTTGGATGAGGATTTTCACAAAAAATTCATAGAGCTTCCTTTTATTATCAACTGAAAATACACGGGGTGAAAAAAATAAAAAGAACGGCTTGTGTTATGTATCGAGATCTGCTAGTAATTTCCGTTTATTATGAGTAAAAAGATGAAAAAAAAAGGTGAATTACAGTGTTTTAAAGCAATTTTAAAAATAACGAACGCTCTAATACATATTTTTAACATGACACATAAATACAAACACGCGCATATTAAATTATATGCATTTACACAAGCTTGTACAGCTCGCAATTTAATTTGGTGTGTACATATCGCTGCGAACGTATCTTATTATAGAGTAGCGGCTCAAAGAAAAGAAAAACAGTATGCGATTTACCGCCTATACGGCCGGGGAGATAGTTCAAGGTCGAGCGAGTGCACGAGTATGCGTTAACTGTACCGCGAATCGTACGTATGTGCTGCATATGCGAATGTGTACATATGTACACGTACACACGGCAATAGACGCTGCAGCTCTAGTACCACAGGTATACTGCACAGTGGCTGCATTCATTAACGTGCTCTGCACTTATTGCATGAATACACATAAGTTCGAGCTCGTACGTGTCCATGTCCTACAATGCTGACACAAACACATGAACACACACATGGACGCGTACTTGCGGCGACCCGCAAGCTTATGCACTATAATATACAGCGTACATGGAAATTTTTGCTGGGAGAATTGCCGATCGGCTATATACCCACACAATACGTAGGATTGATTTTCCCTTTACATGTATGGACCTGAGAAAGTGCTCGCAACTTTTAACGCGAGCTTTGTCGTTTACCGATTCCATCTTGCACATCACATACATATTATTCTTCCGCTGAGTTCGGCTGAGGGATTATGTGCGTAAAGCTGCAAGCTCACTGCGCATAGTAGTAGTGACGACAGAGCTCGCAAAGCTCTGTATAATACGCGTGACTTTTCTAAAATGCGCACGGCCGGGCAAATATGTGCATACATTTCAAGTGCACAGTAGCAGTTCGCTCGCTCATACTCATTCACTCTCTCACTCTCTTACTCTCTCTCTCTCTCTCTGTCTCTATCTCTCTGTCTCTCTCTCTCTCTCTCTCTCTCTACCTTTTTCGTGCCAAAGAGCCCGAGTAAAGGAAGCTCCAACATGACTATGTGTACACGCATTCCTCAAAAGCACACAAGCTATTTTCGAATACTTTTCAGCGAGTAACACCCATAGAGAAAGTCCCGCATCGCACAGACACACACACGCGCGAACGTTCTCACACTCGCACAGGGAAACTCGAGCTGCGGTAGTATGCGAAAGCGAGCGAGCAAACGGTGCTGCACCTAAAAAGCTCTTTGCTCGATGGTATACCACGATGCTTTACTTTATAATAATCATAAAATGCTTCATGCGCGCACACATGAGTGCGTTATATATTGCGCGATATCCCACTGATACATGATACACAGATGTACATAACGGAGAGCTCGAAGCTTTAAAATTGGTTTTTAGCAAAGAAAAAAGAAGTTTATCGCGTCTATTGTGCGGAAAGAAAATCTCGACTGTGCAAAGGAACGATATTCACGGCCGCTGTCATAGGCATGTAAACACAACGCGCACAACTATAATGTCGAAGAAGAGCTTTTAAGCCTATTTTTATCGCAAGTGATAGTATCGATACCGATATACAAATTTCCGTTTAGATGATTATTTTTTAGCGCGTACCTTCATTGGCGCTTCAAATGCAGATAAAAAGGTCGCGTTGCTGCGAAACCAAAAACCCGATAAAAGACAATGCCTTTGAACATATATATTGTACTAACTCTTCTCTCTCTTTCAAGTTTTTGTAGTAATACATATAAATGTCGTCGCTCTTAATCTAGTGCCAATTCTTCGGCAAGTCGAGCTCACGGCTCTCTCACTTTCTTTCCTCTTATAAACTTTACCCGGTAAAATATGCGTATATTTTAGCATTGAGAATACATATCATGTGGAATTTGTTATCTTTACTGCTCAGTTATGGTTGTGGCCTTTTCTTAACAAAAAAAATAATCTTAATCTTGCTTATTTATGTATATAGCAGCGCGCCGAATCTGCACCGATAATTATTCTTAAACTTGTATGAACTGGTCGCTTATATCACACAATCTTTCGGGAGAATTACGTTCGTGAAAAGACGCGCTAGATAATGCAAATGAGTCAGTTTCAAAGACGCCAGTATGCGGGCTTATGCGATCAAAGTCTATGTAACAACATCAAGTACTGGGATATGCAATACAATACAATAGGGTCTCTTTTTTCACATCTCTCTCCTTTAATCTTTGGCTCTCACTACAGCGCGCATTTATGTGGTTGCATACGAGTATATGATATGCTGACGGTGGCAGTTGCAGTAGAGAACAAGCATGAAAGCTCGAAACAAAAAAAAGAAGAGAAAAGCGAACATCCGATTTTAAGCTGAGATGATCAATTTAGCCGTTTAGAAGTTTACTACGCTATGTAATATATATATCTGGTATGATACAAATACTCAAAACTACAATTTCCCTTTCGATTCGGCAGCTCATCTCTCCCGTTTTTTCCCCTTCATTTCACTATTTCGTAAGTGAATAGAGATCAAATTAATCTCGCATCATTTACATACACGACTCTTTTACTCCAACTCTCACTCTTTTTCTCTCTGTCTCGCTCGCTTTATCTGGCATATTTCCGTATGTATCGTAATTTCTGAGCAAGAATGAGAGTCGGGGAATTTTCAATCGGATGACTTTACCGACGGATGACACATTGCAATTTTTCAACTTTACATATATACGACACAAACTACATCATATCATCACGCGTGCCATTTATGTTTCCTTCTGTCTGGCGCAATTATCAGAAGACATGTGCGTATAATTCACTGACCTTTTCCAGATGAATCATGATAGCTGCAATGTGCGTATTCACTATTAGTAGATTGTAAAAATGTATATGTGTATGTTTTTATGTGCGTGATGGCCATGGCCAAGATGTGATTTCTTAAATTATTCTGGATGCGAACAGCCATGATAAATTCATTGGCCTGTTCAACGAAAAATCACATACACTCTTATATAGCCAGTCATTTTTATACACAATGCGCACGCTTATATGCTCGACGAGGGACACGATTATTAGAGTCCATTTTTGTATCAGAAGAAGCTCGACAAAGCCGAGATTGTAGACAATGCACCAGAACAAAGGTGAATATTCTCGCTGCTCGTCGTCTTTCTCTCTCGCGAGTCATCTCGCGCCTTGTGTATATGTATATATATAGCTGCAGCACGTGATATAGCTATACGTAAGAGGCGAGACTATTAAAAGCTCCAATGCATTTGCATGTAATTAACGAGTTTTTGTATACATTCGAGCTCGTGTATACATACATACGTACGTGTGTGTGAGTCTGCACTTTAGCCGCACGATCATTGCGAAAATATGTCGTCTCGAGGCTCTCGTTGAGAAACAGGGTCTGATCGCGCTGGCTCTTATTATACATTTGCAGTATCGAAAGACGAGCGTCGATTTACTCGCTGCTCGGGTTCTTGACCCTCGCCGAATTTATTCTATCTACAAGAGAATCTACTGAAAATAATGGCTTGAAATTCCGAAAAACGTTGAATCAGTCCCTGTTTAATCAACACAAGAGATGCGAGTGTGATGAAAATCCGAGAGCATACTAAAAAGCAACACCTTGTAGTCGAAATGACATATAGGCATGTAGCGCTTGTCGAAAACTTACTAATATAATTTATATCAAAAAGCGAGAATCGCGAGGAATTCTTTGGCTTTGGTTTCGTATATCTTTTCGGGAACAACTCACGCATTCCTACAGAAGCAGCAGCAGCTGCAACGACGTCTTTAAAATAGATTTGATAATTTTCAATCTGCTGCACAGTCGTGAACTGTATATACAATATATAAAATGTCGATAGCTCCAAGATCTATTACTCACATCGTCAATCGTTCGAGAAATTAGATCGATCGCAATGATTGATCTCGTTTTCGTTGTCGCTTCTAACGCATGCACAGTAATACAGAGACAATTATCGAATTATAATTTTTTAATTTATTTTACGACCAAAATCTGCAAATGCCCTCGCTGTGATAAGACTACGAGATGTTTACAAGGCATATGATAATATTATATCAGCGCTTATGATAGTATTACCGAGCCAAGCCCAAGGGTGCCAAGCTACATCATATAAAAATTTTACTGACTTAATTAAACTTATTTTATGCAAAACCGACTACTGACCATCCAACGATTGGATCTAACTTATTTCTAGAACTTTTCTCTTTCTCTTGTGATTTTCGAGAATTTGAGTGCGCGTCATCTATCGCGGTAACTCCAGTACCACTTGATCTGTCACTAGACATGAACGAGGCTTAACCGACGTCTCAGAGAAGACTTTTTAACGAAAAGTATGAAGCGTATATCTAGAGCTCTAAGTCATATTAATCAAACATTTTTGAGTGTTAAATTTGAAATTGATTATCTCCAAATTCGAAAATGTTTGGAAAAAATTCAATTCATACGAAATTTTCTTTGAACCAAGAACATTTTTTGAGTATTCTTACTCGGCTGGGACCAATCGATCACTTCGAATTAAACAGTCATGATAATCAGCTGTAGTCGCGCTTGCGACGAATAAATGCTGGCCGGACGTAGCGCACGGTGTTTTGCGCTCGTTCCGTTTTATTTTTTATTATTTATTATTTCGCTTCTGTCTCTCGGACTTTTTTTTTCCACGTGATTGATTGATTTATTTAAATTGTGCACTCGTGCAAGTGGCATCATTGCATACAGCCCTGTTCTGTCTGTGTGTGTACGCGGGGCTCATAGTACAGCGCGTCTAATAGAAAAAATACACACACACAGGTATATGCAATCGATTATTTACAATCGCGAGTGTGTAGTAAATGGGCGACGAGCTCGATTTATTTATGACATGCGACCAAATGGGCCGCGCGAGTTGGTATTAAACATTATTGTTTGTTGCAGCTCGTGCACATACGCGCGTGGCAAGGTATGCTACCACCTGGCGTAATACATATCGGCCGTGTATCAAAATTATGTGTGCTCTGCGCATATACAATGTTTCATATACACTGCATATAAAATCGATACTATCATTTTTTACTTATCTAGACGTCTATATGTGCACCTTTGCTTATGCATTTATTTATATTTATGTAAATTTTGAGTGTCGTCCACGAACGCGAGACGCGGAATGAATACGTCACAGTGAGTGCGTGATTTTTTTTTTAGGCTTTTTTATCTTCTCGCGGCGAGCAAAATTGAGAGAGTGGGAGAGCAGAGAGCGAAACAAAAAAACATGCCGAGTTCGTTGATTTAAAATGTTTTTTCTCCAAGGTAAAATTTATATGTACGCGTTTGTATACACTTGTAGAAAAACGAAGGATTAAATTGAATTTTCGAAAAAAAACGTGCGCGGCGCAACTGCGAAATAAAGGCGTACATCGCGAGCATTGATTTTCGCCGTCGCTGCTCAGCTGCCGTATACTCGCGAGCGCGTTGCCAGCTAGTTGCAATTCAAAAAATCTATTGTACCCTGTATAAGCGCGTTCATAGGTGTGCACGGTGGATAGTGCAGTGGTGCTACAGTGCCTGCGCTCGCAGATACACGCTGTACTGTGCCGCGCGGCTTTTATGTATGCACGCCTAGTCCTGACAAAAAATAAAAGGCATCAACGACAACGGATCGCAAGAGCATATACCCGAGCGTGTACTGTGTAAATGCGCGTCACGTAGGTTTAAATAGTTGGTGTAGCCACAAATGCCGCGCGAGTTGAAAATTTCATCCTCCTGCGATACAAGCCGCACACACGTACACATTCGTATAATGAAACTCGAGCCGCTTCGTCATAGAATATTGTTACGAGATAAAAATAAATAAATCCCGTCGATTCACGCGTCGTGTATATATAAGTGCAAAGAAAAACTGAATCATCGCTACGACGATTCGGGAACTTTCATTCAGCGATTAATCGTGTATTTTCCGCGAAGCGGAAAGGGGAGAGAAAAAAAGCCCCGCGAGTATCGAGTGTAACGCGCTTATCTGTATACATGTATGTGTGTGTGTGAATGCCTCGCAGCCGATGCGACGCAATGCGGACGTTCAATTATCGTCGAGCTGTAGTGTATAGTGTGCGCCGATAAAAGCGTGCTAAATAATGAAAAATGTACACATGTAGACGCGATCCGTGCACGACTCGAACGGTAGATAAAATACCGGAGTATATAATCGCCGCACATCCAAAAGCTCTCTAGATCCAATGATTTCTTTTAATATGTATGGGTATCAGTCGCGAGTGGCCAATTTGTTGGAAATAACCCGAGAGGAAGAGAGAGAGAGAGAGAGAGAGAGAGAGGACACGAAAAGCAGCTGTGACGTGATATAAATTCGTACCTACGCTTGTAATTGTCGACCGGGTGTCGTTCGTAGTGGGGGAATAAAGCACAGTTGGGCCACTTGCAGTATTCAACGAGCTGCGGAAAACAGATCGTTGTCCAATCCGAAGATCTGCACCACAGCCGAGCTTGTATGGTCGGAAACCATTTTAGTGGAACTTTAAGTGTCCAGAGCTCCCCCGGTGCTTTGTGTACATTTGGAAAAATGTATAAATATTTGTATGCTTTTATCATGTCATAATAAAATGAACTACTTTTTCAACCAGGCTTAATGGTCACTCTCGTATAAAAAAAGAAGGTTCACTTTTGTTTATAGAAAAGACCACGGGCTTCTTGCAGAGCAAAAGAAAATATTATAATTATGGATTTATAAGGAGTGATACTTTTGAGTTTTGATTTAAATGAATGACCGATCTGTATTAAATCTTCGTAAAAACTTCTTTATACTAACTTCGGTAGGTAAATAAATGTGGTAATGTTGTACTTATACAATTATATTGACTTTTCTACTTGCAGATTTATAGACAGAGGCCTCTCTATCTAGCGGTGGAGGATCGCACTAATTAAGATTGAATTTACATACATTTTTTGAGCAATTAATGCAAAAAATCAGTGTTACGACTTTCCAATCAAAATGTTTAAATACGAGTATAGAATCACATCTTTTTCGTTAATTTTTACATTTAAAAAATGTGTAATTACATTTTTATGCATTTTTGTGCAGCTTATGGGGGAAAAATGAATTAGAACAGATTCATTCATTTTTAATGAAGATTTCTTGCATCTTGTACTTTTGATAAAATTCAACATTGGTTACTACAATTTTTATGTCTGATTTTACATGGAGTCTGCATTTAATTTGTGGTTTTTTCAAACAGTGATATCAACAATTTTCCGTTTTATCCAATACATGTGTTGTAGAGCTTTACCTCACACGATGTATTATGTGGTGCAGCGCGCGCATTGCACCGCGCTGAGTAATTATCACCGAGCTTGCACACGTTATGTTATCCGCAGCCCGCACACTTTTCGGCGTCGAAAGTGTTCAAGGAAAGCAGAAAAGTGGGAGAAGGACGAAAGGGAGGAGCTAATGCATTGCTCGATGAAAATTGGAGGTGTGCGGCGCGGGAGCTTTGCGCGGGGGCTCGTTAAAACTTCCTCGTCGGGTAAAAAATTAATTACAAGCGACTCTCTCGCACGCGCGCGCGCCTGCACTTATTTTTTATTTATGTACACAGTATGGATACATGATCGAGACTAAAATGCGCGTGACGTATGTATTTTTAGATGAGCAATTTCAGGGAAACTTGTGCGTTTTTAGGGGTTTTCGCAATATATAAAACTAAGGTAAAGTTGCACGCGAGTAACGAAGTGCGCGAGTAAATTAACGAAATTGCCTAGTCGTTCGAATAATGGCTCTTTTCTCGAGCTAAACGTTATACTTCTTAGCCACTTTTTTTTTAAATTCATTTCTCCAGGCAATTGCCAGAAAGTAATGTCAGGAAGTTGGCGTATAAACGGCCGCCAGCCGATCGAGACAACGCGGCGACGCTTCACGGGTCAATCCTTCATCGTGACATTGAAATGAAAAATAGAAATGAAAATAAAAATCACAACGAGCTGCAGGGAACTCTCGACACATAGCCGTGAGTGGAAACCGCGCGCTCGGGACTCTTCCAATTACACGTATACGATCGAAAAAGTCTCCTCGAGGTCATATGCTATATACCTTATCGAACGATTGATTGCGAACAACATCTGTTGTCGTCGCGAGCAGCCAACTGTATATACTCGACGTCGTGTGCTTTTGCGATATACAACTATACAATGTGTGCGTCTAATCGCTCGCCTCACCCACACACGTTTGTACGGCTCGTCGCGTCCTTGATAGATATCATCATCGTCGTTATTATTATTATTTTATTTGTTTTGTTATTATTTTCTTTTACTCTGATAATAAAATCGGATTTTCGAAGCAAAAACAAATTGAAAAAAGTGAAAATTTGATAAGTACGTCCGACCGCGCGTGAAAAATCAATGGGAATACGTAATGCTGAAGTCTCCGAGAGAGAGCAACTCTGGCTTTCTGGTTAAATTTTGCAGAAGATGTTCGCGCGCCTCCTCGCAGCCATGCATTAATCACGAGTGCTTTGCGGTTTACTGGCCTAAACAGGGACTGAGGTCATCAGTAAAGCGGTGTGCGCGCAGGAAGAGAGCAGGGACGGAACGATCTCTGCTTTCTCTATCTCTCTCTCTCAAAGGAGTGACGTCCCTTTGAAAATTTGATGCCTTCCTTTCCAGCTGTATAATATACTTGAGTCCTCTATTTCTCTCTCTTTTTCTCTCGCTCTCTTTTCCTTGCCTCGACGCGATGAATAATTTCTTCGGCCAAGGATACGCCTTGGTTAAATTCTAAACTCGTTAAACAAAGATGCGGAGGCGATGACTATATACTTATACGACGCGACGATGCCTCGCGGCGCAATCTCGAGGATCGACGAAAATTCTTTTATATATTTTCTCCGACGCGATAAAAAATCTCGTCCTCGATAATGAAGCGATCGAACGTGGCCCCAAATGAAAATTCTTCGCTTAAACGGCCGAGCATAAACGATATTATTATCCTATATGCACGAATGACGAAGAACATCTTTTCTATTTTTCTGTGGCCGCTGGGGACAGGATATCATTTCGCAGCGGCTCGTGCAATTGTCATTCAACGCGTCGGGCGCGTCATGGATCGTTTCTTATCGATTTTACGTCTTATAATATAAGCTCGAGCGAGTACATTTCAGCGCCTAAATAAAAATATCTAAGTGTGTACGCGCGACGAGATCAACACCAACCACGTGCGAATACATGTATATAATGTTGCTTGCTGTATACATGTATACCACTCGCACAGGCGAGGATAAAAGTCCGCAGTGCGAGAGTCACGGTCAGTGACGTAAAGCTGCGCATGCAGTGTTCCGAGTTCATACATGCACACACGTATATACATCCAACAGGGCTCAGTGCAGAGTGTCGAAATTTTTATTTCCTTCTTCTTTTTATTTCTCTTCCTTTTTTATTCTTTCATTCTTTCCTTCGTCCGATCTACGCTTGTACGCTTGAATCATGACGTCCTCGTTCGTCTGTGTATATGTGTGTGCATGTGGGCTACGTGGGTATTACCTGTGTGCAATGCTTTACGTGTTATACGTGCACACGTCGCTTACCGGGTCTCTCTCTCTCTTTCTCGTCTCGGGCAGTTTTATGTAGGCCGAAAAGCTCGGGTGCGCGAGCCCTATATATGCGCGCACTTTTATGCTCGTGGCATTTATGCACGAAAGCGGAGTAAAACGTCCGTGAGGATTGATCGATTCCGCCTCGACTGCTTTCTAAAACTATATGTTGTTCAAACAACGATATATCGTGTATATACCGCGTTTCATGTACCCTTTTTCTTTTTTATACGCGAATGAGCTTGTACGATGAATTTGAAGCGCGGACTGCTACGATCATCGCCTAAATCTGCGATTATATAGTTATAATAAAGCTCGCGATGACTTAATTATGAATCGAGCATAATAAGAACTTTGGATTGGATTAGTAAATCGTGTATAATGCATATTCTCCTTGACACGATTCTCTCATCCCTTCGACGTTGTAATCCCTCGCAATTCGATAATCCAGTCCCTGTTGTCATTTATGCAGATTGCACACGTGTCCTTTTCAGTCTAAATATTACAGCTACGATGTATACTCGTATGAATAGCATCGCTGCATTTGCATAGCTTATACTTAATCAAATCTGCCGCTGCTGTCACTTGACAGATATCATCGTGTAATATATACGATTAGTGTTAATATTTTAGTCAATTTGTTGGTACGGAAATATCGAATTGTTCAACGAAGGAATGAAAAAAAAAAAGAAGTAAATCCGAAAAAGTTGGGCGAACTTGAGCTACGAATCGAGCTTTCAACGCACGTACGTTTCAGCGCTATATGCGCCCCTGCTTCTGCTGCTGCTCGCGTGGAGTATACAGAGTGAGAGAGCCGAATGCATTGCATCGGCATGATTTTTCTTATACAGCGCGCGCTCCATCGTTGATTATACTTCGCCGATCGTTTTCAATTTTAAGAATTGCTATCCACCTCCAGCGCGTCGAGCTGCGCAGAATCGCTTATAAGTTTACTACTATCACTACTACCACTACTGTAACACCGCAGCTTCGAGGTATAAAACGTTGGCCGCGTGGGTCGAGCTCTGCTCTGGCGTATATTAACATGCGCCTCACGATCTCTTTCGCATTACAAATATAACGAGAGCAGAGTGCGCGAGACGGACGATGCATCGATATTTCACTCGACAGTTTGGATTCATTTTTTTTTTCGCCCTCCACAGCAACATTATTTTTCAAGCTTTCGATTTTTTATGCGTTGCGTCGTTCACGATCTGTTTATCCGCGTTTTATCGTCAATTTATCGAGAGTTTCACTCGATGTAACGATCGTTTGTTATATGCCTGGGTTTACGAAGGCAGTTCGTTGGTAAATCGATTTATATAGCGAACGCGAGATGGGTTGAATTTTCGTGCATTACACCGAGTTACAATACGATCGTGCCGCTGCGCATACGGTTCGATTTAATTCCATAAAGTTCGATCGCCGAGAACTGGAAGAAAACAAAATAGGAATTTCCACTACACCGAACTCGCTTCGTACGGTGCATAAACGTAGGATAGCGCAGCCCAAATCAATCCCTCCACGCGCACTCGCTGCTTTTACAATCTTCCACATACACCCTGCGAGCTTTTTATGCCACTCGCCCGACGATCGAAATAATATCGCACCGCTCCGAGGTAGATATATACGGATTCGAAATAAGGCCAGCCGCACGCGAAGTTCCATCGCGCGCGCCAATCCCCCCATTGAACGAGGATACTGACAAAGCGTTATGATACGTCTGTGCGCTGCATCATATGTGTGTGCGACGAGGTATTATATGCACACATACGAAGCACGTGATACGGCGAGCGCGAGCATACACGTTATTCTATACTGGAGCTGTAATTGATCATCACGCTACCTCTAAAAGGGCGCCTCGCGATAACGAGATGTAACGATAATTTCATTAATTACTTGCATGTGTGGGTGCGTGGGTGTGTGTGTGTGTGTGTGTGTACATCGGCGCGTATTATACACGTGCATTTAAGCATCTTTAGATAGGCGGGATATTAAATTATGCGTATAGAGAACGAGCTAATTATTTTTATTTATATTGAATTAAATTACTCTGTCTAGCGTTATTAATATGCATCCTGCAAAAGCGAATACATTTAACGTTGTTTTTCCATCTCGACACGCATACGAGTATTTAGGACTGTTCGAGCTATTTCCACGATTTGTTTGCTCGTATCAGAAACTTAACTTTTTTTGTTGAAAGCTCTCGCTTGAAAAATCGTTCTTTTTCCAGCGTGCAGCTGGTATATAATTGGAAGGAACGCGCGCGCGCAGGATGCAAGCGAGTTATTTCGCCGGTCAGATGCAGAGAAAAAAGGCAAAGTTTTTCAACCGAATGAAAAAGGCCAAGTTGGAAAAGGGCGGCGAAAAAGTAACTCAAAGTATATAACGTCAATTAAGGCTCGGGGGTCAATATAATCTTGCCCAGGGATTTCATTGGTCACTCGTACACAGAGAGGATGTATACTAGCCGGGCTTTTGTTCGATATGAAAAAGTCGCTCCGACCGAAGTGCATTTGGAGTAATTAAAGAAAATACGCGCGTGTGTGGGTGGGTAAGAAAGAAAAATAAATTTGAAAAGTTCATTCTTGCCAGCACGCGGCATTTGCAAGGATATTACTGTTGAACTCTGAAGTTTTTTTTATTTTTAAAAGCCAGTTTGAAAAACATTTCAGATTTATCGTACGTAGTAATTAAACTAAATCAGAACTTATTACATATTATCTTTACGAAAATATATTTAAAAACAATGGGAGCTTGGCTATTTTTGCCAAATTGTTCCTATCAATTTAGGTCTGCTGAATCAACAACAGTATGCTTGCTTGCTATCATGGTTAAATTTATGTTGATGGTTAAATTTTGTTGTTATTCGAAGTCGAAGGAATTGGTATTTAAATTTTCCATTTCCTGTTGAGTGATCATAGAGAAATCGTTCAAAAGCGCGTGCCTCTTGATGAAGCGGAAGGGGAACGAAGCACACAAGCAAATATTTTCATTTTTCTCAATGAGACATGCCGATCAAAATCGTAACTCGCAGTCAACGCAATTATTGGGCTTGAAGTGCGTGGACTGACGTTATCATGGCTTACAAAGATGTAAATACTTTGTGGAATTTCATACTGCAGAATCCTTATTCGATCACAGGTGAAGAAAATGTACAACCAATGGAAAGCCTCTTGAATTCGATACTGCAGAAGTTCTCCGAATGTCGTGACAGAAGTGGTAACTTGCTCGAAGACCGGGAGCAAGAAATGAGTCTGTTTTTACGTGACCAATTGGCACGCGTCGAACCTGAAACAATGAACGAACTGCTCAAAAAATTGGTGAACACAGGATCGACCAAGATCATCGAGTGCATCGCGAACATCGGCATCACAATCCGCCTTCCCGTTACAAATAACATAAGAACTGCGCTGCACGACTCGTTGAAAGCCGAAGTCCTACCACCGATCGATGCGCTGTCGAAAATCTACGAATACGTGAATTACTCGGCCTTGGACGACGAGGGCTGCGCGATCAGTCATCTGCACGTGGCCGTGAAGGAAAAATGCGCCGCTGCGGTGACCAATCTATTGGCGAAGGAGACGCGCGAGACGGCCTTCGAGGAATTCAAGAAGAATTTCAACTATTTGATCAAGTACGACGGCTGCGAGACTCTGAAAATTTTGCTGCAGACGGGCTTCAAATCGGACGAGTACGTCAACGAAAAAAGAAGGACGCCGCTGAATCATCTTTGCCGCCGCGTCTCCGAGCACCGATACTACTACGGTACGACGCCTGATCCCGGCGACGACGTGGTAGCGATTCGGCTGCTCGTCTCGAACGGCGCCAACGTCAATAGTACGGACGCCGACGGTCGAACGCCCCTGATGACGCTGTTCAACTCGGGCATCACCGAGGTCGACAAGCAGCTGGATATCGCGCGACTTCTGCTGGACAACGGGGCCGAAGTCAATCGATGGGATAACAGCGGCGAGACGATTCTGCACGTGGTGCTGCGCGTCTGGCACCTCGAGGAGTACCACGGCCCGAGCCACGATCCGCCCCGCAGGAACGAGCCGTGCCTCAGGGTGCTCAAGCTGCTGCTCGAGCGTGGCGCCGTTGTCGACGCGCGAAACCACGACGGCCAGACGCCCCTGCAAATCGCCGTGGTCTACTGCAATCTGGACGCGGTCGAGCTGCTGCTGGAGCACGAGGCCAAGCTCGAAGGTGTCAACTTCTCCGGCGGCTACATGGAGTCGTCCAACGGCTTCCTGCGCAATCTCGAGATGAGCCAGAACGCGATCGCGATCCTGAGGCTGCTCGAGAGCAGAGGCTTCAAGATGGGAACGTTGAGCACGCTGACGTGGCTCAACTTTTTGATGGGATTCGCGCCCAACCAGAAATACTACGAGACGAGATACGTGCTGGCCTACGGTAAGAAACGATGCACGCGGCGGATCATAGCGCGACAAAAATGTTCACGCTCTATCGTAACTTTTCATTCGCAGTCGAAGAGCCCGAGAGGATCCGCCAATATTTTGATTATATTCCCAATGTAATAGAAGACAACGAGGAGCTCGACGAGGAGTATACCCAGGGAAGCGAGAAAGAGCGACACGCAATGATCGCCATAATAGAGATCGCCAATTATCTCAAAGTTTTTAAAGAACGCAAGCTACACATAAGCGCCAAAATGATCAAAGTTCTCGAGCACATCGGGCGCGAATTGAGAAACAAGTATAATTTGAGTTACATCGACGTGGCGACCGACGAGTTTCGCCCGTACGTGATCGAGCCGAGGAGCATCGACGAAGAGCTGAGGAGAGCCGAGCTGACGCGGATCAGCGACACAGCGACGCTTGTCGACGTTTGCCGGCTCAGTTCCGAGGCAGCTTACGAGAAGCTGAAAAATTCCAACTACGAGTCCGTGCTCGAACATTACGATGACTTTAAGACGAATTTTCGTTGCATTGGAATTTATTTGAAAGGACGTATCGCCAAGGCGCTGGTCAAGGGACAATTTGAAGAAAAAACTCGAAAAATGAGTATGGAGAATTCTGCATAAATAGTTAAGGCGACAGAGATCGATAATTATAAAGTTCGATAACTACTTTTACAGTTTGTATGAAGTTTTGTTTAGGTTTACGGCATTCTGTGCTGTGATAGTTGTGATAATTTCTGTAGAGCGTTTTAAAAATATATTTTTTTTTAATGACTCTACGATACATTAATATAATTGACACGTGCGAAGTTGCCATGTCGACGTTAATTTTCAGAAATAAAATTACATTCGAATATTCTTCATGAGTCTACGAATCCTTGAACGAAATCAAGAAAAAACTTCAGCTGTGTATACTGTTTGCTGTTTTTGTGCAATCACCACCCATACAGACGTATAATTTTAATCAATCGACTTATTCCTTGCGCGCCTCGAATCGCATTGAACAGCATAATACGTATCGATCTATTTCGCCCAGAAATGTACATTGCATTACGTATATCAAAAGCGGCACTACCATCGTACTTGCGTAACTCATGGGAATACGTGACTGTTGAAAATTACCACCATTAGAAATTTTACGGCCAAGTCTAATTATTTGCGCGCACGTCTGCGCTAATTGACTTTGAGGCGCATAAAATTCGATATGCCTCAACGAGACTGAATGAGTTTGTCTGTATATTATATTGTAAGGATATAGCTGCAAACGGAAAAGAAGCTCATTATACAAAAAGTTAATTCTCGGCTTTTTTTAATAAATACAGAAATATAGCCACAATGAATGACGTTTTTTTTCTCACAAAGTTTAAAAAACCTATGAATAGTTTCGTGATGTATTGATTTATTTGTCGGAGCCCTCGAGAATTTAATATTCGATGCTTTTCAGGGATAAAGACTCCTCATTGCTAAACATATTTTCCTTTTTTTAGTAGCAGGACGAGTGTATCCGCTGGCACACATAAAGAAGGTAATATAAATATGAAGATGCTTATATATTAGGCCTTCTTTTTTTCCAAGAAAGAGAGAGAGGTCAAATGAAATATCCATCTACGATATACTTGCATGCAAAAAAATTTTCTTTCGAACATTGCAAAATAAGCTTCGAACGTATCGTTCGCCTGAACCTCATATCCATGACAGAGACATTTAAACAAGAAGCTTGATGTCAAGCTCATTTTAAAATGTCGTACCTTCGTCAATAATTGGTTGATTGAAAAACAATAAAAAACGTGTCTAATGATGTTCGGAAATTAACATTGCAGACCTAATAGATTTTTTCATGAAAAATGCAGTAATAACAATATTACATAGGCTGGCACAGGCAGAGCACCGTTTTTGCTACGTTTATATTTTTCCTGCGTGTCAGATTTTGTGCAAAAAGGAAAGCTGTGCCCGATGCAGATTCAAACCTCCGTGCTGACCGCGAGCGACGATCACAACACTAGTCCTCCGCCTGACAAATGAATCTAATGTCACAGAAGTGTATACGACTGCTCATACTTAAGCTGAATTTCTCGGTAGGAAAGTATTTTCAAGCAATATACATCAGTAACAGAGCATAAGTCTATCTGCAGTGGCTACAATTGTATACAGTGTTGGCTACTCGAGGCATATAACCTCAAATATTTTCTCAGTGAAAATTTACAGTGAGTATACATATAATCAAGCGAATGATGGAAAGTCGGGAGAACACAGTTAGGTATAACAATTTTTGCATGCCATGATATTGTTTAAAGAAATCGCTTGATCAAACATTATCGTTCTTTAGGGTAAAGGAAGAATCGGACGACTCTTGGGCAGATGCTTGCAACAATAATATTTTTGATTCAAAAGACTCTTGCGAAGCCAAAAACTTTAATTTTTATCAATCACCAGTGAGTTTAAGACTTTTAGTCATGCTTTGTTTTTGCACTATGAAAAACTATTTCACAATTTTAATTTTAGGCAAATAACATGAATAAGGTATTGCCATTCCAGGAAATGGTAGATGAAAGTGTAACCGTAGGTTTCGAGGGAAAAGATGTTAAACTTGAACTGAAGTCTGTAGCGATAAACACATGCAAATCTGAGTATCAAAGTTATCCACCAGTTATAAAAATAGAAAATGAAAATCAGGCAGACGACAAGCATAAACAAATATTCATAGATTTTGAATGCAGTGATTTTAAGCCTAAGTTGAAGTCTCAATCGGCCACTATCTGCAAAACTAAGTATCAAAATTATCTACCAGTTGAGAAATTAGAAAACGGAAAGTTTGCCAAAAATCATACACCCAAAAAATTCACCTTAAATCTCACATACATGAAGTACATGATATTAGCCAACGCTTAGAATGTGATATATGTCGAAAGTCATATAGCTGCGAGGGTAACCTCAAAAAACACCTGAAAGTAGTGCATATTTGCAGCAATCTTTTAGAGTGTAAAATCTGTCATAAATCATTTGGATACAAAAGTGATCTCGACGTACACATACATTTAGTACATAATCGTATCAAACCCTTCGAATGTGATATATGTCACAAATCGTTTGGATACCCGCAAAACTTAAAAAAACACATAAATACAGGACACGATGGCAGCAACCCCTTCGAATGTGACATTTGTCACAAATCATATGGTGATCAGTATAAATTCAAGAGGCACATATGGACAGTACATAATCGGAATAAAACCTTCGAATGTGACGTTTGTAGCAAGTCATATAGCCGCAAGGACACTCTCAAAGTTCACATAAATGCAGTACATGATCGTAGCAAATCCTTCGAATGTGATATTTGTCGCAAATCATTTGGATATAAGGGTATTTTCATTATGCACATAAATACAGTACATTATCTGAGCAAAGCCTTCGAATGTGGGATTTGTCACAAATCATTTGGACAAAAAAGTACCCTCAATAAACACATAAATACATTACATGATCGAAGTAAACGGTTCGAGTGTGAGATTTGTCATAAATCCTATGGTCGCAAGGATACTATCACAGTTCATAAAAATACAATACATGATTTTAGCAGATTCTAGGAGCGTGAGACTCGTCTGGAGAAATTCGCACGCAATAAAGACTTCTAAAATCACATAAGATATGTAATTTTGAAAACCTTACACTTATATTTTATACATAAACTGAAATGTTAACAATATTTTGTGTTCAGTTCGTCCTTTAGAGTATGAAAGTAAAAACCTTTCCTTTGTTGTCATAATTACCCACAACAACACCTACAAAAATATAGAAAGTATCTCGAATGGGAAGTATTCTTGATTTTCATCGCCGCAGTTATCTTTGGCTGATTCAATACGCGTTCGATACACATTTTTCTATTTTCCGTTGAAGTGAACTTTTTCATTCTTCTCACTTACACGCCGAGCGCAGTTATCTGATCCTGCCCACAAGTCTTTCGAAGCGAAATAATTGAGAAAATCTTCTGTTTCCGCAATTCTGAACCTTTTATTTTTACCAACAGTTTCAAAAGTTCATTTTGCTCGAGAAAAACAATTTTGAATTTCTATCATTTTACATCATAAGCAGAAACTACAAAATTGAAATACCCACCATTTTCACTCATTTTCAATAAGCTAGAGCGGGCCGTTTAACATGAGATTAAAATTTTTGTTGACGTGCGTCCTCATTTCCGATGCAATTAAACGATCTTGCTGAAGAAAATGAAAAATAAGAAAAGAAAAATTAATTTTAGGACAGCCTCGAGTATCAAACGTGCTCCAGTCTACATACGTTATATTAATCTAGATCAAAGGTCGAATGTATATTTATGACCTCTGGTACAAGTGTCGTGGGAGTACGCGATGGAGAAAGAAGGATCGCACACATCCGACAGCAGAGATTGCCAGAAAGAATATCGAGCTTAAATATTGACTCGTCGAGATTAATAGCCCAGCGGACGAACGGATTTCGGCGGAAGTATACGCGTACGTATGTATAAATTATCCGAACGAATTCACCAATCGGACGTATAATGTATTTTTGATGACTCGTTGTCCATATAATCGGGCAGCGTGTCAATTGTGTTTATGCTACATAACCAGGTACATATATCGACAATCTGCGAGCTTTCAGGTCTCGCTCCATAAAGCGATAATATTCGCGCCTCCCGGCCGATACGATATATTGCCGCGTTTATATATGTGTAGTACAAAGGCTCACGAACGCATTCATAGATTTAACGATGTACACGCGAGCTTCGTCGTTTAACTACCAAGTTATTGCGGATTTTGTCATAAGATTTTAAGGTATATGATATACAAATACATATATGTGTCGGGATATAAAGCGGCAGTAAATAAATACTTTTTGTTCATCCGGAATCGTCCTCGATTTACCATCGCTATAACACAGGAACGATATGAAATATTTTCTTCGTTTCGAGTTCAAAAACGGATCGCATTGCCTTTCTCTATCTCTCGCGTATAAGCGGTTTTCTATATACACATTTGCGCGCGAGCTGCGCTGCCGCCGTGCAGCAGCCTCGGAAAACTATTCGGGTAATGATAACGTTTCGACTGATTTATATACGCCAATTTCGATCGATATCGTCCGCGCGCGCGCATTTACCGAACGATCGCGTCTGCATCCTCGTGTGCATATGTGCGAGAGGACAAGAAAAAAGATTAAAAACTATCGCGATAAATCGCCGAACTCTTGCAATATGAAATTCGACGCGTGCCAATAGGAAACTTTTTCAGGCGGGCGACAAAATATTACGACCACGTGCGCGACGTATTGCGAACGTACGCGGGTTGCATCGCGCGCGAAGTGCGATAGGTAAAAAAATAGTGCATGATTTAAATATTGTACTCTCGTACAAGATGTCTATGTTGTGTCAAATTTTGTTTTCATCTCTTTTACACCATCTTTCATGGCGACAACTGTAACTGGTGTGACTTTTCATTCAATTTTACTCTGTTTTAGCACGCGAAGAGCACCGGCGTTTACAGGATTTTTGGCTTGTCCATTTGATCTTTATACTTTTTCAACTCAGCATCCAGTCAAGCAATGGCGTTTTTCTGCAGAGTCTGCTCTACTGTCGATCTATGTCGCAAGAATTGAAAACGGAGCACGATGATGAATATGAAAGAGTTGGAATCCCACAAAGAAAAACGATAAAAATACAGTGCTTAAAAGTTTACAAAATGATATTTGTAATGATTAAAAAAATACAGACGTTGTATACAAATCAAATACGTGTAAAAGGTTAAAAATTTCTTGTAAATATTGTTACCAAAATTAATATTTTTTTTTTGTAAGAAGTTTTTTACACTTCAAGTTCAATCAAAATTACACTCTTCTGGTACTTTCCATTCGACTCCATACATCATGTGGTAAGCCAGATTTATAAACCACCTATAACGACCTGTATCGCAGAAGGCCGTCGCTGGCAAGGATTCATATATCTGTTTGTAGACGAATTCAACAATGAATTTATTCATGATTATTTGCTCATTGGTCAAGTACCAATTGTTGTTGCTTGACACGTGGTCCATCGAGGCGGTATGAAAAATTTTGGGCGCCAATTTTTTGGCAGGAGTCTGCCACGGGTTAAATGCAACAAAATCAAAAGCACGAGTCCAATCGTTGTAAAAAAAATTAGCGGCACAGAACCACGCCTTCTAGAACCACGTCGACTTCAAACTCACCCTTGGTGTCCTGGGCACCCACTCGTCGACGCAGCCCCGGCAGTGGCAGATAAACTTTCTTTCCTGGGCTAAGTCGAGTCTCCTCGTAGTCGCATCCAGGTCGAAGTTCATTATCATGTGCGAGTAGCTAATTGTTACCTAAATATTTTGAACAAAAAAAATCCACATCGATCGATGTGTGTGAACGGAACTGCAGGACCGAGAAAGAAGAAAGAAATCATAGTCATGGTAGAGTACCTGCTCATTTTTCTTTATCGGAGCCACCGCATAAGCCATCAATTTTCCGCCTTTTCCAATGGCCAGTGCAGAATTATTGAAGCAATCGTGATTGATCAAGGAAGAATAATAAGAGAGAGCGAAACATTTGACCTCTGCGGTATAAGGGATGGGCGAATTTCTTTGGGGCAACAACCCGAACTGTAAATGGAAAATAATTGAATCGCGTACAGAGATTGTACCTCTCGTTCGCGTACCCAATGAGAATTGACTCGGAAAATCCTCTGAAGCTTTTTGAAAATCTTCCTGACCATCCACATCCAGTCGTCGTAGCTGCCCTCGTCGACATCGCTGGGCTTTAAACGCCCCAGCACAACGCTGAGTACGGCGTCGTCGGCCTCGTCATCGTTATCCGAGGGTTCTTCGGTGTCCGCGTGCTCGTCGATGATACGCGCCTCGCGGAGCATTTCTGCGTCCTCGTCGTTGCCGGCTCGATCCAGCAAACTGTAATACCAAAGGGATGTGGTACCGAAGCTGCTCAACTTGTCCAAAAAACACTCGCGAAACAGTTCTGTATTGAGTGCATACGAGTATCGAGAAAAAAAAATGAGAAAATCAACTTATAAGTTTGAAGCTGACGAACACAAACCTGAATTACTGTCGTAAATGTCGGTGGTCTTGATGACGCTTTCCAATCCCTCCATCTTGATGAACTTTATAAGCAGCCTCAGGGCGGCCTGATACTCTATCCGATCCTCTCGCCGACTTACCTCCTCGAAGATCTGGCACTCGATCTCGTGATAGTCGCTCCCGGCCTGGGCTTTGCACTCCTCGGAGCAGTAGAGCGCGTACACGCACCGGTCGCAGGCCACCCCGTGCCAGGCCTGAGCCCCGCAGTGCGAGCAATTCGTGTGGATCTTTTCCTCGGCCAGGACGCAGCAGGCCATGTCCTCGACGAGGATCATCTCGCCTACTTTGATGTCGCGCTTGGCCACGAGGTGACGACCCCACTCCTCTCTGTAGGCTGGCTCGACCCCGTCGAACAGACATCCTTCGTTCGGAGGCTTCTGGTTCTCGAGGTCCAGGGGCTCGTAATTATTCATGCTCGGGTGTGGCTCCGGGCGCGGTTGTTCGATGGCTTTGGCCTCGGCCTTGGCCAGAAGCTCGCCCAGCCTCTTGACCGTGCCCAGCCGGTCGGTGAGCTTGTAGCGCTTCATCTGGTCCAAGGCCTCGCGAGCGTCCAGCAGACACTCGTCCCAGTTGCCGACGTGATAGTGCAGATTGGCGCGCGCCTGCAGGCCCGAGACGTACTCGAGCGAGCGGGGCTGGGCGTAGGCCAGGCAGCGGCCCGCCCACGCGAAGCAGATGCCGTGGAACACGGAGTCGTGCACCACCTCCTGGTACAGGGGATTCTTCATCTTGACGAAGCCCCGACAGATCGTCGTGACCTCGGTGCTCTTCTCCGTTATCCGTTCCATCAGCTCCATCGCCGAGTTCATTTCATCGCGGACCACCTTCGGCAGTTTCGCGTAATCCGACTCGAATCGGCGAATCTGATCGTTCCAAAATGGGAACCTTGCCGAAGAACCTGTCTTGAACTTTTTCATTTTTTTCCTTCACTTCGGCGAACGCAAGAATCGACTCGTAAAAATGCTTATTGACAATTTTCGGTTGACGGTGTACTCATACTGTGCTTGCCCGCGGAACGACAACAACTGAGTTGAAAAATCGAGTGTCTTCCATCGTCTGCTTGATTTCGTAAACAAATGCTAAATCGTGAAAATCAATTAGAACAAACGATTCCTATTTTCTATTGTGTATTCGGCACATCTCAAGCGGTTCCCCTCCTGCTAGCGTATTTTTAAATGATAAAAATCTTTCAGATAAAATGATCTAATGTTATAATAAATACATGAGTGCTTACTTATTTTACATTCCGGAAGAAGAAGAGAGAGTAAACTCGATTTGACATCTTATCTTTCCACGCGTGCGAGTAACAACGTCGAAGTGGAAAATTAGGTGAAAATAATTTCCCCTCTTTATTGCTTTTTTTAAAATTTCTAAGCGAAGATTACCGATGCCTTTGTCACTTTGCTTTTTTTTGGTTATTTAATATTCTGCTCAAAATTGGTTTCCGAGAGCAAGCTTTTCCCAGCTTAAATAGATTTCATCATATTCAATCGCAGGTCCAACTTTTTATATTCTTTGGATGATTTCAATTGTTATCTTTTTTATTGTAAAACTTATAGTCGACGCCAAAATTTTTCGAATGAAAACATAATTTTTTATTTCAATATTAGTAATGGAAAGATATGAAAATTTGCATTAATGATTAAATTACATATTTGATTTGTAGCTAGCTATATTGAGTGTTTCTGACATGACTAATTTTTCACCTTGCGCGAAGAAACTTCATGAAGTTTGATCGACTTTAGTAGCTTCTTTAGGTACTGCTAAAGCGTAGGTGAAAGCTCGAAAGTAAACTGTACGTTTAAAAAGATGAAAAAGCGATTGAGCACAGTAGACTAAGTAATGAAGTTTTTCTTCGACGCTCGAAAATCAGTGCCTGTTTTTAGTAAATAAGTAGTTTATCGGTTTGGCTATATAAGTTCGAAAGTTTAGATTTTTGAAAAAAATGTACTTTAGTATTTAAGTGAGGCGGATTATTATTATTATTTATTTGTCAAGATTTTTCCCATACAATTAAAAAATAATTTTTATAAATAAAAATTAACACGAAACCGTGGAAAAAAATTTGATTCAGTCAATTTTTCGAATTTTTAGAATATCAAATTTTACTCTTGAGCTTTTAACGAAAAACGAATCTGCTTGAGAAAAACGTTTCTCAGACATTTTTCAAAATTGAATCACCCTTATATGAGTAGATATTAGTCAAGCGTCAACGAATCGGCTGAATCCAATGCAGCAACGTGCTATTCGCCTACATCTATGCAAAGTCTACATTTGCAGCTCATGCAGTCGGTAATCAATCGTCGCGTCGCTATCATTCTCTCTCTTTCTCCCTCTTTGAATTGGGTTACTCGAGCAAAGGTGGAAGAGACGGAGGCGGAGAGAAATTTATGTCACGTCTAGATTTTTCCATCGATCGCTCGCGACCCTGCGAGGTCTCGAAATCGAAGGATTGCCCGACACGCGCGCGTATATAGAAATGGTCTACAATTTTTTATTACCATAGTAAGTCATGAAAGTAATGAATAATGATTGTTTTTAGTTTAAACACAATGCTATTTGTAACTAATATTTTTACTTAACTTTAGGTAGGCTGAAGTATTAATGAAAGACTTGAAAAATTTTGATGAACATGATACTGGTAAATCAGGATATGGATTTATCACATTCACAAACCATGAGATGAGAGCCATTAATAACAATCCCAGTATTTGTCATATTTAAGGGTTAGTATTGTATAATCAAAAATGAACAATGATTAATACCCTATAACAAACATTATAACAAACACTGTTTATCATTGTGATTGACTTTACAAAAAAAGAATTGTATTTTTCATTATATCATATTTCATTTTTAGCTTTTTCAATGAATAATGCCAGAGCAAATCAATTGAAAAAAAGTCCATTGAATAATACTCATTTCAATACAAATAAACGAGCAAATAGTAAATATAAGTCAGATACTAGATCAGAGAAGAAAAAAGATAAGTTTTAAAACTATGAAAATTAATTCTGATGGAACCAAGGCAGAACATTTTGTTAGTATCGAACAAAGCCTGGGTCACACAAACTAATGGAAAAATTTTTCTTACGAAAGCAAGGAACATAATTATTACTTTACGTACATAAAATCTTTATTTTTGTACAAAAGATTTCACCTAAGTGAATCCCCCAGAACCCAGAAAAAGTGAATAAAAAAAACTTTAAATTATACAACTAAATCTTAATTGTTCATGTCCATAAAAAGCCATACCTTCTAAATTTAAAAATATACCTTATAAAAATATGAGCGAAATTTTCTAAATTAAAAATTTCAAGATATTGGGAAATTTTGTACTTTATACATGATTTAAGTTACATTAATGTAATCGAACAAAGTTAAGTAACAAATCTACAAATTTAAATCACTTGGATGTCCAAACAGAATAAAAACATTGAACTCGTTAACGACGTCGATATTGAATCTTGTAAAAGATTTCTTGATTTCCTATTTTCATAATCAATAAGGTAAAAATTTTCAATAAAAAATGCCTGGCATTCTACGTGGTTGTAACTCGTGTGTACTTGTTTCAATTTAGATAGAATTTTAATTCTTAAATATCGATAAAACTGTAAAGTATAAAACGTAATCGCTGTCTTTAAACTTGCATAATTGTTAATGATTTGATTTTAAGCACGCGAAGAAATGTTAATTGTCAAGTAAGCTAAATCGTTATAGTTAATGTATTTATGAATATAAATGTATAATAATTGATTTATTTCCACGTGATTCGCGTTTACGTGTACTCCCAATAGTGCCGTATTACTAATTAAAGTAGTAAGTACTAGTGAACCATACGGAAAAACTTAAGCTGTATAGTACATTTTTGTACTTATTATTATTTCACTTATTCTGATGTTGTTTTCTTTAGACTCATTTAATGAATTAAAATCGTTCGATTTCAAACTTCGGTCTTACTTAAGGGGACACACCTGTGTTAAACCCTATGTTTGGAAAAATATGAAAATTATATGTCATTATTATAATTTATTGTTTTTGATGTAAAAATGTTTTTACAAGACTTTTTACATCAAAAAATATGACTCTAGTACCTAAAATTATTTATGTTAGTCCAGGATTCATCCACAAAGATTTATTATTTTTTAGATGTGTGCCTTTTGGCTAAGATCAAGGTGTAGATCGCTTCTCGGCCTTTTGGCTAAGATCAAGGTGTAGATCGCTTCTCGGCCTTTTGGCTAAGATCAAGGTGTAGATCGCTTCTCGGCCTTTTGGCTAAGATCAAGGTGTAGATCGCTTCTCGGCCTTTTGGCTAAGATCAAGGTGTAGATCGCTTCTCGGCCTTTTGGCTAAGATCAAGGTGTAGATCGCTTCTCGGCCTTTTGGCTAAGATCAAAGTGTAGATCGCTTCTCGGCCTTTTGGCTAAGATCAAGGTGTAGATCGCTTCTCGGCCTTTTGGCTAAGATCAAGGTGTAGATCGCTTCTCGGCCTTTTGGCTAAGATCAAAGTGTAGATCGCTTCTCGGCCTTTTGGCTAAGATCAAAGTGTAGATCGCTTCTCGGCCTTTTGGCTAAGATCAATGTTTAGATCGCTTCTCGGCCTTTTGGCTAAGATCAAGGTGGATCGCTTCTCGGCCTTTTGGCTAAGATCAAGGTGTAGATCGCTTCTCGGCCTTTTGGCTAAGATCAAGGTGTAGATCGCTTCTCCCTGGCCTTCGGCCTTTGGCTAAGATCAAAGTGTAGATCGCTTCTCGGCCTTTTGGCTAAGATCAAAGTGTAGATCGCTTCTCGGCCTTTTGGCTAAGATCAAGGTGTAGATCGCTTCTCGGCCTTTTGGCTAAGATCAAGGTGTAGATCGCTTCTCGGCCTTTTGGCTAAGATCAAGGTGTAGATCGCTTCTCGGCCTTTTGGCTAAGATCAAGGTGTAGATCGCTTCTCGGCCTTTTGGCTAAGATCAAGGTGTAGATCGCTTCTCGGCCTTTTGGCTAAGATCAAGGTGTAGATCGCTTCTCGGCCTTTTGGCTAAGATCAAGGTGTAGATCGCTTCTCGGCCTTTTGGCTAAGATCAAGGTGTAGATCGCTTCTCGGCCTTTTGGCTAAGATCAAGGTGTAGATCGCTTCTCGGCCTTTTGGCTAAGATCAAGGTGTAGATCGCAGTCATCTAGTCATTCGACTAGATTAATTGGACCCGGTCGGGTGCGATTCTAGTCGATTAAGACATACGTACATAGCGGATTGAATCGTGACTTTTAAGTTACGTTTTTCTATTTTTTTCCTAATCGGAACCTGCGAAGTAAATATAGCAAATACTGAGAGATTCTTTACGAATCTGGCTGCCCATAGAGTCGGTGGAGAGGATTGGCCGAATGTGTTCGATCGCCTTGGTCCAACCCTGGATAGCACTGAACATCTGTGCAGGCCCATTGAGATCGGCGAAGTGCACGCGTGCCTCGGAAGACGGTCGAATTCTTCGCCCGGTCCAGACGGGGTTACGTACGCCGACCTCAAGAGGGCCGATCTGGGGTCCCGTGTGCTGGCAGCGTTGTTTGACGCGGTCTGGCGCACGGAAGGGGTCCCCTCTTGATGGAGTGATTCGAACACCATACTCCTCTACAAGAAGGGTGACCCGGGTGACATTAGCAATTGGCGTCCGATATCCCTCGCGGATACGGTGCCAAAGCTATTCGCGGCGGTTTTGGCGGACAGGGTCAAGGAATGGGTCGTGACCAATGCTGTTTACAGCAAATCCCAAAAGGGTTTCCTGCAGTTCGAGGGTTGCTTCTCGACGATGCACACTCTATCCATACTTCCCTGCTTGCCCCATGGCAGAAGCTGGACGCGGTTAGCACCTTTTTGCTTCCGCGCCTAGACTTCATAATGCAGGGAGGTAAAGTCGAGAAGGGGTACCTGAGCGAGGCAGACAAGATCCTCAAGAAGCTAGCCCGACAATGGCTAAGTCTTCCCCAGAGGGCCAGTGCGGAGCTGATCTTCCTTCCCCCGTCACAAGGGGGTGGAATCATCGCTTCGTTTGATTTCGTATTGATCCCTTTTGTTTAGAATTTCGACGATGCTCAGCAAGCCGGACGCCAGCATCAATTTCGTAGAATCAGTATCATAATGAAGCTTCGCTTCGAATCTCTCGTAGAATTGACTCGCGGTGGGAAAAACGAAGCTGGACAAATTGGCGCCACGATTCAAAAGGACATCGACAGTACACGGCTTGAGATTCACCACTGCCAATTGAAGCGCTGTCCATCCCAACTTATCTTGAGCGTCAACTTTCACCGCCTGCTGGATGTCGTCGCAAACCTTAAAGAATATTTCGATCGTGTCGTCGTCGTATTTATTCTCGCCAATGATGTGCAGAGGTGTAGATCCGTCGACATTGGTTAAATTTGGATTGGCGCCATTTTTCAGCAGCAATTCCATCTTATTTTTGTAACGAAGTGTCAGTGCCAATTGTAATGGTGTGTTACCAAACTTATCTTGGATATCGACCTGCACCCGACGATGTTGTTCGTCGCTCGCCTCGAATAAAATCTTCAGCAAGTCGACGCCGAGGTGATTATTCATGCATATAATCTGCAGAGCTGATAAGTTTTCCTTATCCCGCAAGTTCGGATCGGAACCTCTTCTCAGCTTTTTTGCTCTAAGAGACTTTCAAAAATCGTACATTAATAAGGTCTTTATTGAACCCAAGAAGTTATGTAATTTCAGCAAGTTGTATTGCTAAAACATAGACTACGCAGCATTTACTGGTAGACAGCAAAACACTCTGAAATTCAGGGACGAGAATGAAAGAACAAATTTGATTTAAAAATTTTGAAACATCGCTACAATCGCATCTCGGCATTTTGGTAAATTGAAAAACTTGCACTGGCTGAATTTATAACAAACGAAAATAAATGTTCTTGTTACCAACGAAACCAAAGACAAAATTGCCCCGACAGATACCGAAATGCCAAAGATTAGGAGAGCTATGAAAAAAGGCTTCAAACAATGAGAAATATTCCTGTCTCTTTATTTTAAAAACTAAAGAAAATATATATTTTAGTCAGAAGTAAATAGGCCTGAAAAACTTTAGCAAGAACACCGATACGCCGAAGATCTGGTCGTTTCAAATGCTGTCATCATAGCTAAAGTACTCTGAGGAGCCGGAGATCTGCACATTTGACACATTCCCATCTTAGCCATAATACAGACGAGCCGACCATCTCGGCCTTTGACACTTCCATCTTAATCAATACACTGACGAGCTGATAATCTCAGCCTTTGAGGTACTCCCATCTTAGCGAGAATGCCAACGAGCCGACGATCTGATCATTCGACACACTTCCATCTTAGCCAGTACACTGATTAGCTGATAATGTTGGCCTTTGAGGTACTCCCATCTTAGCGAGAATGCCGACGATCTGATCATTCGACACTCTCCCATCTTAGCCAGTACAGCGACGAGCCGACGATCTGATCATTTGACACACTTCCATCTTAGCCAGTACAGCGACGATCCGACGATCTGATCATTCGACACACTCCCATCTTAGCCAGTACAGCGACGAGCCGACAATCTGATCATTTGACACACTTCCATCTTAGCCAGTACAGGCGATCCGACGATCTGATCATTCGACACACTTCCATCTTAGCCAGTACACTGATTAGCTGATAATGTTGGCCTTTAAGGTACTCCCATCTTAGCGAGAATGCCGACGATCTGATCATTCGACACTCTCCCATCTTAGCCATAATACAGACGAGCTGACCATTTCGGCCGTTGACACTTCCATCTCAGCCAGTACAGTGTCGAGCCCACAATCCCGGCCTTTGACACACTCCCATCTTAGCCAGTACAGCAATGAGCTGAATATCTAGTCCTTTGACACACATTATCGTAGCCAGTACACTGTCGAGCCCACAATTTTGGCCTTCGACACACTCCTATCTTAGCCAGTACACTGACGAGCTTATGATATCGGTCTTTGATTAACTTTCATCTTAACTAGAATACCGACGAAACGACCAACTCGGCCTTTGACACACTTCCATCTTAGCCATATACCGACGTGCTGACGATATGAGCCTATTGCATACTCCCATCTCAGCCAGTACACAGACAGGCTTATCATTAGGTCGTATGTTACATAATATCGTTATTTAATATCGAGAAAGAGGAACTCACGCGAGTTTAATATTTATGTACATGTAAATGTGATACATACTTTGAGTAATTTAGAGGGAGAGTTATGTGATAAGTAAGCTAAAAAAAAGAAAAGAGTTCATTTTAATGTTGTTACTCTGTGGACTCAATGTAATATTGAAAAGTTGAATTTTTTTTCCACACGATTATAAAATTGGAAAATCTTGTTTAGTTGAGATGTACTTTTTACTTTGTTTTTAATTTCTCATTAAATGTTCGATTTAAATTTCGAGATATATTTTAATGTGTTCTGATTTTCACGCATTAGATGAACGCATGTATCTTTTATAAATTCAACATAGCTTCGCCTGCGAATGATATTTTTCTCAGCCTAATAACAAATAATTATCGAAACATTTAAGTTTATCACCTTTGTCAAATGTTCAATCCGGGTGTTGCAGAGTACGGATTGTCTGCTGGGAATTATGATATTATTCTTAGATAGTTCGAAAGGACATTGTATTCTATCTTACAAATCACGATGCGAATTCAGTAAAATCATTTTTGATAGATATCCGAAGAAATATCACGAGTACGAGGGGCGAAAATTGAAAATTTCAATAACACGCAGCACTAATGGTTTTATCTTGATTTATTTGCACGCGCACACAGTCTCAGAAATACAATGGTTTAATTAAAATTGCGATGTGATTGTACGCGTGGTGCAATTATCATTGAAAAGCGCACCTCGGACAAAAAATAAGTATTCTTCGATTCGACGTTAAGGTCAAGCCGCGCTATGTAACGAATTCCAGTTGAATAACTTGCAGGCTTTTATATGAACAGAGACGGTCTGTTTGAATTGTCAGGCACGCGGAGGCAACACGGCCGGACTCGACCTTCAATGCTTAAAGCGGAGGCTCGACGCATGTAATTATTTCGGATCATCGACTACCTGTTATACGCATCGGAGAAATGAATTTCATCTTCCGACACCGACTCCTGAGGATATAAATCATTGCCAATGATATAATTTTAATCTAAAAATATAAACATAATATTATAACTTATCGTGAAACGGCGATCGTTTTATAAATATTTATCATCACATGTATTTTTTGTTTTTCACACATTTATTATATATCAATCGAAGACGAATAACACGTTGACTTCATCGAGACGCATTAAAACTCGTCACGTAGATGCGAATGACGTAGACGTAATCTCTGTTAATTACCGATTTGCCCGGTAAAAGAGATTCACTCATAGCATTAAAGCAAAATAAAAAAAAATATTTGCAACCAATTTCTGGAGGAGGTGGAGAGCTGTAATGGAACAATTTTCATGTTACATGCACATTGTTTGTAAAGAATTATTGCGTTGACACGAATTAATTCTTGTACAAGTGGAAATTTGTTTATTAAAAGTGACGCGTTGCAAGTGAGCAGCACGTCACGTCATGAATGATGGCGGCGTAGGATCGCTCACGTGCCAGACATATCGTCAGCCGACATTTCGTCGTAATTATTAATTTCGTAAAATTTTCTATGTTATTTCTACGAAATTATTATCATCATAGTTGCTACTATTATAAACTCGTTGGATTGGTACAGTTTCGCATGAGTTAATGACGACTCATCTGATTGATTAATCAGAAAAACACCGCTTTGATTTTTTTTAAATTATTTAAAAAGAAATACCTGTTCGCTTAATTGCTTAATCAAATATCACAGATGTCGTTTACAAAAACCAGTATAAAATAAATTTCATTCATTTTCATAAATTCTTTATGTAAATTAGCACATGCTATCGGCGATATCGAATAAAACGATTGGGTCATCGACGAAAATTACATTAAACCGACTCGCGATGCAGTTGTTTGCTCAGTGCACTTCTATCTGCGGATCGCAGGGTGAGCATACCATCGATAAATAGATTTTCTCGGCGCACCGATAGATAAGAATTTATGTGTGGAAACAAAGATTAAGCGCTATTAGTGCGACAATAAAAAAGGGGTTGGGCCGTACGACGCGTACAAGTGGCGAGGCTTGATTCACCGCTATTGACTTTGTTTTGCGCTTGTATAATATATCTCTTTGTCACTCGAGCGCGGAATGTTACCCAGCATAAAACGACAGCACGATCGGTAAATGTTTTTTTTTTTACTTTC
Organism: Trichogramma dendrolimi; assembly: GCA_034770305.1. Classification (NCBI taxonomy): domain Eukaryota; kingdom Metazoa; phylum Arthropoda; class Insecta; order Hymenoptera; family Trichogrammatidae; genus Trichogramma; species Trichogramma dendrolimi. The sequence goes on along the minus strand of JAPMIB010000007.1, from coordinate 684,435 downwards.
ATTTTCGTCCCTTTCTCATACGTGTGTAAATTCATTCAAGATATATCAAAGGCTTAGCGGTATTTTGTCAATCGAAATACTTGAGTTAAAAATAGATCGCCCCCCTCGCTAGCAATATGGCGAATAATAAAGACAATAATGCGATATTATTGTATTGAGTGCAGAGTCGGTGGTGATTCAGGTCATTTCACCGCTTGACAAAACTATATACACACCGAGTGGCCACGAAGAATTGCTAAATTATGCCTATTTCATGAATCTGTCCCCTTCTTTTCTTGCTCTAATATGCCACACTGAAAATAGCCAAGCCGCTTTCGAGTTAAAGATTTTACATATCGAATGCAGAAAAACAGCACACGTGCAGAACATGATTTTTTAAATTATTTTTTGCTTAAAATATTAAGAGCTAAATTATTGACGGCATCATCTTCTACATACAACAATAAGCGATGTTTCCTGCCCCGCATATAATATACAGATGATCTACTCTATATACAGCGAATTATCTTCAAGTATTTCAGACCTCGTCATAAGTATGCAACATAGAATAGGCAGGCGACGCGGAGAGAAGAGGGAGGAGAATAGAATGAACGTTAGACCAGCAGCAGCGTGTGCCAAATCCCGAATATTTTATGCATGGGCTTTTGATAAGCCAAGGGGAGAGAGAGAGAGTATAAGAGCAAGCCACGAAACGAGCTATATTCATTATGTTTCTTGCGCGAGTTGTATATTATAACCACACACCGCATAAAATTGCCACCTAATTATTTCAGCGACTCGTTGCGATCGTGAATTTATAATAATACGATGCATACGGGTTGTTCTATATATGGTGCCAAAAAAATTTTTTACATGTGGTGACTTTTACGTATAATCTCAACTTTGATATAAGACGTACGCTGAACATTATTTTTCGTTGTTTTTCATGGAAAAGTAGCACGTAAACTAGGTTTATTACGGTACTCTATCATGTGATTAATGACTTGTTAAATTGTTTGATACCGAAACAAATGAAATTACAGTTTTCGTATATCGGTATCTTTCTACACAACAGACCCTCCATCATACTCCATCCCTGATTTAGGGTCAATTATGAAGTAGCCGCTCGACTCGTCGTTATTGAAGATCGTGTAAAATATAGTGTCAAGATTTTTTTTCTAATAGAAAAATTATAACCTTTTTTTCAATGCACAGCTCCTCCTTCATTGGACTTTTGTGTTGGCTATAAATTACATACGCTCGTTATCTGAAACAACGAGTCAACTTTATAAGAAGTGCAGTGTGCCGTCGAACACCTTCGTCAGCGCGTTCAACTCAAATACTTTCATTTATATCGCAAACAAAGGCAGCTAAAGTTTAAAACTGGCAATTAGATCGATACCGCAAGAAATAACGCCAAGGCTCGATAGTTCCGCGCGTATGTAGAGCTTAACGAACTTCATCATCATCATCATCATCATTATCAGAGGGCTTGCATGAAAATCCATCAACGCCAAAAGTCCACCTGCGGCGCAGCCATTGTGCTCTACTTTCAGCGGTATAACGCAGACCTGTACACACACACACACACATATACGAGTTCTACAAAGTTTCTCAAACGACTCGCAGGGCTCAACTCTCTCGTAAGTGAAAACTAACGAAAAAAAAAATCTCCCCACAGGTCGTAAGTCATAGAGACGTATATTTCATAGGATGTAGAAAAGAGGAAAGAAAAAGTATCGTATATAAATAAGAAAAACAATATTTTTGTCGTCGCGTACTCAGGTGGCCAAAAACAAGTAACAAAACAAAAACAAAAAAACAACAAAAACAAGAATATGAGTCGCAGGAGATCGAGAAGTCGTGCGCGGCAAGCATCGCCACTGCCATAAATATTCGCGTTAATAGCCATCGAGCATGCGAGCGCCTACATTCATACATATATAGCGCGTATAATACGCGCGGGGATTTACTTCGCTTGGATAAACGCAAAAGGGAGCAACAGTAGGCATTATACGCGATGATGGCTGGCAAACGTAGCAGGTGTATCTCACCTGAATTCGTATCTGTGAGTGTGTGTAATATGTGTGCATGAGTTAGCGAAGGGTGCACGTAGTGTCGTGCAACACACGAAGGTTATCATCGCACGAGCACGTGTATTTGTGTACGTGTGTGTCTGTGCATCAGGTCTCGTTATAGCAGTAGTAGCTGCTGCTCTGTTGCATCGCAAGTTTTTGCCTAGGCTCAGCTCTCTCGCGTGTATACCGATCGATGATCCGGTGTTCTTGACCTGACTCCGCCGTACGTGTACGATAAATATTACACATGCATGCGAGCACCACACCATCGTACCAAGGGTGGTTGTGGTGGTGCAGCAGCTCCAGCCCCCGACACACATACGAACAAACACATCACGTATGCGTTATATGTATGCCACGATATATGTAGGGTAATATAGAAAAGGCGCGCAACGTATATACGAGAGAATATCGATCGATCTCGCGGCGCATATAAGGCCGCCAACAAGTGCTCGCTCACGAGTACACAACTATTTTGCTCGCGCGATCGAGAAAAATCGTTTTCGCTTGCCAAGCCCTCCTTCCAAAGCCTCGCGCGGATGCACGAGGATAACTGTTATATATGTACCTCTCGCCCCCTTTCCTCTTATATGAGAAAGTGTATCATACCGCTTGCACCACGAGCCAAAGTTCGTATTATATACGTTAGAGCTTGCGATGTGCCATAAAGAAGCTTCTGTGTTGAAGGCTCAGGTGTATTTACCTCGGAAGGACGAGCAATCCGATCAATTTTTTCTTCTTTTCTTGCTCGTTTGCTTCCGAGGACCGTATTGTCTTATTACGAGAATGAACGGCATTTTTCTTACTCTTAGTTCGAGCTTTTCTGCAGCATTATTATATTCAATTATTTAACGAGGCAAATGAATCTTTTTCACCGAGGGAGAGGCGCGCAGCAGTATAGTTTCCATACGGTATAATAATGCACGCGAGCGGGCGCGCGATGAAAAAGTTTCGCATAGACAGCTTTTTACTCTCGCTACATCCTTCTTCTTTTTCTCTCTCTTGAGAGTCCAGGTGAGCCAAACTATTTTTGCCCTTATGTATTATTATATATATCTTGCAAAAGAAAGGAGAAAAAACGGAGATCTTGAGGGAAAAAAACGTCCTCTCTCTCTCTTCTTTTCTTCCCCCGTCTTTAGTTAGATTATGAAAAACAACGACTTTGAAATAAAAACGAGCCTCCCGTTATTATTACTTTATTCCTCTTTTCTTATGTATGTATTGTATACTACCCCATGCACTGATGGAAATTGAAAGTTTCGCGATAGAGTTTCGTTGCAGCCACGAACGCGACGCAGTCTCTCTCTTTTCGTAGTACATATACGACTCTTGAGTTACAGTGCGCTACAAGTCGTAAAAAAAGAAAAAAGAAAGAGAGCAAGAAAAAAAATGAGAGAGGTACCAGCTTTTCACCGAGTCAGCCAGCTGTAATGGGATTAAAGTTTACGATATGTAAATTTTCTTAATTTTTTACGAGCTTATTACGTGCTCCGCGCGAGTATAACGAAACGAGCCATTTTTCTTTTCTTCGCCAATAGTCGCGCTACATTGTACAACGCGAAATTTTCTGCAGCGCTGTTTACCTTACCATAATGATAATGAGTCGATCTCGCGCAAATCGAAAACGAAACATTTTGCAATTTGGTTAATGCAAATACGGTGAAGAATTGATGGCACGTTTGTTTGTGCATTTATGTCGGCGCGCATTACGCGTCATCCATTAACGCGCCTGATTAGTGCTTTGCCGCTGCCCGCACTATTGCATTGTTGACTTATCTTGCTAACAGCTCGAGAGCAGCAGCAGCAGCAGAAGAAGCTCGTAAAAGTCATTATAACAATTGTAATAGCTGCTGCTTATGCTACTATACTACTCCGACTGTTCTCCCTCTTGGTTCCGCTTGTCAACGTGCGTTCACGTAGTTGAGCTTATATAGCCGCACGTGTGTGCATGGCGATATGGCTCGAAGTCGCGTGTCGACACGCAGATATTAGCAACCATATTTTCGCATCGATCCTTTATGGAATTTAGATTTCTTCTTTACGTTCATTCATGTGTGTGTGTGTGCGATTCTTTCAACAATTTACATAAATGATGACTAACATCGCGATTGAAATTTTAGTTGCTTGATATGGGTAATGGACGTTAATTATTGTTCATTGAGGTCTCAGAAACATGGCGAAATGTGTAAATAATGGAAACTTTAATTCTTTTACTAGTTATTTTTGTACTTCAGCTTCTAGCTTAAACCGTCTAGCTTAAACCGTCTAGCTTAAATACAAAACGCTTACACCTACTTCAATAGAAAAATTTTCATGTATGCAAAATGAAAATGAAGTTTTTGATTAAAAAATTATGTCAATTTTGAAGTACTTATATTCATTTCTATTTCACTTCATTTTTTTTTTTTTCTTCGATAGATCTACGAACAATTAATAATGCTTTTTTAAAGTAACATTTCAACACATCTGCTGCTAAATTATTATGTAACAATCGTAGTTATTTATTTAAAAATTATTTTACAATATATATAAAATATAAAATCATGATACTTATAAAATAACATTTTTTCAATTTAATGAAGTACTTATATTTATTTATTTATTTTTATATTTTTTTTGATAGATGATCAACCAATTAGTAATGATTTTTTAAGTAATGTTTCAATTTATCTGGGGCTAAAATATTATGTACCAATTGTAGTTATTTAAACAAAATTATTTTTCTATAATTTAAAAAATAATATATTAATAAAATAATGATTTTGAATCATCAGTATTTTTTTTTTAAATTATGTTTTTAGATAGTTCGCATCGTTTTTAATCAAGACGGCCGGGCAAGTAAAGTCATAGAATTACGGTTTTTTTTCTCATATACTATTGCTAACTAGCGTGCTCTCATCCACTTATCATTCAATCCAGAATTATTTATGAAAATTTTAATATAGTTTTTTTGAATATTATCAATAGACTTGAAAAAACTCATAATGGTTATTGTTAGAATCGTTTTCAATGTTTATATATTGAAACGTTAGTACTAAAGTTTTATTTTTGTACTTGAATCCAATCGCATATATTCTAATTACGATATTAATTATGTTTATTCATTTGAATGAAAATACTCGTTTGCATGAATACTTGAGTGAATACTTTTCATTTCATTTTTTCATAGCTGATGAATAATAATATTTATAATTAGTTTTGAGTTTATTCATAATCTTATGTCTTCAAAATAGTTTTTAATTGCTTGTGTACTTGTCAAAAAGTTTCTGATTTCATTAACATCATAGGTAATCATAAGTTCATAGGTAAGCATAGGTAAGTTTAATTCTTACTGTAGGGTCCAAACTGGCATACTTGCTTCTAATAATCTTTTTGAAAAAAAGAATTACCACTATAAGGATTATTTAAAATCTCAGTTGTTTCTAATTTTATATATAGTAGATTACATCATATATATATAGTAGATCTCGGCTTCGCCTCAGCGCCATAACCCGCACGCCCGGAAATTTAACTTTCGTGCCGCGTGATGTATACAATTTTTCTGTATCCTATGGCCGAAAGTATAGACTTTCGTGCGCAAAAACACGCACGAAAATTCGACTTTTACGGACACTTTCAAATGTTTACATGTTTTGCTCTGCGCTCGTAGCGCACTCTTGCATCCATCTTATATATTTATACACGCATATATGATATGAAAAATGAAAAAAATCAATGAATTTGTTTATTTTTTCAAAAACAGTCAATCATTGTTTATCATTTATATTAATAACATACGTGAATAAACTAGAATAATTATTGAAATTAAACATATACACTGCTCCCTACACATTAATGGATATTAAATACAATAAAATTTAAAATAATAAAAAACTTCATTTTACACTCGAGATATATTTTTGATAGTTTGCATGTTGACCCCAGATTCTGAGAGCAGCGTTAATACTGTTCTGCGAAAGCAAAAATTAGTGTATTAGGTTTATACTATTATACTATTGATTGTATTATTTTTTGTGAGCCCCGACCAGCAAAAACTCGGCTTCGCCTCGTTTTTGCAAATGTCGGGCTTACCTGCTCATTATTTCATTATCATTAATGGTAACTTTTTATCGTCAGCGTAGTCGCTGATCATATCGGTGTCGTTTTGCAGACAGTGCAAATAAATAGATCGCATGCACATTAATGATAATATACAATTGTCGCAAGAGGGCGGTGCAAGCGCATGACTCGAAAGTTTATAGCGCTACGCGACAGCAGAATTAAGTTGCATTTTGTCGTCTGATATATCATTGATAATCAATTTATTATTTTTTACTTTCGGCGGAGGATACAGAAAATATCTTTGTTTGCTTGTGTACTTGTCAAAAAGTTTCTGATTTCATTAACATCATAGGTAATCATAGGTTCATAGGTAAACATAGGTAAGTTTAATGTAGGGTCTAAAAACTGGCATACTTGCTTCTGATATTTTTTTTGAAAAAAAGAATAATTTCTTAGTTACTACCTGGAGAAAGTCATCGCCGAGTTCGGATCCCGACCTAGTGCATCAAACGAGCCGCCCGGGTGATTTCTGTACAGACATCGCAACTTCCCGGTCAAAGTCATCTCCGAGTTCGCATTTCGACCTAGTGCGTGATCGGGCTACCCAGGACGATATTTGAGCGAAAACATCACGACTTTCCGAAGAAAGTCATCGTCGAGTCCGCATTTCGATCTAGCGAGCCGCCCGGAATAATAGTCTCGCGGTAATATCGCAACTTCGCGGATAAAGTCATTGCCGAGTTCGGATCCCGACCTAGTGCTTCGAGCGGGTTACGCGGAGTGATATTTACGCGGCAAAATCGCGGCTTCCTAGAGAAAGTCGTCGTCGGTTCCAGATATCAACCTGATGCTCCGATCGGTCATTAGGGTAATATTCTCGCGTAAAACCTGTAATTTCGTAGAAAAAGTCATCCTTGAGTTTCCAGTTCGACCTGGTGCCCCGACCGGGCTACCCTGGATAATAGCGAGAATCTTGATGTCGAGAGAAAAATCTACATGTATCGTTTGTAGTATATACTTTAAAATTATTTACATACAAAAAAACGACGTTATCCCAAAAAACGACATTACAAAAAATTGAAAAATTGAAAAGTGTATTAGTTTCTTCTAGGAAACGGCTAAGTAAAATCAACTATGGAAAAAATTGCATGAAATAATCTGATAGGTTTTTGTCTCACCTTTCAAATGCCGTTTACCGGTTTTAAGAATTCGCAAGATTCGCTGAGATACAGCGGTTTTTGTACGATGAACTTTTGTAGCTTAAAATTCAATAATTCTGAGCTAGCTAGATTTATCAAAAAACCGGCGACGTAGAATCATACAAAAAAGTTCATCGTACAAAAACCGCTGTATCTCAGCGAATCTTGCGAATTTTTAAAATCAGTAAACGGCATTTGAAAGGTGAGACAAAAACCTATCAGATGATTTCATGCAATTTTTTCCATAGTTGATTTTACTTAGCCGTTTCCTAGAAGAAACTAATACACTTTTCAATTTTTCAATTTTTTGTAATGTCGTTTTTTGGGATAACGTCGTTTTTTTGTATGTAAATAATTTTAAAGTATATACTATATATACGGTTGGATTTGTCATAAAAAATCCTAAATTTTGGTAGTATCAAAAAATTTTCTAGATTTATTCTGTTCATTTGACACGCCCTCGAACATGAACTTTTCAAATTTATGAAAAAAAAAATCGAAAAAGTGAATTTTTTTCAATGTTATCGTACTCCTAGGTCAAAAATAACGACGGGGATCGATTCTACGCAAAAAATTACGTAAGAAAACGTGTTGTTAAAATATATTTTACCCTCAGAGCACAGTAAAGTACAAATATAAGCATATTTTGATTGGAGTTTTGAACCAATCTTTATCTATGAGGTCTTGAAATGTTTATAAAATGGTTCTTCTCTACTCAAATGAAACAGATTTTTCAAAAATATCCCTTACGGTGCCCTTATTTTAATCATGGCAATGGCAATAAAGAGATTGGTTTGGATAGTAAATTTATGTTTTAGTTTCTTATTCAATAAAACAGGTGATATATTACAGTCTATATTGATTATCAAATCAACGTATGCTCATATTTGTACTCTCATTTACTGGTTTCGCGGCTTTCATTCACTGGATCGAATGTTTCATTCACTGGTAAAGCTCGTTTTTTTTCATTTTCATGAACTTTTATAAACGAAAAACTCAATTGAAAATTCTGTAAAAATTCTAATAGGTAGAGGAAGGTATGAACTTTGACAAACTATTGGTTCGATTACCTGAAATTGACTAAAAACATGCATCCGAGCTGCTTGAAAGCAGAATTTTTCTAAACCTTTCAATCACTGGGCGAGTGACTACAACTTTTTCAATTGCAAAAGTCGTTAAAAATTGTTGAAATTGAAATTTTGCACAAATTATAATAAGCTTTTTACATATTATCACGAAAAAATCACTTTATCAAGAATTGATTTGCCTGGTGGCATAAAAAACAGCGCGCCCCTATACTCTACGTATCAAAGTTTGTTAATAGAAGTGCTTGTAATTAGTTCACACTTGAGTTAAAAAATAAATAAAAAATATTACAATAAAGCCGAAATCTTCCTGTTTACAAATATTAAATAGTACATTACCTTACGAATGCGCGAAGTGGGTGATTCTCGCCCCGAGTCAGTTTGTTGCCCGAGCGCAGCGAGGGTGACAATACGACGAGGGCGAGAATCACCCACTTCGCGCATTCGTAAGGTAATGTACTATTTAATATTTGTAAACAGGAAGATTTCGGCTTTATTGTAATATTTTTTATTTATTTTTTAACTCAAGTGTGAACTAATTACAAGCACTTCTATTAACAAACTTTGATACGTAGAGTATAGGGGCGCGCTGTTTTTTATGCCACCAGGCAAATCAATTCTTGATAAAGTGATTTTTTCGTGACTATCTGAAAAAAGACTATTCCATGTTGTTAAGAGATGGTTATATTGTACCTTTCATAGACACTACACGACATAAAATTGGGCATTTATTTGTTTAAACAACACGTACACGTGCAAAGTCGATGGTGACTTCGCGCGATCGATTTTTCGACTTTTTTAAGACGTCGATGTAAAATATTGACACAGTCTAAAAAGACCTGTGTAATATATAGCTTCAGGAGCTGTTAGTTATGGTTGAATTAAGATTATTGGGCCTAACTCTGCGGTACTGCAATGCAGAGAAGACCCGTGGCAAGGCCGGAGCAAGCCCCAGGCGCCATGCCGGTTTTCAAAAATCAGTTCGATATGCTAGAAGTCATATAGACTTCGTATTAGATATCAAGCTAATAAGAACAGATACTACACTTTGATCTTAGCCAAAAGGCCGAGAAGCGATGCTGAAGCAGAGTTTTTACTCAGATATAACTACAGAACTTTATATTTTTACGTTTGGATTCGATTATGACATCTAGCGGTGAAATCCGAAGCTCGTCGGCGACGCGCGTATAACGCGAAGTTTCGGTTGCCTTACAGCCTCTCCTTCTCCATTATACATGCATATACGTTTATAATTCAACTATAAATTTATTATTTAACTACAATATTTTATTTATGAACAAAATATTAGATAAAAAAATTTTTTGCGTTTGGGCGATTGATGATAACATGTTTATTCAGTGCTTATATGCAGTTATTACCACTTTTACTGTAGTTAGATTTATTGCATTCAATCTTTATCTCTTCTGAACTTATAACTTTTAACCATGGGGTTGATTTAAAAAATTTAAACAATGAAACAATTAATATAGCAAATAATACACGTCAAGTACAGCTGAACATGCCTAAAGTAAGACCGAAGTTTGAAATCGAACGATTTTAATTCATTAAATGAGTCTAAAGAAAACAACATCAGAATAAGTGAAATAATAATAAGTACAAAAATGTACTATACAGCTTAAGTTTTTCCGTATGGTTCACTAGTACTTACTACTTTAATTAGTAATACGGCACTATTGGGAGTACACGTAAACGCGAATCACGTTGAAATAAATCAATTATTATACATTTATATATTCATAAATACATTAACTATAACGATTTAGCTTACTTGACAATTAACATTTCTTCGCGTGCTTAAAATCAAATCATTAACAATTATGCAAGTACAAAGACAGCGATTACGTATTATACTTTACAGTTTTATCGATATTTAAGAATTAAAATTCTATCTAAATTGAAACATTTACACACGAGTTACAACCACGTAGAATATGCCAGGCACTTTTTTATTGAAAATTTTTACCTTATTGATTATGAAAATAGGAAATCAAGAAATCTTTTACAAGATTCAATATCGACGTCGTTAACGAGTTCAATGTTTTTATTCTGTTTGGACATCCAAGTGATTTAAATTTGAAGATTTGTTACTTAACTTTGTTCGATTACATTAATGTAACTTAAATCATGTATAAAGTACAAAATTTCCCAATATCTTGAAATTTTTAATTTAGAAAATTTCGCTCATATTTTTATAAGGTATATTTTTAAATTTAGAAGGTATGGCTTTTTATGGACATGATCAATTAAGATTTAGTTGTATAATTTAAAGTTTGTTTTATTCACTTTTTCTGACACTTATTAGGTGAACTCTTTTGTACAAAAATTTACAAATATAAAGATTTTATGTACGTAAAGTAATAATTATGTTCCTTGCTTTCGTAAGAAAAATTTTTCCATTAGTTTGTTTGACCCAGGCTTTGTTCGATACTAACAAAATGTTCTGCCTTGGTTCCATCAGAATTAATTTTCATAGTTCTAAAACTTATCTTTTTTCTTCTCTGATCTAGTATCTGACTTATATTTACTATTTGCTCGTTTATTTGTATTGAAATGAGTATTATTCAATGGACTTTTTTTCAATTGATTTGCTCTGGCATTATTCATTGAAAAAGCTAAAAATGAAATATGATATAATGAAAAATACAATTATTTTTTTGTAAAGTCAATCATTATTCAATGATAAACAGTGTTTGTTATAATGTTTGTTATAGGGTATTAATCATTGTTCATTTTTGATTATACAATACTAACCCTTAAACATGACAAATACTGGGATTGTTATAAATGGCTCTCATCTCATGGTTTGTGAATGTGATAAATCCATATCCTGATTTACCAGTATCATGTTCATCAAGATTTTTCAAGTCTTTCATTAATACTTCAGCCTACCTAAAGTTAAGTAAAAATATTAGTTACAAATAGCATTGTGTTTAAACTAAAAACAATCATTATTCATTACTTTCATGACTTACTATGGTAATAAAAAATTGTAGACCACCATATTTGAGGAAAAACTGATGCAATTGTTTATCGTTACTTGATGGAGGTAAATTATGACAAACAAAACCATTTGCGAGACAAACAATTCAACGCTTCAAAGCACTTGAGACTTCCATTTACAAATTGAAAAATTTTTTCCATGTTTTATGATGAGACATCTATGACAGCAGCCAGGCAATAATAACTACAGAATAAAGAATTACATTTCATTATAAGATTAATATAGGTTTGAAAATGTCAAAATTTACTCTTAATATACCTCATTTGATCAACTAGAGATTTTTTGTATTTTTTGTATTATATTGTTTTCTCCTCGGTTGATTCTTCAACTTATTTTTTTGTTAGTACTCCATGACGATTAAAAATTTGTCCATGAAGAGACAATGCAGTACAAGTAGCTTAACATTTATCAGCATCCATAACAATCTAAAAAACATGTTTTGTGTAAAATAGTGGATTGTAATCTTACAAAAATAGCTTTTATCGTTTAAATACCTACCACATAATTAAGTAATAAATTAGCAGCAGCCAATGGTTTTACCATTTTTAGTTAAACGATTGAATTTAAAAAATGTTCCTCCATACCTACTAAACCTTTGTTTTATTTGCTCATTGGAAACATTGAAAGGCAAATTTCTAATGATTATCCATGCTTTCTTAACCTTACTTTTATGGTCCATAATGTTTGCGCGACGAAGTATTGTTATGTTTGATGCAATGTGAAAGATTAATTTAAAATTAATTTAAAAATCGTCTGCTTCTACGTTAGATCTCGAGTTAATATTTACAAAGTACAAAAACAAAACACCCCTATAAATTATGTAGTGAAACTAAGAATCGTGTTCTGTTTGGCCGCCTCTGCCGGGCATGGGATTGTTGTCAGCACTCAGCTGTCAGTTGTCACTGCTGCCGACACACTTCCAACTTGAGTGCCATTGGCAAATTAAAAAATTATTATCTGATATCTTAATTTTCCGGAAATGCAAATGTTGAATTATTTCTTACCAACGAGGGTCAAATTATTTTTAAAGAATGATAAAATGAATCATAATTAGAAATTATTATTACTATGCGATTTTTGTCTCGGTAAATCTTATGATAGACAAGTCTGTAAAATCAATGTGTTAAAGCATTAATTAAAAATTAAAAAATGAGAAATTAAAATAATCTGTTTCACCGTTTAGAATTTTTAAATATTTACTTAGAACCGTTTTTTCACCGTTTTATATTTCACACTGCATTAATTAATCATAAGAATTAGCGCTGGAAATTACAAACAGACAGAATCAAATTTTATTTAGCGAGAAAATACTTATTTATATGTGATTAAATCTTAAACGTTGAGATATCTCCTCAATTTCCGCATCTGTGAATAATTGAGTGATTTGTAGCATCGAGGGCTCATAGATCGCTTGAAATCGAAAAAATTATTTCATTTGTGAATAAGATTTTTTCATAACATTTCTTAAAACTCCAAAATCAACTTCCGTATTTGTGAATAGGATGACTCGCTATTCTAATTCACTAATTCAGCATAACCCGAGGCAGTTCGCTGCGAAGCGTGAATACAGCATTTTTTAAAGCAGCTTTGTATTTGAAAACAAAAAGCCGAAGCCCGATAATGTGTTGGTTACTGTGATTTTAATGACTTTAATTAAAGAATAAAAATTATTTCCAACGATTGTATACCAATGACGTCACACTGTAAGATCTGTAACATATTTTTTGAAGTAAAAATCACTTAACAACACAAGACTCTCAATTTAATGATAGCGGCTTTTATGTTTGGAGATGAATATGACATAGTGATCAAGTAGCACATCGCTATAATCCAATTTATCACGCAATTTATAATGAAAACCCTATTTGATTAATCGGTAAATCTCATTTTCCATGTGATGTATGTCATTTAATTTTCCGTTTGTCAGTGTCAAGTACAAGTGTAGTTTACTTATGTAGAAATTTCTATCGTAACCATTTGAATATTATTTTCATTTACAAAATATTCATATCGATTGAGACTTTTCTTTAGAATTTCGTTCCTTATAAAGATATTTATGCAATTCATTCATAAAAAATTCTAAATTATGAATTTTAATGATTTAGTTGATTTTATAACTTTGTAATGTTTCACAGTATTTTCAAAAACAATCTAGAGAGTAATCTGAAAAAACTGAAATTATTTAAACACAAAAATAATTTCAGAATATATTCAAGAATACTTTACATTCACACACGCACCTCTCACAGTTCATAGAATTTATTTATTAGAATAGTCAAAGGTATCAATAATGTATAATATCTGTTGAAAAATAGAACTTTTTTATTGGACGCTTACGATAAAACATTAATATCAGTAATGCTTAATTAAAATTGCAGTATGTACAATAAAATTACGAAGCTCCTGTTCGTGTCCCATCACAGTTTTCGGCTACTTTATGTATACTCCACTGAACTAACAAAACTAATATCAATTAGTTTTTCTGCCTTATTTTTATTTATTCACTTTTGTTAATAACTAATAACGACTCTGAGGCGGACAGCCCAGGCAGTCGTTCTCATCGTGGTTATGACCGCAGCTATGATCATTTTTCGTGGCCATTATCACGTGGACCGGTTTCTTCGTTACGGATAATTTTTTGACGATGTTCCGTCTTTCGGCGCCGCCGTTCACGAGGTTCGGTAAGTGCAACGCCGGAAAGGACGGAACGACAATCCTGCGTCAGTGTGGCTGCTTTACTTCTAACAGTTGCGGATAATTTTCGACGATGTTCAGCAGTATGTTGTCGATGTACGAGCGCAGCCTGGTATTCACTTCACGCTGCTCTTTCAAAGCCTGTTTAGCCTGAAAATTCAAAAACAAATTTATCGCATCACGAAGAAAAGAAAAGTTATTATAAATTATATAGATCGAAAATTCGTTCGAAAATGTTTGTAACTCATGAAAAATACTCGAGGATAATTTGGTTGATGCAGATATCAAAATTAAAACTGAGAGACTTGAAAATGATCATAAGAGCATAACATATAAATGTAAGTAAAGCAACTCAGAAAATGCTAGATGCAACCCTCTCAATATTAGCACAGTCTAATTTATGTACGTGCCTAATATTAATAAAGAAAAAAATTATTGAAAGCAAGTGCAATAATTAATAGAGTGCCTCAATATATTTTATGATAAATAAGATCTAATATAAATGGTTATAAGCATTTCACACCTCTTTTAATTGCAAAGCTGTATAAGCTTGTGCCTATACATCAAAAAGAGATTAAAAGCCGTCAACGCACATGAAGATCTCACGAAGAATACTGAATGTAAAGTCTACGGACTATTACACAAAACTTTATACAAATATTTATAGTTAAAGAGCTAGCTAGCATAAGCTTGATAATATTTATATTTTTAAAAAAGCGTGAAGAATATGATGATTAAATACAGTGAAATGGGCCAAAAGTGTCCATTCGTGAAAACAGACAAAGTGTACTTTTTTCACTTACAAAACACGAGTAGATATAAACAAAGGATAAAGACGATAGAGATCGTGATACGGTAAGATGTCACAATAAAATTTATTGCAGCTACTTACTTCAGCCAACGTGGTGAAATTATCGCAAATATCGGAACTTCCAGTTTTGCCGGTATCTGTACCATCGGCCTGCAAGACGAGAAAAGCACATTTAATATATAAGCAGTACAGGTGTTACGATTATTATCAATCAGGCAGAAACGTACTTGATCGTGGGCGGACCCGGTCAGCAGTAATTCGGCGGCAAGGCTCGGGCTCTTTTTTCGATTGATCATATTGTCATTGGGATCCTGCGCGCCTGGCAACAATAATTCCCGGCCTGCTTGAAGCGCAGCTGCAGCGGCTTGCAACTCATCGCGAGATTCTTCTAAATCTGTAAGAAGAAAAATCGAGAATGTATCACAGCGCGTATCATTCCGCGTAGAGCGGATCATTTTTCAAAATCGTTGCAGCAGATGCTGCTTTCTCTCTCTGTCCTTCCCCGGACACTCACTCTTATTTCTTATCCTAAGATTGGCGAGCTCGTTCGTCATGTCCTCGATTCTCCTCTCGTGCTCGGCTCGCAGCGCCAGCTCCTCCTCGGCGTGCTTGAGGGCGCGATTGGCCTCGGCGAGACTGAGCACGGCTCGCCTCTCGGCCTCCTTGGCCCGGTCGGCGTCGAGTTTCGCCTCCTCGAGGCTCGTCTCCAGCCGCGACTTTTCGGCTCGCGCCTTGTCCAGCTGCTCGCGCAGTCGCAGCGTCTCGTCGCGCGCCCTCGTGGCCTCGAGCTCGACCGCCTGCAGCTTGATCGCCGCGTTCTCCAGCTGCAGCTCGCGCTCGCGCTCCATGCGACTGGCCCATTCTCGATGGCGTCGCTGCTCCGTCTGTACAGCGAAGAAATGGACAAAAATTATCGTTAAAATTTCGAGATTATAGAGGAGCAGAGGAAAGAAACAACGCGTATGTGTAATAGGGCACAGCGAGTATCACGTACACGGAATAGAAAAAAAATCCAATAAATGTAAGCCCGTACATGAACTTTGTGCTTGGTTTTTTTTTCTCTCTCTCTCCTTGGTACTATAAGCCGCACCACACACTCGTTACACGTTAATTGAATAAACTCCCCGCGTGCGGAAGACAAACAAAATAGATAATCGCACAGACATTTTCTTCAAGACTTAACACGCGTGCATTATATATCGGAGAGATTAAAGTTGTTATTATTGCGACAGAATCGATCATCACCTCGAGTCTTTCCTCGGCTCTGGTCTCGACCTCGCGATTAGCCTCCTCGAGCATGAGTATTCTGGCCTGTAGGGTGGCATTTTCCTGCTTCACCCGGGCGTACCTCTCCTCGCCGGCTGACTGCGTGTCGACGAGTACGCTCATCTGTTCCTGGATCATTTGAACCTGCGTAACACGAAAAAAGAAAGTACATTAATACCCGATCACTGCCAGACACGATTCGAATTACGCAGAGCGTGATGTATAATATTTGAGAACGTTTTTCGGACATGCAAAGGATTCGAACTTTATGAGTATATAGCGTTTTACTAGGAACTATATAGACGAAGAAGAAGAAGAAGAAGCAGAAGGTGAAACAACCTGTGACGAACTGCCGAGTATCGATTTAAACCCACTTGAACTCGAGAGCCTATTTAAAACGGTCTAGGCACGGATAACATCTTGCCGTGCCTATATGGTCGCTCGACACCTCCTTGTATACGCGTAAAATATACGCCACAATTACATACACACAATGCTTCGAGCGATAAAAATAATTATTACTACTCTAGTTAAAAACGAGTTTTGCCATTGTCAGCGATGACGACCATCGTACAGTTGAAAAATAAAATAAAAATTCAGTGTAGCGGGTTGTTAGCGAGTTATTTGCTCGGACTGCGAGAGATTCTTACTTGCTGCTGCATGGGCCTGATGAGTCGGTGCTCGGGTCCGACAAACTCGAACTGGCCCTCCCAGAGGTCGTACTCGAGGCCGGGCGAGCCGTCGCTCGCGTTGGTCAAGCAGCCCAGCGATGCCGGACCACTGCTGCCTGGACCACCATTACCACCACTACCACCACCATTGCCACTACCACCATTACCACTACCACCGGAGGAGGTTTCACCGCCGATCGACCAACGCTCGAGTCGTGGGCCCGCTGCTGCAGCAGCCTCGTTTACGGAGTCTGCTGCGGACCTCGCCGGCTCGTTGCCGGTTTCCATCATCGTTGACGCATTACGCGGCGGCGGCGACGCTCATTGTTGCCTCGCCTTTTATCTTTCGTTCATTTATCGGTTCCTCTTTATTATTTTTTTTTTTTTATGGGAGTCTCTATTCAAGGCTAGCGATCAAAAGTGCGTACGTGTCGATAACTTGATCGAAACACACACGCGCACGCAGACACACACTGCGAACTCGACGAATGGTAACGATGCAATCGACCGATTATTAATCGAAAAACAACAACGTCAAAACGTGCACTGTGATTTTTAAAAGCAATTCCAACCAATTCGAGGAGGTGTCACACTCGTAAATCCCATCAAAATTTAAGTACGGCACTTGAAGAGTTGATACGAAATTATTGCACGATCGACTGCACTCATCCCCGACCGCCGATTAAACCACTATCGCTCGAGTTCTCGAACGAAAATAATAAAATTAAGCGTCGAATATCGCGGCGAAACGTGTATACACACGAATGAAAGAAGAGAGATTCACCTAATTTAAAGCACGAGAGACTCTATTTTCTGCTTTTGCTCTCGACGGTCGTCCCCGACGAGTTGTGTGTGTGTATGTGTGCGTGTGTGTAGTGCTCCGAGGCGCGGACGCATATGCCGATTTAGCGCACATGTTACTGATTATCTGCTTAGCGAGTAATCGGCTTCGAGGCTTTATGAAAAAAAAAAGAGAAAAAAGAGCTCTTTTACACCACAACGATACTCTTCTTCTCTTTATTATCTCTCTTTTTATTTCTCTTTCCACGAATTTTTGAAAATTCAACGCGACGCACCCGTGTGTCCGTGTACGTACATAATGTGTGTCGAATGTGTGTCGCCGTTAAAAAAAGGGAAAAAAGAATCGATAATTCCTGGCGTATTTACGAGTGTGTGACACACATATCGCACGCGGCGCCAACATATATTTGCGTATACAATACGTATATAATTCAGCACTCACCGATAATTAGGCGCGTAAATTCGAGCGCGAGAGCGAAGTTTCAACAACAAAAAAAAAGCTCGATCCGCGCGCGTTTCACGCCTTTATTCTCGCGGGCGCGCGAGCTATATGCATCTCTGTGCGGCAGAGCCATAAATAGCCTGGCAGACTCGGCCTATATATAGGCGTGTGCAGCGTGTGTATCGTGCGCGCTTCTCGGCGCGTTTCACACCTAAATCGCGAATCATTGAGATTTTCTTTGCAACGAGACTCGGTATTCCGACAGCAGATGCAATGAAATAACGAGCACTTTTCTCTCACGAGCGCATTATTACTTGTTTATCGTAAGCTGCTGCTGCGGCATCGTCATCGTCGTGCAGAGACACGACGTTGGATGACAAACAAGCGGCAAACAATAACTTCACATCGTCACTTGTGATATTTCTATTTTTTTTTTTATAAAAAAACATCTATTCAATCGGTCTCTCTTTCCACTTTTCTCGTGACCGATGCAACGCGCGAATCGAAACTTTTTACGCACCATCGACATACGTGCATCGTAGATCGCGTGTATTTAACATACGCACGGAAGAAAATGCACGTTACGAGTCTCGTAGTAAACGTACCGCAGCAGCGAGCTAGCTGCTCCTAAGCTATCGGCTTTGAGACCCGTCAAAGGCACACTGGCTCTGCGGCTGGCCGGAGCTCCGCGCCGCGACGCGCCTGATACATACATACATACGTGCTTGCAACATTGCCGTGACTGCATATGTATATATTTGCTGTGCGCTCCTCTATATATATATATATATATATATATATATATATATATATATATATATATATTCGTAAAAAGACGTCGCGCGCCGCATTGTCGTCGTCGTAGTTGACGCCGTCGCGACGTCGATTTTCTCTAGTCTGTGTGTATAATACACGCACGCATACAGCGACAGATAAAAAAGACGGAACAAAAGTTGTGTGCGGCACAAACACGCACACGCCCAGCAGTGGCAGCAGCAGTGCGCGATGGGCTCGTTTGTGTACACAAGAGTCTAGTTAATTTTAATCGAGTTAATAAGGGGCCTCGCCTTATTCTTATTGGATTTAATGCGTCGACGACGGCTAAGGCTGCCACCGCCGCCGCTGTATAGAAAACTGTGTGTGTGTTTGTCTAGCCGCACAGCACGATGAATAATGTGTATTACGCAAGTTTGTACACGAATTTTTCCACATTCTTAGTCAAGGTTTTTCATATTTTGCGCGGAGTTATTGTCGAGGCAAATGATAAAATTGGAGACAAATTTTAAAATTATGCTAGACGATTGCATCAAAATAAAAACATTGTTCTTCTTGAGAGAAGTTTGTATCGTTTTGACAAGTTGATGTTGTTGCTGGGGACTTTTAAACTGCCTTTTAAATAACACAATGTCGATAAAGAAGGGAGTTGAACGAGCATCCGGTAATAAAGGTAGCTGCAAAAGCGAAAACTTGCTTGACCGAGCATAGAGTGCATTTACTGCATCTAACGCAGTGCGGTCGATGATAAAAGATATAAAATATATTTTTTTAAATCTTCATTCCAGCTGAGATCAAAGATTATCAAAATATCGCGCTCGCATGCTCGATCTCGTGCGCCTCTTTCCTCGATAACAAGGATAAAAAGAAAAGGCTGCTTACACACAAGCGCGCGCGCACGCTCCACAATCGAGATAAACAAGAAAATGAAAGAAAAAGTAACCACAAAAAAAACTGTCATTGAACCCGAGCCAAAATCGGTTGCCGCCTCCTCCTCCTCGAATCGATATCCTCTCGTATTATAGCCAAAACGTTTTTATTATTTTGCGTCAATATTTTCATTCGTCAAAGAGACGCGAGCGTAAACAGGCGATTTACGCCTGCGCGCACGGGCGCGGAAAAACGTCCGTGGTCTTTTTGGCTTTGTGTCGCGCGAGGCGTAAAACTTTTATTTTAGCGTGTAAGTTGATAAACAAATGAATCAAAAATGAAAGAAAAAAAATGTGAGACGCCGAGGAAGAGAAAGAAAAGTTCGTTGAGGCGGATATCGAGGATGAAAATTATGAAGGCAATAAAGTATACGAGCAGCGGCATTATTTATACATCAACTCGGAAAAGCCAGTAGTAGTCTTTCTCTCTCTCTTTGACGTTTGAAAGTTTGATATGCATCACAATAAAACTGCACAGCGACTATTACCCTACTTACTCGCGTTAACGATCGCTCGCTATCTCTGTGTATTGTAGTGTATATACCTGCCGAGCACACCGAATAGTCATCTCTCTCTCTCTCTCTCTCTCTCTCTCTCTTTTCTCCGAGTTAAGTAGGTAATTGTGAATAATTCACTGCAGCCGAGAGACTCGCGCTCGGCACTAGACAGCAGCGGTGATCCTTCAATTTTGCAAGCGCGAGATCGATCGTCTCTCTGTCGTGGCCCTTTTGCGACCTCGCATTATTTATTATACATCATCGATTATAGGAGACGGTCACAAGAAGAAACGAACCATTTTTCGCGACGGTCTCAGCGGCGACGACCCTGCTGCCGATGGAACATATCCTTGAGCCAGTGATCCCAAGCGTACCATCCAACGACCGACGCGACTATTAGAAAGAGGAAGAAGTTCCAGCCCGGCCAAACTATCATGCGCGTCACGATGCCGTTCCTCGGTGGACATGCCATGCTCCTGTTCTGCTTCCGCCGCCGCCGTTGTTATTGTTGTTGTTGTCGCAGATTTGTGCGCGTCCGACCGGGGGTAATTTTATTGTACACGTTACTATTTTTCTTTTTTGTTAAACTTTCTCGGCGACGTTTTTCACGAAGCCGGGCAATTTACTTTTTTTGACTTATTTTGGAATAATTTTACACTTGGAAATTTAGTAAACGGATTAATTTGGAGATGTTGGGCCGAAAAGTGGGTTTGACGAACTCATATTTTCATCGTTGTTGGTTTTTTTTGGTTATGATTCGCGGCGTCTCCGAATCGACAAGCGAGCGCCGATTCGCGACTGTATGCATACACGCGCGTGTACACACGACACGCGATCGATTTTTCGCCGTATAGACCCGATGTAAACGACCAAAAGTTTTTCCGACCGTACCTCTATACATTTCATTGCACAACATACTCATGCGTGACGTAAATTCGCGGAAGGCAAAAAAAAAAAAGAAAAATTACGCTATACTTCGTCGTGCGCAGTACGATCAAAAGCACACGAGGTGCACACGTACGTACGTATGTACGTACCGAAGTTTTGCATGATTTATTGCACGGCTGCACCCGCGCCGATCGCCGATTAGGATATGCCATCGGGCGTAAAAAAAATGAACGAACCGCCTCGACGTTCTTTCCTAATCCACGTAAATGTATCAACAAATCGATTTGCTCAACGACAAAGACAGAGAAAGAAAAGGGGTATAAAAGAAGAAATACAAAAAATTCTCCATTCATTCGCGATATTATATTATTTGCGCGTGAAAAATCGAGCACTCGCGCGTGCGCGCGGCAAGGCCGAAAATAAACTATCGTATATCTCCAAATTGCTTTTCTCACTTTTTGGCTCATTCTCTTTCTTGCGCGCGAGAGAGAGAGAGAGAGGTAAATGACTGCGATCGTCACCCTCGGTTTAATATAAAGTCACACGCGACGAGTCTTATTTATGCAGCAAACAGCAACCGAGCGAAAGACGATTTCTAGCATCTTCTTCCTTTTTATTTATTTATTTTTTTCTTCGTTCACTTTCCCCCTCTCGCTCGATGCGTCAAATGGTGAAAAGCCAATAGAGAATTTAATGTGAAAACTCGCTACTTTGGCGCATTATCGCGCATACCGTGTTTATATACGTATTGGTTTTTATGCGCCAGCATATACGCGTCGGTCGATTGTAGTCTGCATGACTCGCGCTCCAAGAGAAAGTTGCGAAGGTTTATACGTATGCTCGATACACTACCGTATTGCTTTTTCGACTTCGCGCGCGCGCGAGTCCGAAAAAATGTGAGGAAGATTTTCTACGTAGACACCCGATGTGCTGCGCCAGCTCGCGATTCTCGTGCGCTGAAACTTTTCTCTCTTCGCCGCCGACTCGATCGAGCGAACTTTCGGCGCATTTCTCGGGTAGGCTATACGAACGATGTAGTTTTCTTTTTTTTTCGCAACTTTCAGCGCAGGGCACGATCGATGACGAGGAAAAAACAGAGCGTAGGCCCTTCTTGTCTTCGATGCGCGCACATTACGTGCTCACGAGCTGCAATGTACGCCGCAAAGACGGTGCACGAGGTCTTGCGCAACTTGTAAGAAAAAAAAACCCATACCGCATATCGAGAGCACATTATACCTAGTAATGTTAAAAGCAACCTCGATGCGACGTATACTCATATTATACATGTAACATTTTATTGTATGTGTCGACGCTAGTGCGAAAAATGTTCTCACGTACTTGCATGCATGCATATTATCATTTTTTTTTTGTTCTCTCTTATATTTATTTTAAACGTCCAGCGCCGCGCATATGGCGTGATGAAAGAAAAACTTACTCGGTGATTCAGGTCGATGACATCGTCCTCGAGGGAGACGTCGCTGTATACGTCGTCGGCCGCGTCGCAAATCGATCCCCTGCCCGAACTGTTGAAGCTGCTGCTTCTGTATAATTGACTGAAAAAGAAACACCGGACGCGTTAGATTATTATAACATTATACATCGGCGATTTATAAAACGCGAGGAGCGTATAGATTCTCGCGTAATTCAACGCGGATGCAGCATGTGTGCATCGCGTATAATGTATTATCGATACGGCACGATGATTCGCGCGACTATTATAATATGCGAGCTTTCCAGTACGCGTCTGCAAAAAACAGTCGAGTCGTTGCGTATACACATAGAACCGATATATAGCGTACAGCGAGCTTTCATTTTTTCTTTTCAATCCTCGATACCATTCGTGGGCGTCTCCTTTTAGCGAGATTAAATTTTTATATATAGCACATCGTAAAAGTATATTATACACTGTGGTTTTCGCTAAGTTAAAGCGTACATAAGAGATGCCGATAGAACGATGACAATTCGCCACGGAGTGTAACTTTTGAGAAACGGTAAAACAACAATTACAAGACACTCGCTCGTTGCTCTCTGTCTCGAGAGAGAGAGAGAGAGAGAGAAAAGCAATGTAAAAAACGGTACGTTGTAGTTTTTAGTCTCGCGGTGCACTCGCGCTAATGTACAGGCGTGTACCGCGTAGATTTAGAGAGAAAAAAAGCTTCGAGTAGTACCTCGAGAGAGCAAGTACGACGATACATTATGTGCACGCAATTTTTTTTCTCTCTCTCATCTCTTTCGGATCTAGCCGCGAACTCGTCATTATAACGTCGAAACAAAACGTCGAAAAGGCGCTGTATAAAGATTTATTAACATTGTGTGCTCTTACCTAGCTAAGGCATTGGAACTCAGCCGCTTCCTGCTAGCACTGCGTGAGAAAAAAGAAGACGCAGAGTTAATACGTATAAATAATCGGTAGTATACATAGTGCGTGTGTATTCTTCATTTTGGCATGCACACATAGGTAAGAGAGGCGCTGAGTTATTGCTTTAACTCGCGGGGACGATTCTCAACGTGCGTACACACAAAATATGCATAATATACGTTTTATATATGATGATGGTATGAATATGTGTATAATAGTACGTGTGTAAACTTACGCAGCTGGCCCGCGTCCGAGCGAAGTTCTGAGCCACGTGTTTCTGTTCAGTAGCATTGAGTTCGGACTCCGCGGATTTCTGCAAAAAAAAAACGAAAAGAAGATTAAAAAGTTTCCGTTTGACAATTTTGTTTACCTCGTTCATATATAATACCACAAACTCGTGCACCGGAGAGTGAGAAAAATAACAACATTAGAGCACGAGTCAAGTCGAGCCTCATAATATGATATCGCGAGCTAATTTTTCGAAAAAAGAGAGCGAATAGGAAAATAGGAATTAAAAATAGTTGACGAGCGATGAATAATTATCGCGGTAAGTTATAATCCCCTCCTTACGAGCGAGCCTCGCGTTGAAAAACAAGCGAAACGACGACGCGCGTTTCTTATATTATGCGCAAAAATTATAAGCAGCACTAAGTAATTGCGTTTTAATTGCGCAGAGAGGAGTGCGCGGCATCGATTTTACACAAATATCTATATCATCGTGGAAAAAGAATTATACACTATAAATAATTCCCTCGCAGCTCTGGAGCACGATAGAGAATCGCTGTGGCTGCTTTAGTGAGAGAGAGAGAGAGAGAGAGAGAGAGAGAATGAAGTTTTATTTTCGTTTTTAACATTCTGTATACAAAAGCAAAGTCGCGAGCGCTGACACTTTTTTATATAAGTTTTGCTGGCTGTTTAAAAGCCAAAAGATCCACACACCTATAAATATAACGTGCGAGAGAGAGAGAGAGAGAGATAGAGAAATGAGAAAAGAAACCAGAAGTGAACCCTAATTTACGCGACCTATATTATTTTCCATACATTATAAGAGACCGAAATATGAAAATAGTTCAGTAAGGTTTCCCAAGTTGTTATAATCCACTATGCCTCGCATCTTGGTTGACCTTACTAACATATAGACACACAGAGAGACAGACGTAGACGGGCGTTATTATAATGACAGACCTGTTGTTGCTGCTGCTAAAGGCACCGGCGACCGGCGACGCGGCGGGCGATTCGCTACCCTGCGGCGAGTCGGCCTCTATCGCGTCGATGGCATCGCCGAAAGCCTCGAAGCGCTCCTCGTCGTCGGCCGCGAGATTGCCCACCTGCACTACGTTGGTGCGGATTCGCTGATTTCTCTGGTCATTGGTCGTGGCCGTCGTCGTGCTGACTGCTGCCGCCGCTGCTGCTGCTGCTGCTGGTCGAGTCCGGGGCTGCGTTCAGTGAACTGGGCTCGCTGTGCGTTATGCCCCACGTCGACGAACTGCTTGCGAGCATGTAAGAACGAACGAAATTATGGATCGTGTGGTGTATGTATACATATAGGATATAGGTACAGGTATAAAGTTCGTTTTATATGTGACGTAAGTCGTATATCGAGTGCAGTCGCGCGCACGAGGCTATAGACACTCTTATGAAATTATGATAGTTTTCGAGGTGACGTTTCGATGCTATACCACACACACACACACACGAACTTCTCTGTACATATATATCGTCGCATGACTTGCTTTCGTTGTTATAACGCATATAAGCTGTTACGCCTTACACAGCAAACACACGGAACATACATACCCACCCACACACACGAGAGAACTATATTTATTTTGGCAGAGAGTATGCAATAGTTATTCGTCGTAATTCTCATCCGGATGTCTCGCGAGTTTTTCACTCGTTAGGAAAGTATACATCTGAAAACTTTACCGATATAGAGTTTGTAAAAAAACGAGGAAATAAAAAAAATAATAGCAACAACAACAACAACAGAGTTAGAGTAACTATAAGTGAATCGAGCGACGTACTTATATATAGGACACCTAAAAAACTCGTGGAAATTTTTTGTGCAGTTCTCGCGCGTTATTTTACACAAAAGCCATAATATATGCACGTATAGTCCCGCGTGGTCGAAAGAACCGCAAGAAGAAGAGTCACGGGAGAAGGTATTTAGTAGTAGCCGCGGGCCGCGCGCTCGGCGACGACCTATTCAAAAGGCCGTAGTGCGCGAACGCCCCTTTTGAAAAGCCACACGCACGCACAGGAAAAAACAAAAAGACGAGCCTTGCATTCTCGCGGTAGTACGTATGTATAATGCAATATATGCCGAGCACGCGGCTCATTCGGTCTTTTTTTTTTTTTTTTATTGCCACATACTCGGCAGTAATTGCGCGCCGGGGAACCAACGAGCTCGAGAGATATCGAGGATAACAAAACCTGCGGTGTAAGTATAAATATACACACAACAATGCGTGAGAAAATATTTGAATTTATGAATTCGCGGTATAGGAGTAAAACATCGGTATGGTATTGCTAATCGGTACAAATTTCGGACGTATTCGCTGCGCTCGTATATTATTATTTAGTCATTTTCATCGGCAACGATCCGAGTTAGAATATTCATTTGCAAACACGTGTGTAACGGCAATTCTCGCGCGTATATAATAACGCTTAACGTATGCACAATCCGGGCGTGTAACGAGGCGTACAGACATTCAAAAAAAAAAAAAAAAAAAAAAAAAGATTCTAAAAAAGCAACTTACACATTCCGCTGGCCATCCAAATTGCCATTGTCGAAGGAGGTCGAATCGACACTGTTGTTGGTCGTTAGCTGCAGAGCGGAGGAGGAGGAGGAGGACTCGACGCTCGACGTCGATGTGGGCTGCTGTTGCGCTGCTGCCGGCATGAAATCGTGAGGCGAGCGTGAGCTCACCATCGTTCGCCTCGTCGTCGTCGTCGTCGTCGTCGTTTGCGCGCGACCTGCCTCAGCCTCACACCATCCACCACCTCTTTACTGCTACTACTACTACTACTACCAAACCGAGACTGCACTTATGTACACGGTGTCCTCCTCGGCTGCTGCTGCTGTCCACTGATCCTTTTTACCTCCTCCACGCGATAAGCACTCATACGTGCATACGTGCACACGGACGGGCTCGCTCACTCACTCACTCACACACACACATACACCTTCTCCTACTGAGTACTCTTCGTAACGGTTATGTATGCCACTGTCGTCGTCGTCGTCGTCGTGACTCAGCCTCTGCAACACATATAGACACCAGATCCTTTTACTTATGTATACTTTTTTTGTAATACCAATTCGATGCTGCGCGTTAAGATACATTATATATAAATAAGTATATAGGCAAAAGACAGAGAATGACCTCGCTACATATTCTGTTTTTCATTGATATAATTCTCTCGAGTTTTCCAAAGGTCGCGCGTCTAATATGATAAATTTAATCCTCGTCCTCGGAACAAGATACATACTGTATCGTACTCGCTGCTGCTACTATAATGCATCGATACAACACGTATACTAATGCACCGTGCCAAGTATATAAATTATATTATTTTTCTCTGTCTCTCGTCCACACAGCTTATACACGAGTCTATGTGCATAATACAGGTAAAATCCTATAAGCCGAGTCTCTCTCCGTCGTTGCTCGAATGGATCTTGCGCGAGCGATGCCCGCGAGAGATATATAGGCTGTGGTCGCGCCAAGTAGCTCGCAGGCGCAAAGAGTCATGCCGCGCGCGGCAGTGGCCTGCAGCCTGCAGCCGCTACCTATCTACTACTACTACTACTACAGGCCATGCAGGATGCCCTCAACTCCTCGTGTATATAGGTGCATAGCTTAAACGTGTGAGCGAAACTACGAGATAGTAGAGAGAGAGGGAGGGAGATATGCCGATTACTTCTTTCGCTCGAGCTCTGCATATAGCAGTGTACGTGTATGTATGTGCCTTTCCCATAAAGTCTTTGTTCGTTTGCGCAGGTCTACGTTATATACTATACGCATATGCATGGTATTCCTTACATGTGCCTATGATATACGCAGGAATGCAACACCGCGAGTACGCGAAGAATCGCCGCTGTCACGCACACGCGCTCGCTCGCTCGATGTACAGACAGATTTTTTTTTCACGGAGTTTGTATTAATTCAACGATTGACTCGTCGCCGTTGCCGTCGCTGTCCTTATTGTTTTGTGCTCCACGACGAGATCGTTATTGTTTCTCTGCGCGCACAGAAAAGCACTGCAAAGATGATATCGAGCGATTATTTTATTATGACGGAGCGTGTAAACGCGCGTAGGTGAGAAAAAAGACGACGATCGGCGCGGGGATGACGAAACGATTTATTATTACGTATACATACGCCGTGGGCTACAATGCATGCACTGTGTACGCACGCGGCTTTTACTTTTTCTTTTCTTTTCTTTTCTTTTCTGTTTTGTTGTTGATCGTCCGATCGCGGGATGAGCCAGTCATTTTCATTGTTTGCGCCGCGGAAAAAAGGTCGCACACGTTGCAGCTTGCGAGGGCCGGGTTCGGCGTGCTATTCAACAGACATAATATTATGCTATCGCGTGGATGCCCCGCGGCTTTTTTTGTGAACGGAGTGTCGATCGGTTGATGCAACCTCGTCGATGCCAGGATACTGCAGGCGTTTATCAAAAATGCCGCTTATTTTACGGTAACACCGCACGTAGATATATGAGATAGCACCAGAAAAAAGCGAGAAGTGATATATATTACGGATACGTAATAGACAAAATATCATGCTCCACGATGTATACACAAAACGTCGTACGATCGATGCGAGATGGGATTGAATACGTGTTTCGATTTCGCGTGGTAATAAATAAAGAAAAAAGATCAACCGAGTCAGGCATCAATCATTATTTCTATTTTAGAGATTTATTCCAAAGTAAGGCTTTTGAATCGTATTTTCTGATATATACACAGGCGAACGCAAAGATTTGATGAGACCCGAGCTGTAATACACTCTCGCAATCGTTATTACGATATACCGTTTTTCGCAAAAATATAAAAAAACTTTGTTGAGAATCGCTCGGTTATCCGCCATTTATTTATAATAATTCGCGGATGAACGAGCATTATTACGTAAACGAGACGGCTCTTTACGCCTAAAAATATGATTTAGTCTATGCGCCGAGTACGCGTGAGAAAGCTCATTACAAAAACACGCGCACTGGCGCTTTTACATGTGTTATAATATAGACGTGCGCGAGGAGCTGTAATTATCTCGCGCGCTATACGCGAGTGCTATTTTATATCAAATCAAAGTTTATGAAAAGTTTTCGGTAATGCGATCGCGCGGCAGAAGCGTGCCATTACGTATAGTAGAGATTTTTTTAATAAAAGACCAGACACGGTTAACGGCGACGAGGCTTCGCGACAGCGTATATAACGTGAGCGCTTAAAAAAAGCCTTAAATGCTAAAACTGCGCCTTAATGCAGTTTTAGTATAAAACCAGATATTCCAGTAACAGATACCGAAGTTTATTTAAGTTACTTTTACATGAAATTTTAGTTGAAAATGTTTGTATCTGTACCAATTTGTGTTTTAACATTTTAAAACTGATTTATTTTTTGCGTTAATTGTACAAAAAATGTATGAAAATTTAATCATCATTAAAGCCAGCCTTCACCACTAGATGGCGAGTGTCATTATATGTAAATGTGCAAGTGACAAAGTCAACATAATTATATAAGTCAAGGCAAAGTTCTGTACAAAAAAATGTTATCTTTTATTAAATTATAAAAAAGCGCGCCCTCCAATTATACATCAATTTTAATCCAAGTAATTTAAACAGTGCGAATTCGTTGTTATTACCAAAAAATTGTGAAATCAAACGGTTACGCGCGCGAGCGCAGAAGCGCAGATGCACACATGCGCTGTTTACATTAGAATACAATGCAACGATTCTCCTCGCGCGCTATACCGCGTACCATGCGGGCCTATGTGCACGCGTATATAGAAGAGATACGAGCGTTACAGTGATTACGTGCGCCTAGAAAATACGAGTGTAAACGAACATCATGGATATAGAGGCTACCCATCGCCACGAGGGATTTACCAATGCCCATGCTTCTTCGTTATTACTATTATTATTTATTTTTTTTTTTTACATTACAATCGGCTCAAAATAGGCAATTTCGGAGTTTACGATTTACTTTAGATTAATAATCCATTATTATTTTAATTACACAGCCCGTCCGTTATGTATACTCGCCGCAATGATCGGCTAACACACCGAGCGGCTATCGTGAAAAGCTTACAATATACCTCTCTCCATTGTGTTCCGACTTTCTAAAATGCACCATATAATATATATTAATGACGAGCTTTGCACCTTATAAATCAATCCTGCTATAATACACCGGCGAACATTCGCAATAAATGCATTTCTTCGAATGTAGCAGCTGCACCGCTGCCGCGCTTCCCGATCTCGATGCAAAAGTATAAATCGCGAGTACCGATCGAAAGGAGAGCTCGGCGCAGAGAAAGTTATAAGCCTACCGCGCGAGAGTATGCCGCTGCACTTCTAACTGCTGCTGTTACTACTACTTACTCGCTCGCTACTACCATACTACGCGCGAGGAGAGCAGCGCGAGTGCCAACGAAATAAATTCCGGTCTTACAGCTAGTCTCGCGCGCAGCTTTAAGAATAAGTAGAAATGCAATTAAATCCGCGCCGTGCCCGAATCCCGTGGTAACTGCACAAGTAATAATCTGCTACCCGAACAGCGCGCAGCATACGGTGAGAAATTTTTTACGTTCCATACACGTTATGGTTGTTGCGGGGGGGGGGGGCGAGACAAAAAAAGGAAGAGATAAATAAATAAATAAAACAGAAGCCTTCGCCCGAGAGTGGCGCGCGAGTATTCCGATAAGACAAAGAAGCACTGAACCGCGTATACCATGCGCGTCTCTCGTTTAAAAAGTACTCACTCTTCCGCGAGCGATTTCAAACGTCGCTCCAAAACACTTTTGGAGTTTTTGTATATAAATATTACGTACACCCACGCGCACAGTGTGAGTACGCTAGCCAAAGTCTCTACATCCATACGTCTAATTAGAAGATGACTTTTCGTTAATAATATAATTTTTTCTGGCTTCCGGCTTGGCGCATCAAAGAGCTAGAGCGGTGCGCGGTACGCGCGCGTAATGCAAGCGCACAAGACAGAGATATAGGAGGAAGAAGAGACGGACATTTTCTTGGATAAGCATCAGAAAGCATCTTCTTGTTCTAGCGCGAAAACTGCAAGAATGAGAATAAGATACAAGAAGTAAAGGAAAAGACGAAGAGAGAGAGAGAATATATAAGACATAACGCGCGCGCGAGCGCAACGCTATTTCCGTGCTTGCGACACGTGACGTCACTCGCAGAGGCAAAACCCCAAAAATAACTTGCACCTCTCCCCAGACCTCTGTACTTCGTATATTCTTGTTGGCATTGCCGCCGTTACCGCCGTCGCCGCCGCTCTTTCTAGCCGCCTCTGCCGCCGCTACCAATGTGTTTTTCGGAGCTTTCCAGTGGGTAACCGTACCTCTCGTAATGCACGTTTAACGCGCCATTCGCGCTTCCGACCGCAAATCATCGTGCGCGCCTTCTGCTCTCCTTCTTTTTTATTTATTTTTTGGTGCGTGTGTAATTGCGCGTCGAAGCTTCGTGCAACACGCGAGGTGGAAAACTGCAGTCGCGAAACAGGAGCGCATCGAATTTCTATAACGAAAGCTCTGAGTAGTTGTAATTCGAGCGAATTTTTATAAATATTTTTGAAAAAAAGTGTGAAACACAGTTCTGGGTGAATTCACGGAAGTTTGTTCCAAGTGTTGTAAGCTATACTGGCGATCGAAACTCGAATGCAGAGTGTTGAAGCTTCTTTTTTTTTTGTTTAAATAAACAAGTACAAAAATAAAGTGTCATAATACAGCTGTGCGAGAGTGTGAGATGAGCGCGGATCGTGAAGTTTTTTACGCATTTTGCGCTGATACACACGCACACCAACGCGATCAGTGCGCCCTCGTTCAATGATTTGAAGAATCTTCTCGATTGTTTTGCGCGAGTGGAAAGTAATTCGCTCGTATATAGGCTGCAGCGAAAATCTACGCGCAGTAACCTACATAATACACACAGTATAGTAGCGTGAATCGCTCGGATTATTATTTACACCTGAATCATTGGATTGAAATTGTCATCGTTGAGTATCGAGAAGCTCTCTGCTTATATATACCGTTGGAGCTTTTTCGGCCAAAGCTCGACGCAAGACTATTCAGTCACAGTACTAGATCGAGAGGAGATTCGCCGTTTTCCTCAGTCAAAAATTATGGGTAAGTTCGTAATTTCTGTTCTTTCTTTTTTCTTTCTTTCTTTCTTTCTTTTTCCATTACTCTCGCTGCGATATTGAGAAAGAGTAGAAAAATAGATTGATGAACCGAGGGGGACGACGGTGTATTATTTTTAGTTATTATGTTATTCGCGGCCTAATTTTATTTTGCGCGATTTGACCGTCAATTCGTACGTTTCTTTGATTTTTGCATTTTATAATTTTTACGACGACATTACGAAGCGCACGACGAGCTCGTTTAGCGCGACGTAAGATGCGCGAAAAACTTAATTATTATCTATTTATAAGTAATTCGAGAAAAAAACAATTTTCAGAAAAATAATTCCCTCGCAATCGTGTTGAGAGTTATCGACTACCAACAACAACAACTACAGCAACAGACGAGATTTTTCCTGTGATCTGAAACATGCCTGGACCAGGGGGCAGCAACGGTCCTCAACGAGCCTTCGGCAGTAAATTGCCCTGGGCCAAGGACGGACCGCCGCCGATACCGATGCCCACCGCGCCGTGGGCCCTGAATCAGCGTCGCGAGTCGCGCACCTCCACGGACGACGCGCCAGCATTTATGAAAGTACGACTGAAGAGCGTACCCAAGCCAGCCGATCTGGCGCCAGAGGCGTCGACCCCGACCACGCCGCCGACGCCCGAGCCC
Organism: Trichogramma dendrolimi; assembly: GCA_034770305.1. NCBI lineage: Eukaryota > Metazoa > Arthropoda > Insecta > Hymenoptera > Trichogrammatidae > Trichogramma > Trichogramma dendrolimi. Next base: position 651,867 of record JAPMIB010000007.1, on the reverse strand, counting down.
AAAGTAAGCAAGATCACCATCAACATGTCTCAATCCAAAAAGAGTCCGAGCCCACAGAGCACAGCGTCGTCGCAATCTTCGACGTCGCAATCAGCGCCGTCGCCATCGAAATCGCCGTCACAGTCGCCGTCGCCGTCCTCGCTGAGATCGCGCGAGAACGGCTCGTCGTCGAGATCGAGCTCGAATTCGCGCGGTCGCCTCGAGCGCTCGAGATCGAGGGGCGAACCGTCGCCCCTGTCGAGGAGCGACAGCAGCAGCGTCGCGGCCCAAAGCGAAGCGCCTACGCTCAAGAGAAGCGAGTCCAGGGCCAACATGATCGCGCCGCCGCCACTGCCGCCGAGGCCACCTCCGCCACCGCCGGCCAGAATAGTCCTCAAAGATTTGCCACCACTGAGTGAGACGCAGAGGAAAAATCTCGAGGCTTTGAAGTCCAGACCGAAAAAGCGCCCGGACTGGTCGTGCATGATGAAGGAGGTCGAGACCGGAATCAAGCTCAAGCACGTCCAGTGCAACGACAGAAGTGCCCCGATCATCGATCGGGCCCTGGCCAAAGTCTCGGAGCCGACCGGCGACGCGCACTTCGTCTTCGCCTCGGAAAAGTCAAACGTGCACAATAAGTTGTTGCAAGAAATCCAGTCGGGCGTCAAGCTGAAGAGCGTCAAGACCAACGACAGGTCAAAACCCATCTTGCAGGGTCTGCAAAAAGGACTGCGCAGACAGCTGACCATCGAGGATCAAATGCAGAAGGTCGACTCGAAGGTCAGCGAAGCGGAGCCCATCTCCGACGACATGGATGATATCGATAAGGTACGCGACGAGCTGCAGAGTCACAAACAGCTGCTCGAGTCCGAGATGAGGAACAAGGCAGCCTTGGAAAGAGAAAACAAGAGATTGCAAGCGAGGATACTGAATTTGGAGGTGGAGCTGGAGCGCGAGAGGACCGCGGAGAAGAGTACCGGCAATCAGGTCTCGGAGCACGACGAAAAACTCAAAGACGCGCTGAAAAAGGAGGCCGAGCTCGCGCGAAAAGAGGTGGAGAGGATAGAGCAAGACTTCGCCGTGGTGGCCGAGGCGAGAGATAAATCTCTGAGCGAGTTGGAGAGATGAAGCGCGCCTACGCGAGTCTGGAAAAACGCATGAAGGCCGGCATGGCCTTGGCGGGATGCCCGAGCGCCAAAGACGTGGCCAGGATCGCCACGCAGAAGAGCATCGAACGCGCCGCCGAGCCCGAGTCCGAAGAGGAAGAAGAGGAAACGGAGTCCGAGGAAGAGAGCGAGGAGGACGAGGACCCCAAGGTCGTCGAGGACAAGCGCAACCAGCGCGAAATCGAGAAGATGAAGAACAAAATCAAAAATTTCAGAGACAAAATCGACCACTCGAACAAAGAGAGGCAACTGCTGCGTAAGCAAATAAAGGAGCAGGAAAAAATGCTCGAGGAGGAGAAGAAGAAGTACAAAAATTTGCACAAGGAGGTCGACAAAATGGCCAGAGTCATGGATCCCGATTACGAGGGCGACTCGGACGAGGAGGAGGAGGATGAGGAGGAAGAGGAAGAAAAGACTGAATCCGAAGAGAGCGAATCCGAGGAGTCCGAGGACGAGGACGAGTCCGACACGGACGACGAGTCGTTGCCGCTGGACGAGAGGAAGGCTCTGCTGCAGCACAACATCAACAAGTTCGAGGGCAGATACACCGTGGTGAAGAAGGGCAACTTCAAGCTGCAGACCCACTTCGACAATTTGAGGGACGATCTGGTGAAGCAGCGCGCGGAAGTCGCCACGCTGAAGCAGGATCTCGACTCGGTGCTCGCCGAGCTCGGTTGAGAAAATTTACGGAAAATTATCACCGATATAACAACGAAAATGTATAGGTTTCTTTTTGATATATAAATATTATACATATAAACGTAATGTTAAAAAAAGATTTACTTATTAATGATAGGAATATGTGTCGCCAAGTGCACTTGAAATCCTTTTTTTGTACATGTGTAAGGCTTTTTTGGTACTAACATGTAATTTTGAATAAAAATATTGTATATCATTTAAAGAAAGGTCAAAGATTTAATATTAATGTATTAACGTGTAATAATGTTGATGTTCTTAATCGTTGGTTGTAAGAAAATTGATGACTTTTTTTGTTATATAAAAGTTGTTTACGAACGTTATTGAGATGGGAAAAATTCTATATGTTGCTTGTTAATGTTTAGACTTCATTTTTGTAATTAATTTATCCCCACGTCATTATGTCGTACAAAATAAAAATTATGTATATGTTTAGCTTGAATTGATACTCGTATCGTGTAATGTTACCCTCGTTAATTATAATTGTATAATAATTCAATAAACCATTAATTCAACAGTCACGTTTATTCTGAAATCATAATATCGAGTTGAAAACCCGCAAAAACAAAAAACAACTGTCTCCCGTTAATTGTGATTTTTCGAGCCAACGGAAAAATTCTTATGCTTTCTAGAGCTTCTCTCGTGTGTGCGAGTATATAGTAAAAACTTTGTGCGCGGATCGGTGACGCTGCTGCGCGCTCTCTTCGACTATATCAGCATCTGCAATTTTCTCCTAAACATCTTGAATTTCACGACAATAACGGCCGGAAACTCCTTGTCGGCAGTCATCTTCACACAGTCACCGTTGTCTTCTTCTTTTTTTTTTTACTTTTTCATGCTCGGGTTTTTTCATCTGTGACGTGCTGCTCGCGAGTCTCATGCGACGACGCTCGTTGCGTCTTGCTTTCTGAATTTACGAGCTGAGAGAGAGAGAGAGAGAGAGAAAACGCGGGGGTGTCTACGCCGTTTTACGCGCACCTAAGTGAAACATCCGAGCGCTTGGCGATTTTCGAAGTACAGTCATCGACGTATAAGAAATATTGCAGCGTGAATGACTTATGTAAAGCTGTCGTTAAGTTTTTTTCTTTTCGTCCAATTGTCACCGAATTTGTCGTCCATTATCGGCGAAATTGCAACAAGGTAAAAAAGAAAATCCATTAGAGTAAACATTTCAGATGCAATTACGTTATTTTATGCCCGGAAAAGGGAGAGAATGCCAGCGCACGCAAACGCCAGGAACCAAACGCCATAAAAGTTGCCGCGTCGAATTTTCACTCGAACCGATGATCGAGTGCCGCTGCTGCACTGAGACACGTTTATTGTACCGCATCGAGTTGTAAAAAAAGTTTAAATTTTTAATTCTCATCGATCGCTTGAGCTCGAATTATCGAGTTTCCTGCATTGCATCGGCAATGCGGCACGTATTTCATTATCTCCACATTGTGCACTGTGTGTCTGTGTTTGTGTGTTGTCTGTGTGTATTGAGCCACGCGCGCGGGGCATTCTAACTATATATACAATACATATCGTCTGACAGTTAATCCGCGTAAATTTAAAATGTCATAGACACGCGCGCGCGAGGATTACCGGCGACTTTTGTGTACCTCGCTCATCTGCTGCTGCTGCTGGCGCGTCATACACTAAAGTAGCTGACGCACTCGAAAGCCTTAAAAGTGCCGGAACTTCTCTTCTCGGGCAGGTATGCGTGTGCACACACGTGAAGTCGTAGACGCTTTTGTATACATTATACTCATCGTATACGTACATACTCAGGCTGTGTGTGTATATAATATGTATAACGCGCTTTGCTGCACTTCCTATACTCATATGTACGCGTGAGTCGCACTTCTGCGCGTGGATCGAATTTTAAAACGTAAAATTTTGTCGTTATATGACTCCTTCTGTCAACGCACTCGACGAACAAAACAGAAAAAAAATCCTTGTTGATAAGGAGCCTCACGCGTCGCCGTTCTCAGAAAAATTATGTGGGTGATTCAGTCGATGATAGTGCAGTTTGTTATTGTTTTATGCATGCGCCGCGATGACAGCCAGTTCTACGCGTTCGTATCGTCGATACCGCGAAGAGCTTAGAAGCAAAAAAAGAAAAAAACGAAGCCGACACGGAAAATCAACAATATAAATTTTCTATTCATGCACTGAAAGTCAGGAAAAATTCAAGCATCATAACGATTATCTTACAAATACTGCATTATATATGTACCATAGCGATTATAGACAAGCGCCAAAGCGTGTAAAATCTCGGTCAGTTTTCAATGTACGTAAAAAAAAAGTTTCACAAACTCCGTAATGTATTCCTCGTGTTTTAAACGGTGTTATATACGCGTGTACACTTGATGATTTCCCGCACGTCCATATAATAAAACTTTTCGATTATATAGCCGCGAGGCTCTCGAGACTCCCACATGCGAGATACATCTCACAAAGATGCGCGCGGAAAATTAATCTAGTTCGCAACGGAGCCGCAATAAATTCTAGAGAAGAGAGGCGTTATCGAGCGCCGCCGCCGACACCGACACGAGTGAGCAATTACAATATTGCATACTTGTTTATAAAAATCAAGTATCGAGACAGTTTCAAGCTCGTTTCATACTTCGTTACGTAGAGATTGTGTTGCTAATGCTGCTGCTATTCTCGACACTTTGTCGCGCACATGCGCGCGTGCGTAAAAAAAAAAGAAGTTTAAAGGCCAATTAAGACGTGCTTCTCTTCGACACCTTTGCCGCGCGAGTGCGATATGTGTGTGGCGTTCGTTGAAGCAAAAAATGACTGTATTTTAAATACACACACAACGACGACGAGACGCGAGCTGCGAAGTAGAGTGGGGAGCGGCCGCGGTTTCTAACTGTATTTGTATAAACACGAACGAGGCCAGAACGCCGACTCCGAAAAATTCCCTCGAACGTGTTTTATTTTATTTCGTTGGTTTTTTTTCTTTACATTTTTCATTTTCTGGTCTTCCTTTCACCAAGCTCGGCAAGATAGCTCCTAGCTAGTAGTAGACTCTCGAGACCCCGCTCCGTATATCTGTCTGGCTTGTATATATTATATGCAGCGCGACCCAACGAGAGAGAGAGAGAGACAAAAAGAGGTGAACATATAAAATCCACTCGAGCCTTGGCATTTATTCAACGTAGTCCGATACTTGGAAACGTTTTTCCTTAATCGAACGAAATAAACATTAAAGTATGTATTTCACAAAGAAAAACTCGCTCTGTATGCATCGCCGAGCGATCGTCGAGCTCGAATGATACGAGAGTAAAAAAAGGCAGAACATCGACTGCTAATATGCCGAGCGATATTTAATAAGTTTCGCGGTAAAAGTAAAAGTTGCGCTGCTCTTTGACTCCGATGTATAGAGATATACACACACACACACACACACACACACACACACACACACAGCGGAACATGTATACAGTATATACATATACTTGTAGATATGTACGTGGCTTTAAATAATTACACGTGTGCGCGCATACGGTATGTACACAGATTGAAAGCGCCGATACCGATATATATATGTAATGCGCCGCGCGGAGAGCTCTAGGAGCAGCGCGCGATGCAATTATCGGTAAAACCGAGACTCGAGTATTTCGCCTTTTATTTCACATTCTCTTTTTTTTGCAGTTTATGGCTCGATGCGATCGCTCGATTCGCTTCGGACGAATGAAGATACTCGACGAGTTTTTTAATGTTTTGCTTCTTTTTGGCATGTAAGCGCGTTTATTGACGTGCGCACGCGAGAGATCGGCGAAATGCGTAAACGCTTCGAGACTCGTATACGTGCGCACGAGGCGCATTGATAATCGAGTGACAATTGCACACAAATTGGTACGCGTCACGAGATCGGCAAATATTAAAATTATTCCACGTAAAATAAACACGTTTTTTTTTTTTTCGAGGTCCCAACTCTCGCAAGTAAAATCGCAGTATAGGTATGCTTCAATAAAACTGTAGCGCGAGACGCGCACACGAGTGAAAAATACACGGACAGGTAATAAGCGCGCGCCCGAGAACTCTGGGAGAAAAAAAGAGGGGAACTTAAAAGAATAGGAGAAAGAAAAGAAAACGAAGAAAGAGAAACGATGTATAAAATACGAAGAGGAAGAGAAGAGAAAGGTAAAAAGGAGCCGAGATTCTTGTGCCTGGGTTCGCGTCGTTCTTCCACGTTCTTTCTCTCTCTCTCTCTTTCTTCTCTCTTGCTGACTGCGGCGAGCAGAGCATAGCTAAGCGGGCAAGCGCGGGAGAGCTGCTGCTGCTGCACATTAGCGACTTATGCAAGCTATATAACATACTATACACTCTATCGCGCGTCGAGTCTATGCTGCTATGCAAGTATGCATGCGCGCAGCATGTATAGATATAATAATAATACAGCGGCCACTGACTACTACTGCAGTTCTCGCGCGCGTGTGCAGTCGCGGAAAATAAACAAAAAAAAAGGCGTCTGCAATATCTGTCGCTGCTCGTGGCTTGGAACACCTGCGACTGTGTGTCGATATCGTATTGTTTTATACGATTACCGCTCGAAAATGACAATACATATTAATCTTTCGAAATGATAAAAGATTCCGCTATAAACGGCCAGCGCACGATGACAATGTCACGCAATTATCGTGCGCGAATCTCCTTACGTTCACTCCGAGTAAGAGAGGCACTATACACATCGTGTGTATATCCTACTATCGCACACCGACGACGGTGTGTACGAAGCGCGTGAGTTTATCAAGTCGTACGATGTACATAGGTATATAGCGTTTATGATGTATATAGGGTATAGTAGTACTCGCGCAACGACCCACAATGCTCCTCGACGTTTGACACTTGGCTAAATTTTCGTCGACTATTGTATAAGCTAAAAGCACATCACCTGCTGATTCAAATGGATGTTATGATGTATATTATGATTCTTTAAACGCACCTGCAGAGGAGATACTGTCAGTACACTTGACAAGTCGAGGTACGTGGGCTCGTTTACCAACGACAACAAAAACAACGAGGAAACTCTGATTTTTCAACGAAACAACATCGAGCTCAACTGCACACACTACTCCTCGCACTCTTGGCACTCTCCGAGGTATTCGTACGAAGCGCAGCAACGCGTGTAATACATGCCATCGGGCGCGCACAGGTATACTTTTTATTTATCTATCTAATCACGATATTTTAACGGGTATATATCTGCCAAAGCATACAGAACTCGTCCGGTATGTGAGCGCGCTACCACTGGCCCATCACGCAGGCACGAGAGGCTCGAGAGAGTCAGCAGCACAGACTAACGCGCCAACTGCTATAGCCGCAGTAATATAACTCTCGACGAGCACAGCGCACACGAGTTCTTCATTGTGTGTTGCTGTTGCTGCTGCTGCGCGCCTTCCTCCCGACCCGTAGTACACTCCGGGTATATGTGTCTGTCTGTACGTGAGCGTAAACAGGCTCCCGAGCTGCTAGACAGGTAAGACATAGTGCACTCACACATCGCAGAGTTGCAGCACACACACACGCGCGCGCCCGCGTATCGCGCGAGTGAGCCGTTCACTCGATGCTCGCTGTTCGTCGTCGGCGGCCCGCTGCGAGAGGAGAGAGAGAGGAGTAAATAATAGGAGCGCATGCGTCGTCACCGATTTTCGCGCGGTGGCGGTGTCGTCTGCTCGAGACTTAGATTACATTTCTACTATTGAATCGAACAACAGAAATTCACGTTGTCATTTTTCTTTCTGCGTGTACAAACTTGTGTCAACAATACATAAAGTTATTCATTAACTTCATTTGTTGGTAAGATGAATTTCTGGTAATTTTTTTCGTGATATTTCGGTAATTCAATCGTGGAAATTGAAATAAATATTGAAAATAGAATACGATTAATGATAGGAACAGAAATTGAAAAATATACAAACTTTTTGCCCATTATTCATGTGTATTGATCATTGATATAGTAAAAAGAAATTATTTTTACGTGCTTTTAATAATTTCATATGTGGGTAACATGTTTACACTTATATCGTAGTATTTTAATTGAATTGTGCTTGTAATTCAATTTGATAGTTAAAACGAAATTTGTCATTTTTTTTCACGCATGTAATCATTTTGAGGCAGTTTTTTTTAAAGACACTAAAATATCTACCAAAAAGAATCAAAATTAAACACTTCCCAATATTTTTAATGAATCAAAAAATTTTATAAAAACAAATTTGCAATTAACAATCTAATAAATAATAACTAACCCTAAAATAGATGCGCCTTAATTTTAATCATATATTATTTATCGATTATAAAGCAAAATTAACACAGTATTTTAGTAAAATTCAAAAAAGAGCCTTTATAATTGGAATTTAAAAAAATAATAAGTCAATTATATGTCAATTTTTTACAATTATTCAAAGTCATTAATTATAATAAATTTTTTGAACAGGGCATACTAGTATTAGAAAAACAATGACTTACACAATACCAGAATCTACACTGATTGCTCAAGGGGCAGAAGCAAGACTTTACAAAGGAACTTACCTTGGCAAATCTGTATTAATAAAAGAGAGATTTGAAAAAAAGTACAGACATCCAACTTTAGATACCAGACTAACTAAAGAAAGAATCAAGGCAGAGGCTCGAGCTCTTGTAAAAGCAAAATCTGCAGGTAAAATATAATTCATATCTATTATAAAATTTTAGACTAAAAATATTTACTTCTAGTTCTTTAATGCATGTAAGAATTTAGATAATAATATTATTTTCTTTCAGGTGTTGCTACACCAACTATTTACTTAGTTGATTATAATCGCAGAAGTATTTTTATGGAATATATTGAAAACTCTACCACATTAAAAGCTTTCATTGATGAACATATTTCTAAAAAAAATGATGTAAAGGACTTGACAGAAAATATTGCAAGTGCATTAGGAAAAGTGGTTGCTCAATTACATGCAGTATGTATTGTTCATGGAGATTTAACAACATCCAATATTCTATTGAAAGATTCAGACAAATTATTAACATCTCAACCCTCTAGTGATGGTAAATTTAACGATTTTTTTTCATAAATTTAATTTATATTCTAAAAATTAATTCTATTTTTACACTTTACTTAGTTTCAGATCAATTTATTGCTATAGATTTTGGTTTAGCCAAAACTGAGTCTACTTCAGAAGATGCTGCTGTTGATTTATATGTTTTGGAAAGATCATTGAGCAGTGCTCATGCAGAATTACCAGATTTATTCAAGATTATATATCGTAGTTATCAAAAACAATTTAAAAATAATTCCCGTTTAAAAGAAATTATAGCCAAGTATGAAGATGTGAAAGCTAGAGGTAGGAAGCGAACAATGGTGGGCTAGTAATTTTATACAAGTTTGTGTGATGATTTAGACTGTGTACATTACCAGTACTCAGTTGACAAATATATTTTTTTGTACGTACATATAAAGCTTAAAATAACTTATTCTTATGTATTTAATATAATTATATAAAGGAATGTCACAAAGTTCTCATTGAACAATTGCTGGAAACATTCTTTTGCACATTTTCACAATTTCAACTGAATATGAAACACTTTTTAGTCAAAATGCAGCCCTGAGTATATTATAATCCATGTGACTAAAAATGCTGCAAACGATGTCATGAAACCTTCCTTAGTAAGTTCCCATGCACCGCCATATTCTTCTTCATCTACTTGTTGAAAACTATTAAAGTATACATATAAACTACCAGCATTAACAACTGCAAACCTGTTTATAATAGAAAGTTGATTAATAAAATTTCTGAATATTGCTGATAAATCATAAGAAACTGTTAACTTACAAAAACAAGCCCAAAAATCCTCTTAAAGGAAATAATCCCCACACAATTCCAATTATGATTCCAATGATCTGTCTTCCCCAGTAAATAACATCTAAAAACTCCTCCTAAAATGTAAATTAAAAAATTTTAGTTAATGTTCTCGAATAATGAAATGCAGTAATTCAATTAGAATCAATGAGATTATTCGCGTCGTTTTCAGCCATTATAAATAGCAAACCCCTGAATTTGCGATTTAAATGGAGCACCTGAGAAAATTGTGCACGTATCACGAACCGGCATCACGTGACAGCACCGAGTCAAAATTAGTGCTTGTCATGAAAATAACTGCACTACGGGCGATACATTTCAATTATAATGGGTTAACTTTTATGTGATAAAAACCTTGACAAAATTACGTGGCAATTTATCAAACGTATTAGCATACACTTAGTTTGCACTAACTATTAGTAATAAAGAAGTTTCTATTTTCGTATTTATCAATTAAAATCACTTTTGCAAAATTGAAGTATGACGTTGAAAAACTTTTAATGGAAGAAAAGTAGCTGAAACCCTATTATAATCCTAATGTTTATGACAATTAATCGCCAATATGGCAGGTTATGTTTATACCTTATCTGGCCATTCTGAATTAGCAGTGAATGCCCTGACCCAGACGCTGTCACTTTTGGCACCGCTGGCCGACTGGTTCGATGATTTTCCTTTCGCCATCGCAACGTTTGAAGAAATAAACAATAAAACTTATGATGAAAACTTCGACACTCGCAATGCGCTACCTCAGCATCGTCGTCTGCCAAGATATCTACTGCTAAACACACACGGGCGATTCAGGCAGGTTCAAGTTTTGATTTACACGACGCTTGATCTCTTCGATCATGCGTGGCGCTCAGTCACAACATATAGGTATACACACTGGTACACACTTTTTGCCCAGAATCTCCTATAATTGACAGCGATAATGACGCTGTCGATTCTAGACGTGGCATAGAGAGCCGTCTTCGTCGATTAGAGGCGCATCACTGGCAATTACAGATAAGGAGTGAACGTTTTTGGTGTATGGGGCGTCGAATGTTTTTTGAAAAAAAATTACACAAATTCCTTATCAAATCGATCTCATTTTTTTATTGTTCGTTCAAAGTTATACGCTTAAATACATCTCCGTTCCCAAGCTAAATACATTACAATTCCACCGGATATTTCGCGCGTGGTGTACAATATAATTTTATACGAATATTATATTATACTTTGCTTTCAGAAATGATATGGATTGAATTTAAAACTAAAACATCTTACAAATATTCATATTTATAAATATAAAAACTATATAAACCATGATAAGACGACAACTATCAAAATGCGTGGTTCATGGTAAAAGATATAAAGTATAACGCGCACGACGCGTCGTTATAAAGGAATGTATATATAAATTCGATAGAAGTTTTGAGTAAAGAAAACTGATTTCGGAACTACTGATAATCTCAGTTTTGGTTCACAAATGTATTCTAATCTCAATAAAAATCTACTTTCCATGAACTTTCAGACGGTCCGATTGTATATAATTCAATTCAAAATCATATACACGCACACATACTTTCCGCACTTATAAAAATTATTAAATCGACGTTAGGACTTTAAAATCAAAAAAATGCATGCAGTCATTAATAGCCAATTTTTTTTTTGCAAAACGCGTAACACAGTTTTCGAGTAATACTTTCCCTCGCATGATTCAATGAAAAAGTACGCTCTAATATCACTTATGCAACTAAATTCGTAAAATTCTTGCTCTTCAACGATAAAATTAAAAACATTCAAGCTATCAACTTTTAGCTTTTCTAATAAATCAGTGATACATATATGCTTGAATACGTTTTTTACAAAGCTTCTTTCATCCTACCAGGATAAATTCATAATGTCAGTCGCGTGTTATAATCTCATTTATTTTGTTCCATCTCTTATTAATTTGGCACTCACAGTTGTTCTGAGATACGATTGATAAAATGTATAATTGTAACTAATTGTATATATATTTAAGGATCAATTGGATTTTACTGGCCGAGTAGTCGAAAAACTTTTCCTTTTTATAAAGGGTTGTATATTATTGATATTTAATATTTTTATCAAGATTCAAAATTTTTACCTAACTGGAGTAACAATTTTTTCGATTGTAAAATAACTATTCTGAACTTTTTCTGATTATTCATCAATACCTTTTTAAAAAATTGGTCAAATATATTGTGCATCAATATTGTTTCAATTTCATATGTAATTTTAATTTTTATAATAAAACATAATTGTTTTAGTTAAAGTTTTAGAAATATAGTTAGATATGATAGTAAAATTCATGAACGATTTAAACTATAGTTTATTCAACTCGATCAGTTTTTACGTCTTATCTAAGAATTTCAATAGTAATCATAAAGTTCTTGTTTTCTTATAATCCAATTCAATTCTTATTGAAAACTGTGCACAAAAAATTGAACATTATTTTTTAGTACTTAAAGATTATTTGGACTTTATTTCATTTTCATGATTCCTGCAAAATAAAACATCGGCTACTCAGCTGTGGTATTTCAGTTACGACCACATAAACGCCGCTTTCTAATAAATACTTATTTCATGTGCAACGGTTGGAACATATATGATTTTTTTATTCTTTTTATAATTACTAGGCGCTTGTAGAAATAGAAGGTACAATAATATAGATTTTATTCATTTCTAATCTTAAATAATTGGCTTATACACACGTTTTATTTACAGTGCGTGAATACACGCACAAATCATTAATTCAAATGGACAAAAATCGGCATAAGTAGTCATGCACTTACACGTGCACTTACATAAATAGTAACATAACAAATTGCATAATTAAAAAGATCACCATTCTAACTGGCATCGCTAACTCCGGAATCATGAAATAACAAATTTAAGTTTTGGAGAAATCATACAGTATTACTTCTCACCTCTTTATTACTCGCGCGCTATATTATTGTTATATAGTTTATCGGATATTTCTTATTTATTAAGTCATGAATGAATTTGCATGTTGAATATACTAAATTAAATTCATTTGCTAATTACACAAAGACAAGAAAAATTTGAGTAAATATAAGAGTTTCTAATAAGAATTATCTCATAAGAAACTTGGAATGTCTTTTTATATACATGGTTATCGAATTGTAACATAAAAAAGTTTTATGAAAACGTCGTTGTGATTTTCGACATTAAAAAATCGAATTCCAAAAAAAATACACTTTTTCAATTGAATAATTGATCGAGAAATAGATTTGCAATGATAAGCGAGAGTGAGCGATGAAAGATGACATGGAATAGTTGACTTGTGCTGGATGATTTAATACATAATAACAGGGTGTTTCTTAAGTACCCTTGCCTATATGACAGAGTGACACAATGAACGAAGCTTTGAAACTACATGATTTATAACACAAAAAATTCGTTAAAAAATAAAAACATTCTTCAGACAGACAAAAAATATAACTAAATAGCAGGCACTTACAAAAAATGCGGTACCTTCGCTTTTATTCAACGTCCACACATACACATACACATAGAGTTCTTGATCTCTACACGTTTATATTTTATTGAATATAACATGGTACAAGAATCGGGCAAGTATAAAAATTTATTTTGGAATGTCTCTTGACTGTATATGTATATATGTAGTTATCGAGGTATAATTCGTATTTTATAGATACTCGATTATTGATATTATCATTTTCGTTGTGAAAAAATTGTTCATTCTAAAGCTCGAAATAAGCTATTGACAGACATTGATCACAAGAAAAAGAAAGAAAAAATGTTGCCAAATTTTTGTTCATTCATTACCACTTAATTATTCAATGCTGCTGGATTGTCAAAACAACAAAAAATCACAATTTTCTTTCTTTCATTCTACACATCTACCGCGTCGTTATCATAATGAAAATTCGAATCGCGAAGAAATGAAGTGCGTCGTAGTTTGAAAGCCAGGCGGCGATTAGGCTCAGTCTCTCTCTGTGCTTCCGGTGCCTATAAACACACAAGCAAATAACTGGTGTAAATATCTTGGTTTTTTCATTCAGGTACATTCAGGATCACGTAGATTCCCCTGCTGTAGAATTAACATTGGAAAAAATGTCGCAAGCATTTTTAGTTACTTTATTGTGCTTTTCAAAGTTGAGCAAATGTGCGAAATTTTTTTTCAAATTTTCATATAAATTGTACTTTTCATCATATTCATGAAAAAATAGATAATGCGTATATTATTGGTAAGCTTGTTAAAAAATGGTGTAAAAATTAACATTTTCTACTTGGAGTAGGAATTATACAAAAAAAGATTGCTTACAAATAATAACTCATATAATATAATTAAATTGTGCTATTTAGTACTGTTTGATTTTATACTTAGCAATAAATAAATTAATCTATAAAAAACAAAAACTTAAAAAATACCTTAAGAGAGGACGGCTGTATAGGTGTCGGGGGTTCAACATAATGACGCAAAACTGACCTCCATGCTGCGGAATACTCTAAAATAAAATATATGCAAGCAGGTCTAATAAAAACAAAATTCAAAAACTGGTAATTCGTGCATGTAGCCATTTGATAATTGATGTTGCATGATTATGAACACAAAACTTAACGAAAATCGTGAGCAGATGGAAATAATATGCAATAACAAGTGCGCGATTAAGATGGTTCTTGCACGATTTGATAATGACATTGGACATGAATTATGCTTAATGGATTGAACGTCATTTATAAATGAATAAATGATTTGAAAATGTGTAAATGCGATGAATGATCGCCAGATTAAGTATCGCTAATATCAAAACTACAATACTTATTCTAACTCGTTATCGCATTAATAATTCGATAAGCTGTGGCAATACGTAAATACAGTAAGCATTTATTTCGCAAATTTTCAAGCAACAACAAAAACAATAACAACGCCTCTTCAGTGTTGTTTCTTGGTTTGCATATTAGACATTTCGCTCTGTGTGCAAGAACGATCTTAAGCCTTATCAATCTAATGTATCGTTACGCTTGGCAATCGGTTCTAAACGATGAACGTGTGTATCGCGTTGCGATTATCTTCTTTGGCATGGTGATTATTGTAAAAGAGGCGCTTAAGCTTTTTTTTGTTTGCATTTGGTTAATTTAGCGAGTGAGGCCTCAGCTGTTATTGAAAAACACGCTTCTTATGCTCCGTCGAAATTTACCATTTTCCTTCTTGTCAGCTTTGCCTTGGCTATTGCTCTTCGTCAAACTGGCAGCTAATTCGCGCACCGAGCGCTTCTCTGCTCCACCAGAATTTAGACTGCCAGTGACGATACAACTGGTCGTCAATGACGGTGGCAATGAGGCAGGACCACAGACTCCGCTGTCGGTCGACTCGTCCAGCGCGTCACCGGAGTCCGGTGTGTTGCCTGCTGATGTATTGGGTGACGAACCATCGCTGAGTAACTGATTAAATTCGCCTAAAAAATTATTTTTATTAAAAATCAAATAGTGCCAGAGACGTATAAACAAATTATATTGTTGGTAAATTGTCCTGAATTTAAACGGTATCATACCAGACTTTCTGTCGGTAGCCATGCTCCATGGTCTAGGTTTAGGGGCAGTGCTAGGTGGTGATCGCCTGTCGCCAGATGCTTGATTATTTTTGTTGGTAAGTGATCGGAGTACTGGTGATTTGGCTGAATCGAAGCTATAGCCTTTAGCAACACTACCATTAGTTGGGCTGCTTGCGGCTGTGAATTTTCGCACGGAAGACATCACAGTACCTTTGGTACTGCTCTCATTTTTTTCATTGTTTTGCTGCTCCTTTACCGATTCACTACTAGGTGTCAACGATTTTGGTCCTAAAAATAATTACCGTTACGAAATGTTTCTGAATGAAAAAGCAGTAATTAAACTTCACAAGGCACCAACCAGTTGACTGTTGGTCAGCTCCATCGACGGCAACTTTCTCATTACTACTTTTCGAAGTATCAACAGTGTTTCTTCGAGTCAGTGGTGATACTGTGAGTGGTGAATCGCCACGCGATCTTCGTCCAGCGCCCGGCGAAAATTTCGCCACGTCGTCAGTCGACTGTGAACGCGGCGATTGTTCACCTTTACTACCGGGCGCGGATTTGGCTACCGGTGGTTTCTTATCGCTTCGTTGACTGCTTATAGAAAGGCTCGGACTGCC
Source organism: Trichogramma dendrolimi (assembly GCA_034770305.1). Classification (NCBI taxonomy): domain Eukaryota; kingdom Metazoa; phylum Arthropoda; class Insecta; order Hymenoptera; family Trichogrammatidae; genus Trichogramma; species Trichogramma dendrolimi. The sequence continues at coordinate 636,019 of JAPMIB010000007.1, read as the reverse complement.
TCCGCAATCTTGATTCGATTGCAGCGTATTTACCAAGCTACAAATTCGAATGATATATTTTAGTTACTTCGCTACATCCATATACAAAAAAAATTATGAATACCTTTCATCGCTGGTAGGCGAGCCAACGTCCGGAGTCTTGGGTGTCGTGGGTCGGAAAAACGTATCCAAGCCCTCTCCCAGTGCGATGCCGCTCTCCTGACTCTGGTCGGATTTCAACATCGGCCTCGTGGGCGCGCGCGTCTTCGTCCTGCGTGGACGCGATTTCACGAGATGTTGAAGCTGATGCGTGCCAGCCGGCAGCTCGGTCACCGAGTCCATCGATTCCGTCAGCGAGATCTCGTTCTCCGAGTTACCCTCCGTCGGCTGGCCCTTGGACGAGGCGGACGACGGCAGCAGATCCGGAATGTCATCGGCCGACAACCCCTCCACGGAGTCCACTACGGATTTCGGCCGTAATTTTCTTCCGTGCAAGCTCTTGCGCTTATTCGACAAGTGCGGCGTGGCCTATGCGTGGTGAAAAAGCACGTTTTAGAATTTCAACTCGCTATTTCATCGACTATTCAAAAAACTGTGCATTGTGAGATGAAAAAAAAAATTGGTAGGAATAGAAAAGTTCGCTGCCGTACTTACGAGATTCAAGTAATCCAGCTGCGCAAGGCATGCGGAAAAAGAATCAAGCAGAATGAATCCCAATGAGTGTTAGTACCATGACACCATGTTTTTATTAGTGAAACAAATAAGAAAAAAACACATACTCCAATGTATTTACATTACTATATGTATACTCTTACGATACATTCTACCAATGGTATACGTAAATTAAAATTGCCTCGAGCTATTCGACGCGCGCGCGCGCGGTGGCGATGCAAACGTTACGTTAGCAACACCTCGACTATCGTGGCTGGTGCATTTCGGCATCGCGCACGAGTAAAAAGTTACCGCCACACTATCATTTTCCAACAAGTAAAAGTACAATATTTTTCAGCGGTTCGTATGGTTTAGTAATGCTGAATAGGCTTGATACGATGCTCAGTTTCTAATGGTCACGCTTGAAATAATCTCTTTTCCATTAGAGAAATTAACGAATATAACATAATATCAAATATGCTCGATAAACAATTTTAATTTACCAACTTTATCGTAACTATATATTAGCTGTACAACTTATTAATGAAAATAGACTCAGCCTATTATTGTATCCATGGAGAAATACCGCTTTTTTATTTAATATCATGTAAGATAGATGAACTTTATAAGAGATCTAATTCAAATTGAAAGATAGATAATTATGTGCTTGAATGAATACAGTTGAATAATGAATTCATCCAACCATGAAGTTCTCTTAAAATCAAGTTAAATCTTGTGTACTTTTTTGAATTATAAACTCAATTTTCATTTTTGAAATATTTCATCGAATGAAAAAATTAAATAATTTTAAAATTAAAAATTACAGAAATTTATGTACATTAGAAAAGTTAAAATATATTCAAACACTTCAACACCGTCACCCAAAACAATGAGAATAATTCACATAGTTGTAATGGAAAAAAACTCACCATCGGCGAGTCATCGTCATTGGAAAGTCTACCCATAGCCTTTCCAATAACCACCCTTCCGTTGCTCTCTTTATTTCGATCGTTCGCCTGACATTGCTCTTCGTCGTCGTCTTCCTCTTCTTCCTCGCTGCTGTCCTCGTCGTCGTCGTCTTCGTCGTCATCCGCAACGATACTGCCGCAGTTTCTGCTGGGCGTGCCAGCCGATATACTGACGGACATACCGACGCCGAGTACACTGCCCCCGCCTCCGCCTTGATTCGAAGTCGAGCCGGCGCTCGGCCGTAACACGTCTGGCGTGCTGCTTCGCGTGCGTATTTCGGTGCCGCATTCACCGATCAGAGATTTGTAACTGCCAGACAATGATTCGATCACTTGATCGGTAATTCTGTCGGAGATGTGAGCCGCTACTGATAGATTAAGTTCGCTGCAAAAAAGTTGTTTTATAGACATTTGTGACGTTAGAGACATACATTTACTGAAAATAAATGCTTACTTGACTTTGTTTATAATATCTGCACCAGCTTGCTCCGTAATGGTGTTTTGTATAAATTCTAGAGTCAGTGAATTTTTATCTTTGCAAGAACTTCGGAGATGCGTTTCCAATTTAACAGATTCATTTTCATCGTAATCCCCATCTCTATTACGAACTGTTTGCTCGAGAATCGTTGGGCATTGCTCGTTAGCACATTTAAGCATAGAATCCAAAGAATCCTTTAGAATAACGATATCAGGAATTACGATAACATTAAGCGCTTAAAAAGTTGACTTGCTTATGGAAAAAACTTACCTGCAAATAAGTCGAAGCAATTTTATGAACTTGATTCGCAGCTTCGGTCAATTTAGCTTCGATAGGATTATTTTCATCTCGTCTCTGAAGCACTTCATGTAGTCTAGGGAGCAGTTGCTTTGAATTATCAGCATCTTGAATAAGCCCAGTTGCATAATTGATATCATCGTTGGCATTGCAACTTTCAGCAGCGAGGGCTTTTATAGTGTCTTGAGTTTGAACGACAAGACGATCGACCATATGTTGTGTGGAGCTTAAAAGGAAGCCCTGCTGCAGGCGGAACGCTTGACCATGGCTGTTACGCTGGGGTGCTACGTTACGTTGGAGAAGATCTTGGATCTTTTTTGTGAGTTGTTCAGTTTTTTCGGCCGAAGCTTTCATACACGGTTGTAGGTCGTATATTGGGGTTGGCATGTATCTGACACTATAATTTCTGTAAAATACATAAAAATTATTTAATTTTGTTGAAAATTCTTGTTATTTCATTGTTATGGTCCTTTGAAAGGACAGTAGTCAACCATATAACGACAAAATTTAAATGTCAAAAGCTTCCCGAAAACGGTTTACGAAAGTCAATATATTGGCGTATGTAAATTTATTTATGTATGCAATCGTTTTCATCCCTTTGTTAATAAAATTTGAATACCTCTTCTCAAAGAAGAGTTTTAATTTATTTCCCATGACTATAAAAAATTGTTTACCTTTCTAAAGCGTGAGCAATATCGGCATAGCCTTGTAAAGTAATATTGTTCTTATCGTAAATGATGGTTTTGAGATGATTATTGATTTGCAAAGCTTTAGCTAATAATCTAGCTCCAGGATCGCCGATTTGATTGCCACTAATATCGAGGCTGCGCAAACACGTATTGCTACCGAGGGCATTTATCAGATTGTATAAATCACCCTTCAGTCGTGAATCTGGCAAATGTAACGCTTGGAGAACGCAATCTTCTTCTTGGAGCATTTGAACAAGTGAGTCCATCACAACAGCTATGTGTTTACTCTTCATGCCAAGAGTATTTCGACCCATATAAAGATTTTTTATGGATTTATTTTTACTTATAGCAGTGATTACTTGTGCCAAATCTACATCCATATCTGAGGAAGTAAATATTAAGAGATTAAGTTTAAAAAATTGGTAGATAAAAATCTTGGCAAATAAATACAGAGAAAAACAACTCACTGCTGTCTGATATATCAAGAGAAGAAATACACCTGACTCCGTGTATACAAGACTCAAGAACGTGAGCACCCGTTGATCCGAGATTGTTACCACTCATGTCGAGTTCTAAGCCAACAGTACTTTCGTTGCATGCCAAACCCAACAACAGATGTTTCAATGCTTCTAATGGTAATTTACAAAATGAAATGTTCAAATATTTGAGTGACAATGTTGCTGTGAAAAATTGCTTAAAACTTGGTGGTATTTCTTTGGTTTTCTTGCTCGTGAACGAGTTACGGGCTACGTTTAAGTGGACTAGATTTGTTGCACAACCACGCAGTAACGCTCCAAAAAGCTGCAGAAAATCGATATAAAAGTCAGTAATTAGCCACTTGATGTACAAATGTTGATTTTGTTATTACTTACGCATTCTAAAGTAGTATCCGTGCCACTAAGATCTAAGTGCGTTATCCCGTTTGGCTGAGCCAAAAAGCTGCACAGATTCTGTAAATTTAGAATTTGGCATTGAATTATCAATTACATTATTTGAATCTCAATCGTTACTCACATTTACATCGTCTTTCAAAGTATTATCAGCAAGATTTAGGTACTGTAAACTCGTGGGCATACTTCGATTTAGACTTAGAGCATGAGCAATTTGACCAACTCCTTTGCCTGTCAAACCACACCGAGCCAAGTTTAATTTCTGTAAACCTTTAGGCATTTTACCTAATGGTCCAGTTGTATGTGCGGCCCCTAGAGGTGCAAAAAATTGATGCAACCGGGTAAATGAGGATGAATTAGGAATTGTACCTACTGAAAATCATATGTTTCTAAGTATAGATAGGAAAAACATAAAAATAAAAATAAAAATGAATGTTGAAGCTCAGGAAGTGAAAAAATAGGAAAAAATGATGATTAGATGGTAAAAATTAAAATGCATTTAATCAGCTACCTTGAGATAATTTAGCTATTGCCCCACATAAACTTGCAGCTCCTTTGTCTTCAATAGTGTTATTAGACAAGTCAATAGTATGAAGAACAGCATTTGTATTGGCAATCAAAGCAAGTGATAACTTATGAGCAAAATCCCTAAGAAAAATGTTTCTTATTAGTAAAATTGAACAGAGTAAAATATTTTAAGACATTTATTTCAATTTTTACCATTTTGCTCCAATATTATCAAAATAAATTTCTTGAATTGAGAGTGACCTTTTTAATATGTGTAACAATCTATCCAATGGTTCATGACTTAATTTCAGGCCAGAAATTCTTACTTTAGTAAACCAGGTATTGTACTCTAAAGCTGATATTATTGGAACTAAATCTTTTTGATCAAGATGATCAAAATCTCTCAGATCTAGTTCTCTTGTATCATGAGATAGATATATTGTGTCCACATCCTACAAAAAATAGATTATAATTTCAAATAATTTTTATTATGCAATGAGAACTCAAAATGCTGGAATCATATTTACCCAAGCAACTTCTTCTCTGTAAGGTACATTATGTAAATCACACATACATGCATACTGAGCAGAAAAGCCACCACAAGGACCGGTGTGTCGAGTAGCTTCTGTACTTCTAGCTAGATCACTACCTCTTATGCTTTGTAATCTGCTGGCTGGTATCACATCGATTTTTCTGATCACATAACTAAGAAAAAAATGAGAGTTTAATAATTTTACAATTTGTTTAATTTTACCAATTATATTTTTTTATTTTTTAAAACTTACTTTAAAGGTACCGTTGGAAATATGTTTCTGATTGCTGTGTGAAGTGCTTCTATCATAGCATCTACTTCTGAAGTATCCACACTGCCCATACCCATTGTTACAAAATTGTACACTCTTTCTCCAACTGTTAACACTAGTTGATTGGCTCTTTTGGATTCGACTGATATTATTTCCAAATAATGGAAATGACAGTCGATCCTTGTAGGTACCTTTGCAGTTAGTAAGAAGAGGCGGCATGGTGAAAATACCTACAAATATATTTTATTAATATGATATTAAAGGGAAATAATTTTTAATTATGTTATAATAGCTTACCAGAACTCGATTTTCAAGTTTATCAGGTTTGGTTTCCAACTTCACAACATTTTTCAGTAAGATTTTTACATGCTTTCCCAAAAGTGTTTTAACGGATTCTGAAAATACATTATAACAATATTATTCGATCTCTATTCATGATTTAATTTTTTAAGAAGTATAAAAATTATATTGTTCATGATTCAGCAATTCTGTTTATTTTTTTCCCTCACAAGAAATTTAAATAACAATCTTATTTGGTTGTAAATGACATTTACTGTCATAATGGCAAAAATAGTGCTGATGATCTCATGTATTGAAGAAAATTAAATGAGAATCAATGCAAGCACTCTGTCAAGGAGCATCATCTGATTGACATTGTAAAAAGTGTAAATTGGAGCAAGTTTAAAAATTGACTATTCCGTCAATTACTGCGTAATGAAAATCGTCTGGCGCCTGACGTTAAATCGATATAAAATATGGCTTTTAAACCCTGTCAGCCCTTGAAGCATAGCAAGTACACACGGTGACTCAGATTTATAAAATCTGCAGGTACCATGAAAGGCATAATATACATAACAAGTTTTTCAGCGTGTATAATACAGCCGCGCACGACCGGTGCCTGTTTCTCATCCATTATAATAATCACACATCTCGAAGAGAGTGGCAAAGGTGGAATGTAAAAACAGTTGGTGTATATGTTGTACGCGTATATACTTTTATATCTATACAGAAGGAATATACGGACAGCAGCAGCAGGCGGCAGTGAAGTATATATATTTTCTCTTCGAGAAAGAGAGAGAGAGAGAGAGAGAGACACTATAAGAGTTCCAGTCATAAAGAAAGAGAGCGAGAATATCGTAAGAAGGGGCACACACGTCAATATACGTGTGTGCGCTTCTTAATACCACACTCACCGGCAAATATAACGGAGTGTGCTTAAAACACTCCAATGTGTACTGTACACACGACAGAGCACAGACGACACACACAAATGCGCCTGACCTCAAAATAATACAATTACAAATGCCGTGTGATTTTCTTCGTTTCTTGCGCTGTCTGTCTTTTTTTCGTAACTCTTGTTCAGTGAGCATTATTTATACATATAAAATGTATCGCGATGTCGAGCAGGTAGAGGAGCATAAATGGGTGCATGACTTTTATTAGCTTGTAAACACGATCCATGGGATGCTGCTGCTGCAGGCTGCAGCATCCAATTCGAAGGGTATATACAACACATAACACACGGGAGAAGAAGCGCGAAAGAGGAAAGTAGGAGGAGGGACAGGCGGGGCAAGTCCATGAGAAACAAAACTCTTCGCGGGCATGGACGGACCCCCAGGAGAGAGAAAGAGAGAGAGAGAGAGAGAGAGAGGTAAGCCTGCTGCTGCTGCGTGCGTGTGAGCTCCTCCGCGAGGTATAATCCTGCCTCGCTCGCGCATATCCATATCCTCATAAGTATTTTTTATATTATATATTAGGAGCAGATACTGCTGCGGACTATACGTGACACAAGTATGTAGCGGCCAGTATACACATTTGGGCACACAAAAAAGTAGCAAGTAAGCGATAATGAGTCGAGCAAACGTGCGAAGAGCTTACCGTTGAGATCCTTCGTGAGCTGCGATCTCGTAGACATTTTTATCTGCTTGTAAGGGCGCGTACGTCGCTGCTATATCGATGCCTGTGTGATATATATCTGCCTATGCGAGTATCGCAGTGCAGCAAAACACTCCGCGTATACGTACGATGTATATGAATTACTTATTGGAATGTATTCCGGAGAGGAGCTTGTATGTATCGGAGCAAGGCTCGCATCACTGGTCTCTATACTCTGGAAGCAGCCTCGGCGTATTGTGGCTACGTCCCGGTGCAGCAGCGAGTAGTCGCACGCTTTTTCCCAGGCCACAAAGACACGCTGACATTGCGCTATATTTTATATTATTATATTGTAAACTCTCTGTGTGCAGCACCGGAGTTTACGAAACACAATAAACACAAGCGACGTCGAGAGAGGCGGTGTTGTGTGTACGTGTGCTTGTGTGTGCATTTAGACTCGGGACAGTCGCGCGCTGCTGCAGCACACAACACAACACGCTCCGCTCTCTCGCTCGTTATTGTGCACGTACGACATCACAACCACCTATACACAAACAGACCAGCACACGACACAAAAACACGTAGTCGCGTCGAGAGAGAACGCACCACGATGCACGCCACGCACGGACAATCTCTCGGGATCTCTCGCACTGAATATCTCGCATCGGGGCCTGCCTGTTGTGTCTCTGTGTGCAGCGGCACTCGTATATAATATGTATTGTTTTTATATTATTATTATCGTGTGCGTCCGTACACAACGAGCCGTCGTCGTCCGCGCACTACGAGCGTTCGGCAAAAACTACTGCTGCCGTGCGTGCGTTGTGTATATGCTGCTGCCGAAGCCTATATACGAGGCCGCGCCGATTGCCTGCGAAAGACGGAGACGGAGAGATACGAGAGGCGACTCCGTATATATATACGTATAGGCCAGGCGTGTGCAGCAGCAGCGGTTGGAACGCGCGACCCCTTGTCTGCTCGCAGCCACGCACACTCGCGCGCACTACACACAGCAATACGACGACGAGCGGGTCGATTTTTCGTTTATAGCAGCACTCAGACGCAGCAGCGAGTGAAGCTAGACTGCTGCTGCTGCTGCTGCTGCTCCGAAGTTCCAAACGCGACGACGACGACGAACAACCGAGGCGTCCTCGCTACTACTGCATATTATTGCCACTGCTGGAGCTAAAGCCTCCTCTCGCGCAGACACTGCACACGAACTGCACGCGATCGTGTTACATTACACACACACACACAAAAAAAGATGCGGGAGATTCGTGAGAACCGGAGCACCCCACACACACATATGTAACAAACATACGTACATGCACTCTTGTACACTCGGAGACACTCTCAAGTGGGCAGGATATATTTAATGCGCGCTAATGTCGCGCAGCTTTTCTCTTTTACTTATAAATCTAGGCGAATAGACACAACGACAACGATTATTCCGTGGAAAGGTATTTTTAGGTCGGAGTCACGAGTTTCCCTGGAAGTCGCGTCGAGCGATATTAACTTGAAAAACGTCGATGAGCTAGCTCTGCGCGCCCATGTACGTATCTGATGTGCCTATCTCCTGTGTAGGTATATATAAATATATAATAATACGCTCTCGTGCACATTGTCGTGATTCGACGTTTGCTTTGCCCTCCCGATAAACCAATAATTATTCCGTGTTTGTGTATATCGTGTCGCATCGATGCGGGCGGACATGCATCCATGCATTATTACGCCGCAGTCCACAATCGAGGGCCTGTCCTACGTATGGTGTATCTTGCATGAGGGGCTGATCGAACTCGACGCTCGATATAACTATAGGTATATAGCGTAGCAGGTATACAGGTAGGAGGACGAATGTGTCCATATAAGGGGTTGTCTCGAGCTGCGACTGCGAGGGTCGTCGAGTCGCGCGGGGGTGTATCGAGCGCTACCTGTCGGTTGGATTTTCAGCCCCTCGCGCGACTCCGAAACTGAACGGGCTTGTGCAGGCTGCGCAGTGTTTACGTTTGTCTGCAGCTGCTGCACATTTTCAGTTGCCGACGCGCTTCTTTCCATATACGGTCCTGTTTTGTGACTCTCTTCCGATTCTTGTTATTCCAACGCCGAATACATTTTATTATGCAAATGTACCCACGTGCGATATTTCATTTCGTCGTCGTCGTCGTCGTCGTCGTTGTGTTTATGTACCACGACGCGCAGTTTCACTCGTAATACGTACGTATACAGTATAGACCTTGCATTCCATCTTTCTTTCTTTCTTTTTTCTTTTTACCTTTCGCGTTTGTAGTCGCACGCATCGGCGAACTTACGTATATTATACGACACACACCGCCGAGTATCGCGCGAGGATGCCTTCGTAAAGCTGCTCTTTCTTTTTCTGGATTGTCGTCGAAGCGCGCGCTGCTGCTGCTGCTGGAAGTTGCTGTTTGCCTCTATTGTTGTGTTCCGATGTTGTGTGCGTCGCTCGCGCGCGCGAGCGCGTTCGCGATGCGGAAGTGTCATTAGCCCGTTTTCTTGTTCCGGAACGATAATTTTTTCGGTAAAATTACGGATTTTAACATATAAGTATGCGTGAATCGTTATTGGCTCGTTGGTAATTTGGATTTTTCTTTTTTCCATCGTACTTTTAATAAAATATATACATTGAGTATTCTCAATCGCCTTATTTAATTATACACGTTCACATTTCGTTTTTATTTCTTCGTACCTCGAAACTTCTGATCGCTTCTCCCAAAATTCAAATGAGACGCCCTTATTCCATTTGACCAAATTAACGGGGAAATAAAAGAAGAAATTCACGCGATATCATTTCGCGTTGTTCTATGGTAATATCGCTCCACTTACCCTGATTACAAATGACTCCTATCGATTTTCCAATTTGTATGATTCGCCATAGGAACGAATGTGTCATAATATAATGTAGATTTTTACGTTGGATACGCTTAATGCATGCCGTGCCAGAGCTATATATTATATCGTACTGTACGCACGAGGCACCCACACCTGCTGCGGAGAGAAATATAAAAAGACCGCGCGACACGAAAGCTGTGTCGACGCGACCAAAAGTCGTGTGTGACATTGTGCCTGCTCGATTATTGATTTTTATAATTATTACTTGTTATTATGAAAGCATAATCGTGTGCATCTGAAAAATCGAAAGTTTTGCATTAGTTGTGCATTTCTCTTGGCGTACGAATGCGCTTGTGTGACCTTTATTGTTTCACAGGATCATTATCAAAAGACGTCAGAATGACGATGAAAAACAGAAAGGTATGTTGATATCCTTTCGAAAGCTTTTTTTATTGAAAAAATTATAATCACAGTGATCAATGGTTTTCAGTTCGATACAATAAACGAAGAAATCATTGATGCCGCGGTCAACGAAGAAACCGAGCAGGCTTTTACGAGCCAAACGATCGGTTGCAATAAAAACGAATTGTTTCAAGAATATCTCTCCGGCAATTGGCAGACTTTTTTTAATGTGAGACTCTCCATTTTCTATTTTTAAATATATATCAACCTTTTAAGTCTTTTTTTGATTTTTAAATTTTTACACTGCGATCGCTCGACCTATAGAATTGGGACAAATCCTTCTCCCCGAAAGTGCGAATTTTGAACGAGTACAGAGTAATGACGCTCAAGCTGAGAATACATTTCGCCGTGCTTCCCGTTCGAGTTGAGCTTTTGCATCAACACGTCGATAATGGTATTGTAAAATTTTAAATGTATTTACACGACACTTTTTTGCATTCGTTAACGAAGAAACAATTCTTTTTTTCACAGAATCGTCCGAGTTCAACAGACACGTGACTCAGATTTTACGAAATGGATCGTTAATAAATTTTCAAAGAGTAAGTAAACATTTAACTTATTGTTTATTTGACAATTCTACAATTTTTTCATAATTTTATTTTTAGAATAGAAAAAGTGAAAGTACCGAATGGTGCGTGAAAAGTATGAAACAGCTCGAAGACTACTTAAATTCCAACGACGGCCAGATATTATCCAAAGAGCTGGAAAACACGTCGTTGATAAAATTCTTTGCTCTTCCGTACATACTTAATCCGCACGAAGATGAGTCGATATCGAGTGTTTTCAGTATCAAGTGGTTGGAAGCGTTGACCGTCGAGTTGGAAAAGTTTCTCGATAAATATTTGCCGGTAAATTTGTAACTTACGTAAGCTGCAAAGATGTTTTTACGCGATTCAAACGTAATAAATTTCTTCTTCATGTATCTTCAGAGCGATTCCGAATCGGAAAAATTGTCGAACACAGAGAATGAGAAAAAAACCTACTCGATGAAATCGATCGATGGTACGGAAGAAATTTCGGACGCTTGTCAGGGAACATCGTGCAATCGAGATGATGATATGCATATGGTAAATAAAAAACAAGACATCGAAGGTTGGATTGCTCAACAGCAACTCATTTCCGCTGTCGACGATAAAAGCTTTAGCACGAAGTGAGTAAGAAAAAAAACACTTAAATTTTATTCTCACACAAATTATAGATTGTCGCATTGAACTTTTTTTCGAGCAGAAGTTCGCAAACCTACATCAGCGGCCTTGAATCTAGCGCGATGATCTCGAAAAACGATACAAGCGATGAAGTAGTTGAAACTGACAAAAAATTAGCTGCCAATAACGAGCTGAACTCGATTAAATCAAAATTGTTCGAAGTTTACAAACATTACAAGAAACTGAAAGTGAAGTTTCATAAACTTCACGAAGATTACCAAAAACTCAATGAAGTAGCGGAGGTCTTGACTATTGCCCTGGAGAACTCAGTCAAAGGTCAACCGGTAAAACTGGGTACAATTTTGCATTCTTGTATGAATATTTTTCCAAACAGATTTCGTCGAGATCTACCGGAAATCGATTCCGAGGTTTGTTCTTACGTGCTCTTCAAAGGTGCTCTTGATATCGTATTTAAATAATTGTATTTTAGGACTCAACGATCGATTTGAAATATTTACCTGTATCTGTGCCATCTGAATCATTAGACTACAAAAAAATCAAACTCCATTTGAAAAGTAGCAACGTTCGAACGAAATTACTACTGCTTCAAGCTCTACGACAAGTTATTTGAAACTTAATGCACTATAAAATTAAAAATTATATACGAACTATATAATTGTTATATTTTGTTCTTAGAAACTCACGCTCAGTCCGCCTGAGGATCGGGACGTCATCGTTCTGAATTATATGAATAACGATCTATTAGGTTTGTTCGGAGATATTCCTTTGGGAATTTTCGAAGAGAACATTCTACGATTCATTTTAAAGCCTCTCAATACGATTGACAACGCGAGCTATCTGCAACAGACAACCGCAAGGCTACTGAATGCACTGGCATCATTGAACTCCGGCAGAAATTATCTGACCACCAGTCCAAAAGTACTGAATGCGGTAAGCAATACATTTTTTGAATATTTGTACTTCTATTTTTTCACTCACTGTACGTATATATGAAGAACTATAAATTAATTTTAGTGAGCTTGAATAATGTAACTCGGTGATATTAAACCGAGTGAATCTTTAGCACTGTTGCCACTTTTTGATAGCGTTTCGCTGTTCTCAAAGGCACACATAACTGCTTGATAAAATCTTTCAAGAAACATTTGAAATTTGAAAAAATTTCAATGGAAATTTTTGTTGCGTTAATTTTATTGTCGAGTGTAAATAAATCTCTTATAAGAAGTCATATTCATAGTATTTTACTAATAAAATTTGAATAATTTAAACTAATTTGATTAATATCATTTTGGAATAAGGCCTTTTAATAATTATATACATTTTTATGAATATCGAAAAGGCGGTTATGCAGTCTCTGAGGACTGATGGTGCAGGATTTTATTATATAATTATGACTTTCAACGTGGCGTAAGTCGCGAAAATATTCCCTTTATTCACGTAATTCAGCAAACACAAAATCGGATTAGATTTAAAAAAAAAATCAATTCCCAGAATCTTTTTCATTTTTTCACTTTTACATGATCTCTCATATCTTGGTGTTTTTAATTAAATAATTTTGGAGAAGTTTCACTTCTGATTGCTGCTGTCCATAGACAGCAAACTTAATATTTTAGATTTATTTTTTCAAATCTTTTAAATATTATTTTCATTGAATATGGAAAAAAGTAATTAATTTAATTTTTCATAAATACTTTTCGGTTAGTTGCGAAATTCGGTAGTGAGTTCCGAGGCCGCACTACCCTCAATTTGTTAATGAACTTGATTTGTTAAAATGTTATTGAATCAAATTTTCATAAATACTTTTCAACTGATTGTAGCACTACCTCGATGAGGGTGCCGCTTGGTGGCAGTACTGGGCTCAAGGGGTCAATAGCCCGTGTATCATATGAAACCTCCCTCCACTTATTTTTAAAGGCCCTCATACTTACATGTATTTACCCCTTAAGCCCAGTACCGCCACCAAGCGTCAGAATAACTCTCATTAACGATCAAACGTGATTGAACGGAATCATGATTCACGCTAAATATATATCGTTTAACGTGATTCGTAAGGATAGATGATAAATGCGTGAAGCGCGAACCATATAAGATTCCTATATTACATTGTTGATAGCCGAGCTACACGCACGAACACGCACAGCGCGCGTGAGAGACGCTGCATAGACATGAGGGTCTAGCAAGTAGCAATAGATGCGCGCTTAAAACTCTGCAACCGAAGTGGCTAGTCATCACCTGCTAGCGCGGACGACGCAGAAGTACACCGCCTATATACAGTCTATATTCCTACCTATCGATTATCGCCTAACGCGACTGAAGAAGTTTCACTTCAAAATTCACGTAAAATCTACGAGAATTTCACACGAAACTCAGGGTAAACCTATCAGTAGATGGACGGTTAAGAGAATAGCTGCATTTAGCAATGATTTTACATAAAACCAAAGTTGTTTTTGATATAATAACTATGAATATATTTTATTAATAAGTTTCTGAATGGAGTTATACCATTTAAAATATTTGAACTGACCACATATATTATATAATTGAATTTTAATGAAAAATTGTCAAGAAAACCTGTAGATAGTCGATCAGGCCAGTAAATGAACGAAGCCCGTCTAGTACATGAACGGTATTAAAAAAATATTTTCATTCGTCATATTTATAATAGAAAAAGGGTTATAAATAAAAATACAAATTACTATTTTATACATTTGATCTATTGATACTTTCATTTATCGATTAATTTATTTTTAACAATTAATGTAATGATAAATCCATGGGTGAGTCATTATTTATATTGACATCCACAGATTTTAATATTTTTCTCTTTGGTTGTTTAACATTTTTGGAACGAGTTTTTCTTTTTAAATTTTGATTTTCATTAATATTTGTGTCACTAGGTACATTTTCTTCTTCGTCAATTTTCTTGGGTAGATTTTTCTTTTTGTGAATTCATTTTATCTTGTTTAATTTGAGATTTTTCTTCGCGGTTTCTAGTTTTCTCTGCAAGCTGTTCCTCTTTTTCTAATTTTTTTCTTTCTCTCTCTTCCTTCCTTCTTTTTTTTCTAATTCATCATTTTTTGCAAAATTTTAGTTGCGTGCACCTGAAAAGTAAATATACGTTACAAATAAAAAATTGTTTTTTTTTCATTAAAACCAAATTTCATAGTCACTGTATGTGATAAAATATTTCAAATAACTATTTAATAATTGACGAATCGTCCATCTACTGGTAATCGTCCATCAATTGGTCGACTTACCCTAAGTAAAATCTAGGTAGAATGTGAATGAATTTTGTCCAGTTGGTTTCTCGTGCAGTGTGAATTGCATATAAATTTTATAACAGGAGTTGCAGTACGAGCCAAGGGCAGGCGGTGTAACGAAGCTTAAGTTCACGTTTAAGGCCCGCTTTTTTGTACTCGTTATTGCAGCGAACGCGCCTCTCGCACTCGTTAAGTTAGTGCGCTAACTTCACACCGTGACGCTATTATAAGCACCTTATATATCTCGTCAAAGGGGGCCTAAACATGAACTTAGCACGGTGCTATGACAAATTATACGATTCTTGTGATTCAAAATTCCGAACACGGCCTTCTTGCCCTCACTATGCTCTGACGCTAACCAGGCCGTGTAATATTGGCCTGATTAAGGGCTAAAAGGAAGCTTAAAATCGAAAAAAAATTTTATTTTATTTTTCGATTAAGATTTAAAAAAAGCTGAAAAATTGACGTTGAAATATGTATTTTGTTTTTACTTCAAGGTCATTTTAAGGGCTCTAATAAAGCCACGAATTAACCTAGAATTAAGCTCAAGTAAGAGATTTATTTTCTAACTTTAGCGCCCTAAAAAAATATCCTTTGAAAAAACCAGAAGGCCTACTCGAACGTAAAATTACCAGCTTGTTTAGAAGATTGAATAAAAAAATGTTATAAAAAAATTTTGAGTAAATCATGTTCAAAGGTAAGATTTAATGTGACCATAGTAAGATAAAAAAATTCCATATTCGAATAGAAAACCATTTTCCCACCAAAAATTCAAATTTTTTCCCGCCAAAATTCAAAAAAAAAGTCCCGCCAAATTTTGAAAATTTTTTCCCGCCAAAATTCAAAAAAATTTTCCCGCCAAATTTTGAAAATTTTTTCCCGCCAAAATTCAAAAATTTTCCCGCCAAAATTTGAAAATTTTTTCCCGCCAAATTTCAAATTTTTTCCCGCCAAAATTTGAAAATTTTTTCCCGCCAAATTTTGAAAATTTTGGCGGGAAATTTTTTTTGAATTTTGGCGGGAAAAAATTTTCAAATTTTGGCGGGAAAAAATTTGAAATTTGGCGGGAAAAAATTTTCAAATTTTGGCGGGAAAATTTTTGAATTTTGGCGGGAAAATTTTTGAATTTTGGCGGGAAAATTTTTTTGAATTTTGGCGGGAAAAAATTTTCAAATTTTGGCGGGAAAAAATTTTCAAATTTTGGCGGGAAAAAATTTGAAATTTGGCGGGAAAAAATTTTCAAATTTTGGCGGGAAAAAATTTGAAATTTGGCGGGAAAAAATTTTCAAATTTTGGCGGGAAAATTTTTGAATTTTGGCGGTAAAAAATTTTCAAAATTTGGCAGGAAAATTTTTGAATTTTGGCGGGAAAATTTTTTTGAATTTTGGCGGGAAAATTTTTTTGAATTTTGGCGGGAAAAAATTTTCAAATTTTGGCGGGAAAAAATTTGAATTTTGGCGGGAAAAAATTTTCAAATTTTGGCGGGAAAAAATTTTCAAATTTTGGCGGGAAAAAATTTGAAATTTGGCGGGAAAAAATTTTCAAATTTTGGCGGGAAAATTTTTGAATTTTGGCGGGAAAATTTTTTTGAATTTTGGCGGGAAAAAATTTGAATTTTGGCGGGAAAAAATTTTCAAAATTTGGCGGGAAAAAATTTGAAATTTGGCGGGAAAAAATTTTCAAATTTTGGCGGGAAAAAATTTGAAATTTGGCGGGAAAAAATTTTCAAATTTTGGCGGGAAAAAATTTTCAAATTTTGGCGGGAAAAAAATTTGAAATTTGGCGGGAAAAAATTTTAAAATTTTGGCGGGAAAATTTTTGAATTTTGGCGGTAAAAAATTTTCAAAATTTGGCAGGAAAATTTTTTTGAATTTTGGCGGGAAAAAATTTTCAAAATTTGGCGGGAAAATTTTTTTTTGAAATTTGGCGGGAAAAAATTTGAATTTTTGTGGCAAAGACTTATCAAAAAATCCATTTTGTCGAGTTTTTTCTTGTTTCTAATACTATCTGATTATTTCAAAAAATCTTTTTTTTTTGGACTTTGAAAGTAGAAAAATGTTTGAATTTACCTAGCACTCATTATAGAACAACTATTAGCGTAAGAACGAACCTCCATAAGTTTACCAAAATTTATTCATGATCCTCTACATATACTTAACTATTTTTCAATACATCTTTCCTTTGAATCACATTTATGATCTGAAAAAACTAACAGATCATCAAGTACTTGGACAGTCTGTCGCTGAACGGCTCGCACGGTGACTCGTGCACCTTGGACATGCTGCTGGCCACTCTGCAAAAGATGTCGCTGCGTAAACAGCAGCGAGTCTACATTGTCGAGGCAAATCTGATCGAGTGGCTGCTGCACCATTTGGCATCAACAGCGAGCGGGGACAGTGATGATATTTGCGCGATAAGCACCTACAGATTGGAGTACGCGGCGGCGCTGCTGATGAATCTCTCGCTGCAGAGCGAGGCGCGAGCGCGAGCCTCGGCGCTTTCTCCAGTGCTCATTTCTACTTTGAAGAATTTATTGTCCTTGGATCGCGCGCAGGTACATATCATGTGATACGTGCCACGATGATGGAATGCCTCGAGTACTCGAGAGTTTCTTTTTCAAGTCTTGGAGTGTTTGATATATTACACTTGATACGATTATGTACTTAAATCGTACATTATTGCAGTTGATACCGTACGCAAATGGAGCGCTGCAGAATTTCCTGCTAAACAACGTGATCAACGAAGCCGCCAGGAACGATAATCTCGCGGATTTTTTGAACTGGCTCTACGAGCAAGTGAGAGCTGAGTTCAGAGATCAAATATTGCGCACCCTGCGCATTCATTTGCGAGAGCACTACAACGATTTGTCCGACGACGAAGAGGAAGATGACTTGTCCGACGAGGACGACGTAAAAATAAACATTTATTATTTCTAAATATGCCAGCCGTCGAGTCGAGCTCTCTATAATAATGTAGCCCCAAAAAAAACGTTTGTAGGCCATATCCGACATTCTGGAAAATGAGTTGGAGGAGAATGATCCAATAAAACGCATAAAGGACGAGCTGTGCGGCGAGCAACTGCTTGCGCTATCGTATTCCAAGGCGGAAGCAGATTTCGATAAGAAAAAATTGCCAGCACGTGCACCGGAACTGGCTCCAAATTCGGATACTTTACAGTTAGTTAAATAAATAAAAAGTTTAACGAAGTGTAATTTTCGATGCGCGATTTCGCAAACCTATCGATCAAAAGTTACTCTTGTGCGTTTTACAGAGAAACCTGCGATGTGCAACCAGCAATGGCAGCTGCAGCAGTCGACGATGCTGCAGCTCGTGCGATACTTCTGAGTACGAGCAGTGAAACTACGCGCGAAATTGATTTCAAAACAGAAAGTAAGGGACCCTCGTGTCTTCGTGTTTGTAATGTAAAATAAATTAAAGATTAATAAATGTGCATGAAATAATACTGTTGCTTTTTTTTACTTTGTTACTGCTGCCCGACGCGCGCAGACTCCAAGACGAAAGAGAAAATTAGTACAATACAGGCGTAAGTATGATTTATTTATCATTAGAGCGAACTCGAGCACACCGCGCACGTATATCGACCATTATTAACGCCCTGATTAATTCTTCCGTGCATCAGATCCGATCCGTTGTTAGCAAGAATTTCGATTGATGCGCGTGTCTATATGCATGTGTACTTTCACTTATATGTTTTTGTTTTACTTACGATTACTGCTTCACATCGATGAAAAGTATGAGATTTCATGTAAATTTTATTCCAGGGATAAAAGCAGCGATGAGAAATCATTTGCCGATGAAATCAATGCCTTTCAAGCGAAACCGAGGATCATGCGAACTCCGCCAGGCTCGTTCAAGCGCAAGACAACTGCTGTTGCGGCTGCTGCTGCTGCTGAGGAGAAGGAGAAGCTTTCGGAAATAACGTGAATGAACTCGTTTGGTGTCTTAGTTTTCAAAGCTTTTTTGTTGAAAGCATTATGATTTTTATTTAACAAAATGTAACAGTACAATGTCTATCATCAAGAAGCATTATCTTAAATTTACATGATTGAAAAAGTACAATTATATGATTGAGAAATACAATTATGTATTTGAACACATTCATTCGTGCTATGACAGGTAAGGTTTGCCGCACGCCTTAAGTGTGCGATTTGTATAGGTAATACTATTTAACTTCAAAAAAATACAACATGGTGTAAGTTGCGCGTTTATCTAATTTTCAAAATTATAAAATATATATCTTTATAAAATAAAGCTAAATTGGACAGATGAAAATTTTTTCAACGAGATGATGAGCAATTATTTCACGTATTTTACCATGAAATGATCAATTTTTTTATCATAACACATGAATCACCACGAAAAAAAACAATGAAACTCAAATAATACATCCTTTTTGCCTACACAACATTACAGCAAATTCATGTTTCGCAAAAAGGAGCGCAAAGTGATTTATTTACAACTCGAGCCTCCTACGCATAATTATGATCCATCGTCTCTCTTTCTCTGACGCGCTCGCGAAGGAAAAAAGACACTTTCGCATTGAGCGCCAGAAATTTGCACGAATTGTGTTGCGCGCGCTTTTGTCGTCACGGTCTTCGGAGATCCTTATTAGTAACAGTAGCGGTATATTTTACACGGAGTATCCAAGAAATGTGCTGCCACCACCGGTGCTGCCGAGCGAGGCTGGATGATGATGATGCGCTGGCGCGGCGAAACTCGACCCAGCGCCTGGATAGAGGCTGGACAGTGGCGAGGACGACGGCGAGACACTCGTGTAGGTCTGCGGAGATTGTTGGTGCTTAGAGAGAGGAAAGAGAGAAACAAACATGGATATTTATGAACTGCAAACTTCGTTGTTTTTTTTCGCACTTTCACGCACCGGATGATCCTTTACAAGAAAGTGCCGGTCGTTTATCGTATCAGACTAATTGCTCAATCGAGCTTTAAAAACAATAGCCACTACTACTGGTCGTTGGCTATGTGGGTATGAGCGGACGGACGCGAGCGTTATATATCGCTAACAAGTAGAAAGTAAATGGCACTTGATATACATATTCGCGTCTTTTTCATTATACGCGAGCGATTCTTTCCTCGGACTTGGCGTTGTTGTTTGTCGGCGCTCGCTTTGGCTCAAATTCAAATGTATTATACACGAACGGAGCCGCCGAGATGTGCACTTTCTATCGAGACTTTCTTTTGCCAAATGTATATAATAACTTATTTGCAGTAAAAGTTTAATTCGCTTTTCCAGAGCGAGCGTGCAACAAAAAAAACAGAACAAGCCGATTTAATGCGATTGTGTTCGACAGCGTGTATATTATATACGATCGAAATCGAGAGTTTATGAAATGGTTTAATCGTTTTTCTATATTTATTGCGATTTAACTACTACGTATGTACGCGAGCGGCGGGGCTAAATTATAGACTCGACGCGCAACTGACCATGAAATGGAATGTTTAAAAAAAAGCCTTAATATATATTATTAACATACCAGTGCGGCATTCTGAGCTGCTGCGGCCGATGTGTAGAACAACGAAGGTCCCGTGGACGATGGACCACCAGACGCCGGCGAGAAGTAGTACCTGCTTCTGGTCGGGGGATAGGCGGCCGAGGGCGCCATCACGCCGCCGGGACTCAGGTGGCTCGGGTAGGCCGAGGTGTGGGCGCCGCTGCTGTCGCGCACCAGCACGATTCTGCTGCCGAGACCGCTGGGCCCGCCTCCGTAGGGTCCGGACGAGATCGACGGCGACGATGGCGACGGGCCGTGAACGAAGCGCATCGTGGGCATCGACATGTACGACTTGGAGTACGGCGAACTGCTTCCGAGGCTGGAAGGAGGACCGGCTCTGCGATTAGAGCGGATGTTACATATTATACATTTGATTGCTAAAATTATTTATATTTATCCGAGACGCATAAACCGAAATTTTGACGTAATCATAAAGCGCTGATCCTTCGCGTACGGCCTAGATTTCTACAAGTGGAACGAGGAGTCGCGTTAAGGTGCGAGTCCGCACGAAGAGCTGCACCGTGGACGATCGTATCGTTCGCAGAACGACACTAAACGCACACGTGTGTACGCGCTCGCGAGCCTATTTACATGCGGATGCAGGATGTGACTTTCCACGGTCAAGAGCATATATTTTTACCATATAGCGCCTCGCGATGCGTACCGTTAAAAATAGCTCGTAAAAACAGTGATCAAAACGTTTCGTTGTTGTTGTTTTTTTTCACGCGAAAAATAAAGCTAGCAGACATTTTGCAGTCCGACCTCGTTGCCCGATCGTGACGTGGGCTCGTAAAGTAGATTATAAGTATATTATAATAAATATTCGACTTACCCGGAATAGTAGTAGGACGGAGGAGCGGCCGCTGGAACTGGCACCGAGGGTGAGCCGTGTGGGCCGGGATGATGCAGAGAGGCAGCGGCGCTCGGAGGAAGGCCCGACGGTGGACTCTGTGGCGAGTAGTAAATCGGATAATGACCGGTAGCCGATACGGTCGGTGAATCGCCACCGCCGAAGAGGCTCTTCAGCGCTCCGAGCAGCGACTGGTACTTAGGGGCCGAGTAAGCTTTGTAAGCTGCGGCATGATGGGGTAGATAGTCGCTGTAGGTGTGCGTCGACGCCAGATGACTCGGGGACGAGTACTCGCTCTGGCTGGGACTGCTGAATAAATTTACGAATACGTTATGCATCATCTAAACTGTTCGACGATTCAAGCTGGGGATATATCGTACTTGTGGGCGAAGGGTGACGGCCTCTGAGGATACTCAAGAACTCCTTGGGAGTTGCTGGAGTAAGTTCCATAAACGGCCCCACCGCCGTTGCCGCTCGGTTTTACGTATTCGCTGGCAAGCGCGGCGGCCTCCTCTCCGGGCCTGTGATGATTAACCGGTTGGGATCCTCCGGGTTGCTGGTGCTGCTGTTGCTGACGCTCGCCGTAACCGCCGACCGAATAACTGGCCGAGGTCGAGTACTCGGCCGATTGCAGGGGACTGTACTCGGGCTGGTTCTGGCCGCTGCCGCCGATCTCGTTGATGACCGTCGCGGGCGAGGGCGAGGCTCGCAGGGCATTGGCCGCGCTCTCGCTGGCGTACTTGGTCTTGTAGTAAGCGGTGCGCGCTTCGTTGCTGCTGCTGCTCGACAGGGTATCGCTAACCACCCCGTCGTTGTAGTACAGGCTTCAGGGGCAAACGTTTCGATGAAGGATATTCTTTTTAAGAGGTTGGCAATGCGAACCCAAAAATCTAATTTTCAATCCCGATTTTTGAAACGTTTACTGAATATTTTTCTATGGTATTAACATGAAATTAAAAATTTGATTTTTTGGATTCGCTCTGCCATGTTCTTGATTGAATGCGAGTTGAATTGGAAAAAAATAGTGTACGCACTTTTCTGGACTGGTATCCGATTGGTATACGTCGTGGTCGCTCTTCGAGTACGGCGATATGTAGTCGGGTGCGCTTGGCTCGAAATTACTCGGTCTTGCGCTCATGTATGTTGGATAGCCTTCATAATCTCGATAATTTTTTATCGCCGACTGATAGCCTTCAATGAGTACGAAAATATAATACAATTATTGATTATAACCTGAAATTTCGCTTTTACTATATTACGCTCGCATGAAGAGACAGAACCGCGACGCGTCACCTCCCTTTCGCTCATCAACGCAGCTGTGCATCGTTACAATCACCGCGAGATCAATTTTGCTCCACGCGCGATCGAGCGAGACGCACCGCAGCAGCAGCAGCAACGGCGGCAACAATAAAGAATCAATTTTCTATTGTCAGCTGCACACACGAAATTTCTCCAATTACGGGTAAAAAGAGAGGGTGATTAAGGCCTCGCTCGACGCGAGATATCTCCTCGTCCGCGGGATTTTGCGAGTCTCTTTTCTGGCTTTCGTACAGACAACATATAGCAGTAGCAGCGTGTCCGAGAAAGAAAGGCGCCAGGCGCGTAGAGCAATTTCGCGCGCGATGGTGCGAGCATGTGTGTCGTGCATACATAATTACACGCTAGCGTAGTGCACTATGGAGCCTGGACTATAATGCCTGCACTCACGCGCGCGCGGCTACTGTTTCGCGCTCGTGCACCGGAAAGTAGAGCACGGGCATCGCACGCGCGCGCCAATAATCAGTGCAGTAGTGTATATGAGCTTTTTTTCAGATCGTTCCTCGTAAGCTGTATACGCGTGTTTTTTCATGTGCGCGCGCGCGCGAAATCTTCGCTTTTTCGTGGTATTTCATCGTGGGTAGTCGCGTTAACTTTTTTTTCAATAAACGCGATTCATCGTGATCAACGAATCGTGCAAATTTCATTTCATTTCATGGGTTTTGCCAAGAATAGTTGCACCGAAGACGAATATCGAAAGTATAATCGAAGGAAAAGGTATTATTGACGCGTAGAGAAATTGATTCATTAATGACAATTATTTAAAGTACTTGGAAATCAAAGGATATTTTCATTATTTAGGGCATCTACGTTTTAATTTACAGTTCAGTATAGCACATACTTCATAGAATTTTAATTGATTCAATACTTACTGACTGAAGTAGATTCGGCCGACACAACGGCTGCACTCAAGACCGTAAGAAAAATCTAAAACCATACAATTTTCTTCACTCTTTTTTCAACTAAATTTTACTGATAAGAATAATTTTTCAAAACGATTTATGAAGAAAAAAATTAAAAATTCTTTTTAGATTCTCTACCCATAGTTTCTTTAGACCAAAAAGCATCAATATGAAGAAAATTAAAATTTTAAATGAAAAAAAATGTAATTCAACATTAACAGGAGAATTGTCAAATTGATAAAATAATTATCTGTTCAAAAAAAAGAGCACTTGAAGTTTATAGATAAAAAATGAAAACTCACTATAAACATGATGATTTTGTTGGATAATCACTCCAAATTTCACTAACAACACCACCCGATCATAAACTCAACTCCAAACTCGAAAAACCAATAGAAAACGAAAACCAAAAAAAATCAGAATTTTGACGTTACATACAGGTATCCTGCAAAAGAATATGTATATTTCTGACCGCCGACTGGCCTTGAAAATACGTTGCATTACGTTTTTATACCTCCTCTATGGGATCCTTGGCTCGCGCGACTCCTACCACCGCGCGTCCATTTCTCTCTTTCTTGCTCCTTCCTTGCTCTTATCATTCAGCGGCAAGAGCAGCTACACATCGACGAGCGGAAAGAGTAAAGTATCCTACGCAAGTCAACGGGAAACCTCGTCCACGCGATCATCTTCCAAATAAAAAGCGAACGTGGGTGGGAAAAGTCTTTCTCGCGCTCTCGCTGCGTGCTATGATGTGGTCTGCGGGGGTCCTTTTACGCGTGAACGGGATTCACTTTTCATACAACGACTCGCGGTTACAGATCGTGCACTTTCATTTATGATCGCTCCTGTTCGTTCGCGCGACGCGAATTTTTCTTTCCTGCATTATAATATGCGTACGCGGCACAGGTGTTTGAATGTTGAGACATCATTATAATGGGAAGATAAAAATTGCAAAGAAAATATGACTTATCATATATTTACGAATATGCCACGGTCACTTGATCACGTTCTTAATTGTTAACTACCCATGTAATAGTCCAAGCTCCAGCTTCACTGCGGTAGAGAACATTTTTCTATGTCGATTTTTCTTCGGATTACCATGTAAAAGCGCTCGCTGAACGTGCTAAATGTTGGCAGACATAAAAGTTTGTTGATTACAAATGAGCTATTGCAACTAACTGGATATGTAGATCTGAATCGGAAGTGTAACAATTTTTAAAATATTTTACCTTGACAATGCTCCTCAATTTTTTTTTCATTCATGATCATTTTTTGACAATATATAATTCGAGCAAATTACAATTGAAACATTTATTGTTCATCAGTTGCACTGAATTTGTTTTGAACGAATATGTTTTACGTTGAAAGTACTTTTTTCCATTTATAAAAATATTTTTATTTTGTTATCGTATTTAAAGTGATTGATAAAAGTAAATTAGATAATTCTGAACAAAAAAGGTCTCTTGACATTTTTCTATAAAGTTAATGGATTATGAAACATTTAACACCTTGCGTTGCAAGGAAGAAAAATTAAACTCCAAAATTGTCAACTTTGACAGCGAAAATATAAATTAAAAACGAAAAGTGTATTATATTTTTATTATGCCCATAACGTCACTTTGAAAATCCCGTTTGGTTTTGAGAAATTAAAAAATTTTGAAGATTCACTAATAATTATTGTTAATAAAAAATTTTAATAATCGTCATCAAAATAATAAGCAGTGAATCCATTAAATAGAATAATAATATAGTGTGTCTTAAAAAAGTAAAAAAGGATAGTAATTATTTTTATTTTCTTGTGCGCATCAGGAATCTTAATTTGAAAAAAGTATAAATAATAAAAAAAATCGTTGTGCATACTTATCGAGAGAAACTACATGCCGGTCATTCGAGTATAAAATCATTACTTAATTAGTCTAAACTCTAAGACGTGTACATTTTTTCGGTGTAGCTTTAGCAAGTTGAATTAACAAGTATCAAACTCTGTTTGTTTTGATTCGTTGTTGCTTTTTAACGCTTTCGATGCCTGAATAGCGAAAT
Organism: Trichogramma dendrolimi; assembly: GCA_034770305.1. Lineage (NCBI taxonomy): Eukaryota > Metazoa > Arthropoda > Insecta > Hymenoptera > Trichogrammatidae > Trichogramma > Trichogramma dendrolimi. The sequence continues at coordinate 610,510 of JAPMIB010000007.1, read as the reverse complement.
TAAGTTTTACCGCTACTTTGAGATTTAGCATCCACATGTAGTTGAAAATTTTTGTAGTTTTGAAGCATAAATATTGTTCATTGTACAAAAATTTAATTCGTTAGATAGAATTACTAATTTCGGGGGGGGGGGGGGGGGGGGGGGGGGGGGGGGGGGGGGGGGGGGGGGGGGGGGGGGGGGGGGGGGGGGGGGGGGGGGGGGGGGGGGGGGGGGTGGAACGAAGGCGTTCTCACTCCGATGCTTTCCATTTTCATGTAGCTCGTATACAGAGTGAAACTGTATTGAAATAGCACATCGTAAATGGGTAAGAAAGAAAAGTTCTTGCGTATATATTGTGCACGCCTTATTGTGTTTTGACAGGACGATTCGTTACACATCATCATCATCATCGTCGCTGCGTCATCATCATTATATCGACAGAGGCCCCTGCGTATAATATAGAAAACGCCCAAGCTTTAATAAATCGATTGTATTATATTCTCGCTCTCTCACGGGAAAGTGTTTATAGTAATTTGCAAATAGTCTCTATCACTTTTATGCGTAAGGGAAAATTCGGAGCATAAGCAGTATCGAGTCGAATTATCGTTCGTTGCCGCGGCAATAATTAGATGTGTTGCTCCGAACGAAAGAAAGTGAAACGCTAGATTATATCGACATTGTCGTGGATATGTCATAGCTTTTCGTGTCTTTCGTACAATGCACTTATGCATTTCCTTGTACATGAAAGAGGAGAAAAAAGTAATGCTGCCTCAACTACGTACGAGATCGAGGGTAATGTAGAACAAAAAAGAGAAAATTTGATGCTCTAGCTTATAAGCCCCGGTGTGCGTTATTAATTTTATTAAAAAGTATATATAAAACTACGTGCGTGCTCGCCCGTAATGAGAATGATAATAAACCGTCTGAATTTGAATGTCACGCGCATAATAATGAGTCTAACTGCAGTCCGAGACTCTTTACTTTCTTTCTGAGCTTGAGCACGTATGCGCAAGGCTGGATTGTATCAAACAAGGAATCTCACGTGTAGCATCGTGCGAGCTCGAGTGTGCGTGCAGCGTATACATATATGCATAACAGAATTTTCATTTTTGCGCTCATGGTTTTTTTTTATTACAAGCATAAAACGCGATGTTGCCAAGATTTTCAAATTGCTTAGTTAACGCCAAAACAAAATTTCGACGCGACGGGAAAAGTAAAATTAATTAATTAGTTTTGCACTTTGAAATTTTTCTGATGTACAGAGGTATCGAGTCTATTTCACTGATTTCAAATTATCAAATTGAAACTCAGAGCATCGACGAGAAAAGAAACTAACCGCACGCGTATATCTAACAGCTCGATGATGCGGTCAATCATCGACTCTCGACACAAATGATTTCTAATCCACAAATGCTCGTGTGAACAATCAACAACGCTTGAGAGATACAGTAACACGTCCAGTTCAAGGAAAGCAAAAGTGAAAATCTCAAGTTAAAACTCTGAGGCTTGTTTTCTGCAGATGCAAACGTTGAACTTGACTTCATACAGAGAAAAGGAGAAAGACTTTATCGCGCAGTTTGTTGTCTACGGTTACTTTGGTATCTTTTTAGATTACGCGTGTATACGTGTACTACGCGGAACAAAAGAGAATCAGCAAAATGCGACATTAGTAAAAAAATTGGAGCTAATTTCGAAAGTTATTGTATACAGAAAAATGTACTTACAAGGAGACCTTCTCACCTTTGGTTCACAGATCTTCCCCAAATTTTTTTTGGGGCCTTCTGGTACCTTATAATGAAGCTCACCGAGCTTAGTTTAATTGAATGGGCCTTAGGGCCCATTTTAAAGGAGATTTTCTATATTATCAAAAAATCTTTTCGAATTTCTATATCGAGATAGAAGCACTTAAACGAAAAAATGCAAAGAACAAAAAAGTCTTCAAATTTTTCAAAGAATCTGTCTGAATTTTTTCAAAATTTTTAAAACCGTCTATCACCTATTTTCAGAGGCCGTTTTTCTTAGGGATTTCAGAGACCTATCTCGAGATAAAAAATCGCAAAGATTTTTTGATAATATAGAAAATTCTCTTAAACTTGGGCCCTAAGGCCCATTCAATTAAACGAAGCTCGAAGTGCTTCGTTATTAGTTACCAGAAGACCCTAAAAAAATTTTGAGAAAGATCTGTGACCCGCAGATGAGAAGGTCTCCTTGTTAGTTGCTTTTTTTGCTCGAGTATTGTTGAGAAACTTTAACTTTTCGAGGTCAATCGCTTTGTTAATAATTGAGATGTTCATAACTCAGGCTATAATGTTACGTATGGATTTTGGGATTAAATTAGAATACGAGTTTTAATTTTTTCATATTTACTTTTAATAGTCGCAATAGAAAAACAATGTACAGAGACAGATTCCGTATTGCTAAACGACTAAAGTCCTTCTATGTGATGTGTAAGAAAAATAACATTACAAATCGTCGTGTCGTATAAAAAAAGTAATATGACAGCTAGTAATAAACGTTAATGTTAATAAATAAATTATCGTAATTCAATAATAATAAATATTAAAAAAAGTCATAAAATACAAAGAAAACATAGAGTTAAACACAAAATTTTATCGTAGTAAGGGGTTTTTAAGCGATTCATAAAACGTTTCTCATTACGAATTCGCAACTTTTTCGTCGGCTTACTTACAATTCTGGAGCTGAGTAAATTTTTTAATGTATAATCATTTTACAGATTGTTTTGTGTTTTTTCGTTTTTCATTGTGATTCTTAAATTCACGCATATGCACAATCATTTTGAAATTGGCTTAATACTACACATAATAATTTTCATCGTCGTACTTTGGTTTTAAATAAAGGACTAGCGTGTCAAGCTTCACTCTGCCTTCGTGTTGTTTACGTTGATTATATAAATATTGAGTGGATTGATACAAAAATTACGAATTGACAATTAAGTTAAGTTATTTTTTCATATTTCATTTTAACGAAAATTTTTCTGAAGGACTTATGATTTGTAAAACTGTTCGTTTTTATTACTATCAAATCATGTAAAATTGTTGTATCAGCTTAACGAAATTGAAAGAAATGTTATCAACTTACATGATAAAATGATAAAACAACATAATAAAATTGTAATTATTTAAAAAAGATTATAACAGATATAGTGAGTTGCAATGATAAGCCAAATAGATATTTTACAATCTTAAAATGATGCAAGGATGACAGGCGAAGCACACAGAGCTGTACTGTACCATTTAGAATCAGAACTGGAATTTAGAATTAGAATGTAAAAATACTATTTATATATGTACAACAATGAGTGTATGATGAATTATTTTTGTTAATTTTATCATACATTTGTTTTTACCATAATAATTATAGATGGGTGAGTTTAGTTCATTCTTTTCATCTCTTTAATTCACTTGTAGCCATACTCCATACGTCAGCATAGGTATTCATCCATTTTGAATAACTCGTCTAATGTTTAAGACGGAAGATTTACATTTTTCATTTGACAAAATTATCTATACTTACATTCACATACTGTTCTTACTATACTAATGAAAATATTGTATTACATCGCGTTTAATCATTAATGCTTTGTGCATTTCGAAGAAAATAATTAAAATTTATTATTATATAGATGCAAACATCTGAATGTTTCATATCTGCCAATATAATTTACAAGTAAATTTTTTTGAACAAAAGCCGATTAGTCTTAGAAATCAGTTCTTGGAGTCTTTTTTCTTCAATAATTAAATAAAAATTTTATTTAAAATTTTTTGTCAGAAACGAATTATAACAATACCTTCATAGTGATTTGGGAAAATTTATGTTTATTTTGTGAAACACAGTCTTTTGATGTTACAACAATACACGATTGTACAGTCAGAAAAATGTAATATTTTTTTCTAAATTTTTTGGTATGATTTTTTCATAAAGTACAATAAAAAATGTCAAGTTTATACATTAGTAATTAAAGCAGAGGACATGTTAGCTTCGTTCTCACAAATCTCAACGAACAGATTAACACAGACGCATTCAAATGAATTGAATACATTTACAATTTTTAAACTTTCTGGATTACGATGCAACCCTACAAGATAGTCTTGTCAATGAAAAATTTGTGAATATGCAAAGTTCACAATGAATAATACTTATTACGAAAGATCTTAATCTCATGAAATTTTTCTGTCATTAATTTAATTTTTTTATTATTATTATGAGACTGTCTATTTGCAGTCCAAAATAAGCTCTCTTTGTATATCTATATATACATAGATCGCGAAAGCGAGACAATAATATTATGAGTTATTTTGGACTGCGAATAGACAGACAATTATTATTCGTATGATATATGCATAAATAATTCGTAATACGCATTTCCGACTTTTAATATCTATCTAAGAATCATTTGTTGCTATTTACATTATATACATTCGTTAAAATTATCAAACCTTATTATTCACACTTATGCTTTTTATGATCGCAACCATTCGTATTCTTAATGATTGCATACTTAGGATTGACTATGTTTCAGAATAATCAACGAATTATTTATTATTTCATTTCATGTATTTCGTAAAATATTAATTACCATACCGTTCTCGAATCATAGATGATATGTTCACTCCCAAATTATCATTCTGGACGTACTTGTGATATCAACTTTTTCAAATATTACTTTCCAATGTGTTGTCAAATATTAATTATAAATTGAACGATTATTTTGGAGATTACATACCGTCTACGACAGTTATTCATTTTCGTCGCTTCTTTTGTCGACAATACACCATATCAATAGATGATTCGATATCATTATTACAAATATAAAACATGTATATGTAAATAGAACCTCTTAATTATACGCGAATATAATATGTCTTTAATTGAGCATAATTCGCGTAATCATAGAACCTTTTAGTTTTTACATAATTTATTTCAACCGTTCATATCTCACACATACAAATCTAACAGTTGGATTTTCTTTTTCTTTTTTCGTTAACAATGTACGCGGTTACAATTCAAGATTTCGAGGCTTTAATAACAAACCGATATGACAATCATTACAACAATATTTACCATCATCTTGTTACATAAACTTCTTTTATTTTTGTATTTATAATAAAAAAACTCTTCACGCGCAAGATACTTGAGAACTCGCGATACCTAGTAAATACGGTTTATCGATAGTGATAGTTCAAACTCTTAGTAGGTTTAATATAAAATCCATGCTTTTGCAGATCAATAAAAAATAATTATTTTCGAACATATGGGAAAATTTGAAAGTATGTCAACACGAAAAATGTTCGCTAATACGACCGGATTATTTACTAGATGTTGCAAGCACATGGATCAAAACGGTCCTTGAATCCAACGTTCAAATTATAATCACAATAGGCCAAAAACGCATTATATCAAGTCTCATGAATCTCGTGATTACACAATTGATACAATTGTCATTGTACCCTATTATAACGAATTTTCTATTCGAAAATATAGTATAAACTACTTAGGCTTTTGATATAAAAAAAGTATTAATATTTTTTACTTTATGAAGCCTATTTTCGTTTCATTTGTTGTTGATTTTTTCGTATTGTTTTTACTTCTTAACCGCTCTATAACTTTTAAGATTCTAATTTGTCTACAAGACCCTCATATGATCCATTTGAATAACTTTTTCTTATTTTCCATATAGTTACGCATAGGAATTAACGTTTAAGACGTTGTGTGTGTTCTCGTGGAAGTATAATGATTTGAGTACATACCATTCTATGTACTAGAACGATCAATTTAATGAGAAAAAAATGCAAAAATATATATGTTTACTTATGCTATATAAACATTCAGTTGATAAGACGTTCATATACATACACATATATCTTTTTAATCCAAAGTGTCGTACTTTAGAGGATAATAATTCCATGTTGGCAGGATAGGTATACATAAACCGAAAATTCTCAGAAACTTTGAAGCGTTCAAGACCTTATTAAGGAACTTTTCGTCTGAAAATTAAAAGTAATTAATTACTTGAAAAATTAACGTACGTCTCACACGCTATTGTCTTTTTGCACGAAGATACATCACTACAACAAGACACTCACTTTAATGTCTTTCAAATATAATTTACCATACAAGAGGGTCCATGTAAATTTTAATCGTATACAAAAAAAAATTCATTGTCTCCATTGCATCTCATGTTCGATGTTTAATACAACAATAACTATGTTACATTCTTCTGACATAAGTTACTAATCTTTGTTCATTTTAGCTGTCATTGATTTTTTATAATTTAAAAAGGCAAACATATTTTCGAACTTGGAAAGATATTTAGGTAAATTATAACATCAGTCATAACCTATATGCAACTATTGAAATCTAATTACACAACATGATTATATTGACTTATTTGTTTGCACGTTTACTTTTCATGATTTTTTTTAATTAATGCGGAAACGATTCTTATGGTAAATGAAAAAAAATTCAATACAATATAAACTTCTTAATCCTAACATTTTGTAAGAAAAAAAGTTACGAGAAAAATCAAAGTGAAATCTCGATTTTAATCGTAAAAATTTTCATATAAATTATCTAATACTTTGGTTGTAGATTAAACTCTCCAAGAAGAAAACCTATATTGTAAAAACGTATGCTTACAATAGTTAATAAAAAATAAATAAACAAAAACATCGCAGTGGAAGATCAATACATCCGCGATTGATCGCATATACTCATCTGTTCGTCACTTTACATCATATTTATTAATAATAATCTCGAAATTCTCCGCATTTTTTTCGCATTATGTACAAGATGTAACTCAATATATTACTGTACAGAAGCTATTTATCGAAATGTTATCGATCACACACCCACGGTGTCCCTAAATTATCAATTATACACGCACTTATTTCTTATAGCAATAAACCACAGCGTCACATTCACAGTTTACTTATATATATAATATAATAATGTTAGATAATATCAAAGTTTTTTTTGCGTAATATAATGCCGTTATATTCGAGTCACCGATGATAACAGCCGGCAGTGAAACCAAGTATCTGTATGGCACGCACAATTCAACGTGATTGTATCCATCTTCAGTGCGCGTTTCTTTTATAAAAAAGTAGTGAAAGTCTTAACATGAAGCAATTAGTAATAATTTTTTTCAGTCGACAACATTGGAAGTAGTCTTGGAATGGTCAACGCTTTTACTTTTGAAACAGCTCTCTACGATATGTTAATCATCGATAGTGCTCAGTACGACGCAATCAATACGTCTTGCACTGTTGATAAATCCGATACGTTTGGACCATGCGGCACACGCAATAAGTACGTCAGAGTCTGTAACGACGATATATTCAATGCATTTGATGCAATTTTTCGAATCTTCTGACCTATTTGCGTAGCATTAGTTTCACTGTTGAAATCGTTAATTCGATGATCAGTATCAATTGTGGCATTAATTTGTATCACATCCGGCGTCGAATCTGAGTTGACGTTTGTACACGTTACCCGAGATTTGCCTCGAGTCAGGGCTTGGTGCTGACCTCGTCGCTGTCGCATTGTAGTTAATGGGCCTCATCGCTGGCCTGGCGAACTCAGACGAGGTGTCCGTCAATATCAGAGTACTGTGGGGTCGATGTGAAAGTTGACAGTTGGTGCCCTAGGGAAAGTGCGGGGATGGGGCCCGCACGTGCAAATGTAGCTGGCGGGGGGGGTACCGTCGGCGGCAGAGGTGACTTTGTTCCGGCAGTCATAACAGTGACGTCTGGGGGGGGCACCGGCCTGGGCAGAGTCCGCTGCCGTGTCAACGTACCCTGCATACTGCCGAGCTGTTGATGCTGTTGATGTTGATGCGCGCCTAATTGTGCCGCAGATACTCCCACTGTACCCATCAGAGCCATAGTCGAGGGTGGCTGGTCGTTGTTGAGCAAATGATGATGCAGATTGTTGTTGGTGGTGGTCGTGGTGGTACTGCTGCTGCTGCTGCAACTGCTGCTGCTGTTGACGCCTTGGGAGTGTTGCGATACTGGCGAATGATGATGGTGGTGCAGGTGCGCATGGGGGTGCTGATGCAACGGATGATGCAATTGATGATTGACGGCTGAAGGACTGAGTGAAGGGTAATAAGCGCCCGGGTCCACAGACTCGAGGATCGTCGAGGTCTGGGCCGGGCTCGGCTGAGACTCATATCCCATATAACGGCCGCTCTCCATCTCCACGCTGTAGAAATTGACGTCGGCAGGTGGAGCCGGGCTCGGATTGCCGATGTAACTCGATTTCGAAGCTGTATGGAAAATAAAACAATTTTCTCAAATTATTATTACTATAGGTATCAATCTTCTATAAAAACTTGAAGTTTACGTGTAATTTTAAGTAATAACAAATGCTACGTTTCCTGAAAATTTCTATGGTTATTGGTGCTTCGTGTAAATATACTTTCAGTTTACAACATATGAACAGTATTTTTACAGTGAAATAAATCAATTATTCTCAAAGAAGTAAAAAAGTTAATAGTTTTTTGTGAAAATTAAATTTTACTGGGAAATTACGCACGATTGAAAGTAACTCATAAAAGAGTTTGAATTGTATTATCAATTTATTGAGAAGAGGCACGAATAACCAAGTGAGTAATAATTAAACGTATATGATCCATTATAATTATAAATAGTCCATATATTATAGTTTAAGAGAATGCCAAATTCGAAGCAAAAATTATTATTTTTCATAGGCGTTTTTTGAAATTTCTATCAAATAATAGAAGCCTCAGAAAACGGATTTTGAAAACGATCATTTTTACCATAGCAGCATTGTCTTAAAAAAAATGTCATTCCATTGCATGAAAAATACACTAAGATGTATTATTGTATTTTTCATATTGACAAATGTGATGATAATAGCAAAAAATGTAATTAAACAAATACATGCAAAAATTACAGTGAAAAACCAAAAACCTCACAAGCATGATATATCAGCTCGCGTGCCTCTCCATTCTGTCATCTCTTTTATAAATATAAGTATACATATTACTTTCTCGATGTATTTTATCATCAAAAACCAACAAAGTGAGTTGGTGCACAAAAGTTATAGCAGTTGTTTAAGCTCTGCTTAAGACAGCAGAATTTTCAACAAAATATTTAGCTTCAACAACAAGAAATAGTTTTTATTATCGAATGTATATCAAATAAAATTTACGCGTCATAAAACTCACTTAGACTTTAATTAAAATGAATTTGTTTAATAAATACAAAATATATTTTATAATTCGATTTTAGATGAACTATTAAATTTATCCGTTGTTTTCAATTCTGATAGAATTTTGTACTGTAAAAATAGACGGTACACGAACTTGTCATTTAAATAATTATTTCAATACAAAACATCTCAAAAGTGCAAAAAATATGCAAGTGTAAATGCAATCAGCAATCCAGATGAACGTTTCAAACTTATTATAACGCGTTTTAAAAGTGCCTTTGGTGCGTTATTCTCAAAGTTAACTATTGAATACAATCTGTGCAACTTGATAATGATCAATTCTGATTAATTTTAAATCAATAGTTATACATTCGGGAAACAGGGGGGAGATGGACATTACTGGCCAGACCAAGTTGAATATCATGAATGTGTTCAAAACTATCGTTACATTGAAACTCAAGTAAATCATGCTAATTCAGCGTGTTTGAAACGAAAATATTTTTTATGCAAGCATGCGTTAAATTTTTCAGTCTAAACCTTTTAAAACAATCAATTTATTCTTGAATGATTTTTAATGGTTTTTAGAACAATTTTTCCATTCATTTTTAAATACCAATAACTTGAATGAAATTATTAAATTCATTGAGATATCAATATAGTAGTTGTAACCAAGTGAATTTTTCTAGATCTAGTCTATACTAACTATAAGATATCTAGTTCAGCAAACAAGCATGTGAGCTGTTTGGTGTCCATTTTTATGTTATATGATATATGCTTTAGCAACTACTCAAATAATAAGAATTTTCAAAAATGTGAATGAAATTAAAAAATAACGAATTGAAGGGTGATAGGAGATCTGGCCAGCGGCGGCGAAATATGAGAACTGAGCAGTTTTTTTTTGTTTTTTGAGAAGACACCAAGAGAGCGATATATATGTTATATACGTCAAGTCTTGAGAGGTTTTCGGGCACCTAGTAGGTAGTGGCGTAGTAGTAGTAGTAGTGGTAGTAGTAGAAGTAGTAAGACTGTCGTTATCGGTCGTAGACAATCCTAAGACCGGTGACCCACCGGTTAATGTGCCAGTATTTGATATTCGTTGGGGCGGTGAGTCCATACTCAGGATGCTAGGTAAATGATTACTGCGACGATTCAAGGTGCTTTGCTGATGAACCTGCATCTCCAAGCCACTTTTTCCATAATCCGATAATGTTGGATCTATCAAATAAGTACTAGCAGCCGTTTTCCGCCCCTCGTCCTGTTTTAAAAAAATCAATATTTTGTTCGTGATAAAAAAGATTCCTTTAAATTAATATTTAATAATTAAAAAATTATTCAATACATTTTTCTTAATTTTATATGTTGTATTATCGTACATGAAAAATGAATATTTCAAAAAAATATTTAAAATTTATAGTAGCAAAGCTAGCGAATATCTGATAAAATTACAGAATGAGAACTTTATTCGTGTCGTAAAAAAGGAATCGCTAACTTTGTAATATAACATGCAATATATAATAATAATATATTTAGTATACTTATTCGAATTATACACATTGATGTCAAGCTTCAATGTTTCTTTTTTTCACCAACGTGTATATCTTATATTATTTTAGTACTACAACTAACCCCCGGAGGATCTAAGCGCTTAGCTGAAAAAGTATAAGATTATAAAAGAAAAAGAATCTCAATTTTTGTAACTTCAAGTATTAAAATGAATACCGGAAAAAGTCAGAACTTTTCCGTAAAGATAGTTAAGGTGCGAGGATTTGAAGCAAACTAATCGTGATGAAGTCAGGTAAAATCAATTTTGTGAAAAATCAATAATAGATATAACTCAATGGGATGAAAATGAAAAGGGTTAACAGAACTCAAACCTACCCTCCGGAGTTACTTGTTACTTAGAACATACTGACTGATCGCACTGACCACATAATCGTTAGCATCGAAGTTGACGTCGCTCTTCTCGTCTGACACAGAACTTAACTCGCCTGTCATCGTATCACCGTTGACCGTTGATGGTGCATACATGTCTGCGGTTTGCGATTTGTTTATACCTATAAATGATGTTGAAAATATTGTTAAAAACATGTAATTTTATTCCTATATTTAGTAAGCACCCCATTGTAGTATTTTATCAAGATCATAATTTTACACGAAATATGAAACAATTTTGAAGTAATCAATTTAAAATTAAGAGTAACTTCTCGATGACTTGTAAATATCAAACTTACGGTCTCGGTTTTTCTTTCGTACAATATACCACAACATGAAGAAGACATTAACAACGAAAAAGATGATTGATATTGCGCCAATAGTGTACACGTATTTAAGAGGTCTTTCGCTTTTCTCTCTCAAAACGTCAGGCAGATTCTCAGCGCTATCAGGCCCTGTATAGTTGAGAAACAAACAGAAAAAAATGTGTAATTACCAGAACGTTGAGCCTTCTTTTTCGAAACTAAGGCAGTATAGACAATAGGTGTGGCAATGAGAAGACAAGCGAAGGCTGATACAGCGATGATTATTACGATGAGGTAAGAAGAATTGATCTCGCTGACGATCAATTCGTTCGGTGGTGCTTCACCTGCAAACCCAAGCAGTACAATGGCCCCATCACCCAAGCATGATACCACTCTTTTTTACTTTTTAACCGATCAATGATCAATGATAAAATTATTATGTACATGATTAATATAAAACGGTTAACGATATGATATTAAATTGTAATTTTATCACCAATCATTCTGTATCAATCAAACGCAATTACACGTTAGCAATGAATATACAACACTCAGATAGATGAATATATTCTAGTTATGAAATGAAAATTTACTTCATTAAGTTAGAAATTCATTTGAAAAATGTTTTACTAGTTAGATTACAAATTAACTTATTGTAATATAACTACACAACATATATCAGTTTACAATGTAAATTAATTTTCAATTTTTAAATTATTTATACATTAATATTCAAATAATGAATACTATCTATCTATATTCAAATGAGTTTAGTGAATGTTTGATATCTTATGTTGACATATAATACAAGCGTTTATCTATCAAGCCACCATATTTTAATACAATTATTTTCTACTTATACCATTACAACTACGTATAAAACAGAATGTGTAAACTTACGCAAAGTTTGGACCTTCAGAAGATCAGGTAGAAAAGGGCTTTCACCCTTTGTGTTTCGTGCCCTTATACTGAAGACGTAGTACGTGCCAAGCTCCAAGTGATCAACAACGGCTCTGTGCGTGCCAGGAGAAACGTCTAGGTAATGGTAGTTGGTCTCGTCGTCACGAGCTTCCCGCCATCTTATTTGATAAGAGGTCGACAAACCACCATCAAATCCACTTTTCCAAGCGAGGGTCACACTGTTGTGCGTAATGTTGTGAGCCTCCAAATCAACTGGCTCATCGGGCGGCGACGTAACGTCGAGGCCAACAGTTTGTAAATCTTGTCCGTACTTGTTCTGAGCGATACATTCATACTTTCCGTAATCACTTTGCTCAACTTTGTAGACGGTGAGAATCGATTGTGAGTAAAGGACCGATAACTAGTTTAGGAACAAAGTTAGGTTAAATATGATGAAGGACGTTGAAAGTTAAAGTGAACGTTAGTGTAAATAACTTACGTTGGTGTACGTTAAACTGTATTTATTTTCGGTCCGATTTGGCATTATGGTTTTTCCGTTGTACACCCAGGTAAAGTGCGGTAGAGGCGAGCCTCGAGCTTTGCAATAAAGCTGGGCGTTTGCACCATTATTCACAGCAGCTTTCTTAGTTAATGGGGTATTCGCCATTTCTGGACCGACTGTTAAACAAGAGAAATGAATCCTTTAATGTAGTAAAAACGAAGTATTTGGTTATTCCTATACGCGTACTTTATAAAAGTTCATTAAATTGTTAGCTCGGTCCTATATAATACATATTTGATGCCTAATTTTCAAACGTTTAATTTCAAGCACGGTTTTATATAATAAAAATGCATTACTTACAATTAGTAATGAATAGTATTGGCTCAGAGGTGACGTTATTGATGCCATTATTGATGTTACATCTGTATTCACCAACGTCTTCTTTACTTGGAGTGCGAATAGTTAAAAAGGCGGATTTATTGATAAATTGGCTTAAATAACGATCTCCCAATTCGGCCACATTAACATTTTCTTTAAACCACGTTACGTAGTTTGGACCTATGGGCGATCCTTCAATTTCGCAAAATAACTTGGCCTCTTTACCAGCAGGATAGACCAAACCTGAAGTTGATGAGCTTTTTATGGTAGTAGGATCTGAAATTTTTGTGTCAGAATTTATTATTCAGATAAATCATTAAATATTCATTTTATTCGTATTGACGTTTATCACACAAAAATGGTTACTGAAAGTGTTGTTCTTTTCGAAAATTTAAAATTTAGTTGTTGTTATAAATTATTCAAACGGGAAAAATATAATTAAATGCTTAAGAAATAAAATATTGTAAAATTGACTGAAAATTTGTGAAATTCATTCTCAAAAAAGCTTTTAAAACATTTTAAATATTAAATCAAGTAAGTGATATAAAAATGTTAAGACAAACCAAGGGGCAATACAAAATCACTCAAAGAAAACCAAACTCATAAATAAATTGTTGTGTACTGTGTACCTAGCGCGCATAAAGTGGGAATGAAGAATCGGCTATATTGAGGCTTACATTGAACTGTCAAATTTAAATGGTAGAAGGTTTGTCCTCGATCGTTGATAGCTTCACAGACGTACGTTCCGGCATCAAGTCTCTCCAATCTGGTGATGTTAAGTGTGGAGCCTCTGGCTGTTATGCGTGATCTAGCCACGTTTGAACTCAGAGGCAAACCATCACGCGTCCACGAATAAGTGATTGCCGCGGGATTTCCACGGGCTGCGACGGATATGACAAAAGGCTCACCTTCCATACCTACGAGCTCTGTTGCTTCCAAATTTTCGAAAACAGGTTTATCTATAGAAAACAGTACACGTTATTCTCCCCAAATATAGTCTAAAACATCAACACTCGACTTTTGTGAAAACATGATTTAAAAAAAACTTACACAAAATGTTAAGTTTCGTTGTGTCGTGAACACTACGATCGATATCAGAAATTTTGGCTTGACATGTGTACTCCTCGCCATTCATATCCTCCGTGAGATCTAATGCAAGCTCAACTTGCGAAATGATACCGCCATATAGGCCAGCTTTAGTGCTAGTATTAGTTCCCAACACAGGACTGCCTGCTTTCCACCAAGACATCTCAGCTTTCGGATTACTGCTAGTTGATTCGCACAACAGACGACCTCGTTCGCCAGCCTTGAAGTCCTTCGGTATTGTGCTAATTTTCACAGTATCCGGTAGGACTGTTGAAAATTAAGCAAGAATTAAAATGAATAGCTCAGTGATGATCAGACAATGAAGCTTATGCATGTGTTGACAACTTACAGTTAACATTGAGTACGGCACTTTGCACGAGTGGAACTTGGGTAGCTGAATTGCTGGCTTCGCAGCGTATATTGGCTTTGTTGTCGGACGCGTTAACAACGAGAGCCAATTCACTCGTCACAGCGTGATCTCGCTGTTTTGTTACACTTGTTACCTACATTTCAAAACGATTTTTTGTTGTAATAATGGATATTCTAATTTTTTCTATGTATATTTCATTGTTTTTGGGTTGGCAAACGATTTTTAGTGAACTTGGGTTATATGCTATTAATGTTAAATTACATGAAAAAATTATTTGTTTAATGAATAATTTAATGATTCATAGAGAAATGAATTTTAATTTCAGAAACTTTTTTTGTAAGCTACAAAGATGTATCCGTAGTTTGACCAATCTTTGCAATCAATCTAGAGAGATATTATTTTTATTTCTCGTCGAATAATTTTCTTTGTTAATAAAGCTTTGAACAAGATGAATAATGGAATTCGGAAAGCACTTTGGTTAGTTGTACATCGAAGTAAATTCATTAAAAAATGTTAAACTTTTACGCTTATATCAAACTGTTAAAACAAATTACCTTTAAGAATTTGCAAGCAAAATAACTAGAAAATAAGCTCGGAAGTTCACGAACCAGCGTTTGATGTATACAATATAATGCGTAAGGTATGAAGTGTTAAGTTGTATTAGAGTAGTGGGTAGTAGTGTGAGTGAAAGAAGAAGAAAAATAGCCAAGCGGGGTCAATTACCTTTTTACGTACCTTATTGTCGTTTTTGTACCAAGTTATCGTAGCTAAAGGATTACCGGATATGGCGGTGCAGGAGAGCTTCAGAACCGATCCGGCCAGCACTGCTGTGCCAGCCTCATAGCCGGACATCTCTAATCTCGATGGTGGATCTGTCACATAGACGAGAATGTTGAAGAGTATCCGCAAACCATCATGAAGGAATGAAAGAAGTAAAAGATATACTCACAGATGACGTTAATCGTCTGTGTGCCAACGATGGTTTCCGACAGTTTGATATTATTGGCGTGGCATACGACAACTGCGCGTTGAGCCATTTTATTGATTGTAAAAGTTATGTTGGAGCTGGTAATGAAACCGCCCATGGCGGCTTCCGTAACATGCTGAGTACTTTCAATTTTCTGATTGTCAACGACCCACTTGATCTCGGATGCAGGATTCGATATGTCAGTGACGCAGCTGATGGTTACTCGTTCCTCAGCTCGAGCCTCGGTTGGACCTTCGAGTTTTACGGTTGCTGGCGCGACTGTAATACAGCATAAAAGTTCGATTTACTCGATGTTTATTTGAGAATAATACTTCTTTTCAACTATTTTTCTTTATAACTTACACAAAACGGTAAGATCGACATGAGTACTCATGGGCGTGACGCTCATGACGTTGGTGACTTTGCACTCGAATCGAGCCTTGTCGTCGCTCGGCTGAGCGATGAACGAGTACACATTCTTCGAGACCTTGCCCTCGGTCGTATAAACGGAGTGTACGGTTTCTCCGTTACGATACCAGATCACTTGAGCCGCTGGATTACCTCCGCGCGATTTGCAGGCCAACTCGATTTGCTGGCCACGGCGCAGTGTCTCACCTTCGACGTAGCCCTCGATGTACGGCGCTCCCGGTGGATCTGCAAAATGAGGTTTCGAATGCAAAACGTTCCGATTGAATGTACGCGGGTGAGCGAATTAAACCAAGCTAATGACTGTAAATTGAGCTCACTCCGCGGTCTAAGAGTTTTTTAGAATTTTTTTTTACCGAGTAAGTACAAAAAGAAAAACTTACAGAAAACAGACAGCACAGCGTGAGCTCGCATAGGTTTGGTCACCGGCACAGCTGGATGGACAGCTTCGCATGTGTAGCTAATTTCGTCGTCATCGGACGTCGTCATGATTTCGAGGTAGCCGTGAGTGTCGAATTTCACATTTTTCCCATCCTTGTGATCCTTATCTTTATCTGCGAGCAAAAGTTATAAAACAATTTATAGATGCGCATGCTAGATTATAAATATTCGATGCGTGCGTAGATGCAATATTGTTATACGATTGGCGAGCGAGTGCACACCGGGCTTGTATACAAAAGTAAAGTTATAGTTTCGACGGAAAACTCGTTAGTTTGAGTGGTACTAGCAGCAGCTTGGGAAAATTAGTTTTAGCGATGATGTACGCAAACTCGTCCGCGCGGGCGCGCAGGCCAATATTATACTTTCTGATGCTGCTACTGCTGCTACTGCACGCCTGTATTTTGATTAATTAAAGATAATTGAAAATACTCGCGCGTTTATGCTGATTAATTTAATATTAAAAACTTTTGCGGTCGCGCGGTGCCCTCTCTCGTATAATTTTACAGCGTAAAAAAGTACAGTTTAATAATCTGGGGTACATGTATTTGCTTAAACGCGCAGGTAACACGGCTCACTTAAAATCTTGGACTGTAAAAGCTCTGATATGGTATACAGCGGTAGCAGCAGCAGTAGCAGAAGCGCGGGCGCATGTTGCAGCCCACCGAAGTACCCCGCTTGTATACATCTAGCCAGGGGCTTTTAGTTTCGGCTCGTTTACGTGTGCAAGCGCGTGAGTAACGTACACTCTCGGCATTCTGTCTCTTACCATTCACTCACTCACTCACGCTATCGCTTTTTTTCAAAAACAGACTTTTTACACAGACACACACAGAGGAAGGTAGCGAGAGAGGGGCACGGGCGAAAGGTCTTTTGCAAAAGAGCTTTTGGGGGCATTTGTTTTTGAGGGATTTGAAAAGGAAGAGGTATATTATTCGTTTTGTTTTGGTGCTCTTTTTTTGGGGGAAAAATTTTTTTTACGAGCGAGAATTTGTTGCGGCTAAAACGAGAGAAAGATAGTGAAATTCAATGTGAAAAGTAAGCCAAAACAAGCCGCGTTAATACTTGAAATTAGCTGGGTGATGAAATTTACGAATTTTTTTCTCGACAAAAATTCTTTCGCTTTGCTGATTCTTTTTATACAGATAAAGAATAATTATTAGTTCTGAAGTTCACTTTTTATAACGCTATTTTTTTGGATCACGATTCACTTTGAACTTATTAAGGAGCTTGAAACGACGCAAATATTTAAATAAGCTCTCTAGCTTGTCTGACGTATTCGAGATTGTTTTCTTTGAAAAATTAACTATCCTTATTAATTTGTTTTTCATTAAAAAATTATTTTCAACTAAAATATCGTTTGAAAAAGTATAAAGCAATTATTTCGGTGATCTAGACAGTATTCATTAACTGCTTCATTTTCATAACAAAAGGGCAAAATTCGAAATTCTTCGACAAGAAAAAAAAAGTAAAAAAAAGAAAAACTAAACAAATGAACGTTAATTCTTTCTGGGAGAGTGCAAAATGCGTATAAACCACGCTCGTTGGCAGGGTATACGGCGAAGTACATATAGAGGCTAGCCAAAGCTATTCCTTCTCTCTCTCTCTCTCTCTCGTACTGCGTCTGGCGAGAGAGACGATAGGTCGGAAAAAAACGAGTCAGAATTTAAAAGCCGTACGAAACGGAGAAAGAAACAAAAGACACACGCTGCTGTTGCTATTATACTTCTTCAATGGTCAGTACGTGTATACGTATAGTCTCAGACAATTGGTCAGTACATAACTCTGGCGAGCTTCCAACTTTCCTGCTCCTCTTTCTCTTCCTCCTCTCTTCTTCTATCTCTTTACAGAAATCAATGACACTTCATCTCCCATAATAAATATTTTTTTCTTCATTTCTTTTGACGCATAAAACCTTATATTTATTTTTTATTTTTGTTGAAAAATAAACTACTTTTTTTGCAATTATTGAGTTTCATTAAATTAAAAAGTATTTGAAAAAAAATAAATAAAAATCTCACCATCAGTTACGGCTGTCGACGCAGTGATGGAGCTTTCACCACCTTTTAGTTGTACGTTGCCTCGGTACCAGGTTATACCAGCTGCTGGTTTGGCCGAACGAACGATGCACTCCAGTCTCAAAGATTGATTCTGCTTGATTTCAATTTTTTTGTTACGCTGGTGACTCGTTATTTCTACTGATTGCGGAGGTGCTGTGAACAAAAAATTAACATGTGTATTAGTAATCACGATTTACTTCAACATTCTTCAAGGAATCAAAATTTAGTTAATATTCGTACCATAAAAAGTAAATGCAAGAATTATTCGAGTAATGAATCGAATTTTTCAAGCATTTTCATGTTTTCTTTTGCCATAACAATTCGGGTTCAGCCATTGTCAACTCAAAAGATGACATTACTCACTGTCTAGCTTTCCTCATTCGAGAACTTTTCCTCTCTATAGCTGCACGTACATTCGTACATGAGAGGTAAATGCACACAAGGACATCAATTATTCGGAACTTATAGTAGGCAGTATAATGCCTTCAAAGCCGAGTTACGTTAAACAACCCGTGTCTTTATTCTGACGTAAGTTCACGCGATGAAGGTAGAATGAAAAGGGCGTCGTTAGTTAATTAACAACGACGATAGCCACACCACGTAAATACAAACAGCACGTTGGAGCGATTGTATACGGGGTGTGTCCTTTCCCTCAATTTCGATATGAAAAGGTAAAATTACGCGTACAGTCGGAGCCGCAAGTTTCTCTCCCTGGCACAAATCACAATTAGCTTTGTCAAAGAAAGGAAAGTTACTGTACGTTTCTTGAAGCTTCGAGATTATATACAAACTTTCCTCAAAGTCATACGTGCATGCGCAGCCGTAGAGAACCGAGATACATCAGAATTAAGCTACTTCAGCGGGCTAGTCGCGTTTACGAGTAGCTACTAATTAAAGCCCGATGCGCTCGTGATTTATTCTCGCTCTTTTATTTTTTATAAAACGTAGTAAGTCATCTTCCTCGATTGTTGAAAAAAAAAATATTAAGACGAATAATTTATAGTTAACGTCTGTTGCTGAAGGACGTTTAGAAGCGACATATTATGGGGAGCAGCAGCAGCAGAAGAGAACGAATTCACAAGCAGCAGGTTTGCGTTAATGTACGTAGGCTATTGTAATGAGGTATAGACGGGAGGGAAGGGCACAGGGCCTGGTTTATTATGCATTAGTGCGCTGCTGCTGGCGCTACTTCTACTACACCTACGCCAGAACAATGACGAGACTATACGCAGGAACGATTCTCTGCTCTGCTGGCTTTCGATCCTATACATACATACACGTGCCACCCGGAAGCTATATTACCTCTAATGATTGTTATAACTCGCTTGGGAGCCGAACGGTAGTATGTATGTGTGTGTATTTTTGGGAATAAGTACCTTATTCTTCTTTTTTTTTACTTTTTTTTGTCAAAATTTTCAAAGAAGTAGAACAAGCGTTATATGGATAGTTCGCAGTATATAGCCCGTTAAAAAAAGCCGCCGTATGGATCGTATAACGAAGTTTTGAAAGTTGAATGAGGATTCTCAGTGGTTTGAAATGTGTGTAGTTCGTTCGTTTGAACGACTAGTTGTACCAACTGAAGTTTGCAGTTAATTAAGCTTTGCCTTCTTAAAACTTAACTTTTTTCATACAAAACGTGTGTGTGTGTGCGTGTGTGAGTATGTACGGGAAGTCTACTATTTTTAGTTCCGTTATCTCTCGCGGGCGTTTTCCTTTTTCACAGCGCACCAAAGTTATTAATTTTTTTGCAAATATTCGGTTGAATCAGGCGAATTTAACATGCATTAAAAATAGTTTACGGGAAAAACTTTACAAAAGAGAGAGGGAGGAAGAACGATTGCACATACGTATACCCAGGATACCGCGCGTAGGAAAAACTTTCAAAAAAAAGCAAGCCGAGAGATTGATAGGCTAGCCCGGAGAAGCACTGCAAATTCCCAAGTGGGTATAAGGAAAGAGAAATACAAGGGATGTATATGGATTTATAAAGGAAAGAAACAAACTGACTACGGCGAGTACAAATGGTGAATTGGATTAATTTACTTTTTACGCGCAGCTGTTGGCCGCAATTTAGGAGCTTTTGGACATTTGTCACGCTACTTGGCAAACGCTACAATCTTAACGTTATTTCATATTTGTTTTATTCACGAGCTTTTGTTTTTCTAAAACATTTTGCGGGTTTTGCTTTTGTAACTAAATTCGTCGAGTAGAACGATGTCAATAAAACTGAACATTTTCATGTTTTGGATGCTTCAAGTAATATTTTTTTTTGTTTCATATCGTTTGTAGAGCGTTTACATAGTTGGAAATATTCCATTTATATTTTACCTCGGACTTTCACAACTACGTTGCGACTTTGATAACTAGTGGCCCTTTTTTTAGTACCACCTTAAATTTCTATTTTGCTTATCTCTAGTTTTAGTCTGCTGATCAATCAGCGGCTGTTTTAAATGTTTCAAATTCTAGCCATAATTTTTTTTGTAAGTAAAATGTTCTTTATCTTTGCCAAATTTTTATCTTAAAACCATTTTGTGTGTAGGTAAAACGAGGTTAAGAATTTTTCTTTGTTGCTAAAATTTACAGAGAGCTTTTTGAACAACGGATTTAACTCAGTTTATTTCTTTGATGGAAAATCTTGATTGACTATTAGAAATAAGAGCTTTTTCATTCATTTTAAAGTCTCAAAAGAGGGTGTTTGATATAGATTACTAGGTCGATGGAGTGAGAGTATGGATATAAAATAGTTTTCAATTTTTTTGTGTTTCTTTTCGGTTTTTTTTTGTGATTCACGGTTATATTAGCCCATCGTTATAATCTCCTAATTTTTCACCACGTAGAATCTTTTATCGACTTTTTTTCTCGCGCTCTACTTACAATTACTTGTTTTATTCCATTAAAGCGCTCTCGAAAAAAAGGAATGAAAAAGATTGTCAATTTTATCTGTTTGCAATCACTTCCTTGTTCAAACAGTTAACGCAATTTGTAAAATATGCAATCTCTTGGCGGCCATTGCGGTCTTTTCCTCTCTGTTGACCCAAAAAACTAATAAAAGCCTGCCTCGCAAACTTGTACCTTCCGCTCTCGTACCCCTGGTATGCGCGCACATACATATATATAGGAGGAGGTGTGTGCCGCATAAAGCTTTTAAATTTCGAAATTTGAATTTTAATAGCCTTTCTTCGCAAGTGAGAAAGAAAATGTGTGAGAAAATGACGGACGTACCCGTGGCGCAATTTTCTAATAAAGTCGTGTGCGAGTGTCGATGAGTAGTTTATTTATCATATTTTCCACGCATATAAATAGCTATCTAGCCGCATTTGGCTCATAACAATATTATACTACCCGAGGATCTATAACTATTAATATTGCTGCTGCATTGTAATAACATATATAGGAATGTACATACATAGTCGCGGGCCCGAGTATATCGCACAGTTCACGCATGCATTATATATATGCCCAAGTCTTTCTGGGTTGATTTAACGAGTCACTCGAGACACGCCTGTACGAGCGTTCGTATAAATAAATAATTCATGCGCAGCACACACACACCCGTGAGTGTATCTATATCTATATATATGCGTGAGCTCGCGCGAGATCACTTGAAACGCGGCGGAGAACTAATATCGATACACGCGTACACACGCGAGAGCAGCAGGATGGCAAAATATCTTCATTATCATCAGCATATAATTAGCTATCTAATTTCAAATTTAATAATCAAAGTATGTACTAGAGAGGGAGAAAAAGCAAGCGGCGTAAACAAGCGAGAGCGAGCGAGAGAGGGAGAGAGATCCATTTGCGACGCATTTCTAATTCAAGTAGTGCAAACCCGCAGCAAATTCGCACAAGCTCTTGCCTCGCTGAATGTCGCACTCGTGTGCACATGCACATACTGTGTGTGACTCGCAGGGTAAATACTGTGCTCCACACACTCACAGGCACACACGCGTATACGTAGGCACATGTACAAGCGCGAGTCTATCTAACTCTCTCTTTCTCTGTTGAACGCAGTGATCCCCACGTGGCACATACACACACACATTCACACAAACGTCTATATGTACGCGCAGGGGCTGTTATCATTCAACTATGTCTGACTTTACTGCAGCATACTCTATTCTGCTTGTCGTACCATCGTGTACGCACACACACCACATACGCCTACGATAATAATGTATGATGCAGTTACAAAACGTAACGATCGTAGCATACGTGCCTGCCTGCCTGCGTGTGCAAGCAATCGATCTGATTGATTTGTTGATTTATCAGGCTTATTTACACGCGTTCATTTTTATCCCGAGTTTTGCTCGCGTTGGCATTTTTATAACTATATGACGTGTTTGAGCTTATCGGCGCACTAAATTAGCAGTCAATTTTCGGGTCTATAAATGGTGCTTATTGCACAAGGGAACGTGCCAAATTTTTCCAAAAAATCCAGTTAATTGCGTTCCGATACAACGAGAGGGTAACAAGCGTAGCAAAGACACAAGCGCAGGATTTAAAAGCCGCCTCTACACGTTCACAGGAAGTAAGCTTTTCGACAACTAGTCGTGCGCGTGAGGCGCGATGAAAAAATTTTTCTCTCTTGATTCTATTGTGAAAACATGCAGCAGCAACTCTGGCGCGCGCGTGCAAACACACTGATCGTACGATGGGTACGTGTTCGAATGAATTAAGGAGCATATTCTCTCTGTCTGTGAGTGCATACGTGTATTCCGCGTGCACACGTTCTTCGGGCGAGAAAGCACTCACCGGATGAAAACAACAAACCCGTTGTTGCTGTGTGCAGGTAGATATAACGTATGTGTCTAAGTATGTATGCATGCGCTGCCAGAGCAGCCAGCCAGCTAGCAAAGACAACAAACAAAAAAGGGACACTGCAATAGCAAGTGCTGCTACTGCGGCGCGCCAAGAGAACCGCCTCGAGGAAAAAGAATCCTTGTTTATTGTGGTGCAGATCTCACTGCGGAAACGAAACTGATCAACTCTGGTGCCTATGGTCTCCTTCCAAAACAAATACTTTCTCAGCAATAGATAATCAAATTTAATAGGGACACGCGAGAGAGCGATTTGATGTCGCCGCGGCAGCGCATCGATGGCTTGCCAAAGTCCATCTTTTACTTTGGAGCCATGCCAGAGTCAAATCATGACGGTAATGCCGAATTAGATATAAAATTGACGGGTATGGCGGGTACAAGCTAGAACGACTTTTCATTTACGTGCGAGGTAACGGCAATGCTCGCTCGGTTCCTGAGATAACCAATTGTTTCGAAAAATAAAAATTTTAGAGGTCTCGAATAAAACACGTGTACTCCTTTTTTCCTTTTTTTTAATTAACAGGACTTAATTGTGAAAGACGCAGTTTCTCACGTGCTTTCCAGAATATAGTGTGTGAAAACGTTTCCCTATGGATACGCACGTATATAATCGGTGACCTTTTCTTCTTCGTTGCGCTTCGCAGAAAGGCGGAGGAGCTCGCAATTCTGTCCTCTGACTTCCGTTTCGTGGCTCTCTTTTTTTTAAAACTCTATAGTCTCTCACTCTTGCGTACATAATATATACTTCGCGGCTTGTGATTTATAATTTAATTTTATGCGCAGATTCTTTCGCTTTATATGTAAAGTTGAATGAAAGTCATGCGAAAAAAACAAAAGCCAAACTAGCGCTCCTACGCGCGCGTTAATGGTAAATTACCGACAAACTACAGTTTATACGCGCGTAAAAAAAGTATATAAAGTTCGAAAAAAAATTTAAAATGTTGAAAGAATATTACTGAAGAAATCCGCGGGAGACCTACTCGAAATCGTCTTGGTAATAGCGCGAAGCCTATGATCGCAACTTTTTAAATGAAAAAAAGGCAAAAATGTCGAAAGTTTTGGATCAATCGATACGAATATAATTGAAATCCCTCGCGAGGACGCGCAGATAGATGCATGTTTACCAAGTCGAGTAAACATACGCGTGACTTTCGCTTCCATTCTCTGCTGACTGCCTTCGATTGATTAATCCCTTAACTCAGGTGGTGCATACATGAGAAAATTCACATTGCACACTGCTAACTTCAAAATAAGTCCAAAAATGTTCTCAATGGTTGAGTGAAACGACTATGCCAAATTATTATTTTAGGTCCCACAAACAGTTGTGTGCAGTTTGTGCGATTTTTTACATAAAGAAAAACATAAAGAAAAACACAACGAAAATACCGCTTATTCTCATCATTTGTCTATGTTACTAGTATCTTAAAGAACAATTTCTCATGATGCTTACACGATTCTTGAGAAAATTCTAGGACCCGATTTGAAACCTCAGTTTTCAGGATAGAATGTGGATTTGCTCATATATGCATCAGCGAACTCAATACCGCTTGAATGCACACACTTCAACTGTGTATGGGTACAAATATGTATGTGTGTGTGCGCGCATGTCATGGCTGTGAGTGCAGCAAACTTCTCGAACTCGAACGACTACGTCGACGTCTGACGATGACGACGACTAACGCTCGTATTTACAGATACTAACGTCGCCGTCGTCGTCGTCAACGGATATATCGTCATTAGTCTGATGAGCGTATGATTGAATTGACTTGCTAACGCGCGGCACAGGATATATAACTTCACTGCAGCTGCAAGCTGCTGATTCCGCTGTTTTTTGAAAACATTATGCATTCGCTCACGTGACAATGGTGGTTAATTTTAACAGCAAATATCAGCAAGAGTTATGCTAATTAATTTAATGTATTCATCGTTGTAATACCGTGCTTATGGGTAAAATTCTCATCAATTTCACCGATATTTTAAACGAAAGGGTCAACGGGTAACCGTCCGATTAATCTTCGTATTCGTAAAAATGTAAAAACGATGAATAATCCGTCTAAACGACGCACCCAGAAGTATAAGTGCGCACGCATGTATAGGCCTATGCACAGTGTATGGATACTTCATCGAGACTTTATTGGAAAAACAATAGAACCAGCATCGTCAGTTTCCTATTTCTTCTTTTTTTTCCTCTCTCTCTCTCTCTGCACGCCTTCCCCCTTGGTGAAAGAACTGCCGTGTTTGCACTACTGACTGCAATGCAATGCTCAGCGAGTAGTAAATGGGCGAATTAGGTCAGACGAGATGCTTCATCCAATCGATCGACTTCGACGAACTTTATATACCCATGGATGGCTATGCGATGCTTAAAATTTCAAGGAGCTGCTGTGATTCTATTATATTGCTCCTCGCGTCGACGAGGCAAATAGTGTTAAAAATTGATTTTCTTTCTTCGCCTTTTTTTTCTTCCGTATTCTATGCAAAATTACGGGTGCGCAAAACTTGCAAAAGCTTTAATTGCGAGCTTGTGAAAGTTTTGGAGGCAAACGTAAACTCATTTTTAGTTCAAATAAATTTTCTGTATTCGAGACAAGCGAAGGCAACAATATATACTTTGAAAACTGCAACTAATTTGTATCAGTAGTAAGAAAAGGAAATTGCTTAGAGCTCAAGCGTTTCGGAAAAAAAATGAAACGCCGATTAATCAAGTTGCCGACATCTGTCTTGAGTATATGACGAGTTTCACATATTGCGTTCTGTACAATTAATTTAAAGGCTTTCGTTGGGAAAACAAATTACCTCGTGTAATTTACGCTACCGCATACAACACACATTCGAGCATACCCGGCGCTATATAACTCGGTGTATTTATCCGCTAAAAAGGGGAAGAAAATAAATTTCGAGCTTTGTCGTATCGAAGAGTACGGAGCGCGCGAGCGAGAGAGAAAGTAGGAAAAGAAAAGGAGCTTGTAAGCGAACGGGAAAAGAGAGCTCTAAGCTCCTCGTAAAAATGCCCGTGCACATGGCGGTCAATTTTGAACGTGGTCGCGCTAATGAAAGAACTCTGAGTCCTCTACTTGTTACAATATATATTGTGTTACACACACTGCTGCTGCTGTATACCACAATAGCGGGAGGAAAATTTTTTCGTAGAAAATGAAAAAGAATTTAATGCGACCAAAATAGCGGGGAGAGGGAAAAGGTTCGTTTCATTGCGTACACGTAGGTGTATGAGAAACAGACGCGAAGCTTTGTAAATTACTGGCGAAAGAACGACAGGTGTAAAAGTAATTTCGTAAATGAAAGTCTTTTTTTTCAAAGTTCGGGACGACATTTTCGTACAAATTAAAAAAAAAAAAAAAGAAAGGGAAGAGAGACTATAATTTTGCAGGTTTTGCTTCAAACGGAATGATAAAAAGGAAATAGTACGAACGATTTCTTCTCCTTGCCGCGCGCTTCCCAAGTATGCCTCTGTAACCTTTTTTTTCTTCTCTTCGCTCTCACCCTGTCTCTCTCACTTTTTTCGCAAAGATATATCTCCATCAAAAGGAAAACCTTTTCTGATGGTAAAAGCACGCGACAAGATACGATAATGTTGAAGGACTTGAAAATTTCAGCTGGATCTCGTCTGAGAGCTGTATGTGTACTCGCGCACACGCACGCATACATACATATATGCGCGCAGCGCGCGATGTTTTACCACGCATTGAATTATGCATCAGCCATGAAAGTTCAACGCAAAGACAACGGGGCTAGAGAGCAGTGACACAGCGAATATTTAAAGTAACTTTTGATATATCTTGTACGCGCGAGAATAGTTCTCTTTCTATGCGACAAAGAAGTGCAGTGTATGTATTTCGAATACGACTCTTCAGGCTCACTTTTTGTTTCACGCACAACAAACGTGTGCGTGCGTATGCGTATCTATTATCACTCATTTGATTAAATATTTAAGAATAATACGCGGACTAAAAAAGGTGAAAGCTTGGCACATACATCTACATAGTTGCACACATACACACCCACTCCTGCATCGTATGTTCTCATCGTTTGACCACGTATAGCTAGCTGAATTCGCGTGCGCTATCATTAAATCACAAGTATTACTCGTAAATAATAGCGTAGCCCGGTTCCATGAGCGCCACGCGGCGCCGCCGACACCGAGGAAAGAGAGAATCATGGAGCAGCTTCTACCCCGCGACGATGTTTTAGCTAGTCATAATGAGGGATTATCATAGTGTATAAGCAAACACATCGTGCAGCAGCGGCGCCCTTATACCACCGAGAGCGCACGCGACATTGTATATGGTTTCGTAAAATCTGCTATTGCAACAAAAATGGCGAATGTGCGTTTCACTGCATTTATCACCCACCCCTCTTTCTTGTTCTTCTTCTACTTCCCTTTTTTCTCGCTGTTGTTCTAAATATACATTTCAGCTATTTCTTTTTCTCCTTTTCATAATAAATCTGTTGTGCTACGTACGAAACATTGCGCAAATACCTGGGCCGAATAAACAAAGATGAAACTTTGAAATGTTTTTTTAATGTACACGAAATGCTGCGCGCACGAAACCGCTCTCCTGCGAGTATACTACTTGCTTTACATCAGCCGTAATCTCTTTCGCGCTCTACAAATTCCTGTAAAAATCCTAGCGATAGTGCACACAAAACTTATTCCATTTCCTGAGAATTATATAAGCCCGGGTCATCGTATACGTTTCATGTGTATGCATAATGTACACGCGAAAGCCAAACCATGGTTGACCGATTGAGTTATGCGATATGTTTTTTTTTCTTTTAGACTTCAGGTATATATTTTGCACTCTCAAAATTATTATCATCGTCATCATCATCATTATCATTATTATAAGTATTAAAAGCCAAAAAGGCTATGGTACTCCGTGCAACTAGAAGGAGAGGAAAGGAAAACCGCACTGGCTCTTTAGTAGTACACTCTTCGCCGTTATATAGGTATATAGGTTGAATGCACGGAATAGGAAAATTTGTTGGCACTGTTCCTACACTGGGCGAGCTTTGAAATATGGATCGCAATCTTGGCAAAACGCGCCAAGCGTTAGCTTTTCACGCGCCCAGTTCTCTCTCTTCCTCTGACACACAAAAAGAGGATATATACACGAGAGCTGAGCGCGTATCTATATATATATACGTATGAGTTTCAGAAGCTAGTATTAGAACAATGCGAGCGGCGCGCGCCTATGTGTGCCTGTGCCCATGTCTGTGTGTAACGGTAGTGCTTGCCATTTCATAAAAGACAATGCACTTGATGGTGAGAAATTTGAGGTTTAGTCAGCTCGCTTTTTCATACATACAGGGTTTGTGAAAGTGCATCAGCCAAAGTATAATTGAATTTAAAAATTGAATCGGCGCGAGTACTAGCTCCATCGCACGGGGGAGGGTGAGTTACTCAACACATGTCAATAAATCTCGTCGCTGTGAGTTGCCGAGTTCAAAGACCTTAGCTTTTCTAATTAATCCACCCCTCTCGCGTATATACAGAGAGGCACGCGCGCTCAGTGGTTTTTCGAGAGCAGCCGAGCTTGCAGAGCGCGCACAACCCTTTTCGTCTCTATACTGTCGCTGCTGTCGTTGCTGTCGCCTGTAGTATATAGCGCGTTAAGTGTGATATGCAGTATACACGGCAAAAATAAAGTCCGGTCCACACAACGCGGCGGTGGTGGCAACGTCGGCGGCAGCGGTGCACGCGTGGTGTATCGGTATCAGTAAAAGCTTTTATTCCTCATAATTATCAGTGTGTGCATACACTTGCACGCGCGCACGTCGGGGGCTTGACTCTTTTTTACCGTTAATTAATATACGCGCACGCGATACACACAGGCATATCAGGTTGAGATCGATAAAATGGAAAAATGTAATTTCATTACGAGACTCTGTACATATAGCTACAGCTGAAACTGCTGAAAAGATATTAACCTGGTGAATAAGATAAAAAACTGCTTAGCAAGAGTATACGTGAAAAGATGGATCGTTTCTTGTTTCTCTCTCTTACTCTCTTGCTCTTTCTCTCTCTTGCTTGGAGTCCTTATCGTTTATTGCAAGCACGGGAGTGCTAGAGCTATTCTTATTACGCGCTTTGTGAAAAACTTTAATCTCGAGTGCTGCTGCTACTGTTGCAGTGTATGCGATTTGTTGTACGATTCTGATACCTATCGCGCGTGCGCGCGCGCGAGAGCTAATCTAATTGAATAATGTTCCGTTGCAGCTCGGGGCAACTATATATAGGTGTGTGTATGTGTGTACTTTAACATGGACATAATATATTTACTAGTGTTGCAGCCGTTAATTTATCGGCGGCCCTTTAACTACTCGTAGGCACACAAAAGCAGCAAGTGTGAGAGAAGAACAGTGCAAAATTTCTCGCTCTCCCTTAAACGTAGAATAACTCGCTCGCGCCGACGCGCGCGTCTTTTACGATGCTCCCTTTTTTTTTACTCGTGCGCTATATACTTGCTTAACGATCGGATTTCCACCGAGACAGTGAGACGATGGGTTTTATAGCGATCGAGTTAGACTATAATCGTTTTTTTTCCTTCTTTTCATTCACTTCTCCTTTACCTTCAGTCTCTCGCTTTTACATGCAGACTATTCCTCCACATCTATTCGAGTCCAATTACTGTCATAGAGGGCTCAGGGTCCCTTTATTTTTTATGAACTGTGCGGGCTGATTCCTCATGCGTTTCAAATTGACACGATACCTAAGTTTTATTGTTTTCCTTATTATTATCGGCGAGACTTTGTTGTTATTGTTATTTTTGAAGTTGTGTTTACAAACTCGAGATGATATTTGATCGATGGCCGAGCAGCGTGGATTTTTTCTGTTCGCTTCCATCGCGCATTCTTTTTCTTGCATCTCAGGTGTATTCCGCGACGCTAACATCGCCAAAACATATACGAAAGCTCGAATCCACAAAGATCTATTCATTTTTCATTCGAATTTCAACTCCATTCATCATCGCGTAAAATATGATGCTACACGCGATGTTATACATTTAGCGACGTATATTCTACACAAAATTGAATGCAATATCGCAAACCCTTACGAATACTCCCACTTATAAAAATTCAATTAGTAATTTTCTCCGAGGGGTTAAACGTCGCTCAAGAACGTCTGGCATTACGAATGGAAAAGTAGCGAATTTACGTAACCGCAGAACGATGAGAAATTGACGCGCGACTAAGTGGCTTCCGATAAGTCACAAAAGTTTACTTTCCGGAATGAATCCATCGCCACGCGCGAAAAATAAAGTTCTGATTTTGCTCATTTTAAATGAATTTCTTACCTAAGGCCGCTGTTTAATAAAATATCACTGAAATGACGTTAGCAATCGTGACAAGAGCTGCTGCCTTAACGTTTAAACTTCGAACGGAAATGAAATAGTAAGTATGAATAAGCAAAAGAGAGAGAGAGAGAGAGAGAGAGAGTATACGTAAATTCACGTTAGCTACGAAATTGTCCGGAAATTACGTTCGGTGTACCAAAGTGTAAATGTGCGCTTAGTTTAGATGATGATGATGATGATGATGACGACGACGATGAAGACACGCACGCAGCGAGTATCTACTTATATGCAGTTGTCATCAGCGCGCGGCTGCAGTGAATCTTCGCTTCGTTACCTATACTTTATCCAAAGAACTTCCCGAGGCGCATCGAAAGATTTTCATGTACGCTGTGTTATACGAAGAAAATATAATAATACACAAAAGGTAAACGTTGACAACGGAAATTGCTTATTTTCGCGCGACTTGCCTCTTCTTCGTACCAACCCGACATTTGTGGTAGTAATTTACGCATAAACGCGCTACAGCGCACAGCAGCGCGTTTGATTTTCGATTGAAATTCCATCTATGTGTATGCTTGGCAAACTTTTAATTTTCGCGAATTTTTCACGCATTTCTACACCTTGTACTACGGGTAGACTCGCGTATCAATCCCTATCGGTCGGCTTATTTAGTTTCGACAAGCCATGTACACTCTGGTCATCTCTTCGGTGTACACTCACACACATGTGATTTTATCCGTACACACACGCGCGTACACGCATCCATGGGCACAAGCCCCTGCACACGAATAACACGACTTTCACATAATAATCCTCTATCTCTATCTCTCTCGTTTTTTTTTCTGCACTGGACAGTGTGCGTAAAATTGGACGTTTGCCATTTTCCACTTTAGTATGTATGCTTTTTTTGAACGTTTTTGTCGTCAAATAAGCGAGGGTAAAAGACTACTACTGGTACTATCTATTAGTCGAAAAAATACGAGAGGACAAATTATTTTACGATCCAAAGAGATGGAGAGAGAGAGAGAGAGGAAAGCATAAATTATTAAGAGAGGAAAAAAAGCACGAAGCGAACGATGTGCTAACATCGTACTCTCTCTCGTCAACCATCCGATAGCAGAAGTATAATATGTTTGGACAGCGACTCGATTTTATTTTAATGCTAGCGCAGAGATGTATTCGCAACGCGCTCGAGAGAGTCACCAAATAAAGTTAGCCAAGAAATTCAAGCTAATTTTCACTGGAAATGAAAAGTTTCCCAATTAGATGATGAATCAACACACGCGTCAAGAGTTTATGAAATCCATGCGCTGTGCGAGTTTATAAAACATCGAGGCGTTTGATTTTTTGCAAATTTTTTTGGCATCGCTTCTTATGTTTTCACAAGGGAAATAAATGATGATCGAAAAGTTATCGCTCTCCCAACTTTTTCGATTATTACAGCTGCAGCCTTCGGGGCATGTGGTAATTATTCACTCGAGGGAAGAGAAAAAATTGAAAAACCCGATTCGCAGAGACTAATATAATACCGAAACAGCCAGATCATTCACCTTTCTCGCGAGCATATCACACGCACATGCGCCAAAGTTTTTTTTATCTATATGTACGGAGTAATTCGTGAATTTTTGCAATTTCAAAACTTTTTCTGCAACGACTTTTCTTCATCATCTACTAACCCCCGTACCCTCCTTCCTATACTACTACTACATTCGCGCTCGCGCAGCGCTTGAACCATTTTTCTTGGCCAACACTGTTCCGACATGTGCCAAGTTTAGACTCGCTATATAAGTAGTTATACGGCTATGGAAGGTAGTTTTCGATCCTCGAGCTCTGTGTGCGCGCAGCACTGGCTATGTAGTCGGCTAATTCGCCTCGGCCGTAGCTTTGCCCCCGGACTGCTTATTAGCTTGTCATCTTTTCCTAACTACGCGACGTTGGAAAAATTTTTTACTTTTCAAGCTCGCAGCTGATGGATAAAGTGAAAAGAAAGTATAACAAGACTTTTTGCAGTTCAAAGTCGCTAGGCTTTTATAATATATAATATATGTAAGCTCGCTGAATGCACGGCATGAAACATATTATTTAACATTCAAATTTTCCCAGCGTAATATTGCGGTCGGGGGAGGTGAAATCATTCGCAAGCGCGCGGCGTACAGCATGCGCGAAAATCTAAATTTTCCGGCGACGGAAATTTCGCCGAAGGCAAAACGTCGTCGTCCGGACCTCTTACTCAGCAGTACGTGCTCATACAGCAGCCCGCCATAAGACATTCTTGTCTCTTCTCTCTCTCTCTCTCTCTGCTCTCTTCTCTCTGCAGCAGCATCGTGTGCAGCGGCGGTAAGATTCGATAACGACACGACGTTACCACCGTCGACGCGTTGGAAGGATTATCAGGGCGCGTCGACTTCATCGCTCTATTGTCGAATTTGCGCGCGTGAGCGACTGAGCGGGGGTAATATTTTGCTGAATGCGCGGAGATTGTCAAGTTCCGCGAGTATTAGTAAGCACATCAGAGACCCCGAGACGCCGAGAAAGAGAGAAGAAGGAGCTGCGAATAAGGGAGGGGGCGCAAACGTCGTTCGATGACGAGAAATTGATGTGGAATGTGCGAGCACGACGCGCAAGGGCAGCAAATGAGCGCCTGAATTTAAAATGTCAATTATGTAATTTATCGAATTAAAAGTTATGGTATAGAAATGAAAATAACAATACAGTGATAACGATAAGCCATTGGGGTAACATTTTATGAATAGTAATGGTTGCGCGGCAATTTGCAAATATTTGTCAATTTATTCACCAGGCTCTGGCAAAAGTTTAATGAGAATAGTCAAGATTGTTATAGATGGAAAGAAGCGAAGGGTGCAAACTCAAGGCAGCTTCAACTCATTTTTCAAAAAACTTTTTTTCGCTGCAGGAAAGGAGGTACAGGGCGAGAGAGATAGAATGAGAGAAACGGACAGACTGGAGCAGAAAAGAATATGATAAGTGAAGAAACTTATAATGTTATACTTCAACGGAGAAATATGTTTGTAGGTCACATTAATTATACATCCTCACTTTCTCACGCGCAAATAGTTATGGACAAAATGAATATGGCAAAGATAAAAAATTTCCATTTTTGGTTGTAAGCATACGGTACGTGAATAATTGCACCTGGACACGGCCATTGATGAACGAAAAATTCTGTCTCAAGTCTCTTTTTCCATATCTCGTTATATTTAATGAGAAAACGACTAGCGGATTCAAACTTAATTTTGAAAAAAAACGTTAATTCTTCAAAGATAATACGGTAGACATAGTAAATAAAGTAAACGAGTCACTGGAAGTTTAAGAAAAAAAATGAGGATGCTGCTACTGCATCGGAAGAGCAGAAGCAGAAGCAGAAGCAGCAGCACTAGCAGTGGTAGAAAAAAAGGAGGATGCAGATTCACACGCGCCAAGTCTTTAGAAAAAAAAAATTGAAGAAAAAGAAAAAGCTCGCGTGGAACGAAATGAAGAAACTTCGTAAAGACGTTGCACCTCGTAAAAAGATAAACTCAACGCGCGTCTCGCGCGCATGCTAAGTAAAAATACCACGAAAAGATGCGAAACGAGCGGAGGACGGAAGAGGTGAGAAAAATGTCGCGCAAGCCATGGAAAACTTGCCACGCCTGTGCCAGCCAGCCAAGACTCGTCGGCTCGGCGTTATATATTTACGAGAAAAGTATCTGTGTAAGCCATAAAGTACTGAGATCACAAGTTTTATTTTGTTATTTTTTCGCGAGGAATTTTGAGATAAAAAATTAAGCATATCTACAATCATCCCCGTATTCGAGAAAAGTAAGCTTTACGGATCTCTCTGCAAGTCATTACAAAAAAAAAGTTATCATTGTACAGGCCCACGATGTGTGTGTGCTGGGCGCACACACGACATTTTATTCAAAATGAAACGCTGAATTCTATATGAAAATGCGAGTAATTACTTTGCTCGGGCGCGCGCGCGTGTGTGTATACCCGTGCGCAGGTCTCTGACGTTTAATTTCGATGAAAAAGGTCAGTAAACAGCTTTGTGTACGCGAGCTCGTACGCGTATGTCACTCAGAGTGCATGAGCTAGCAAGAATGTAAAGTAGCTATATTTTTGCGTTATTAATGAAATATGCACGCGCATAAAGATTCCAAAGTTCCGCACAGGCGTTCAAACATTAAACAGAATTAGCTCTGCATTACCTTTCGATGCCTTATGCAGAGAGAGTTTTGTGCCGCAAAAGCAAATCTTTGCGTATCGTGCAAGTGTAAAGGAGTAAAAATAATGAGGGTGCTTTATTTTTCCTCCGTATGCGCGATGACAAACACAAGCGTGCGCGTTACAAGCGCAGATTAAAAAAGAAGCAGAAAAAAGAAGGAAGGAAAAAACGAAAGAAAAACATCAAAGTTCCAGGCCAGCGTTATCCATTAAGCTTTATATGAAAATTGTTCGCGCGCGTAACGTCATCTGGCTTGTATTCGTATGGCATAAAGTACAAATTCCAGCACGCATAAAGTTCAAAAAGCCGATCGCTAATTTTCCCAACGTTGAGAGCGAGATATAAGCGCGCGGCGCGCGCTAAAAAGTGCGCCGGGAGCTTGTGTATATATACATGACGCGTTCTCTCTCTTTCTCTCTCTCTACCCCAGTATCGTCGCAACGTCGCCTGTGCACTTTGCCTTATTACGTCGTCGTCCACGCGCCGCCTCGCGCATATACCATACGTCATCTCGTGTAATGGTTTTCTCCTATGCTTCTGTTCTCTCTTTCTCGTTTTCTATTTCTGCAATATATACATATATCTGTGCTCGCTTATCTGCTTTGCTCGAATTTCTATATCAATGTCCTGTATCACGGATGTATATATAGTTTTATATCGAGTCTTTTTGTGTATTTGCTGATTATCAAACCTCCGTACTTACTATAATTCAATTTTGTTTCCTTCTTTCACTATAACGCGGATATATGTTAATGTAATTAAAAAAAATATTTTTAAAAAACTCAAGTTGAAAGTTTGAGTTTTTCTTTCCAAGATCAGGTAGCACGATCACTAGAACTGTTGTTTTTTGACTTACTATCGATAAAAAAAAAATACAAGTTTTCAAACGCCATAACTGTAATCTCAAGCTTTTGTAAACTCTTTCCAGCGAAAAAATTCACTCGAGCAATAAAACTCACACAAAAGATACAGCGAATTTTCGTTTACCTCGCCTCGCGACTCTCATAGTGAAAATGTACCACACCGTCAAGTTTAAAAAGCTCCGCTTTGCAATTTTTTTCTTACTTTTCCTTCATCTCGAAAAGAATGGCAAGGAAAAATCAAGCTACATTTGCGGGATGAAAGCGAGAAGGTGAGCTAGCTCGCGCGCGCCTACGGTGTTACATTATGTGTGTATGAATCTCTTGACCTTTTCATAAGTATATTCGTAAAGTCTGTGTATAGAGCGGCTTGTGTAGGTGTAAAAAAAGAAGTGAGCGCTGGAAGCAAAATAATGATAACGAAAAAAAAACACACATCAAAAGCTAGCAAGAAAGTTTTTTTCAACCGTAAGGCTTTTGTGTTGAACTTTCTGCTTTATCACTTATTGTTGTGCATTTTACATTCATATATTTCAATTATGGTTTTAAAAATTGAGTGTTACTAAATATTAATGCTTTTTCTCAATTCAACTCATTAAAGCTCAGAAAGAAGAAGTTACGCCACGCTTTTTAACGGAATTTTGTTCATGTTTTGGGCCTTGGAAAAATACTACACCGCTAGATGGCGGGTACTTTCGTCGGCAAATCTGCAAGTGGTAAAGTAAGAACAATTCTATAGGTCGAAGCACGATTTCAAAACAACTAAGCAGTTCTCTGCAGTTAAATTTTCGAATAATATTTACCATAAGATTTCTCATTTTCTTAAAAAATAAGCTGTTTCGTCATCGAGTTACAGTAGGGTGTTTTTTGAGTGTCGAATGTGATAGCGAAAAAAAATTGCAAGTCGAAGTCGTAGGAATGAATATATAAAAAGCCGTAAAAATCCTCAACATACGGCTGCGTAAATTTTCATTCATCTCAAGAGTTCGAGCAAGACAATAAAAGTTTGCCAAAGTATCCCGTTATATACGTGGGGAAAAGTTTCTGACGTGAAACATATACTTGTACGTATATACATACATGGAGCGACAATCGCGTATATATATGAACGGTGAAAACCAAAAAAAATAACAGCTGGAGCGCGTCGAGAGGGAGAGAATCTAGGGCAGTCGAGTATTTTCACGTGTGAATGAATTTTCAGTTTTCTCAGAATTCAGAAAACATTGGAAAGTCTTCTTTTTTCCATCTGCAGGTCAATGATGGCAGTGGCGTAATTGCGTATTAAAATCACTTTTTTCGAATTTAGATTGTCACATCGAGGAAAATACGTGCAAAAGGCTCAGCCGGTATCGAACGAATTACCCCCGGAGGCGATTCGAAATGACTAGTACGACGTACGCAGTATGTATCAATCCTTGGAGATTTTATCCTACTACGATTGCCTTAAATTCAAACTCAATTGAAAAAGTTACTCTGCTTGCGAGGGAATTTCCTTCTGTTTCAATAATAATTAAAAGATACACATATATTCATCCGTCCGTCCCTCACAATATACGTGGCATACATCAAAATACATTTCGCATACGTCACTTTTAGCAAGTCGACGTATATGAGTACTATATCACTCAAATATGCGACATGATACGAAATTCTTTTCCTTCTCGCTATATATGTACGGCATTAAAACCACAAGACCCGCATTCGGAGAGTTACGCTTTATAATATATATCTATATACGTAGGCACTCTCATACACACAGACACGCATATTTCTTTCTAGTTCACGTACAGCAGCTGTGCGTGCATTATGGATCATAATTCCGAAAGTGTCTCTAAGACCCGGGGAGAAAAAAAAATGAATGTTAAGAGACGTCGCGTAGAGATCTTCCGTACGGCGTTTTACATTAACGAAACGTCGCTACTACGTACTGCTGCTTCTACTACCCAAAACTTGAAAAATTCACAAGAGACTGAGCAAACAAAGTATATGACTAGCAGCTCCCGCGCTTCATTCAATTATCATGCAGTTCCTTTTGTTTTATGACGGATACATATATGCGGTGCGAGGGAGTGAGACAGAGGGATAGAGAGTGAGAGAGGGAGAAGCCGCCGTATAGTTTCCGAGTCAATATTTTATTGCCAGCGTATAATCTTTTAACATAATCCAGCCGCTGAGCTTGGCGATGATTTACGTGGCAAATTTTCATCCCATCGAATCGAATAATAAAGTAATCGCGTATAAAAATATAGGCGAAAAAAATCCTATTACGAAAAACTGTATAAATTGACTGTTCTCGATAAGAGCCTTCTCCCCCGTTCGCGAGCGACGTTAAAATATTGGCTATAAGTGAGTGCAAAGAGTTTGCAGTACAAAGAACGACGCGCTCGCTTGACTCCAATTTTCTTTTCTCCCTCTGTTCTCGTCCGATATGTATAGGCAGGCTGGCTGGCTGCACATAGCGTTGCGCAGTTTCGATTCAGGGGTTCTTGAATTCGAATTGGTCGGCGCGCTCAAAAGGCCGGAATCGAAGGTGCGTATACACCAGCAGCAGCTAGACCTTCATACATATGTATCGAATATCGGTAACGAGCATCGCATGCATATGTAGCTACTTAATAATATGCGTACATCTGAAGGCACGTATTTGCCTTTTATCGAGCTTTCAGCGGCACGGCGGCGTATATAGGCTCGATTGTATTCGTGCGGCGCACTCGCGAACGTATGCTGTGTATGAGTGCGTGTGTGTGTATAAGCGCAGCAGACTACGACACATAAAACCGTTCATTTCTCGCTCGGTGCGCGAAAATTGATGTATTTTTAAATACAGATCCGCTCAATGACTTTGTTCGGGTGGTGGCGGCGCTGCTGCTGCTGCTCGAGCATAAAACCGCAAGAGAATGAATAATGTATCCACTGTCTGCTTGATGGTCTTTGTGAAACAGTCACCGGCGACGCCGGGGCTTGTGTTGTAAAAAGCTCCGCCCCAAAGACCGGGTCGCGAATTTCCATTTCGAGGACTTGGACTATATATACATAAGACCCCGCTGCTTGCCTTCGCCTCGTCGGCGGCTCGGGCGAAATAAAGTTTTTCACGCGGGCGAATGGGTAAAGCCGCTTAGAGGATGGAAAACTTAATTGTAGCTGTACGTTGTGTGAAGCTTGCACGCTGGCGCGCGCGCGCGCGCGTGCCTGGCCAAACTTTTCTTCTTCTCTGCTCTGCCTGCATTTCTCTTACGCGCGTTACAAGACTAGCGTGTAGTATAGTGTATGCGTTCGCGCGCGCAAGGAAGCTACATTAGCATATTCAAGTGCTGATTAATTTCCAAACTTAATATAAGGAAGAATTTATTTAATGAGTTCAAAGTCTCAGGCGTGCGCGCGCTCGGATAGTATCTACTTTGGTCGATCCATGAGGCGGACGGCGAAGAAAAAAATTGTCGGAAAAATGGCCAAGCCAGGGTAAACCAGTAGCTTAGAGGTAGAAGCAGTACACACAAAAGAGCTGTCCAAACAGGAAAATTTTCAAAGCAAAGAGGTTGGTGGTACAGGGGGGAGAGACTATATGCACTCAATCGACTACTAATACCACGTCCGCTTTCCGCGGCCAATGGTAAATTCCCTCGTAAAAAGGGTTTCCAGGTCGAGGTAAGAGAAAGAGCGAGAGAGAGAATGGAAGAAAAAATATCGAATGGAGAGAGAGCGCGAGCGCTTGCACAGGAGTAGTGCAACTTAATCGTTGGGTCAACAGAAGCTCGGAAGCGTAGCTCTCTCTCCTTCTCTCTTTTCTACTTCGAGACTATATTATATTTTACACAGTCTGATAAGCAACACGTACCTACAGCAAAGTATAAGGAAGAGCGGCCAGATTTTGTGAATATAAGTATGTATAGCGGCTTCGGCAAGATATTATTCGTAAATAGCTCTACGCGAAAGAATCGAGTAGAAAAAGTCAACGAACAGCCAGGCGGCAGCTTTAGGCGTTCAAAATATATTATATGCATAATATCGTGAATCGCAGAGAACTTACCAGTCGACGGTGATATATTTAAGGAAGGCGAATGTATAAAACAAATTTTCTTGTCATTGGTACTTACCTAAAACCGAAAGAAAACATTTTATTAGGTTTATTAAAATTATTACATTTTTTTGTAGCAAGAAAATATATTGAAAATTTTCATTAAAAATAACCCTTCGCGACAAAATTTTCTCCATCTTAATAACGTATCTACCCCATTAAGTCACTCTGGGATCTCTCCATCTGAGCGCGGAGCAGACATTCGGTTCCCTTATTCGTCCTCGCGTTCAACAAAAGCGAGAAAATTCAACAAAAGAACAAAATTCGATACGCATCGGACATTCCCTTCGAAATATCATCCCGACACTTTTTCCCCAGTTGAAGCCTTTGTGTACACATCGCGTTCGCGCGCGCCCGTGGTCTGCTCTGGAGAAAACCATTGTTTACACGTCGAGCAACGCGCAAAAGGCAACGACCTCTTCGTTCATTCGTTCGTCCCATCCGGCTGCGTATTCACACTCACACACATACACGTACGAACACTCACAATCGCACGTATACACCTTTTACTTTTGTCACAGTGATATTATGCGCCGGTGTATGTGGTCAGTTCGTAATTGACGTCACCAAACGCATTTTGTTATTTTTTTCATTATTTTTACGATCGTTTGTTTGTTTGCCCTACTAGCAAGTACGATGTTTACTTACATCGTATTATTTTATGCTAAAAATGAGAAGCAAGAGACAATCGAAAATTGAGCGAACTCGAAGAGATATTAAGCTAAAGTCGAATGTGATTTATATTTAATCCGTTGGTGTAAGGGTTTCAAACCCTTTTTCAAGCTGTATGATATATCTTCCCAGTCAGAGTTGATAGGTCGTTAAAATAAAGCGACTCTGTCAAATACGAACAGGGATATCAAAGAACGTGCGGATTTTTCCTCTGATACGACGCACACAATACATGCGAATCTTTGCGTTGTCGCTTCAATTACATTAAGTACATTTACAATAGGTTTAGTATGACTCTTTTGATGTACAAAAGGGTATTTTATCCTATATGTTACGAACAATCTCTAATTTGAGCGAGTTACGATATTATTCTTACGCATTATCGAAGTAATTCGAGCCAAAAAAAACTCCCAAAGCCAAGATAAAATGAAATGCGAGCTCGGACCGTGGGCAAACGTTTGCTTACCTCGTCTCTTTCTGTCTCTGGGGGGCCGACTCTTGACAAATAGTCGACTGCGGTAGCCTGCGGCCAAAATTTCAAAGCTAAGTTGACATTTACGCGTGTTGTACTTGCGTCAACTCGAGCCGAGAGAAGAAAATTTGAGGGACGCGCAGCCGCACAGCAATATCGTATCGTCGAGCAAAGCTTTCTTTTTTCGGTATATGTACTTTTTAATATAATATACATTGACAGATCATAGATTTCATGCCTCATTAATGACAAATTGTTTCGCACGAACGCAAGCGTGCGCATATAGAGAAATCAGCCACGCGGAGTAAAATTTAATTAAAAGCTCATCTATATATCGAACGAGCACCTCGCGCTATAATATATTCGCGCGCTTGCCTGAAAGCAGCACAACGCGTCATTTTGGAAAATTTTAAATAATGCCCTGCGAAATAGCTCAAACCCACACATAGTACCGTATATTATAATGCGTCGTTTGATTATCTACGGAGCCTCTCGCATCTCTGGTCATGCAATCGAGTATGCGGCAAGTTATTTAAATTAATATTTCTTACGCTTGAGTTAACTCAATTTTCAGTCTTATAGTAATAATAATAGACGAGCGTGAGCTCGCGCGCGAAAATATATTCGAGAGAGAGCTCAAACACGCGCGCGTGAGCAGAAAATAATAATTCCCAGCGTACAATTACAGGGGTTCGCAAGATTTCTTTGAAGCGAGACTTTATCAGCATCGTTTAATTGAATTTCAACCGCATTTTTATCGTTACGTGCGGACGTTCGTGCGTACTCCTTTTTTTTAGGAAAAAATCAAGTCACGGGTTGGTCGATTTTAAGGTCGAGGGAAAAAAGTGCGCACTGAAAGCTTCGAGTGAGGCTCGATTGAGAATAGACGAACGTATACGTATATGCCCAATAGCTCAACTCGATTTAACTGCTCTATTTGCTCGTCTTTCGTTCGAGCATCAGTGGTTGCAACTAGACTCTCAAGCTCGTCCGTGCTTCACTGCGGTATATACACACAAGCTCGATGCATCTACTTACACGTACATGGGCTAAAAGGACTCGAACTGCGTTGCTTTTTTTAGGGCGATGAGTGAAATCTTCGTATTTTTTTCTGCTGCGTCGTTTCGCGAGTGTTATTTGAAAGTTTCGAAAAATTATTAGAAAGCCATTGAAAAGACCTAATGAAAAAAATATTTTGCAGAGTTTACAGAAAAATCGCTCAATATACTTCCGACCAGTTTCGATCCCCCGTCGTAAAACTAGCTCGAGGTCCGAGCGCAAGAGAGGGTTTACAAGCTGGCCTGCTGTATACGCGTATGTGTATAGCCTTTTCAGAGTTTACGATCATTTTCGAATGCGCGGTGTATTTACTGCCAGCGATTGCACACTTTTCTGTCTTGAAAGCTCCGAATGAGTAATCGTAACGCATTTCGCGTCAACACCTCTCGGCCCTTCTATGGGTACTTGGGATCCATACACGTGTGAGAAATAAAATTTTCAAAAATATGTATTTATATTTATGTTTTATACGTGTATACGTATCTGCGTGCTTGTTTTCCGACCGTACGATGATGAAAAAAATTTTAATTTTTTAAATGGAACGAACGCCTGACAACAAAAGGGGATAAATATTTCGTTGGGGCGCGCACGGCCTTTTTGGTTCGCAATTTCCACGATATAAAGCTACGTGCAGGTGCGAAAACAAAATTTACAAATGTATATATAGTGTAACGCCTGAGGCAAATTAATTACTCTATGGCAAAATTAATTACTTTACAATTTAAAATTTCTGCTTATAAACACGTATATATATGCGCGTGCACTTGAATGAGGCTAACATTATGAATGCAAGCGAACACAATTTTTTATTAAAATGATGAAAAAAAATGGATATTTACAGGAGATCGAGTTACTTTGACTTTGTCAAGGCAAAGAATGGTCACGAATATAGCTATACGACATAGAAATAAATTATCTTGGTAATTGTATGAAAAAAAAATTCTTGTTTCATTTAATACAACTACCGCAATTTTTTCAAAAACTTTTACTTTGATAATCCAAAGATTTACGAGACAATTAAGTAAAAAAGTAATTGTTCACTTTGAATGCAAGGCCGTAACAAAAATGATTCAAACTGATGTAATACAAATTTGTGCCACGCGCGGACACAACGAGGCACTACCGTGTGTATACGCGTGGGCGTATATACTTATACGCGTGTAAGTAATGAGAAAAGTTATATAGAAAGGCCATGTTAGGCAAGTATAACAACACGATGATGGCGACACAAGATGCAAGTCTAGTTACACTGCAAACGAGATGATCTCGTACTGCTATACTCGTGAATTCAGAGCACGCCTGACATTTTCGAGTTTACGACTCTGAGAGATACACTATGTATACATACACATGTATAGCGCCAGTTTGAATTGTCATTTGCGAGTGCATATACACATTGGGCTATATGTGTGTGAGTGTGTATATATTGCATCCTACGCCTAACGCTCTGTACACGCGACGCGACAGCAAAAGAAGAGAGAGAGAACGAAAATAAATGAAATTTTCACTTTACGTCCCCTGAGAAATGAATACGAACGAACGGGGATGTATAAAGAAGCGATCTCTTCGCGCGCCTTCGTTATTGGGAGAATTCGTGGCTATAAATAGATGAAGCGATCTTATTATTAGAAGGATCAAATTTTTCATCAAGTTAGAGAGATGACGATATTTTTTTATGCAAAAAATTGAAAAAAAGGACAATAAAACAAAGTTGTCTTGGCGCAGGAATGACATGTTCGTATAGATACGGCGCGCGCGCACAGCCAATATCGAAAACTGATCACGTCGATAGGGGGTGGCGGTGAAACTTCAACTTCGAGATGACCCCAAGCATAGCTTTTCCAACGTTCGAACACGTATTACTCGACTCTACTTTTCTGAGACTTTGACTTGTCCACGTTGAATGCCCAACACAGTCTCTAAGCATGTACATGACGCAGGAAAATCCAAAAGAGTGACACTATTTCGAGCTCTTGCACATCATCCAAAAGTGGGATATATTTTAGAGAAGATATAGTGAGGAAAACTTATTAAACTAATTAAGGTGCGTACACGTAGAGTACAAATATGCTGATTAAAGTGCCCAAACGCGCGCGCAGGAAGATGCGGGCGTACATAGCGTTTGCACTTGTTTGCCGTGCAGTTGCATAGGTACACAAAGTTTGCAACTGATGAGGATAAACGTAAGACTGAATAATAGGGCTAATCTAGGGAAAGGTGCCGGCAGCTGCAGGGCGCTTATTTTAAAGATAGAATAATCAATGGAACTTAAATGGCTCACTTCGATTGATGAGAAATCGCGCGTCGGGGAGAAAACTCGAGAATTCAATTTACGAATTCACATGATACTCGAGTAGATCAGACGCACGCGCATACTTCTAAGTCCATAAAAATGAAAGAAAGAAAGAAAAAAAAGGAAGATGTGGAAGCATCGAAATTATAGGTACTATAATAATTTGAAGCAAATAGCGTATATATAGGTATTACGTATAGCAGCAGCAGTGGCAGCAGTTGCATTTATAACCAATCGCTGAAAATATTTGCTCTGCGTACGTGCGCGCGCGCGTTTTTTCTTTCCCTTTCTCCTCTTTATTCTCCGGGCGCATCTGCATATATACACATTTAGTTTTCCAATTTCTTGGCTCCCATATTCTTGCTTTTATGTATCCTGCTTGGATGCCTGCCGCGGTTTTATATCGCAAGGCCAATAGCAAGAAAAACAGCACCAACGGCGTGTTTTGCTCTAA
The DNA here is from genome assembly GCA_034770305.1 of Trichogramma dendrolimi. NCBI lineage: Eukaryota > Metazoa > Arthropoda > Insecta > Hymenoptera > Trichogrammatidae > Trichogramma > Trichogramma dendrolimi. The sequence continues at coordinate 565,726 of JAPMIB010000007.1, read as the reverse complement.
GCGCGCGTGTATGTGCACGCTCGGCGGCGGCGGCAGCGGCTTACATGTGCAGGAAGGGCAAAATACAGACTAGAAATAAAGAGAGAAATACACGCGCGAGAGAAGTGGGACGCTTGGGCATGAGTAACAACAAAACGGTGTACAGCAAGACAAATGTTATATTTATTTTTAGTACTGAATTTTTTTTATCTATTCAAAACTCTAAAAATGTGTATCGGCATTGTAAATTATTTACACGCTTGCATAATATGATTCTCGCGTGATAGTTACATTTTTTGGAAAGCATATACACGGAATTTTCAAACGTCGAAATAAAAAAAAAGAAAAAGAAAGTAGAAGAAGGAACGGAGAAATGCTTTGCAATTTTTTCGGCCGTAAAAAAAGCTCGAGATGCAGCGAGCAATGTAGCGTGCGTATACATGTACACATGCAAGCGTACAGTATAAGAAAAAGTCAAGTTCAGAAACGTGCTAGACAGCTGCAGCAGTAGCAGCAGCACAGTAGCAACGGGGAGCGAAAAGAGAGGGAGGAAAAGCGAAAATTACCCCCGCGGCTCGTGTCGCCACTGCTACACACGGATGCGAGATTTATCGCGCGCGACTCGCTTTACATCCGCTTTTATTTCTACCACGGGAGAGGGAGTAAATCTTGGCGTTTTTTCCCTACCCCAGTGCACTATACACAGCTCCATGCAGCGAAATCGTCAAGGCCGCGAGACTTTCATTTCGCTACTGCCGCTGTTGGTGGTGCTGATGCTGCTTACGAAAGCCTACTGAGCTGCTGCTGCCGCTGCCACTGCAAGTACCTCTTGAGGACCTAACCCTCCCCTGCAGTTTCTTTTTCTTTTCACGTTTCACATTTTTTCTCCTTCTTCGTCGCCTTTTTCTGTTTTTATCTTGAAAATTATGTGCTTTGCGAGCCCCCAAACAACCAGTCCCCAACGACGAAACGAGATTTCGAGTCTTGTAATGCTCGCTCCTAAGGTTAAGATGTTCACGATGTACATAAACAGGATGACTATATTGCACGCTTCGAATGTGATGTAGATTTTATTTAAATTCAATACCCAGTATATCTCGATATTTAATCTGTTCCAGAAAACAGCCGATGCGTGTAAGCTCGCTCGCTCCCATGTGATCAAAGGACATTGTCATTTGGCCAACGAAAATATCACTTTGAAAAAGTATACGGAGCGAAAATCCATTAATGCATTGCCCCGTAAGTGCCAAAAAGTTTTAAACTGTAGCGATGCTGCTTTCTCGTAAGTTCAAAGAGAGAGAGAGAGAGAGAGAGAGAGAGAGGAAAATCTATGCGTACATGAAATTCGAGATTTCTGCATCAGTTTGATGGCTCGGGAGATAGAGAAAAAAAAGAAAATAACAATCGATACTGTAATGAATTTTTTTTCGGTGCCTCTGGCTTTTTTTCTACCCCTAGTGGTATACGGTGACAGAGCAGTATATAGTCTGCGCGCATCGTGCACTATACCCATACACATATATACGTATCACACTGCGAGAAATTTTTTGAGCGAGGAGAGAGATTAAACGCGAGCGGGAGTCGAGTCGAAAAAAAGTTTTCTGAAATTCGTTTGTGAAACGCGCTCGCGAGCGCATACAGCGAATATATATTCAGCCAAGAGCGCAAATATGAATGCATGATCAAAAGAGAACCGTGCGACGAAATTGACGATAGATCAAAAATTTCATTCGGCGCCTCGAATGAATGTGTACTGTGATTGCGAATACTAATTTTTACAATGGTTCTTAACGCAGTGTGGGCACTGATCCATACAGCGGGTTACATTTTTCCTGCACCTACATCGGGAATATTCTCTAAATGCAAAAATGTATCGTATTAATAAATGATGTATTGCACCGGGAACGATTATTTTTCGATGTACACAAAAAAACGAGAAAAGGAAGACACATGCGTCCCCATGAACCCTAGGGTACGCGCACAAAAAAACGCATCTCTCTCTCTCTCTCTCTCTCTCTCTCTCTCTCTCTCTCTGCAATGCTGTTGCTGCTGCAACGCAAGAGTTTTCTTACCCACACGCCAAAGCGCACATGCACACACGAGCAAGCGTATATAAATGGAATATATCCTCGAAGCTGGAAGTTGCTGAGTACGGCGCGGCGCCAAAGTCGAATCGATTTTCAGGGCGTTGCATCGAGCGCGCAACGTTGGCCGCGCAGCATCCAGAGCGCACTCACTTACACACACGCGCCGGCACACACTCACTCGCATACACGTACATTCACACACATACACATGCGAGTTCGAGCGCGTAGCGTAGGTATGTATCAGTAATGCTTGGTGCAGTGTATATACTTCGAGTACGCGACGAAACTGAGGGGCTTGAAGAGTACATTACACCAAGGGGAGAGAGAGAGAGAGAGAGTGAGATGCGGCTCATATACACGGCGCTGCCTCGACGTGCACGATTAATGTTCGCATCTACACTAGCTTGAATGATTATTTACCCTCATCCAGGTGATCGTTTCAACGCGTCAATCGCGAGAGAAGGCGAATAATTGCTTCAATATCGCGCCAGGGCACACTGTAACCCTCCGGATGCGCCGCGGCAAGACTTGTTTCGTGCTCGATTATTCGTAATGCTGTTGCTGGATATATATACGCGCAATACGGGTCGGAGCTTTTCTAGCCGAGACGCTACAGGTATGCCAATATGTATTATATATAGGCGGGATTAAGCGATTTACAATGGTTACAAGGGTTAATTCGATGTGCTCGGCATATACAGCACCGGCAGCAGGGGCCAACGAGAGAGTCGAAGGAGCAACGGCAGTAGCAGCAGAGGGGACGTTATACGTAACACGTGATCGCAACGCATCGCACGCGCTCGCGCATGATCGTCATGAATACATTACTTAATGATTGTGCGCATTACGTATGTTGCATTGCCCATTGCTTTGACGTCGGATGCGGTATAACAATTTGCTACAACAATTTATGAGCTTTGCCCTCCTTCACAACTACATATATATGCGTACATTACGTTTCGTATTATAATTTATTAGATTATAACCACGCAATAGCTGATATTGGGTGATGGGAGCTCATAATAGTAATGTGAGGTGAGCGCGCGCGGTAAGTTGATTTGTCACAGATGCGAAGAGAGCTACTACTACGACTCATGCAAACTGCGCGATACACAATTGAAAATCGAGTAATTACGTATAGTACTATGGCATATATACGAGAGCAGCAGCGATTGCAAGTACTCGAAAAGTTAACGCTGCAGCTCTACTTAATGTACAGGTATGTCTCTCTGTGTAGTGTGTGTGTGTGTGTGTGTGTGTGTGTGTGTGTGTGTGTGTGTGTGTGTGTGTGTGTGTGTTTGTGTGTCTGCGAGTACTGCGCGAGTTCTGTGGCAGTACTGCATGTTTGTTCTCTCTTTCGTGAAACTTTGAGCTATTCAAGCAGAGGCAGTGCGCCAGTGCCAGTATTATAGCAATGTGAGCTTACGTGCACGGCATTGTCTTTCATCCTCTGGCATACACGTACACACACGCGCACACACACGTACATGCGCGCGTATATACCAGAGAGCACCATTTCAAATTTGGACTTTGCACTTTGAACTACCTCTCATGTCGGTGTTTGCGCCTTTTTGTTCGTCACTGCGAGGCAAGTGTATTTATTTATGCCTTTGCACGCCTCGTCAAACGGTTTTGCGCAATATACTCGCGCGCTTTGGTATGGCGAAAAAATCAACTCTGACGAGAAATTAACTCTTTCACGATTACGCGTAGCTGCCAATACATCTGAAGCCGTGTATGATCAATCGTTTCCCGAAAATCGAACGTTAGTGTTTCTATTTTCCTTCTACGTATAGGCGCGTGTGCAGTACTTACATATTTCAAAATGAAGAAAGCATAACAATGCTGCGCTGCGTCGTACCGGTCCAGATTTATACATACACACATAAATACGCATGCACACACACGAGCTATATAGCCATTATTTGGCTTCGATACTACCTTGGCCGCAAAGTTAGAAAGTTCTCCCGAGGCTGTGTGTATGATCGCGCGCTGCGCACCATAGCGACAGAGGCCAATATAATATCGCGCGAGCGAGCGCGCAACCTGGGTATAGCATATACCTCGTGGGAAATTGATAGATTTTCATTATATTTTGTTGATCTTTTTTTTTCAAAGAAAATCGCGTGGCCTCGTGGCTTTTCTGAATATTTCACGAATCAAAATACAAAAGCCGGAGAAGCTCTTGTAAGCTCTCGACTCTAGTTTGCTGAGAAAGCAAGGGGAGCGTATACATTTTCTTTGCAGAACCCATAGGATAAAAAAGAAGTTGTTACAATAAACACGGGGTGAGAGTGGGAGAGATTGACTTATTGAAAAGAGTTTGGAATAACTAAAGACGAGAACACAATGTTTCATTTTAAAAATTGAACGTAGAGATATCGGTGGCAGGGAGTATAAAAAAAAATTAACAAACTTAATTAATAGATGGACTATAAAAGAAACGGAACTAACATATTAATGACAGTTATCGTGAAACACGACAATTTTCATGTTTTCATATAATTTTTATTTCCATCTTGCTCTGTTGATAATTAAATTACCTTTCAGTTCCTCGAGCTTTAGATTCGATGTGATCGTATTGCGTAACTCTCTCTCGCCGCTCGGTAAATATGACGAGCTTGTTATATGCTCCCGTGTACGATATTTGTGCGAAGAAATAAAAGAAAAAACGAGTACGTTCCATTAAAAATATTTTCAATTAATTTTCGTGCCGATTTGTAACTGTGTTGATCGATAACGCGTAATTTATGCACAAGGTAGCGGTAATCTGGTGCAATTTGAACGTGCTTCGCATTTTCGAACAACATTAATTTTTTTTTAACTTTCGCGTAGAAAAACGCGTCTCTGCATTAATGAGTACACTGGAATATTGGTATAAATAGAGTGAACTTCACTCAAGTCGTCACATTCGTTAAACAGTCTCAAAGTTAGCGACTAATCCTAAACAAAGTAAGTGGTGGTGCTAGTTTCTGTAGTTTTTTTGTCAAACACCTTAAATAAATAATTGTTCACTTATTTCTTCAGATGCAACTCGCAACTTCTTTTATCATCCTTTCAATGGGACTTATTGCCGTCATCTCCTCCGCTGTAAGATCTTTAATCTGTATTAGCACAATCTATCATACTTTATATATAGAATCTTTCCATAGAATATGACTTTTGAACTTTTTTTCTACTTCATTGAAAGATTTTTCAACGTTAATATTATCGACCAAAGCATTCACCACGTTTGAACAATAATTTAAATTTTTGAAAAAATCAACATTTCGTTGAAATTGTCATCAAAACCCAATTAAGATTAATTTCAGTGCTATCAACATGAAGTATAATCAAAATCAATATATGGAGCATAGTCTACGTTTATATTGTTGTTTAGAAGTGTTGGCTTTGTACTATAAATTCTTCAGCGTACATTCATTTTTATAATTGTCCCGAAAAATAAAAATATTTATTCAATTCATTGTTTGATAGGCTGGTCAACTAGTTTACGGAGGTGCAGGAAGTGGTAGCAGCAGCTCGAGCCAATCTTCTTCGGGATCGCGTTCCATTGGTCATGGCCATGGATTGTATTAATTTAATATAAAAAAATATTTAAAAAATGTGTCATCTTCGATCGAAATAATTGAAAAAATTCAAATCAAAATGTAGCATTCTTAAATCGAACTCACTTTTCTCATTCTAAACTAATTCTTTCACCCACTTTTTCCCTATTTTAATCGAGTTTTTTTCAGAAACACTTTTGTAAAATAATAAAACGTAGATGCGAGAGAGAGATTCTAGCACACATGCTCTGGAGTGACGTGTTGGCATTGCAAAAACGAGAAAAAGAAGAATATTGTTTTGTCCTGTGCACGCCGGGAATAATTTTGAAAGTATAAAAATTGAACGGGGAAAAAGACAGAAAATGGCAAATAAAGAATACGAAACAGTCTTGAATACGTGCTTTGTGCGTATATACTGCTGCTGCTGTGCAAGATAAAACTAGTGTGTCTCGGCTCGTTGCGCTGCACATGCCACACAGTCTATGTGGTAAAATTTTATTAAAATTTTTTTCTTTCCCACTCTTAGCCCGAGTCGCGCATGAACGATAAAACACGCATAACTTGAATAAACTTCTATTTAAAATATGTGTATTTATCGTTATAAAGAAATAAACATCCTTCGATTGCTTTCGTTTGCCCAGCTGTGCGTAATGATTATTGTTTTCTTTTAATAATACATAAAAACAACAAATAATAGTTCGAACGGCAATGGGGGGATTTTTATATGTTATTAAGCAAAATCGCGTATAAAGCAAGCCCGGACAAGTTTACCTTGAAGAAAAATCAGAAACAGAGCAACAACAACACGAACAAGAACAAGAGAGAGAGAGAGAGAGAGAGAGAGAGCAACGCCAGAGAGAAACCCCTTGGTTCAGCATCTCTCGAATTTGCAATACACGCGAGCAGCATTTCGTGCTTACTTCGGTTGCTACTGTAAACACAAAAGCTCGAGCAGGTTGCGTTGCAGGCTCTATACGTAGAGGTATATAGAGATATCTGCGGAAGAAAGTTGCTATTGTTTTCGCAGCATCCACGCTACTATTTACGATATATATACAACACGTATCGGAGAGGAGAAAAGAAACGATGAAAGAGCAAAGTTTTTGCACAACGTGTATCAAACTTTTCTTATATAACGATGGCCCGTTAATTAATAGAGATGGATCGACTGCTATGGATCGGAGAACTGCATGGATATTCGAACAATATTGGGTTATCCATGGAGTTGTATTCAATCAAAAATTAAAACATTGTTGCGTACGCTTCGCGGATCTATCTACTTATACAAAAGCGTTTTCAGCTTCTCTTCTTGAGTGACGCAGCAGCATGGGGTGTAAGTGGGTGTGTACAAAGTGGCCGCGTATAAATTCACGTTTAGATTCGTTAAACTATGCGATAACTTGGCTCACTCACCCTCATTAACTATAACTTACCATTGGGAATGCGAATAAGTTATACAGTATGTTTGTTCCTGTACGAAGGTATGCACGGAGTGGGAGAGAGAACCGAGAGAAAGATAGAGAAGAGAGAGAGAGAGAGAGAAAGCTCGGCTGATAAAATTCGCTTTGGATTTCAGTCATTGTCTTTGTTCGTGTGTTTGCAAATGCCATTGAATAATGGCCCCGGCGATATTACGACCAGTTATATACGACTTTGGGGTTAGAATGATGGCTCTCGAGAGCTATGAGAGACTTTTTCTAACCTTTTTTTAAACCTTTCCTCCGCAAGAGTCATATTTTGAGCTTAACGTATGGAGGACAAACACACACACCCACACACAAGCTCGTACATGCACGTATTATGTGACGCGAAGAAAACGCTACACACATATACACGCATTCAAGCTGCTGCTATCTAGTCGAGTGGACTGCAGGGTATAATATCCTCTAGGTTGCGCGCGACATGTGCATTAGTGCGGCAAGTGCTTAAGGGACCGGATTAGGCAACACGCAAACTCGTGCACATAATATTGCATTTATACGTGATCATCGAAACGCCCCGAGAATTAACCATCTCTGCAGCAAAAAAAACCGTAATTACCCTCCCATCCCATCGACTTTTTTTGCGCCGCACGCCTAATCAATTCAAGAGACAGAGAGAAAGGACAGAGAGAGAGAGAGAGAGAGAGAGAGAGAGAGAGCGAGAGAGAGAAAGCAACTGAAACATACGAGCGCAAAGTGCACAATGTCAATGCTTGCACACTAAGGAGCTTCTACCTACATTTGCTCTCGCAATCTCACGGTGTGTACCTTATGCTTTATTCTCTTTCAGCCTTAATTAAATAAATCAAGCTTTTGCAAGCAGCAGCAGGCAGCACCAAAGCTCGACTCCGCAGAGTTTTCGTGATGTTTCTTCGCCAATCTCGCTTTCCAAATCTCTCTCTCTCTCTCTCGCTACGCACATCTGCTTTCGTGTATGCGTGTTTGACCTTATGAGTGAAATATTTCAGCAAAGACGGAGGAGCGCGCAGCAGGCTGCAGAGCGAATTTTGCCTAACGCGCGCCGAGAAACGAAGTATGAAAATTAATGCGCACAAAAGTCCCGGCATTGCACTGTGTGTCTGTGTATATGTGTGGGTAAGTGTGCATACATACTTATACAAACTAGACGAATGTTAATGTAAATATCTACTCGCAGCGAGGATGTTTGAGCAAGCTGAATATTTGTAAAATTCACCTGAAGCAACGTTTAATTTATGAGCTGAATAACCTCTCTCCCTCTCCCCTAAATGGATTTCAATAGTTTTAAAAACATGTAAATCTGAGAAAGTAAGATCATGATATATATTTCGTAAATCCTGCATTCATACAATTCAAAATATAAATGATCGAAAGTCGCGCTAAGGAGGAAGAGCCAACGTATCCAAAACTGCGGCATTCGCAGATATGTACGAAAGAAAATGCCAGGATTATTCGACTCTAAGCTATGTACGAACAACTCAACTCAAAGCTGGCTTCATTCAATTTACATTAGAAATTGCAATGAGATGTGCTTTCTTATAGACGAACGAACATGCGCTTATGCGCGCACGCATTGTGTGCAAAAGTTACCCTCTTAAGGCCGTATCCGAGCCTCTGTCTCTTGATATTCTAAAACTTGGGTTACGCTAGTTGACTTTAAGCTACATATTCCAGACACTACTTAATTGTTTGGAATAAGAAAAAACCAAATGATACGTAGAGTAAGGAAAAAAATTAGAATAGGCAGCCTCGGAAGAAAATCCTTCAATTACGCAATCGCAATAATGAGAAATTCTTGCGCGTACTGCGCGCTAGCTTTTAAGCTCGCGTAAGTCGCAAGCATTCAAGATTTTCAAGCCAGTTACATGCATTATGCGGGTAGCTGCAGCAGCGACGGCAGCGTGGCTCAGCGATGTATATTTAATAGCATCGGACAAGTTTAAAATCCGCGCGCGAAAGCAACACGATGGCGGCAAATCCGTACTAACAGTATTTTCCAAACTCTCTCCCCATTCCCTCTCCGCCCCCACAAATGCCTCATGAAAGTATACACGAGTATTATATGTTAACGCACTCGTTCTTTCTCATCCGAAAAGGAGAACAATCGCTTTATACAGAACACTGGTGGCTCAGTGAGAAAGAGAGAGAGAGAGAGAGAGAAAATTTTGCCAGTTGTACGCTACTATTACCTGGGTACGCGTTAGAATTCAATTAGGCGTTTCGTCTTTTGTTTCCGTGGACTACTAGCAGTTGGAAAAGCTACTTTGACTCACGAACAATGCTATATATATACGCGCGCAAGAGCTTGCTATTTTTGTAGCTTTGCTGGAGCAAAGAATTTCATTTGATTTTGATGGAATTTTGTGAAATGTATAAATTTAATTTGCGAGTAGTTCGCTTCCCAAGTATACGTGCTTATTACTTGATTATACGAATTTTTTTGACGGAGAAAAATCGTTTGACGGATTAGTACTTTGAGAATTCATTAGGGAAATCTTTTTAGCCAATTTTCATCGCAAATTCACTTACAAACTTCGTCGCACAAATACATATCATTAAATGCTGTATCACTGACAATTATAACGGTGAGTTCTCTAAAAAGTCAACTAAAACTTTTTTAATCGTCTATTTATACCATTCAAAATGTGCACATACAATAACACGGATATAATAATCACCGACACTTTTCCTTTCTTTCTCTCTTTCATTAGGTAAGAGCGCTCCCCTTTTCTCAACTGGTTAAAGAAATCGGGTTGTATACCCTCACATTGCTCGAGTTTCATGCAGGTATGATATTAAATTTCTTACGGCGCAACGAAAAAAAATCTATCGTCATCTTCATATTTTTTGCTCCTTTTTCTATAGCTATTGTGCAGCTTATCCTTTTATGATATTCATTTTTTTCCATTCAAATATCTCAAGACGCATCCCTTTAAATACGTCGAGTCTAGTGAATTTTAATGACGATGTGAATAACGCTCTAAAATGAAATGAAATTATTGATTCAAATTTTTTTACAAAATTTTAGTTTTTCAGACTTTTCATTACTTTACCCCAAAGCCATACAGGTTCAAATGTACACTTCATTTTTCAATTTGGATTGCACGTGTCCTTAGTGAATGAAAAATCCTGCACTTCTACGAGCGAAAGTCAAAGATCTACCCTTGCCGAGTTCGCCGGAGAAAAAATAGTGAAAGAGAGAGAGAAAGGAACGACGCCGAGATTTAAAAGGATTAATTAATTTGTTAAAAGGCGTTGAGCAAAAGAGCGGGAGCAAAAAAATGCGCGTGAGGGATGGGGGGAAATGACACGAACGTGTATAAGGGGCAACGCACAGACAGATCCCAACGATATCAAGTTAATTTTTACGAGCAAACCTGCAGCCTCTTGATAAAAGAAAGAAAGTGAGAGAACAAAAATTCAAACAAAAAGTCTTTCCTTGGATTCACGCGCGCATACGTTTTTTTTGTTAAAGTATAGAGATACTACCTCGTAAAATTCCTAGTTTGAAAAAAAAAAATCTTTTCATAGAGAGCTTTCTCTGCAGGAAATTGCCCACGCATTGTCAAACGTGAAATTTTATTAATAAAAGAATATATCACTGCAATATGAGCCACCTCAATATTAAATTGAAATATCTGCTAGAAAGTTTCAGTTTTTTTCTTATTCTTTCAAATAATACTATTTTGCGATAAAGTTAAAAAAATTGTTACAACAGAATGAACCAATACTCTGTCAAATATGATCATGTATCTGCACTAATTTATATACGTTGCTCAACCTTACACGTAATTAATACCCGAAGATAATATTTCTTTTGAACAAAGAACACCTGGGTGCAAGCTCATGTCGAGAGTTTACAGCAGCAACGGCAGCGGCTTCAAACAAGAGCCCGTCGTGCATTCTAGCATAATTCGCTTCTTCTTCTCTTTCGTTCTTAAACTCACCCTTATCTATACTATGCGTTTCGTTGAGAGAAAAGGAGATTACGTTTCGCTCTCTCGAGGTAGTAGTCTTCTTCTTCTTCGCCTTTACTTTTTTTTCCTTTTTCTCTCTCAGTTCTCTTTCTCGCTGGCATACACACTTTTGGCTAAAGACACAGAGTAGTTGCGCCAACGTTTAGTGCGCACGCGGTTTTTTTCTCGAGTGCGGCAGCAGCAGCAATTCGTCGTCCGCGCCACTTTTTTGCTTCCTTGTCGCGGGCTCAACGTTCTTAAGGGAAAGTAAAGAGAAAAGCGGCTCTTTCTTTTTTCGCGTACTTTTGAAACATAGGTAGGATGTTATCGGATTTGCCCAAGACGAGCTTCTTCAGCGTATACTTTTTACGTTCATTGTAATTTTACACCGCTCAAATATATTACATATTATAACGTTCAATTGAGAAGTTCTATTGCTGGCTCTTAAAACTTTCCATTGTCTTTTGCGTTCATATCATCGTCTAGAATCAATCAATCAATCGAGTTTCCAGCTAAGCATCAAATGAATTCTACTTTGGCGTATACTCCTGGTTAGACCAAAGCCCTTTCCCAAGGCAAACTCGGCTTTCGCAATTCATTTCATATAATGCCAAGCAAATCTCGCAACAGCTCTCTCTCTCTCCCTCTTGCACACTGTATGCGATTATTTGCGCGCCTCGCGCGTGTATCCAAATCAAACAAACGCTCGAATTCTCTCTGTTTCTCGTTCATTCACTCAATCGATGTTGTTACGCGGAAAGGCAACGATTCGATTCGCAGTTGCGGACTCTGTCTTTAATCGGATTTCCGCTTGCCACTATTGCCCCCCCCCCCTTCCCTCCTGCTCCTCCTCTTTTTGACCCAATACCGCCACCGCCACTGTTATACTCCCTTGAGTCTTTGAAAGCACAATGCTCGCCTTTAGCCGCGTTTAAACTCGTTATATGTATACCGCATTTGCGTACCCTTACGAATTATAAATTGAGAGGGATTACAACTATGTGGTCCAGGTGCGATTTTTATTTTAAGGGAAATTTCTTTAGGTGTGTTGGGTATGGGCAGTCAACCCGTAAAAATTGACAAGATAATCGTGAGAATAGAGACTGCATAGAACGTTTGTAATGTTTGATGCTTTTGAATTGAAAATTTAAGGATTGATACTTCAAAATTGGCTTTGTATTGTAACAAGATTTGTCGCAATCAAAGGTGCCGTACTTGGATTATAAGATTTTTGATTCCGTCAACAGATGGAGTATTTTAAAATCGCAAGCATAAAAACAAAGCTACTTTAGTAAATAACTCTGATGACATCGTATTGGCAGTTCTCATTGGATCTATCGTCAAGTAATCGCTGTTTATTTTATAAAAAAAAGTACTTACATAGAACGGTGAGCCGGGCGTTCGTTCGGATTGGTTTGATCCTGCCGTTGGGTCCGACTTGGCACTGGTACTCGCCATCGTCGCTCAGCGATGCGTTTCTAATATGCAGATTGTAAACGCCCATCGACTGCTCGCCCTCGATCCGCCATCGCGGATGACCTACGATGTCACCATCTGCAAGAGAACATTATTCACGTTAATAATCTTTTCCTTTTTGTTCTTTTCTTAATAAAGCAAATAAAATACAGTGTACTCACTTGCTAAAATGACGTAGGCAAAGCCATCTTTGACCCACTGAACGATGCCGACTCGATGATTGACCTCGCATTGCAGTGTAATTTCTCCTCCTTCCAGTACCGAGCTGTTGCTTGGCCTGACGCGAAACGACTGGGGTAGTGCACCTGTAACATTAATCGTAATTTTTTTTTTACAAACGTTTCCTTCACTAATTTTTTACAATTACAAGCAGTTAAAGTATCGTTAAATAAAGATTTTGTATGTCGAGGGCCTTTGCACAATATCTCGAGTAATTAACATTCCAAGTGATCATAGCGAGTGCGCTTGTCGAATGTAAGCAAAAAAAAGTTGTTACGGGGATAAAGAGGAAAAATTTAATTAGAACGCGTGTAGTTTTTTCATCGAATAAGATAACAAGCTTAGTTTGATTATATTTACATTTTTGCGCTTGTGCAGTAGCAAGTCCAGTAGGTATAGCTCTCTACTAGGTATAGCTCTGCAGATCGAGCGTCCTCGCGAAGAAAAAAATCAAATTAAAAATGCAATGCCACTGCCAGGTATTTATATTCTCGTGGACTTTCGCCACGGCGTCTCGATGTATATGTGCGTATATACTTTATCAATATTACCGCTCTCTCGTTTCAAATAAAATTTTATTACATCACAGTTATCCCTCTATTTGCCGATTAATCTTTTTTGCTCCGGTCTGAGCTATGTGTGTGCGAATCATTTTTCTCTCTTTTACCTCACTGTGCTGCCGCGCGCACTCTCTCTCTCTCTTTCTCTCTGGCTCTCGGGCTAAGGCGCGATCGATCTAATAAACGAAGTAATAGCTGGGCATTAGCTGGGCTAGCTGGTACGGCGTCGGCGGCGATTGCGACCGCACGCAACCGCAGGAGAAGAAAAACGAGACTCGATACATCAGACTAACCGAGTCATTGTGTTAAGCTCCCCGAGAGCGAGAGACGAAGTTGAAAAATATTTGCGAATTTCCTCCACGCCACTTGGCCACGGTTTACTTAAGCGCCAGATACACTCGAATAAATCCTCGAGTAATGAAAAATGTTATCCCCTTGAAAAATGTTCAATTTCGATTCAACAGTTCGTTCATAATAATTACATGGACTCGTTACGAAGAAAACTGCAATGTCTGCGTTATTGTATAGCGACGGTCTGTACGTATTATAGGCCCGTGTAAGTACGAGAAAAGAAAAAATAAGAAAAAATAGAAAATAATATAATAATAAAAGCGCAGGGGCGGAGTATAACACGCCCCGAGGCCGACAACTTCGTAGGCAAATTGTAGAACATGCCACTCGTTGTGATGCTGCTGCTGCTGCTATTGCTGCAGCAGCTGATAACGATAAGACGGAGGACTAGCAGCGTTGAAGTTCGTCGCTGCTTTCTCGCGTCGTTATAAGCCAAGCTAGCTTGCTCATATAATACTGCAGTCTGCAGCGAGAGGAGAAACGTCGTGTCGTTGCAGCAGCAGCAGAAGCAAGCAGCAGCAGCAGAAGCAGCAGCAACAGCCAAAAACTTTTGTTATATGCTGCACGCGCTCGCATTGCATAATCTAAGAACGAAAAGGATTTTTATCTTCCTATCTCACGATATCGTGCGTGTGGATACATCTACGTGTAACGGCCTGTATACTTGTTAAAAAGCAAGACTATTATATGTATATAAAATGGAGCGACGTGTACGCGGCTGTACGTAATGAGAATTTCGGTAATGAGGATCGCGCGCAGTTATGAGTGCAGAAAAGTATATTGCACGACGCTCGAGTTTTATATTATTTTGATAATCACATAGGAGCTCGTTAATTTATAAGTTGGTTATTTGCAGAATAAGTGTCTCTGTATTAAATATATGCACGTGTATCTAGCGCGAGTTCACGTATGCGCGCGCGGCGGGCGACTTTCATTAGCTCTGCGCGCTAAAGAAAATGGGACACGCATGGAACCTCAGGCTGTATCGCGGGGATGTGCGGGCGTGTACCGACATTTTTGTATAGTCATGTGTGCGTAGAATTGAACGTACAGGAGACAGAAGGAATGGAAAAGGAGAGCAAAGGAAAATATAATGTTATGTGAATTAAACCATATTAAATGTCGCAGAGGTGGGGCATAAAAGCATCGCAAATTAAGTTGTAATTGTCAAAAAAAAATAAAAGTTTTTCAATTAAAGTCAAAATTGTATGCTCACGATGTGAAAGATATGTACTTGTAAAACTCTCCAGAGTTCTTTTAATTAAAATTAAAAAATATCAATATCACCTAGTTTACCGGAGAACTTTTGATTAATAAAAATAATGGCAATGGTATTGGTGCATAAAAGGTTTGATTTTATAGTCTTTTGAACAACTCACGATTAACTCAATTTTGTATCACTATGTAAGTTATATCTGACATGAAGATACCAAAACTCCTTCCAAGAATTCAAACGGAAATTTGACTGAGTTAAATTTTCAATTTACAGTTTTTATTTAAGCTACTTGTCTTGAAACAACAAAAACAGTACGTTTGTTTAAAGAGCTCATGTTTTCTGCTAGTTGCAAAAGTTCTGGTACATTATGAGATCCACACTTGAGCGTATGAGTCCAAAATGGAAAGTTCGTCTTCTTATACGAAAATTTTTAACACTATTTGTAAGAAGAAAAAATGAGAAAAATACATATATAGTAACAAAAACCACGGAACCGAGAGGGAAAAAGGTTTACTTCGTTTACGTGGTATAATTGGCCGGTGTATATGTATGCGAAGCTTTTCCTTGGTGCGCTTTTTCCACATTTGCATACGCATGTATAAATGGATGGTGGGCATCAGCAGCGGCGGTGTAGCACCGAGAGAAATATCAACGTGCAGACTGCAAGCAGTAGCGTCGTTAGCGCAAGGAAAAGCCTTTTATTTTACTTGCGGTGTCGTTTCATTTATTCATTTGTCAAATGTTTGAATGCATTAAAAACCATGTACGGAATATGACAATGGCTAAATCTCGTTTATTATTATGTAAGAAGCTTACGGGTTTATACGCCACTTTTTTTAATGCCTGGACGAGCTTGATTGCGACAACGATGGTTTCAGAAACGCATTAAATAGTCAAATACGATATATAAACTTTGTACGTGGCTCAAAACGGCTGTCAGAAAAATTATTCCATCATTTTATGGTTAATCAAAGAGAAGCTCGACACTGTGTGTAACATAATTTCCAAATCCCTATTTATATTACAAATTTAAAGGTTCATTGAGCGGTAGTCCTTTGAATGAACTTATTTTAGCCAACGGTTCACAGTGACGATAAACCAAATTTGACAGTAGTTTAATTTTAAAAACCATTAACAAGTTTGCAGTGGAGTGTAATATTTCAAACTTGAATTACTGATAGTGACAAATGAATAAGTGACGAGAGCAAATTGAATCTTTATAAGATACTTAAAAGTATTGGAGAAATTATCTCGAACGTTAACTTTGAAATACTTAACGCACACTTTAGTACAACATAAACCAATTATCGGCTAAGTTTTTTTTATTTTGAAATAACTCAATTAATCCTCTTAATTTCATTCCACATTAAACATTTTAAATAGACATTAAGAAAAGTTGACAATTTTAAATATTTTAGATCATCAGTATGCGATCTTTAGAGCCAATAAAACGTATAATGTCTTGGAAGAATTCAACTCTTAGGCTTGCAGCAAGAATAGTTTACGAATTAAAAATTTGTCTCTGTGCAACAATTTTTCGAAGTAAATTTTAAATAAAAGTCAAACTATTAGACGTAAATACTTGATTATAAAATATGTTTTCATATATTAAATTAAATTTTAATGAGTTGTAATTTATACACAGCTGTAGATATTCCGTGCAAGTTTTGAAGCACAGTAATAAAAAAAGAGATTCCTACAAAACCATAAACTTTTTCCTTTGAAATGTTAACAATAAAAAAACCCTTTCAAATATCGATTGGAATCTTAAATCGCTCACAGCGACTAGAAACTAAAATATTGCGGGGCATTTTTGTGAAACTTTACCACGAGAAAAATTCTGATTGAAAGCTAGAAAAGCTGAAATAAAACGGCAAATTATTCGAACGAATCGACCAGTATTCAAGTTAGTAAATGGTTGAAGAAAAAAGGGCATGTAATTATACGCTATAATCAGCGGTACGGAAAAAATGAACTTTCAATTATCACTTTTTTTCTCTTCATCTTTAATAGTTAGCTTCGCGAGTTGAGTGAATGGAAAAAAAGTATTATAAAAGGGATACGAAAAAGAGAAGAAGGGGGAAAAAAGGTAAAAAAGAAAAAGAAAGTTCAGAGATGTCCAAGTCGAACACGAACGGGAAACTTTATTAGATCTCTAGGGATGGTAGAAGACAAAAGTAAGGCTTGGGTGACTGCATTCACAGGAAAAAAGG
Organism: Trichogramma dendrolimi; assembly: GCA_034770305.1. Lineage (NCBI taxonomy): Eukaryota > Metazoa > Arthropoda > Insecta > Hymenoptera > Trichogrammatidae > Trichogramma > Trichogramma dendrolimi. The sequence continues at coordinate 548,664 of JAPMIB010000007.1, read as the reverse complement.
AATTATATTCGGCAAGAGTGTTAAGGAGGGAGGGTAGGTAGAAGGAGCGGTTAAATGAGGAAAGGACCGAGGGCAGTTTTAATTACAAGCCTCGCGCTCAAACGCATCGTGACATCGTAATAATGATGTAAAAAATGCGCGCCAACGACACAGAGCTCGTGCTCGAATGTTGGTCAAGTGCCTCGACAAAATATTCATAGGTGAAAGCTACTTTGGCCCCCTTCATGCATGTTGTGTGCATGCAGCGCATCACAAGCTTCGTCTGCGTCGGTTTCATGTCTACAGCGCGACGTCTATGATGATAACGATGAGCTAGTTATTTTGCTCTAACAGAGGATTTAAGCCGACACACACATACGTGTGCAAGCGACGGCAGCCTCTCATAAGTTGTTTCGAAGATGAGCCACTACAATATAGGGCCCCCGCGCGCACGTGTACACCCCTTCAATTAACAAACGAAAATGACGAGGCCTGTGCACGAACAACGCAAAATTGGAACAAGCTTTTTTGTCGTTAAATTGCTCGACAATTTTAGAAGCGCAGCCCGGTAAATGTTGCAGAGCCTCGTCAACGAAGAATAATAAATTTTTTTTGGTAACGACCGACAGTTTAATCGTAAACTCTAATTATTCTGAAGCTCGCGGCACCGAGTTACAAATAATAAGGAAAGAACTAGATTACGAGAGTAGGAGGTTAGCAAAAAAAAGGTCCTATAAAATATGAGAAACCGATGGAATTGTATCTAGAGCATATCTTACCATTCATTCAGTCGTAAAACAGTCAAGCCATCGACAGTCAGCTAAATTGCTTCAGACGCGTAAAAGCTGCACTTGGAGCACACTTCTTTCAAATTATGTTTCCCTACTACTCTCGCTTCACTCTTCCTTTCGTGTTTTACTGTTTTGTCTGGAATTTTATCTGATAAGCGCTACTACTGCTCTTTTTATAATTCAAGTTTGGCGCCTTAAAAGGGCCGACGTAACGTAATAAAACATACGCGCGCGTAGTACAGTGCGCACTCGATAGTGCAACTGGAAAAGCAGGAAGAGAAAAAAACATGATATACTACTGTCTGACTGCACTACTGGCTGAGGTCTAGGAGAGGGCACTTAAAAGCTACTTAGAAACTCGCAAAGAAAACCTCGGTAGTCTTAACGAAGACTCTCCTTCGAAATGCACGATCGTTATTCTAAAAGTGTATTCAAAAGGGCTCCCACCCTTCTCTTTCAAGTCGACTCTAAGAGAAGAGAGAAAGAGAGAGAGAGAAAAAGCTTGAAAGCAATACCTTCGAATGACTAAAAACTCAGCTGAATTTCAATCTAAGGCTTTTCTCCTCTCATAACTTGCAATTATGAAGAAGAAAAATTTTCCGCGCCAGAATTTCACTAAGCTTATTATAAAGGGATTTTTTCTTATTTGTCCTTTGAATCAACGATATTTATGATATTCCGCAAAGTATTCGTCTATTCTAGAATTTGTTCAAAGTTGACAAGAAGAAGCACGCGACGGAAATACCATCACAAATTTCAAACTCAATAAACTTTCCCTTGGCAGTTGGCAAAACACAACCTTTTGCTCGTCGCAGTCTTTGGAAAATATCTCACTTAACGCAACTATCTCGCCCTTCGCTTCTGATTAATTAAGGAGGTGGAACGGGGGAATCCTTCATTCCAGCGAGGCTGCTGCAAGCGAGTGGGTGTTATAAAACTATTGGGTGTATATAGGCTCACAACTTAGGCTATAGAGAGATGAAGCATCGATTTAGCTGTAAAGTTTTTTTTGTATTACTCCTCGTTATTTTGTCAACGTTCGCGAGACCCCCTTCTACTTTCAAGCGCGCTTGTACGACACGAAGCAATAATGGGATTATTGAGTGCGCAGATTATGAACGAGCTGTAATTAAGGGAGGTGACGCGTTATAATACAGCTCGCGAAAGTTTATAATTAAATTTTACCAACTAAATAAATGCTAGGCTTGTCTTTTGAAGATCATTGGTATACCCTAATAGCTCGAAAGAGCCTCAGTCGATAACGTGGCAGTGGTTTTTTTCGAATAAAATTATTAATCGCTTCTTTACAATGACTACTTTTAATCAAAAAGGGATAAGGTGAGTCTACGCGCGAAAAATGAAAAAAAAAGATAATTCTCATTGCATATATGGAGCTTATGAAGCCAAAGACAGCAAAGAGAGTATGAAAATGTCGGAGCGTGTACGCGCGGCACAAGATGTATATTTTCGAGTGCAATGCCCGCGAAAGGAAAGATTTGTCATTAATAATGCATTCTCTTAATTAGCATAATTACGAGTAATCTGAAGAGGAAACAAAGACTTAACGCGCGAGCGCACCTTTGCGTGGGAGAAATATACTGCCTCGAGGTTTATAATACCTGCAGCTGCGTCGCTTTAAGGCGTATATTCGCTGCGTAATCTTTCATAAGTTTTCACGCTCTTCTTTCCGTTCTCGATTCTTAAGTGTATGCGTTATTTTATTTGATAATTGTAATTTCATGCACCTACGGAGTAAAATCTCTCCCTCTGCGCTTGAATGCGAATTTTTCAGGCTCTGTTTTCTATTGCAAGGAACGGATTAACCTGCGATATCGTACCTACGAATCATTAACTTAATGCTCATGTACATCATTTCCGCTCATCTAATTGGTAGATAAATATAAAGTTTTATCCATCATTAGATTGATAACTTACTTATTTATTTTTTGTAAGTATGCGAGCTTTATAGTGGTCAAATTCATTTTTCAAGATACATTCAAAAGAAAAAAAAGAAAAATGCGTTGTACGGAGAGATGAGAAAAATTTGTCCGAATGAATAATTCAAATTTTTTCCCCGTCAATATGAAATATTTCCTCCTCCTTTTCCACCTCCTCTCTTTTTTGTTACCTTCTCTGGTAGCACAGATACGGACATAATCCCGAATATTCCAAGAGGAAATCCTGCGCTAACTTGGCGTGTGAAATAACCGAGCTGCGAACAGCAGCAGCAGAAGCAGCGGGCAACCTCGTGTGCGGCACGGTAAATCTCTTTGCGTTATATACGTGTATGTATTCACGATTGTCACGAGCAGGCCATGGCGAAAGCGTTGTGCGTTGAAAAGCGCCGCTCGCTGCTATTGCAGTTTATATTATATTATATGGCTCTCTGACCAGCCCTTTTTGGCTCGCGCAATAGGAAAGGAATGTCGGACTTGCGGGGCTCCTAGCCGTCTTGTACCTACATATTCCCTTGGCCTCGTGCGCTCGTATTATGCCCCTTACACGCAGCCTTTTTTTTGACCAGTCGCTTATAAAACATCTCTAAAAGCTGGCGAGTCTCGGCGTTATATACGGTTACATCGTTAACGCTGTAGTGTGCGCGCAGCGACGGTAAGGGGTGTATTACGATGTTTTAATTAAAATGCAGCACACTATTGCCATCTTCGTCATTGCTGCTGCTGCTGCTGCTGCTGTTGCTGTAGCAGCATAAGGATAATGATATCTCGTGTATGGTGTCTGCCGTCGAGTACTGCTTACAGAGAGGAAGCTCTTTTTCTTGAACAAGAATGATGCAGTTTTTTGAATTTTTTAATTGCTCTAATATTTTGTGCGCTAAAAAATAAAGGAACACGGCACGGCGTTCCAGTTATATCATTTATATTATGCGAGTGTGCACATATGGACTCGACTTCAAAGAAAAAAAAAAGATTCACTGTAATTAAACTTTTTTCGTCAGACGCGCGCATCTTTTTTTTTATCCGCTTTTTTCGTGACCTGCCAACTTTTATACGTCATTATACTTCAGTCTAACGCAAAAGTAATTTACGAAACGATCGAATGAAAGCGTAACTTGAAAAATGGTATATAAATTCATTCTGTGATTGAATGTCACACTCGCGTATGCGCAACCTCAAAAACAATTTTTCGACATGATGTACGTCTGTCACTCGAGGCGTTCAGAATTAAAATGATCAGGAGAAAAATTCCCCGTGTTATACATAGGAGAAAATATATATGTCACTGGTAAGAGAAAATACTTTAGTTTTTCCACTTGATCGACCGCTGCTCTTGAGATATCCGGGGTAAAACTTGCATACTGTTTGGTTTGCAGCAAAGGAAAATAGAGTAGAGGGTTACCGGGTATCTATACACCTTCAACTGAGAGAAATACAGTCGAATAGCTCTCGGTCTCTCTCTTTCTCTCTCTTTTCTTCTCTTTGAAATCGGATAAAGCCCGGCATCCACCTGGTCCTTGACAAGAGTCAGCGGGCGGAATATAGCTTCTGTAACTTCGACAGTTCCATAATCTATCTTTTTTTTCTGCAATGCTCTTTTACTTCTTCTACTTTTGCTCAAAATATATATCTAGTTCCGTTGTACGACTATCTTTCTCTACTTTTTTTCATTTTATTTAAACAATGTAAAAAAAATCTCTTTGTTGCACAAGAAAAGAGTTGCAATAACAAAATTATTAAATTTTCCTCATTTTTTTCGTTCCAGATCCCAATGCTTAAAATAATTTTCGTAACGTCACGTTTTCGTTCAATAGAGCTCGTGCTCGTTTTTTCTTCAATTATTTCTCTTCGGCTTTGGATAATCATTAGGAAATAAAATAGGAGGCAAAAATCGATTATAAGAAGTCAGGAAAATCTATTGCCACGTATTTACAGAACAAAAAACTATAGATATATAACGTATAGAATTGTATTACTGGCAGAACAGAGAAAGGACTTGGTACGGACGCGTTTATTGACGTTAACCGTCGCCGTCATCGTCGTCGTCGTCGTTGGGAGTCGTTATTGCAGCACTGCAATGAGAGACAAGTTTTGCCTTTGTCGTCGTCTTTTATTCGCAGCGCGACCAGAACAAGAAGAGGAGGAAGAAAATGACAGAAGAAGAGGAAGAACTAGAAGAACAAGTACAAGAGACAGTAGGGTAAGCGGCAACTTTTCGTCGCAACATATAGCTTACACACTCATATATAGGGCATTTCTAAGAAGGCAAGAGGGCGTGAAAAGACATTTGGCGAGAAACTAGATGTAGCAGCTCGTAACGTGCTTTGCAGGACGCGCATAAGATGAAAGCAACACATTTCATCTCTTCATATACCGTGCCATATTAGCCACGCGGAAGTACTAACTATAAAAAAGTATGAAAAAGTCCGAGCAAGAGGGGAAAAAATGCATAATCGAAAATATTAGGGAAAAAGCCGGGTAGTTTTTTCGACCCCGACCCGCTCTTGACTCGCATATATGAGCTCTCGCGCGTGCTTAGACGATAGAGCAAACAAAATTTCGCGTTAAGCTCGTATAGCTTTGGCATCGCTCTCTTACTACGTATGAGCCATTCTCATTTGAAATGCCAAGTGAGGGAGAGAAAGAAAGAAATTGACAGACAGGCAAAAGAGACTCTTGATGTAGTATTGTACCGTACATTTATCATCATCCCCTTCAATTGTTTTGAGATATGTATTCCGTGCGCGTACAAAGATGAATTTTCAACTTTTCCGAGTGGAGTAAGAAAGAAAGAGATAGTTTCATTTTGTGCAGCATGGTATCGTAACGTGTTATTACGATATATTATCGTTAAAATATCATGATTCACGGGGCGCATTGGTAATCGACTTGTTCACTACACATAAATCTAGGATTTATTTAATTAAAAATGTGGCGTCTTTCTGGGACAACTCATGCGACGATATATCTATACTTTTGATGTTCACGGATCGAAAGTAAACTTGCGAGCGTATACGTAACCGCCTTTTAGGAAAATTGTTCTTCATCCTGGCCCGCTACTGCGCGCATCCTGTTATCCTAATTACCAAACCTCACATTTTGCGTAAGTTTCATCAGCATATACAGGACGGGCACACGTATACATGAGGTAATCGCCAACTCATTTCTCTCCCGTTCCCATGATTTTTCTTTTTTTTACCCCCCAATCGTAGAGATAGAGAGGAGTAGCAGTCGTACATAGTCCAGCGCGTAGACCGCATCAAAGTCCATCGAAACTTGGATCAGCCATGTAGGTCAGCATGGTAAAGGCACATTCAACTGACAGAAAAAATATACATATATTTAAACATAGAGAGAGCGAGAGCGGCCGTTGAACTACCCTCGAGAATATACATCTAACAAACTCACCGATTCGAGCATTCTTTACGCGAGCTTTAAAGCTTGCAAAATTTGATTAACTTGTAGGGAGTTGCGTTAGGTGATTACCTCTCACGAGCGCGCCCGTGTATATTTCTTAGCACAATGGAATTTAATCATCGGGCGCAGTGGTAGTACGTCTCGCAGCACAGTCCAAAAGGCTTGGCTTGGCACGAGCGGGCCAAGCGCTCGTACGCGTGAATAGTGGCCAATGAATTATGAGGGTGTCCTTGAGCAATCCATCGTAAAGCACTTAACCCATTTTGGAGAACACATAGAGTAGCCACTATAAACTCGCTGATGTATATATTGCATATACACCGAGATTTGTAACGGGCGCGCATTGCCGGTTGAGCACCTGTTCCTAGTCTCCGGCTACACCCAAGTTTTGCCTTTGAATGAGCAGAGTATCGAGCGGTAAAATTACGTTTTACGGTCTTATTGCTTACTACGCCAGTAGTTAATCGCTTTAATTTTAGAATCCTGAAAAATTGCGTTTTACAGCTCAACCCTTTTTAAAGCTCTGAGCTATACGGGTGAGTTAACAGACTAGTGCAATTTTTCATTTTTCGCTTCAATGGGATCATTTTTCGAGCACACTATGAAGAGTCTTTGTACTCTCGATGGCAATGATACAAGGAATTATTGTAACTAGTTGCAGACGAGGAAAAGAGATTAAATGATTTAAACTTCTGTGCGCACAGTTACTCAAGCTCACAAAAGCAGAGGCGGAATATCTTTTCGTCTTAAGGCTCGTCAGTGTGACCCAGAGAGAAATAGGCACACACACAGACGTAGCGGAGAACAAGACCGTTTTGAAAGCATCTAAACGACAATTAGAAGGTGGAAGGGATAAACTTTGTTCTCCCTCTTTCTAGCTCAGTCGAAATAGCGTTAAAACTTAATAGAAGATTAAGTCTTTAGGCTGGCGCGCACATATACACATACAAATGAGGTATTTCAATATAATGACTTTGACGAAAGTTTAGCGATTAGTTTAACTATTCTCCGAAAGACAATCAAAACCCTACTGCCACTGTAGCGAGACATCCTGGAGATGAAAGCAACCTTTCAGAGGTACGGAGTTAGATGAAAATTTAACTTCGTTGAGAAATTATTAGGAACGAAAAAGATCAGCTATCCTCGCTATAATGGATAAAGACATTCGAGATATTCTGCATCGTCGTCATAGGTGGTTCACCATCGCTATAAACAAGTATATTTGTGTGCGAAGAGCTAAGAAAATTTGTCATAAACAAATCGTACAAAATATAACAAAGTCTTTAAAATCGATTAACCAAAAATATTTCTTAGGGAAGAGAGCATATTCTAGAGACTTTTTGTGAACGTGAACCCATTTCTCTCTCGTTGTACGTGTCTTGCATATTGCATGTATTTAGGCGGCGGTGGCGACGACGACGGCGACGAAGTCTGACGGAACGTTGAGCGCCACCACTCGAGGTACCACGAGCCGGGCTAATTAACGAGGCAGGGAAATCATTCCGAAATCTTACGGGTTAACAAAATGAACAAACAACTCTAAGATAAAAGAAAGAGATGAAAGAAAAGCTGATTAGAAAACAACCCACAAAAAAAGACGGTGGCAGTCGAAAGAGAACACACACACACACACTGGGTTCGATAATTAGCGTACTGAGCACTTCCTAAGTAGTTGGAATCATTAGTTCGTTGAATTCAAAAGAGCTTAAGCCCCGCCGACGTAATGTATTCTTTGGCAATCCCAGAGGATGGATTCACCTCTCGAGTAGAGCTCGTTAACACTCGCTATGATGCTTGTACCGCACCGCCCCGGCAGTCCTCCTCTCTTTCTCTCTCGCCTTTGCACTGCTACTGCTGAAAACTCTGACTGCACGAACTCGCATTGAACAATTATGCCTCGTGCCTTAATCTCTTCTTCTCTCGGCTTCTTCGGCGGCGCGCGGCATTCTTTCTCGCTTCGTTTCGTTATCGTAGTAGCAGCCCCCCGACGCCGAGAGAGATTTTGCGGTCGAACGATATTTCTACGTCTCTCTCTCTCTCTCTCATCCTCTCTTGGCTAGATTTTCGTCAACTGCGATTTAAAGGCAAGTGCCACTTTCTATTTAATTCGGATTTTATGGTCCTGATCCGTCATCGAGAGAGATGAACGATGAACTTCTCCAGCGCAGCGAACCTCGTCGGCAGCCGAGAGTGGAAATAGAAGCTATAATCGTTATCCTAGTCGCTTCGAGGAAAGTGTCAACTTGAATTTCAAACGAGTGAGAATATATATTCTTGCTATATTGGCTATCTAAACCTGCAAAAAAGAAGGTTCTTCCTCTTTCCCCGACGGTTATCTTATGTTAAACCGTCGCGTCGGCGGCGTCGCTGCGCTCGGCTATTGTCCGACTAAGCGCCTAGTACTTCTACTGACTCGAGTTTTCGTTCTCTTCTCATTCTTTATTTCTCTTTGCGCGTGGTATTCAAAATTTACATATATTTTTTGATTCTCTGTAAGCGATTGGGTTGAATTACTCGCTCTTTCGCGAGTGAACCCTTGGCGCGCGATATATATACGCGAACAAAGCTGCAACTGCGAGTACATTATACTCCAAAGTATTTAAAACTTTTAACAATAATAAGTTGAGTAAAGGTGAGTTATACACGGGGAAAGGCAAAGAAGACGAAAGTTTCATTAAAGTAAGCACCAACACAAGACCAGCTGGAGGCAATCTAACGGCCAAGCAGAGCCGCCGCCACCGCCGCCGTCGGTGTGTGCGCGCGCGTCTGGGCGATACACACAAAAGAGAGCTAGAGAACGAGAGCGAACATCCTTTTTATTTCTTTAGACGTTAACGAGCACGAGTCCGCGAGATGATAATTTATCGACGACGTCGGGAGTTTCTTCCGACTCAAGAGAAAAGTTAGCCCAGAGAGTCGCGGAATTCCTCGCAAAACTTACCGCACATGTACGCTCATGCTCTCCCGAGGGACATACTACTACTACTACTACTACTACTGCTGCTGCTGCTACTGCTGTAGTTTTCCTCTGTTGAGCAGCTAGGTCTATTATTTTGCCAAGATTCGCTAGTATCGTTGCTCGTCTTTCGGACCTCTTTAAATAGCTACACAATTACTTACTCGGAAAAAACGGGACGACCATCGAGCTGGTCGGAATATCATTCTACTTTTTTTTCGTGATTTAAGTGGTAAAATGTAAGGATTGTCCAGCGAAAAAAGGGAGACGAGAGAGAAGGTCTTAATACTTTTAGCCGATTTGACCTAAAATGAATGATAGAAAGAAAAGTTGAAACTACTTGTTATAAAACTCGCGGTCGTCCCGAAAATACTCAACGAAGTAAAGGGAGCAAAGAAGGAAAAAAATAACAAGCGAACCGCGTGAAAAATCTCAGCTTTGAAAAAAAAGCCAAAGGAAGTTTGTTCGTGAACCTTGAATTCACCTCATCGTCGACAAACTAATTTATTCTTTCACCTTTCATCGATAATCGAAGCAGTAGCAGCAACGTACTCTTTTTTTTAACGTAGTGCGAGCCCAGAAAAGAGCAAAGTACTGGCTGAAAGATCATGAAAGAAACCACGGAAATGAGTTTTAAAGTTTTTTTCCTTTCTACACCCCTGCGCGCGCCACACTCCTCTTCTTTTTACGCATCTTTCTCTGCTGCTGATGCTGTTCTCCATCTCCTTTACTTCATTACTTTTTCAGAGCTTAGCTCTTTTCCGAAAGTTCTTGCGCATACGCGCGGCAAGGATTCTGTATCTATCGCCAGACCTTTCTCTAAGGTACACATCTTTATACTACATCATCATCATGATTTTTTTACTCCAGTAATTATTTTACATTTAAAAAGTACGCGGCAAACGTCTTTATAAAAAAATGTTTTTTTAAGCCATTGCCATTTTTCCCCGTCTTAATATTAGAACTTTGAACGTAGTATACTTTTTTGTTGCCTTTAGCCTTTATTATTATTATTATTTAATCACTCAAAGCTTTCTGGAGAATAAAACAATAAGATTTAATTAAAGCTGTTATCGTGTTACCTTCTATATACCATATATATATATATAATCACTCATATACTGGTTCTTTTGTTACACGTTTTTCTTATCTAATATAAATACTTTGATATCAAAGAACGCACATATCATTAAAAAGTACCTCAGTGGTTTTTTATTTACGCCTGTCGTCGCTTCGTGCGTGACAGCTATATAACATCTCAGCGTGTTTAATTTTCTTTTGCGCGCAGTGCGAGTTAATAACGCACATATTATATTGCGAGTGTAAAGAAAAGGATCTTCGAAGACTTTTCGTCCATTGAAGGGGGGCGGCGCGCCCGCGTCTTTGCTGAGCGCAGCACAATGTATTATACGCTCGAGAGGAGCCAGATGCGCGAAGAATAGAGTCTTAAAAGGACAAAAAATTGCAGGTTGAGCGAAAAAGATAATGTACTGGGTGGGAATTTTAATTTGCGAGACGCGCGACGTACTGTGATTTCATTATGTTCAAAGTAAGGTAAAATGATAATTGTTATTTATTTGTGTGTGACTGCTTGGAAAGTGTTTGCGTGATGCGTCTGTGAGTAATACTTACGAGAGACGACATTGGACGAATCCGAGTGTGGGAAACTTGACATACCTGAAACAGAAAACGAAATTACGTTAAATATATTTTTGTATTTCAATTTTAAAGCTTTGCGCAATTATGCTAAAACTTATAGTCTGCTCTAGAACAGCCCGTCATCTCAAAAGACGATCGAAAAGTCAACTGGAGCGTTGAAAACTTTAGCGCTTTTTTCTCATTCGTTTATTCCTACAGCTCTAAAATATAAGGTGCAAAAGATATGAGAAAAGACGTAGGAAAAGGGAAGGAGAGAGAAGTGAAGCAAAGAACAACAAAAGAGAGCAGTGCTGCAACGCAACGGCCGCTGCTGCTGCGACAGTAGTGGAGAGAAAGACAAACTTTTTTAAAATCAGTTTTGCACACGGTAGACGCGCACTGATTTGGTCAAACTTCCTTGCTCTTTTATAAACGTATAGTTATAGAAAGGCGTAAGGAAAACAGTGTACTTGGTTGTTTGAATTTTTGCGAATATACATACATCCACTTGCACGAGGCCCGTTTTTCTTTACGAGCTCGGCAAAGAGGAAAAAATTCAACGCTTATTTTTTCGGATTAAGCTCGTGTTTTTGACGAAGGACTTGGAGGTGAAGAAAAAAGTGTGATTGAACTTTTGCAGCGAATTGAAAAGTTTGACTTGGCATTTGTTGCAAATGTGTTTCTATCGCTGCTGCTACTGGGTATTGTTTTTACCGAGTCAAAGAACTTTTGGACTTTTTTCTCCGTGAACTTTTCATAATTAATATCAAAATGAGTATCATCGAGTTACGTAACTCTTCTCGTGTAGCTATGGAAAAAAGTTGCGCAATCAAGAACACGTACTTTTTTGCAGCTCGTCAGCTGATGCAATTTCGATTGAGGCGTGAAAATTGAAACGCACACAAGCATTTAAAAGTCCAGTGATTAGCCAACGAGGTGTAAAAACGTACAAACTAAAAGATAGTTATCTGAGCAGTCGGCGCGCGCGCGCGCTAACACATTATTGCACCGGCGCCGCCGACCGACCCCCCTCGTGACTGGGAGATAAAAATCGCGGTTTAGTTAAATCGCACGTTTCGCCTCGGCGCAGTTGCAGGAGGCGCGCCGCAAAAGAAGAGCCTAGCACTTTTATGCCTGTTAACTGCCCAGTATAGCGCGACAGTACGCTGCTCGCGTGCTAGGCAGCAGAAGCGGCAATCACCTAACCGTGACCGGTAAAAGTAAAAAAAACCAACAAGAATCCATCGTTTGGCTATGATCTATGGTAATAAAAAAAAATCAGTACATCGAGGTGTAACCGTTGATTGGAAGTGTACGAAGCTCGACAAGGAGAAATTAAACGTCCCGTTGCTTGCGATATGTAAATTATAACCCCCCGGTTGGTCGATGCATGAGCTAACAGCGGAAGTAGCGCATTAAAGATCGATGAAATAAAAAAGAACGAGAGAAAATTAAAATCCGCACGCACGCACGCACGAACGCACGGCACCGTACAACAACACAAAGTCTGATCGTAAGAGTTTGCGTGATAAAAGCACAAAGTAGTACTACGATACAATATACTGCTGCTGTTACTGCTGTCTCTAATCGCGTGTCTGTGGGTGTACGTGAGGTTAAATGCAACATACATACGCCCATCGAGGGGGGCTGTGGGAGGGAGGGAGGGAAGGGAAGGGAAGAAAAGCAAAGCTTTAAATTAGCAAGGCGAAATCGCAGATGCAGCGAGTGCCGTGGTTTTGCGATAATTTCATGGGGCGGTAACCGCGAGCAAATCATTTACCACTAGGCACACATAAAAGCCTATTACAGATGCAGCTCGTTTTCGTATTCATATAAGCTGATTATTTCAGCGCCGCTGCTCGATTGCTGCTTATAATTTATTGCATAGCAGAAAAGATGAAAGAGAGGGCGAGAGAGTAAATTTTGTTCGCGCGGATGTGCGATCCCCCGACATATGTTATCTTCGCTGCTGTTTGACATTTTCCGTAAGCAGAAACGTCTGGTATTAATACAATTAATATCACATATTGGCAGGAATTAATTTATTTTCCATGTTATTACGACGTAAATTCGCGCGTAATAGTCGAGAATTGTATTTCCAGGCCGTGCGATGCTGCTCTGCAAGCGAATTCACATACGTTCAAGTTACACGATTGTAAATAGAAATTTTTTTTATTATTCACGCCGTAGCAGCGAATTGGCAGTTTTCTTTGCAAAATACAACAATATCGCACGAGCGAGCGTGTGCACAGGAGCGAACAACAGTTGCCGTATGTAAGTTTTTTTCTGCGCGCGGCATATTGAGCGCATAAATACAAGCTCGCGCGGAATCGAGATCCCTTTTTGCACACGCGTATACATACATGCACACAGGACTGCATACCCGATGTATATAAATATAGAGAGAAAGAGCGCGACCGGGTCAAAACGTGTATATTTTTTGCCCTGGCAACTCTACGCAGAGATGGAGGGCATGAATTGCATCGCCGTCTCTCACTGTGTTTGTTATTGTGCTGATGTACACGGTAGCGCGAGCAACTTGGATTTATGCTTTTTTTTTGCCTCGTTGTTTACCATGTGCGAGTTGGAAATTTCGGAGAATTTAATTTTTTGCAATAGTTGCGACGTATAGATATATTGGAAATAAAGAACCGAACTTTGTATTTTATTATTTACTCTTTCAATGAGGAATTTTAAAGAGTTAACTCAGTGCATTACAACTTTTCTTGCGTCCACTCCCTTTCCTCTAAAACTGTTCTTCGTGCTATCTTTGCGCGAAACTTTTGCACTGTGAATAAGACAATTTCGAAATAAACATCACTCGCTGCAAAAGTCACTTTGTATATATATAACTGTAGCATTAATCGCTCCGTCGTTAAAATATCTTTCCTTACTCGAGTCAAACTTGTCTCTCTCACGAAAACTTGCGAGAAAGAAGAAGTCAAAAAGCATCTGGTGCGTATCCGGGCATTTTCAAAGAAACGTCTGGAAAAATAAGTAATAGGTGACGAGCGAGTGCGAATCGATGCGCGCCCTCGCGCGCACCTTGAAATCGCAATAAAGTATCAAGTGAAAGTGTTGCTTTATCTGACGGGAAATTACGGCAGATAGAGAGAGAGAGAGAGAAAAGTTCGTACATGCCACTGCTAAAGGTGTAACTTTTGACTTTTTTTGCTTCGTGCCGTCTGTGTCTCTTGCAAGAAGGGTCGTTGCGGCGCGTCACGTGATTGGTTCACCCCCAACGTGCGAAAGAAATCTCACAAAGTCCTTTTTTTGTCGCTCTTAAACAGTTCGTGCGTATGTGTCCTGAACGAACATATTTTCTTGCAGCAATTTTCCGCGTTAAAGCAGCAAAAAAAACTATGAATACATAGAGAAGCAAGGAAGATAGTTTGATTTATCTTGCTGTCCCGGGCTTCTTTTTTTCATATTACTGCTTCGCAGTGCAACGCGCTCTTGAGAGATACGAGGATTCGAGTTCTTTTTTATTTCATGGAGTATATACGCAGGGAAAAGGGATAAACGTTCATCTAAGAGCGGATCAATGTCACGCGTATACGTTTGGACAGTTTTGTGAAAAATTGAGTCCATTTAACTTCCGATAAAGATCGTATATATAGTCATTTCTCTCTATCCCTCCTCCCTCGTGGATCATCTCTTTTTCTCTCTCACTCTCTTACTCTCGTGCACGTATAAAAAAGAAAAGCTAAAAAAACACGAGTCAAAATAATCGTAAAGAACATTCGTTTCTGTCTTCTTGGCCCCCCGGATATAAATCATAGTTTTGCACTATATGCATCAATCACTCAACGCTGCTGCTACTGCTGCACAACTAGCGAAACATATCCGATATATAAACTCGATAGAAAATAGCGTGGCAATCGCAAGCCCAAGCAATGCAAATCAATGTTAAATTCAAGCCTACATCCACCTGTCATATAAAGGAGAAGGTCCGTACACACATTGGATAAAGTACAGTCATTGAGTATTCACAAACGTTGCTCTTATTTTCTCCCTCCACATACATAGATAGATACACACACACATTGCTGCTGTCGCTGCGTCTCTTGCGCATTTCTCGTGTACACGAACAGAGAGTAGTATGCGCGCGCCATGTATGTGAGTATACACGTTGAGGGAATACACCCAGGAAACATCGCTTCATCGACGCTGGTCAACCGCATATACTCCTGCTATGCTTACGCATATAGTAGGAGACATACACTCACGTCGAATAGTTACGGTAAACCGTCGTGGATCGTGTGCAGCGTATAAGACTTATTTATTAAACTCGCACACATACGGCACATAAGCTCGGAAATATGAGTGCGCGCAGGTGGCTAAATTTATAAATAAGAATGAAATGTTTTGTAATTATCGCGCGTATGCACCGCGAGCGTGCACGTTGCAATCAACATCGCGCGCGCACGCGGGAGAGCACTGAACCGCTAGAAAGTCTGAGATGTGTCGATTGTTTACGAGGGAGCCTTATTAAGACGTACATATCTCGCGGAAAAAGTGTCGTTATTATAACGTACGGTAAATTATATTCATTCAAAAGACGAGCTAATAAGAAACATCGTAATTATTACTTCTCACGAATTGTTCGCCTCTTTTTTCTTTCTTTCTTTTCTTTCATTTCAACGTGAGAGAATCTCCGAAGTTCGTTCAACTTTGTCAGCAAGCACCTAGGCGGATGAAATGAAAAAAAAAGAGAAGAAGAAGGAGCGCAAAGTTTGTTGAACTATAAGGGATTTATGATGTCGACGTAAATTTTCGAGCTCATCAAAGGACCTCAACGTATTACATGAAAATGTGCCATATTCCATCTTGACAAAAGTTTCGCGCGGAATTATATGTAAGCGCAAGCAAGCGTAGATATAGAATATATATACTGGGACTACACACTTATACGCATCCGAGGCACGAACGGTAGGTAGAGAGAGAAGCACTTTGGATAATGGCTCCAGCGAAAAGCCCGCAGCGTTCAAGTTTTGGGCAAGATAGCAACAGCAGCAGCAACGGTAGCAGTGCAACGTTACACGAGGAGGTAAGTTTCTTTAACTGGGCTTCTTATAGCACTCGCGCGAAGCTCAGCGCGCGAGATATAATATCTCGTTGTTTTATACAAGTAATACACAAGAGAACTCGTTGTGATTAGTTTCGAGAGTAAAAGAGAAAGAGAGAGATAGATGCTCCACAGAAATATGATTTTACTTTTTGATATAATCGAGTATCTCCGAATAAAGCTTAAGCTCGTAAATCCTACGCTGTTGAAGAAAAGTCAATTTACAAAATTGATGCTGCTATAACTTGCTGTGTGCATGCGTATACCAGCGTGGACGTGTGCGCAAAAAGCAGCAGTATATATACCTACATCGAGATAGGGGGTGGTTGGTCGGGGCAAAAAGCGAACTCGATCTATACGCGCACGATGATTCCTCTCTATTTTCTGTGCGTATCATTTCCCTATTCTCGCTGTCGAATTTCTCGTCAGTAGATAAATAACTACACATTGACAGGGGGCAGTTTTGCAAATTCTCTCCCGTACGGCAAAAAGACACGAGTGGTTCCCCTTCAACGAGTACCCAGCATATATAATACAAACGTGTCGTGAATACCTTCTTGTAGATGTGGCATAAATTTTCGACTAAAATGCGGGATGGAGTTTCGAGCTTTCGAGCAGAGGAGGGAGAGAGAGAGAGAGAGAGAGAGTTGGGTTACGTTTAAATCGGTCGAGTGGAAAAAATTTTTCGCCTCTGAAAAAGTTCAGGGTTATGATTTCCACAAATTTATTTCTATATACAGCTGAGCAAAAAAAAGAGAAATACGATTACTTGGTCTGGTCGTATACTAATGACTGCTTTTTTTAAAGAAACTTTTAACTTCGTATTTTATATTTCTATGCAAAAAAAGGAGCCAAGAGCGATTCGTGGTATTTTAATCCACGTTTTCAACGACTGAGAGCAAACGAACTGTAAGATATTCATTTAACTAATCATCCAGACTTTTCTGAGTAAAGGAGAAAATGCACCACAAAAATGACCTCACAACCTTTAGCTAACGCATTTACGTCTGGAAAAGACAGATGCAACAATCCAACCAGTTGTTTAACTTCGTGAAAAATATTAATAGCAATGGCAATCGCTTCTCTAAAATACGTACACAGTGTGTGAGTGTGCGCAAGTGTATGTGTGTATTACTTTATTGATCAAAAGCACTTCCTTGTATCGATGAGCACAAGACACGCACGGGTACGTTTATTAAGTTGTTACGAACGGCGGCATCAGCCATCAATCGCTTTTCTACGTTTCCTTTTTCTGCAAGTGTCTGTGTACGGGCATTATATCCCCATTGATCTTCGAGCAAATAACAAAGAAAAAAAGAAAACCAGCGACGTTCGAGCCGTTAATGCGTATCGTTTTCTGATGTTGCTGCTACTCGCGGCTCTTCGTGTGATTGCGATGATTTTTTAATGCACACGGAGGAAAATACACATACACACACGGTATACGTCAAACGGTACTCACGCACACATTTGCAATCCGATGATTTTCTCTCTCGCGTATTCGCTGAGCAATTATATGTGTGCGGGTATGAGTGGAAAAGTGAGTCTGTTATTTCATAGGCTATACGTCTCAATATACATTGATTTTTTTTCTACGTAATGCGCGCATAAATACGTAACTGCTTCGAGAGCCGATGACTTAACAAGCGGCGCGGATTTATATATTTATTCATTTTGTTTTTTGGAAAAAATGAATATTTCTCGACATTTATTGCATCACGCGGAAAAAGCGCCCGTGTTAATAAGAGAACTTAGCGAGTAGGTTTATAATATCATTTGGAATCCATTTCATCGTCTGTCATTATGCACGAGAATCTCCAAGAGTTGGGTCGAGAGAGAGAGAGATACAGAGAGAGAATACTCGTTAACGAGATAATTAGAGCTTTACCGGCGCGCAACCCACCCTGGGATCGATGGCCTCTCTCTCGGTTGGTTCGTCGCTGTACTACTAGTGAGATTTCGCCAGACCGGAAGCCCAATAATTAAAGCTTCCAATTTTTATATATCTATATATACGTTTTATTTTCTCTTATATACCCCTTTTCTTTCTTCCCGCGCCGTCGACGTTCTCTTTTTTTCGCCCTGCTTTGCGAACTATATAAGGCGTTTGATTCTGTAACAGCTTAAAATGTAAAGAGAGCGTAGTACGGTATCTGCCTGTGTTATCCCATATTCTATTGTTAAAATTGTCGCTCGCTTCAACACGGGGCCGACCCTTACTACACCTTATTTATGTTTTGAACTGTTACAGAATTAAACGCCTCACAGTGTACACTGCACACGCAACAACGCTATGTATACAACATACATGTGCAAGCGTTATATTATAAATGTAACGCGAGTATACCGAGCTGTCGAGTGAAGTTTGTTTACTTTTTTTATTTTGATTTTTGTGATCGCGTGGGCTTCGCTTTGTTGTTGCGCGCACGCATACAAACAGCGCGCGCGCGCGCGAAATAATGTTTTGATATTGCGTGCGTCGAGCTAGTACTCGGAAAAAGAGGTAACCTCTCTTTGGCGTACCGCACAACTTTTACGTTTTTTCGGATACGTTCTGCTGTGTGTTACACAAAATTAATTTTTAACGATTATAAACAAAAGTATACGATATATATATATCTAGAATACAATAGCATCAAGAGAGAGACAAAAAACGGAGAGGGAGAGAGCTGACAAATTGCGCGACGTATACCATTGGAATTAGCATACTGCAAAAAAATAAAGCCTCGGGGAGAAGGAGACAATAGCGCGTCACAGAATAATTATGACTCTTTTTTTTTACAGAATCGCGAATACACATGTAGGTGTGCGGTAAGACACATTGCTTCGCACGGGCACGATGTACATGGCCGTACGGGTCGACCGTTCTATATAACCGGCTGCGCGCACTCATCGCTGAATTATTATATCGCGAAAAGTTTCGCAGTAAGTAAAAGTCGTGAAATATAGTTAGGAAAACTCAAACAAACAGGCAATAAAGGAAAAACTTTAACTGTACCCCCGTGTTACGATGCGAGTTGGGCTTTGTGTCGAAACTTGACGCAGCGCAAAAAAAAAGAATTGAGGAACATGGAATTTAAACGATTAGAATTTCAAGGTGTGCCTGCATACGTATACTGCCCTTGAAATTCAAAGAGTTTTACGCTCAAAAAAACGATCTATTTGCGTTGAAAATTAAATAAATACAAGAAAAACACGATTGCGACGTAGCAAGTCAACGAACGCAGCAGCAGATGTAATAAGGTAGCCTTCGTCTGAGTTTGCTTCTACGAAAAGTTTGTAAATATTTATTTGCGACAACACTTTTGTACTTTATAAAAATTCTCTCGACAACGTTCGAGTGCAGTTGCCGCAATATTACGCTTACGGAATTTAAATAGTTGAACTTTATTTTTTTACGGAGCACACGCGCTATAGGAAGTTTGTCCAAATTTTTTTTTTAATACACGCTCTCGCAACTTTTTCTATGAAACTAAAGCAGTATTAAGACGTACTTTTCATAACACCTCGTACGGATCAATTTACAAGCACATAAGATTATGTAGCGTACCATATTATTTCATTTATGCACGTATTTTATTTCGTCGGTTCGATTAGGTTGCCTGCGCGTACACGGATAAGTTTTTCCCTTGATTTCTGTGAGAAAAAATATTCAACAAGATCTGCGTGACGGTCATTATGAACTTTCATAAAATACATTATCACTTATTTTTCTCTCTCGTATGAAACACAACTTATACGAGGACTATACGCGACGAACAAATGCAAACACGCGTTCATATTTATAATATCTCTTTCTCTCTCTTTCGCGTGTAAACATGCGCTATTTATCAGATGGCGCATAAATTAAGCTCCTACATAACGTAGCCCCGCACACATACCCATTGTTGTGTATATACGTGTGTATATGTCTATCTCGCTGAGATTTGTATAAATTGTTCTGCGTTACGGCAGGCGTAAGTTTTTTTTCTTCTTTCGCGCGCGTTCTCTCTCTCACTCGCTCTCTACTACCTGATGTATATAATGCACGTGTGCTCGAGGGCCAGCCGCAAACAAACAGGACTCTCAATACGCTCTCGATTTCTCATACTCATAGTATTCATAAAGAGATAGTGTATATCATTTGCGCGAGCAGCACAGAAGTATCGCTATAAAAAATTCATGACCAGCAATAGTTACGAAAAAATCATTTAGCGCAATTGTTCACGTGCTCTCCCAGGATAGATAAAATGAAAAAAAAAAGATTAAACAGCGAAAGTATAGAGTTGAAAAAGTAAAGCTGAACAAGTTTCATACAAAACGGAGCTAGGCAAGCGACGCGAACTACGTTGCATCAAGCTTGTAAAAAAAGAGCTTTATTTCCTCTACGAATCTGCGCGCACGCGTATACACAAAAGCTCGCGCGACGTGGTGGCACAATCTCGGAGCGGCTGGCACACAATCACGGCGGCGTTTTTGAAAAAAAATTTTTTTTCAACTCTCTCTCTCTCTCTACCGCGTAGTTGAAAAGTTCAAGAAGTTCGTGTGCGTTGAGTACACGCGCGCGCGCATTTATCTGTGTAAAACATCGATCGTTTTTCTGACGAAAAATGCGGGGGATAAGCACAACTGTGAGAGATAAAGCTAAAAAGGAAAAAAGATATTTTTTACCGTATTCAAATTTAATATACGCGAGAGCAGCAGCGAGTACATTGAAATCGTGCATTTTACGCTTTGCTCGAATTAATATCTCCGTCATATTCGCAATAATGTATACGAGGATTTAATCAACCAAAGTATCGATTATTATTATTGTTATCGCATGTGTGCACAGACACAGAGGGAAAGAGAGACACAAACGCATGCATACACAAAAAGTGCATTAAAAGGCATTATTGAATATATACCCGAGCATTAATGAAAGAGTACGTGGAATCGAATGAATAAATCATAATTATAAAAAAAGTCCGTTGGCCGAAGTAAAGAAAAATAATACATAAGCCGTATACACAGTGGATCGCTGTAGAACAACGCGGAGAACGTAATTCAGTCATCGTGGTTGTTGTTGTTGTTGTTGTTGTTGTTGAGCTCATTGGTGCGTTTCCTCGAAGTAAGTAAGTGAGCGCGAGCAAAAAAAAAATGAAACGAAAAGACGTTGAATGTTTGTTAGCCGCGCGCATCGCGTATAATCTATGCGATATTCTATACACACTTGCAACAGCAGCAGCAACAGCGGTACGGCTATTATAAGCCGAGCGACGGTTATGAGGTAAGACAGTCGTCGTCGCGTAGCTGCGCGCGATATTCCTTAATAAGCAAAGCGCGTTTTCTGCGCTGCGTCTATGTGTGCGGACGCCCTCTCTCTCTCCCTCCTCGACGCTATATATATAGAAATATATGTTAATGAGTGAGCGAGGATCACGGAGGTGTATACAGGTGCGATATAACGTGCACGCATACACACACACACTCAAGGCCAAGTTTCCGGGCGTAGGCTAGTAGTCTTTAAGATTTTAAAACTGTGCGTGCGTGTGCAGTGTATGTATACCTATCGCTCGCGCAAAGGAGGAGCAAGAAGCCCTCCTTTAAAGCGTGTTCCGGTGTGCTGCCCCGTGTGGGATTCTCCCACGAACGCGAGGTAATTTTTTTTTTTTACCACCGCCTACCATCTTCGCCACACAGCTGTATAATAATATAATATGCGCGATATATCGCACTTGCTCGATCTATATAGCATATAGCGCAGGTATATAATGCGCTAATGACGAAGAGGAAAGCAGTATCGGGGAGGAGTGTATAGCAGCCCTCGACTGCGTAGCCGCGATTTTTAAGTGCTCATCGCGAGCGAGCGCGAGCGCAATAATTGACCCCGTGAACCTCCGGGTTAATCAGCGTAGCAGTGTATATTGTATGTAATAGAGAGAAACTAGAAGAGAGCTAAACAGAGCACTAAAATACCCTTACTCCAAATGGAAATTCCATCGAAATTTCTATTCCGGCGTATGCGTGACTGTGTGGATGTGTACATAGTTCGATGAATTTGCAGTATAGAGACGGGCGATCACGCGCGGGGGTGGGTGGGTGAGTGCACATAGAAAGCCCCATGCGTGCGCGCGCGCGTCCTCCAATGATTGACGCAAATGTTACATATTGGTCGGCGCCAGTCATATATACACGCGTGAGCAACCGTGCAAAATCGTCGTAGCTGTCGTCGAGCTGCGCGCGAGCGTCGCGTCAGCGGACGATTAACAAATTTTCAGCGTCATTTGTCACCACTGACTCTGTGCTGCGCGCCTCTGCCTCTCTCTCGCTCTTTCTGCTGCATATAACAGCAGCAGCGGCAGCAACAGGGATTTTTGGATGCACACACATCGATGAGCTCTCTCACTCGGGCGCGATCCTCTTTTATCTTCGTGACCTACTCATCGATGTCCGCGCGCGTGATAATTCCACGAATATTACTCAAATATTCGGGCCAGCCAAAACATTTATTCGACCTAATTACTCATCTGAGGTACCCGAAGATACATCAGAGGAGCGAAGCATCGAAAAGCATCGTGGAATATAAATATATCGACTGCTACTATTATTACTGCTACAGCTCCTGCGCGTGCTTTTACGTATATTTTCAACCTGTGTGCGCCGTGTTGATTTATGCAGGACAAACACAGAGAGAGAGAGAGAGAGAGAGAGAGAGAGAGAGAGAGAGAGAGAGAAAACTAAACGTAGTAGGTGTATGCACACGCCGAGAGACAGAGACAGCTTTTCGGGATGAATTATTCGTCAGAGAGAATTGTATTTACGCTCTTTGTCCGCGTCGAGTCGTATCATACGTAGCACGCGCACATACACATGCACACAGAGACATACATCAGTGAAGCTGCACGTTTTCGTTGTTCTATTCCGTGAACTTTGGGAAATTCGTGGAGGAGTGCGAGCGGGGTGGCGGGGGAGGATGATGCAAAATAACAGAGGAGAGAGACGCGAAAAGTCGAAAGTTAAGGCTCTGGATGACACTTACACAGAAGGATTATGCATTGTAAAACAGTGCACGAGGACGACAGCTTGATCCTCGCAGACATTTCTTCACACTATGATCACTCATCACTTGCAGAACGAAACTTTTGTTGACTTAGCTGCTGCTGCTGTTGTTGTGCCGGTGTTGTTGCCTCCTTGATGAATGTGACCGGTCAAATGGCATACAAGCAACTTTCGCGCACACAATTTATTATCTCTTCTTCTCAGCACTGTTGTTGCACTCGGAGAATCATATCGTCAGCTGCTACTAGGAGCGCGGCACATTATCATCTTTCAACATATTAACGTCACCCTTTGTATATTCGCAAATTATATAATTGAAAAACACACACACGCGCACAGAAAACGAACTTGAAACGAAATTTTTTTCACAGAAACGATGTAGAGACTTTTGTTGTTATTATTGTTACACAAGTCACTTTTTGCACGGCACTTGGCAGATATGTATATCCTTTGTATACATCTATCTACCTGCTATCTCCTCTCCAACACTGCAGCTGTGTACCTAACTGCTTCCGCAAGTGCTCCAATATCTACTACATACATATACAGGACACGAAAGTCACACCGCACACGTCGCTTTCAACTGCAACACAGAGAGAGAGAGAGAGAGAGAGCACACGTTCGATTCTGTCGAACGTTTTCGCGAAAACGAAATTCAATTCAATCACTACTATCGGTGGATTGGACCGCACTCTTATAACTTTTTGATTTCTGTGTCTGACACAGTGAGAGAAACGACAGGGTGTCGTGTGCCCACGAGAGAGAGAGCAATATCAGTGACAGTGCAGCACGGCACAGCGAGTGGCTGTATGGAGAGCGCAGTGAGTGCGTATCTATACGTGCGTTTGACACACGCAAAAATGGGATGTCGGCAGTACGGAGGCACGCACGGGACTAGTGCGAAAGGCAGCGCAGAGAGCAGCAGCGGCGGTGGAGCGGCGGCGACGGCGACGGCGGCGGCGATGGCAGCAACGGCAACGGCGGCCGCGCGCACCAGAAAAGGGAGGGAGGGAGGAGAGTCACAGCAGAGCAGCAGCACCGAGCACTGCGAGGCAGGCGCGCGTGTTTGGCGGGGGCTGGGCTCACGCCGCCGCCGCCGTCGACTCCGAGTTTATAACTTAGCTACTGCCGTCGGCTGGCGCTGCCTGTCCCTTTGGCCGCGTTCGCTCCGAAAACTCGAACGCAGCAGCATGAGCGACGGTGGCGAGAGCGAGGCGAGCTGCAGCAGCGGAGTCTGTGGTGCGCTAGGAGGAGCACCAGCAGCAGCAGCCTCGATTCTGCGGATATATACGATGTATACCACGTACACGCGCGTACCTTAATATACGTAATATATCTATACATTTATTCGCACATATATATACGTTATACAGCTGCAGGCTGCAGTGCACGGCTTGGTCGACGACTCGCATATATCTATAACACCGTATTATATCTATAGGGCATGCTATATGTAGTAGGGGGGATGTGTACGCGCGCGCCTCTGATCCTCCTTAAAAATTATAATTCTCTTCTCGTGCTTCTTATTTTAGCTCTCCGCGCGTACGGCTGCTGCTGTTGTGCCGTGGCTGCTGCTGCTCTGCAGCTTTGAGCGAGGCAAAGACCTTCGCGGGAGCATTTCTCTTTTCGTACCTTACTTATATGCCTCTCTCGTTGTACTTATATCTATCGGTACGCGGAGTAGCTCGCAGCTCGTTTTATCTATAGAATGAGCGGGGCGCACTGATACGCGAGCGTAATAAGACATTCTATTAGGCAAGCTGCTGCCGCTGGTACTGCTTTAACACTGATTCGCGTGCGGTATAGCGATATTTAAGCTGCGATTCTCATCGCAATCACCCCGCTATCGAGTTTCGATACTACTTCGGGGCACTGCACGCGCTCATATACACATTGTTCTGCTTTAATATACCCGTGTTCTGGCAACAACCGATCGCTATATGTATTTCCTCGCAATTTTCAGATATTTTCCAACTATTTAGTATATAACTTTAATGTCATTAGGCTCGTGCGTTCGCGGTAAACTGCTGCACTTTGTGCAAAGCGTCAAGTTCAAGTTCAAAATTGTGAGCATTTAAAGAGCTCTCGTATATAACTTGCTTAAGAAAATCTTTTTTTAATTAAACTCATCGCCATAGTGTCAACGGATTTTGTTCCAAGAGGCACGTTTTCAAAATATATACGTACAGAAGTCAAGAACCCCACGTAGACTCAATAATCTCGCGTGCCGAGATGGAGGCCTAAAGTGTCTCTGAGGAGGTCGTTTGCCTTTGCGTCTATGCATATACACACTCGAATTGCTCATCATTACTTCATTAACGAAACTTCATTATTTACGATGGGAAAGCATCGGATTTAATTATAGGGGCTCGGTATTCTTTTATTTCCTCAACTTTAACGCTTTTTTTTCGTCCCTCGATACGTTAAGAAATAAAAACAGCCGGGGAGGTATATAAACATGCAATGGATATACCGAATAGACTGAAGTCTGCGAGCGAGTCGCTTTGAAAGGCGCGTGCGAAATCATTATAAAAGCGTCTCTCTCTTTTATATCATATATATTTGCGCGGCGGCAGCGCAGAGGAAGAAAAATTGACGGCTGTGTGCCTCCACCTCACCTGAGGAGGAGAGGACTGATGCGTACACTTTTCGCCCAGGCGTATAATGACACTTTCTAAGAAAACGAGCTAGAGTAAGCCTCTAGGCAGTTCTCTCGCGCGCACACGCCGACACTTCACGCGGTGGTATTATTACAATAGTGTGTGTGTGTGCGGTGTGCGCGCCTATGTGCGTATGGATGCAGTCTGGATTATATATATGCTGCTTCTTTTTCCCAAGCTCGAGTGTTCTTCTGCGGTGATAATTAATTTTCATATGCTACTTGTGCTTTGTTTTCTGAAAAACCTTTATTCTCTTACTAAGAAAGGCTAAGGGTGTTGATTGAAGACGCGCTAGCGTCTCGGTTCGTACAATCATATGCACTGCGTCTAACTGTTTTTTGTTTTTTGCTTTGCTATTTTTTTTTCATAATATTTTATCCTTTGGAAATTTTATTTTTAAAAAGTTCGAATTCTCTACATCGTTACGCGTAAAAAAATAAATCGTGTCCACCAATTAATGTCGGGCTCGCATGGGTGACACAACATCCGCTCCACGCGAGCTCAAATATATGTTTAAATTCGATTTATTCGTCAAAAAAATTTTTCTCCGTACTTATTATAAGAATTATGCATGTGTACCTGCATACGCTTACTTTTTATAATACGAAAAAAATGCAGAAATAAAACAAAACAATGAATTTCAGGCAGAGATATGTTTTACATGAT
This sequence comes from Trichogramma dendrolimi, assembly GCA_034770305.1. Lineage (NCBI taxonomy): Eukaryota > Metazoa > Arthropoda > Insecta > Hymenoptera > Trichogrammatidae > Trichogramma > Trichogramma dendrolimi. Next base: position 522,514 of record JAPMIB010000007.1, on the reverse strand, counting down.
ATAAAGCGAATATCGGATGTAGTCTGTGCAATTTCATACATACCGCTGTGCGACCTTTAGTTGATAGTAATTAAAAACACGTCAGATTTACTGAATGTCAAAAACAAAATTGATTTTGAAAAATTGCGCGCTCACGAGAGTTATTAAGTTAATAATAAATGAAATTGAGAAAAATGTCCTGATATTTATTCGTTTAAAAAAACAAAATCAAACAAGATTTTTAATGGATTTTTAATGGATTTTTAATGTTGAAATTAACAGCGAAATTTCAAAGCTTCATCTATTACTTTTCAGTAATTTTGTCAAAAATTGAGACGATACTTAAAAAGTATATCAGCCATATGATGGGCAGCATTATATGCTCGAGATGCGAAACATTTTTTGTTGTGCTGCGCAAGATACACACGTACACCAGAAAATGTATGCGCGCTCTCGATGGCTCGGCCAATAAATCATCAAAATGTAAAATAGCAAAAATGATGACCCGAATTTTTTAACGCTGACTACTACCTCTAGCTCGAAACAGCCGCATAAGGCGCGGTGAGTTACACTCATCAAGCTCGCTCGCTCGGCCAAAAGTGGGTAGTTTTATATTTATACGTTATGTCCACGAGTGCGACTTTATACCCCTCGGTTGAGCTCGCGCGCTCGGAGGGCTGCGTGATCCACGCGTTGTTTATGCATCGCTTATGTAATACTCATGACGGGGATCCGCGGGGGACGCATGCTTGAGCCATTAAAGAGCAGATTCGAGCCAGCGCGGGCTGGGTATGTAATGTAACATAATGTATCTCTACCTACGTACGACACCCAACGCGATGTCATCAGTTTTTCACTGCGCTCTCACACGCCGAATTTCCGTTTGAACATATAAATGCCATACGTATACTTGCTACGAGATACGCGTACGTTGCGCGCGAGAGCTTTTGGCGATCGACCTGATTTTCAGGCTAAAAGATGATGTATTTTTCGCGCTTCGTATTGTTTTTGCCAAATGTGCAGAGCTTCAAATTCAATACATTTATACGATTCGCTACTGCGAAGGTTCGAAAATGACGAATTCTGCAGTTTTCGGCCGTGCACCACCGAACAAAGTGTCATTTCGCGAGCTGCGAACGTTGAAGTAACGCGCGCTTCCACTTAGCCCGCTCGCTATATATGAGAACGCGTAACAAGCCCTCGCTCGGCTTGCAGCGCATTCATTACACGTATAATACATTTTACTGTGACTTTGTGTCAAGGGCACACACACAGCACAGAAAGCGGAGTTTCTTTAGCTCTCTCGAAATTGACACGGTATCGTCACTTCCTGCGTCGACTGCGCGGCTGCCTTCCTGCGCATCACGGTACACCACTGCTACTACTACTGCTACTGCACATTAACTGCGAAGAAAAGCCAGCAGCAGCACTCGGTCGCGTGCACTGACCCTTAACCTTGTGTCGCCAATTGTACATGTAGTTTTTTTTTCATGCACACACAAAGGGACTCGCTCTCGAGCCAACGTCTTGGGCGACGTTTTTTTTTCGTCCACTTGCAAAGGCGGTGGTTTCGAACGTAATTTCGAGCGAAACCGTACGTATCGCGGCTCGTTGCGTGATATGGTCAACTCGCAGGTACTCGTTGCCATTATATTATTGTTGTCCAGAGAGGAGAGGAGAGTCATTCGCGCTGTGTAGAGCAATAAGTACGACGCGCGATATTGAAATCAAGGCAATTTGAAATATATTATACACATTGTGTGTCAGTTGAATGCGGAACGGGTCATTCTGGCGTAGCCGCGGTTTATTATCATCGCGACGTACTTATACAAAGAAGAGGAAGCGAAACTTTGTCATACATACTACTATAATAATGAAACAGCACGTGTATGCGTCATTACAAGCTAGATCAAAATCAAAAATGTTTACGCTCTTCTCCTTTTTTCCCTCCTAATCACTGCGATTCACTTATCACTTTCGAACTGAAAACTAGACGAGCTAACACCTCTCCTGCCAGCATTCCATGTACGCTTCTAAATTTGCTTTACCCTCTATTTCCTTCTCCTGATGATCAAGTGCACAAGAATTGGTCGAAAAAGCGTCCCGTATACACTCTCAACTGTTGCATACACACACATCCATTTCTATAGCCTCTGTTCTTTGAGTGAAGCCAAAGCTGCAAGCTTGACTTTCTTAATGGTAATTTCGAGCTCTCGCTCTATATACGTATACACGGATACATAAGAGCTCAAGCAGGCAAAGAGTATACATTATGCCTTTGTCTTCATTGTCATTCTAATCTAAAGAAAGAGTTAAATAATAGCTCCTCGTTTCTTCAGGCATATACAGAGAGAGTAAGAGAGTGAGAGAGAGCGAGCAGGCCAACCCTCCTCTCCCCATCTATATACATATAGTACACACAATAACTCAGGCGAACGCAAGGAAATTGCGCTTTTGGATTAATCGTCGCGTAATTAACGCGGATACGTCCTGGAAAACGTCTTGCTCTCTGCTGCTTGCTTCTCTGTACCTCCCCAGACGAGAATGTTTAATTTGGCTCTCTCTCTCTCTCTCTCTCTCTCTCTTTCTCGCAGTGGCGGCGATGCGTATACGGGGCAGCTACTAGTTTTCTTTTCAATTCGATAACAGCTCGAGATTTTTCACGCGAGGCACCACCTTTCGTTCGTTGCTCGTTGTGTGTGCTCGCGAGGGGTACAATCGTGACTTTAATTAAGCTGAATTAGAAGGAAAGGCCTGCGATTTATCACTCGTCGAGCGAATTGCTGCGCTGCGATGAATTCGTGAAGCGTCGCCCTCGCATGAATGTGTGTGCACTCTGATCGAATGAACAAGCGTGTGTGCAGCGAACGTGTAACGCGATATTTCGCAAATATTTACTTTACACGCTGAATGCAGTGCATTCATAAGCTCCGGGTCAAACTTAATTTCCGTAAAAAAAAAGCTGCGACCTGTCGATGAGTCGGAGCTTTTTTTCTGTGTGTATAGGTGTCAATGCTCGAATCGACGATCAAACCCATCGATACGAATTATTTACGCTGAAAATCGTGCACACAAAACGGTACGTATCCTTTGTTAACGAGTACATGAATTTACAGCTTTACAATCAGTTCTTTAAAACTTGTTAAGTATTAGAAGGTACACGCAGGGCTTTTTCAACACTTTGTGAATCAACGGTAATAAAGATCTCGCGACAAACGAAGCCAACGGGTTCCGCATTGAAATACATTCAGATGTACCGGTGTGACATTCGATAGTTTTTTTTGGAAAATTAAAAAAATAAAATAATTAATCGAAATTGTGTGTTACATGATGTATCAATATAAAGAATACCAATCTGGGAGTCACGTTGTATTGGATTAATTTTTTTTCACCCGTGTTTTTTTAAATAAAAAAAGAACATCTCGCTCGCACGCCAGTTGTAAGCACACATTCATAAGAGTTCGAGCTGTAATCAAAACTGAGCTTGTATCTAAAAACAGTCTGGTTGCGGGAAATTCAATACACACACCCTATACTACTCCGATCGATTCGTTAAAACAAATTTTCAAAATGAATTTTCATTTAATTCATCTTCTTTATCGTCGAGCATATCGATAAAATAAAAGTCCACCACTCAAACTTGCGGCTTCTGTGCCGCGTACATATACCGCAGTCACTCTCGGGGCGTCATACATCATCTCACACACACACGCACATATTTTTTGCGCGCGCGAAAAACGTCGTAGAGCATGTACGCCTTTCGCAGCCACCTATGGCTCGAGCGCAGCCCCCTCGCATTATACGTACGCGACCGCCACCACCGCCGCTCTCGCGCGTACATTTCGTTTTGTATCCCCGGTTAAAGCAACAGTTGCTCTTTCTCCCTCTTTCCCTCTCGCCTATATATACGAGCGTTGTAGCACGCGAAATTCACTTAAATCCCCCCCACCGCGTGTATGTGTATGCGCGTATACGTGTGTACACGGGCGCGCATACTGGTGGCGATATAATTGAAAGCTCTGCGGACTATATACACTATGTGCAGGTATATAATACACGAGAGGGAGAGAGAGAGCGAGAGAGAGTAGAGAGGTTGTAACCGCACCCACCCACACGCAGACAGGCGGGCCCAGGCTGCAAGCGCGCAGCAACTACAGCAGCAGCAACAACAACAACATGTGCACCTGTATTCTGCGCGTTCAGTGTAACCTTAAATCTTTGCATTGAGATATTACTTACATATATTCTCGCGTCAATGATAAAAGCGAGCGCGCGCCTGAGTCGCCTTGTGCAGCCTCGAATATTACTTGCATGTCTCGTGTATAAAGTGGAGAGTGAGCGAGCGAGCGAGAAGATATAGCTATATAGCTCGGCCATAGAGAACCAACTATGCACACATGCGTTAATTAGGCCCCAACTGTACGTGTATACCACCGTTGACTGCGCCAGAGAGCTCGAGCTCGTGTACATATCTATCTATATCTATATACGTACATATATATAGCTCAGCTCTCTCGGAAAGACTACAGGGGCGTGTGTTTTCGCCCCATAAGCCGATCCCAGGAGATCTTGTCGAGCGGCTCGTTGTAGTACAGTAAGTATTTGCTCGGCGTTGCACACACAGCCCCGTGTATTAATTCAGGCTATATACGCCGCCGCCCGCCTCGCGCGCGCGTCCCGACGAAATCCCCGCGGGAGAAATGGCTACCGTCATCAACTTTGCCTTGGCTTATTTTACATGCGTATATGCTCGGCCGCTATCGTATGTACGGGGCAATGGAGAGTGTATATTATACGTGCCTGTAGTGTGCACCTACTCTATGGGCTAATCGATGGATACAAATACAAGTCTTCTATACCAAAAAACCGCAAAATATTACACTGGATCGCTGGGTTAGTTGTTGCTACATAAGCATTGTTTTTTCTTTTTAATAAGCAGTTACTTCTTATACAGTCAGTAATTTGCACAGAAGCATACCACACCCATCGCCTTGGCTGCTGCAGTCGACGTGGACAAAGACTCTTTCCTGAAATGAAGTCGGGCACGGCTCTCGACCTCATTCGATCCTCTTATCATCCTTTTTATCGACGACGACGCCGACGCGAGCAACTCCTCTCAGCACTTCTTTGCGCGCGTACGAGGGCTGAAGTGTGAGTGCACACACGAGCTTTGGTAGAAGGAGCTTCGCGATCATATATATAATATACGCGACGCGACGCTGTACATGTACCCTCGGTATATCCTTTGGGTTGGACGTGCGCCGCGCTCGCAAAAAAAAAGAGCTTCAAAGAACTGACCTCTGCGGCCGGTCCACTCCTACCGGGTCTTCACCCATGGCAGATAGCAGCACCAACGACGGCAGAGACATGCAGCTATATACGTGTGACATGTGCCAATCTAATCTGTTGGCTGCCGGAAATTGATTTTACCCTCCTGTGCGGTTTACCCCCTAACTATATTCTCTTCGCGTGTACAAACGCGCGCGCATCCAAGATACGTAGGTACAGGTATATAGCGTATGTGTTCGCGTGTCTGCCCCTGGTCCGGCGCTCGGTGTACGTTGTGTACATTGAAAGTCCTGTCCTGTCGCTGCAGTGCGCGAATGTTGAGGAAAAAAAAATAATAATAAACGTGTTGGCATATACGCGCCTTTCTCCGCATGAGATGAGCTTATATTATATATAGACGAGACTTCTCCCTCTCGCCCTCTTTCTGCCGAACACATTCACATACAGCTACGTACGTATGTACACGCGCGAAATGTGTGTGGGAGCGCTTGGGAAATGAAAATTTATCGGATCGAAAATAAAGTTTTTGCGATGTTGCGTGCGCTACAAAAGGATGAACAAAATGGACTGACAGCGCGCGATAGGTAGGTAGCTAGGTAGGTAGAGGAACGCGCGGTTTTTCTGCCGTACACCACTTTTCCAACCCTTTTGCCGAACCCCGGGCAACGCATTTCCCGTTCCTCTATTTTTACCCCTTTTTTTCTATGTATTACCACTTCACTAGCGGTATATATGTACAAATAAAAACGAAATTGATTTGATTCGTAGGTTAAAAAAAATAAAAGGAAGACGAAGCTTGTAGTTAGTTAGCGAGTGCACGCGCGTGGGAAGGCAATTATCAAGCTCGCGCGAATACGGCAATAGCTTAATAAACACCGATCTGTAATGCGTATGCTTTTTTTGCCTCAGCGCGAGCTCTTTTAATTTTTTTTTATTTTCGAGTACGCGCGCAAAATGAAGAATACTGAATGCTCGCGCACATACACACACCATGCACGTATTATCATTGTATCGCGCTTTTTCATGCGCTGCACCCCGCGCGCACTCACGTTTTATCTGTGCCTAGAGAGGAAGGAGGGAGGGGGGAGGGGGGCGGCTATAATTTTATTAATGCTCGCGTCGGCAATTAAGCGCGAGAGCGGCTTCGGTGAAATATAAATACAGTGCAAATATTGCCCGCTCGCGAACTTCGCGCACAGAGGCATTTAGAGGTAAAATAACGAGTTTTATCGCGAGGATGAAACTTGACTGTGTACATGTGCATGTACGGAACATACACAACACTAGCCCCAGTGCATTAACATTTTTATCGACTGCTATCCTCGATGTACATCACGCGCGCGTAAGAGTATACGTGTATACACGCGTACTTTTATGTAAATTATCGCGTTATCGGCGTATATAACAACCGACATTTTTCATCATTGCTTCGACTTTATTAATTTTACGTTTCGTCAAGCTCTCTCTCGGGCAACGATAATTATCCGCGATTGCGTGGGTGAGTACGTTCTTACGCGCACGAAAATCCATACTTAACATATACGCACAATACTCTAGATCTCGAGTCTATCTTGTAGTTTGTTTTATCTTCTAAAGTAATTATATAATACAATTAAAAAAGCACGAATCCTTCAGGAGGTACGCAAGCGCCACCGCCATCGCCAGCGCGATAGGTCATTGTGCGTGAGATACGTCGAGATCCGATCTCTATGTATGTGCCGCGATTCAATGTGCAGCTGCTACTGCGCCGCAGCATGTGTATGTGTGTATCGAAGAAGAGCTTTGACTCCCGAGGCCCCCACGGCTTTGATACCACGGTATTGGGAAATAGAATGTCATTTACACGCGCCTGAAACATAGATTTCAGCCATCTATCGAGTCGAGGCTTTATCGTTTTCCTTTTTTCCTTTCCATTACGTATAGTGCGGCTCAAAACGGACTAGCATTTTAATGACTCATTAAGCCGTTCAAAAAAAAGGTATTTGATCCTTGAGCGATACACTCGACGGCAAGTTTTGCTGAAAATCGCCGATAAAGCGAGGGAATTGGAGGAGACACATACATACGCGATTGCGATTGTGCGACTGTCGACTACGACGTTATATTCAAAATTGCCAACAGCGATCGAGCACGCACACATAAACACACATGTTTGCGCGCGTTGCGCATTTCAAAGGATCGCTCTCGGTCGTAGAACGTATAAATTCGAGCCATGAATTCGGATATACCTATATGTATGTAGCTCGCTCGCTCTCTCTCAGTGCTGCTGGGCTGCCACTGCTGCTGCCATTCGATTGTTATTCTCCAAACGCTACTAGCGTCTCGTGCTTTGCTCTCGCTCGGCTAAATCGAAGAAGAAGCAGATTGGCACGCAGCCCGGAGAGGAAAAGCTCTCCCCCTTTTGTGTGAGTATGTGTGTATGTGTATACAGCTTTGCCTCTCTCTCTCTCTCTCTCTCTCTTTCTCTCTCGTGTGAGTGCGCATGTGTAACGCCAAGCTCGCAAAGGTAAGCCATGCTCGCGACTAGATTTCTAAAGATTTCAAGTGCCGAGGGTTGCTACTGTTGAATTCCTCTCTGTGTGCGAGTGTGTGTGTATGTGTATGTGCATGTGCGCGCTGTTCGTTGTCTCGTGGTTGGTTTCTGCGGCGCGTAATTTTCTGCCCTCTCTCTCCTCTCTTGCTCCCTCTCCTTACTCACTCTGTAAATCAGGCTAATCGCGTTTACACGCCCTATGCTGCATAAATGTTGCATAAGACTGCTGCCGCTCGCTGCTCTCTCTCTCTCTTAATTCGGTTATCTACGAGTGCATGCGATTGGCGTGAATGTGTGTGCGGTGCGCGTAACGAGGCGAAATTGGTTCGAATTTAAGCGCGCACGAACTCACAGGGAGAAAGAGACACTGCTGCCTGCCCGCCTGCCTGCAGGAAACGTGCGCGCGGCAGCGGCAGCTTTATTAAAATTAAGTAACATCAAATTTCCATCGACTTATACGCTCGCATTGCGAAGTTGCTCGACGTTGTAAGCGATACTGCGTAAATAACAAAAAAAGGGGTGAGTCGAGAGAAGCTACGAGCTACGAGGATCGATGCAACTTTGATGACTAGTCAGCCTACTCTCGTTTCTTCTTCTTTTTTCTTTCGACAATAATCCTCATCTCGATAGACCAAAGCAATTTTTTTCCCTCCCCGTGTGTACGCAGAAGATCCGATGTGACAAGGCAAACGCGCTCCATACTTATACATGCTGTACACTATATACATACGTAAGTTTATGCCAGCGGTGCTTGTGTGTGTGCACCGTGTATGTGTGCGCGAGTGCACGCGCCTATACATCTGTAACGAGCTGTGGTAGCAAAAGTAAAGTTCGATACTGGTAGAACGAGTAATTAAGGCTATATTTCTCTCTCTTTCTCTCTCTCTACCTCTCCGTGCGCCAAGCCAAAGAAACCGGTTTTTCATTCAATGAAAGTCGTGTGTGCGCGTGCACTGCAGCAGCAGCACTCGCTTATTGCGTGCAAGCATAAAGCAAAGTACACGCGTACATGTATACGCGCACACACGTACACAGAGACGCAAACGCCAAACAGGTGAGATATAAAAGCTAGAGAAGGATGGATTGCCCGTACTCCTACTTTTTTTTTGACTTCATTAACCAAAGGAAGTTGAAAGAACTACTACTGGCAGAAAGCTCGAGCTCTGTATGTATGCACACACAGGTGGACATTTTTCCGCAATAGCCGATCGCGCGCGGCCTAACATTCATTATACCCATGTTCCTATGATAATTAAGATTATTAATAATCTTTCATTGCTCGTCTTCTGCATATATAGGGTATGTATAATACGCAGCAGTGAGCGCTCCGGGCTTTGATTGAAAATTGAGCTTGTGGCAAAGCAGAGCGCGCAACTGACCACGTATATAATACATTATAATCCATCATAAGCCGATGCGCCTAACGACAATTCAGACGCTTGCTCGTGCGTTTATATACATTGTATGCGTGCGAGAGCTGCGTGTGTATACGAGATGCAGATTTTATTTTTCAAGTGCAGCCAGGAATTGCCTCGTTGATTTTATCAATATATACGTATATATACATGCCCGCGCGCTTTTCTTTGCCTACTTCGTTTTTTGCCGACTTTATATGTAATATATTATATGAAAAAAACCAGCAACGGCGCAAGCGTGTATTTATATATTGAAGCTCAGAGGAGTCATACGCGCTCGCAGGTAGTCTACTACCACTACGACGCGTTAACGACCGGAAATCGTAAAGCGGCACAAAATCGGATAAGGCTCTATCTTTGAATATCTCGGGTAAATATTCCATCGTATAGGATGAGAAAAGTAGAAGTGTAATTTTTTTTTCAGGATATATCCTTGCACTGTCGCATGTGCCCGCGCGGGCGCGTGTATATGTGTGTACTGCGCGTTTCGTGATCAATTAAGATGTGAGAAAAGCCACGAGAGGAAAAGAGCAAATTAACATTTTTAATACGCGTATCACGCAGAGGCCAGCCGCTTTTTTCTTTTGGATTTTTTTTCTTCTTTCCTTTGCTACTACGAGCTTAGACATATCGCGCGCATAAATCGAGGCTGCTTTTGAGCGATTTCAAATTGCGCACCGCCGCACTGATTACGCATATATATTTTTCATTATATAGCTGGACGTGATCACGTGAGCGATATAGCGTAATACGAATTATTTAAAATAATTTTTAAACGCGAGCGTGAGAATTGACTTTTTTTTTACCTGCACCCTCACTAGAAAAAGTTCTTGACTCTCGTGATTTCAAGCTGCTTCATTTTCTGACGAAAACAAAATCAATGTTTATGCCCTGTGCTGTGTACTCTGTACGCTCGTGCATGGAAAGTAATGGACGAGAGACTCTTGTCTCCCTGCCACCGTCGAGAGTGCGCACAGCAGCTCCTTGTGCCTCTCTTCTCGATGCGCTTCTTCTGCCATCGCTCCGCGTTCGAGACGCCATAAACAGATTTCCATCCAGGCGTAATACTAGCCTTTATAAACTGGTCCCTTGAAAAAGTCGAGCGCGCGCGGCTGAAAGAAGTTATACTGCCTCCCAGCTCGGTCATCCCTTCCATCCTGTGCCGGAACATCGCATACACGTATGCATCCCTGGTTTTATAAGAAAACGCGTGAAAATATCCAGGCGCGCAACTTGCGATGAGTTAGCTCTCGACGACTTGTAATATACACTACTATAATACTATAATACATCGTGTTTGCCGAGCATTACACTTTAGAAGAATACGATGATGCGGTCGTGACCAGTTGCTGCATAATAGATAACAGTAGCTCGAGCTTTTGTGTTCGCCTCTCTACGTATATATGTATTGGATAAAACGTATACCGTACAAGGTAGGAGGAACGTCGCCGTCATCGTCAGCCTCTGGCAAAGCAGCAACGGAGGGTGATACGATCGTCTACTACTATTCGTTTGCGACTACCGGGTGCATATATATATATTTGATGGTTTGGATCTCTCGTGTCAGCTCGTATATACCGCTACTGCTGCAAGTCTCTCGAGAGAACATTTAAATCCCTTCGATCTATGTATGTGTATATGCTGCACATGCCGTCTTGCACGAGATGTTATATATATACACGCGCACACAAACACCTTGTCTCTACATGTTATTTGCGCGCACGTCTACTCGTCGTGTGCTGAAGTCAGTGCTATATATGCGATATATTATATATAGAGGGAAACTCACTCACCGTGCCGAGTAATGTTATTATTTTTTATCGATGCTGCGCATCCGATAAGTGAGACGAGTCATTAGTCAATCGTTGATGCATGAGAAAAACACGCGATATTTTCAATAAATATGAAAATCTTTGATGGAGCGACCGTCGTTTTTATAATAAATACTCAGTTATTTATCCAAATGAGAGTAACGACTTGAAAAAGATTAATCGCGATCGATGTAAAGCGATGTACACGCTTGAAAAATATTTTTTCCGACGAATCCTTTTTCGAACCGATTAAAGTGTTACAGTTAAGTAGCGATAATACAATTTGTAACGAATCCGGTAAACGATCTCAACTGTCTCGACAGCAACAGCAGCAGCGTGATGGCAAAGACGCGCGCGGCCAATTCAAAAGTCTTATTACGTGGTAACGGGCTCGCATATACGCTGCTTGATCCTTGCCATGCTAAAGATGTGTCTCGCGGTACAAATTATTATTTCTCAATAAGACGAGAGACGAGAAAAACAGCTACACGACGAGAGAGAAAGAGTGAGAGAGAGAAAAAATATTAAACAACGATATTAAGCAGAATATCATAACGATTCTCGGCAAAGTGTACGGCGCGACGACGATGGAGGCAATTTTTTTTCTCGCGCTCACATGCACGCTCGCAGACACACACACACATCAACACACTTTTCTTTGCACGAGGAGCCGATTCCCATCGTACCTCAACACTCGGAACACACGCACACACACACACACATACACACACGCATTAGCTAATTAAGGCAGCCCACAAGAGGTGAAGGCGCACTGTGTGCTGCAGCACGAGCTCCGCGAGTAAGTCTCAAAGAGGTGAAGGGAGCATGAACGAAAGAACCTATCGGCGTATACATGTGCACACGTGCGTGTGTTGTTGTATAGCACGTATGTGTGTTATATACATATATAGGATAAAAAAAGTGTATCTGCGCCCATAGGTGTACATACGCACACGCGAGTGTGTGAATTGCAGGATGTGAATTTTATATATCTATGTAAGCACACGCAAACGTCTGCGAGTGCAGTACAGGTATATGCGCTGTGTATCTGTGCGTGTACGGCGTGGGACGAACCAGTGCACGTATATACGCATGTATACACTACCACGACGACAAGTATACTTAAACGCGTATATATATACCCAATGGTATTCTCTCTCCGCGAGAACAAGTGCTCCGAAGCTATATACAGCTATACATACAGATATACAGAGAGAGAGAGAGAGAGCCAAGACCGGAAATGACGCGTGCACTACCTGCGTCTGTATACATCTAATAATAATACTCTACTGTTTGCAAGCGCAGCTATATTATGTATTCGTTTAGCAGCGTCACTTTCGGCTGGCATAGAAATATAAGGTAAAAATCGCCGATTAAATGTGTGCTGCACGTGCATCGCGTCTATATACATACGATTTTTTCGATTACGATTAGAATGAAAATGTCGATTCTGATTCAAGATCGAAGCGTGCGTTATGGAAAATTCGCTGTATATACCTATAAGCTGTGACGATGAAAAAGAGAGATTCGCGAATCGCGAGCGAGCGCGAGTGAGAGGTCGGTCTAACGGTTCTCTTTCTTCTCGTTGCTCTTGCTGCTCTCCCGCGCGCGCCGATACGTAGTGTAGGTATGTGTATATAATATAATACGATGTGTGTGTGCGCGCGATACCTCCTCAATGCGCGCTCACTCATACTCACTTCGAGCCTGATCTCGTATTATGTAATTTACGCCATATAACGTGGATGTACCGTATCAATTACTTTTTTCCGATATAGCAGCGTATAATATGAGCTTCGTACACACAGGTATAATGCGAGAGCGAGGCATCTTATTGCGGTAGACGCGAGCGCGTTACGGATATTCTCTTTGTTTTTCGGTATATTTATTAATTTGACGTGTATTGAGAGATACGCGAATTAAAATCGCCAAATACACGAGTTCTACGTAAATTTCTTATTATTAATTGAACGCGCGCACGCCACGCGCTTGATTATAACCGTAAATCAATACCTAAATGATTTCGAAATTTCGATTGATGAGCCTCATAAAGGTATGCGTACATCTATATACCTCGACATATTTCTGTTTCAAATTTAATCACACTCAGCCATTGCCGCTCGCGCGCGCGTACCTTTATATTATATATACGTATGCGTCGAAACGAGTCTCGCGTATGTATATCGTAAAATCGAATGTCAAATATTTGCTCCGAAAATTCGACTCTCCGGAGCAGCGGTAGTAGGAGTAGCAGCAGCGACGAGAGATTCCCTTGAAAGTTATACGTACGTACCATACTACTAGCCACCACGGCGTGCGCGCACGCTGGTGCTTAAATGTTCGATTTTTCGGGCGCATACTCTCTGGTCGATTTACGTCAGGTCGCATTATGCACATAAGAGCTGGATGTTTTAACACATGTTTAAACTATATCCGAAGCTCGCGACCGATACGTATGCACGCGCGCCTATAGGCCAGAATGCATTATAATATACACACACACGCGTAACCAGTCACGCGCTTCGTTGGTCACAAAATGCATTTATATATAATAATACAAGCCCCCGTGTGTCTGCCTGTGCACGTGCGTGTGTGTATATGCAAGTGCACCACATGGATACGTGCTGTTGTGTATATATAGGTGCCCGCGCGCGCGCGCGAGCTGAGCATGCGATGCAACGCGCATAATATTTATAATACGTTTAGCTCGTTAAACCATCCGGCAAACTGTGCACTGTGTGTGCTGTATATAGTCGTGTTGTTGATGCTGCCGCCACCACTGCTATACCCGTTGCCTACATCATGGATGTGCGGTAATTATTTCAAAAATAAGCTCTTTGGTCTGGAAAAGTGATTTTCTCTGCCGACGTGGTGTATACACTGCAGCAGCAGCACCGCGCCGGCTGCAGCTAGCGAAATGGAAATTCTCGCCCGATTCTCGCTCGCGCGCAGCTCGCTGCTACTGCTACTCCTCTTTCGATCATTATTACGCGTGTATACGCGATCTAATTATTCTTCGACTAATTTTAATGTCTTGCGCGAGGAAGATTTTTTTTCTCTCTCCGTCTCCTTGCTCGATGTTTTCTCGATTTACTTATAATATTTACGTATATATTTCGCTGCTGCTTTATTTTTCGAGGCAGATTCCAGTAGCCGCGCGTGGTTGGCTTTTTTTCTTCATTTTCTCTACATGCATCTCTCTGCGCTAAGAGTCTACTCTCCTTTTGAAGCAGCGGCTCGAGAATTAGCTCGAAACGACTTGTTAAATGTAAATGATATCGCGTATTAAGAAAAATGTTGCGTAGGTACACGTCAAGATGAAAAAGCAGCAACGGCAGCAACGGAGGCACAAGGAGAGAAGAGCTTCGCGTTATACGGTACGTACTCTACACGTCGACGAGTTGCTGCGCGCGTTAGCAGCTACTCTTCTCGCGGCGAGGCAGCCATCTTTCTTTCTCATGCATATAATAGCCATGCCATTCTCTAATTCCCCTGTCAGCGGTGTGTGTATGTGCTCCAGCATACCTACGTATCCGAGAGTATACGGAGCTCGAGAGCTCGCCTAGGCGCTGTGTGTGCAGCTATACAAGCTCGAGAAGCCGACGCAGTAGTGGCAGACAGCAACGCCGGCCCATATAATAGACAAAAACGCAACAGACGTTACATAATCAAGAGTATACTCTCCCTCCCTCTATCTCTCTCTCTTACCCTCTAGCTCTTTTGGTCTGTTTTTTGACTCGCTGCAGAGGCAGTAGCGAGCTTATATATATCTGGTGCGTATACGCTGCTATATGGCAGTTTCGCTATATACGTATATACGTATCCCAGACAGCTGTTAAGAGAGGAGAGTTAATTTTGCATTTGAATCTCTTGCAGCTAAAGCTGCGGGTATATATACATCTACGTATATATACCATATATATGTATATTCGTGCTCACTAAAGAGAAAGAGCGAGAGAGAGAGAGAAAGAGAGAGCAAGAGAAGGAGCGCCGTGAGGGGTTGAAAATTGCATTAATTACCAGAGCATCGGCAAAATGTCAACTGAATTAATTAAGAAATAGAGCTTTCTTTACCGCCGAGCTGTTACTGCCTCGCTGCTCAGCAATGTCCTTCGAGTTCGCTTTATCTATATATAGCCGATATATATACCCACATAAAATGTGTATGTGTGTGCGCGAGAGAGCAAGAGACTGCGTTGTACCCTAGCGTAATACAGGTGCACGCAGACATAGCACCGGGGTTAATTTTACTTTATACCTCCCTTTTCTTTTTCATTTCGCTGATTGCTTGACGCCTCCCCCCCACGCCAGCGCTGCGCATTATAATGTTATATACTATTTAGAAAACTGGGCCGATTATTATTAATAATTATTCACGTTTCGCTTTTTCTTTTCTTTCCTTCGCAGATCGTCATTCATTAAAAAAAAAAGTAGCTACCGCGCGAATCTTCAATTAGTTTTTAATTCAATGCTAATTTCATTCGACTCGTGCTATTATTGTATCGTGAAAAATTACGACATCTCGTCGAATACGCGTTACAGTTCGTAACTAAAAAATACAAACTTTTTTATGCTCATTTCGAAACGCTACGGAATATCGCATGATGTTGTTCGTATAAATTGATACATCGCATCGTGATTCCTCAAAGTAGCGGCATGTGCCAGAGAGCTATCCTTCCCAGTCATCGATGATACTCGTGCGAGATACGCCCACTGCGGCAACGGTCCAGTGGCGAAAATTGATATTTCGCAGCAGCAACAACAACTCACATCGTCATGCGAGAGAGATCGCTACTGCTACGACGAGGAGGAGAAGAGCCTCATCTCGCACGTATATAACATATCGTATCACTCGCGGCTGTGGTCTTCTGTGCGTAACCTACTGTGATAAGGACTTTGAAACATAACTAGCCAAAGCGATACCGAGCTCGCTGCAAACTTTCGCAAACCTATATGTGTGTACGCCATCGTGTGTATCTGTATATATGACTCTATACACACGTCCTTTGTATAGCACCATAGCCGATGCATGCATGCCGCATGTGTGAGTTCTCAATGAACTAGGCGCTCTCTTCGTTGGCCGCTTGTATTCATGAGATGAGGTCGATTTTCTACACATATATAAACCACACTGAATCTTGCATGCTTCGTTAGCCGAGTATATTTTAATGAATAGAAACGAGAAAAAAAATCAACAATCGTTGCCCACGGCTTAAATTGTTTCGCTCCTTTTTTTTGCGACACACGCTCGAAAAAAGAAACAGCTGTCATTTATCAATCGGTCAGACGATCTGCAAAATGAGTGGAGACGCGATTAAACACGCTCGCCAGACAAGGCAGTAAAATAATTACGAGCTAGACTCGAGAGCGAATTATTCAATGCATTTGACCGTCTGTGCACGATATACATGTATAATAATAACGATGATTTTTTCATCTCGTACTGTTCTCTCTCAGCAGCAGCAAATGCAGTGTGCACGCGAAATCACTCGACTATAACATCGCACGTATATTCAATATATGAATATCGTATCGAATATACTGAAATTATTATCCTGTCGTGTACGTACAGCAAATTTGATCTTGACCAAGGTGTATAACAGGAGAAAGAGTGAGCGAGAGATGATGATCACTCGCCGCAAGAGCTGTGCATTAAGCATGCACGCACAAATCAGCTTTCGATCGAACGCGCGCGTTTCGTTCTTTTACGGATCTGCATGCGATATAATCATGGCAAAAGCCTTTGGTATAATAGTCCCTCTCTTTTTAGAAAAAACTATAAGTAGCAGCAGTATAGCAGAGGTAGCTTTTAGTGAATATAACGTGTGCGTTTATATTTTTTTACCATCTACGCGCTTGAATTGATATGGAAGCTAACAAGGGTGCACCCAATCAAATGACACCAGCATAGAGAGAAACTAGAGAGAGCGAGAAAGAGAAACAGGTAGGAGATGGGGTAGTGAAACAGTGTGCACATATTGCAGCAGCAGCAGCGGCGACACCGCAACTTGATTTCGCTCGTGGCTAGCTTTTCACGAATTTCTCTCGATTTACTCTGTGCGTTCATTCAGGCTTCTGCACTTGAAAGGTCTGAGGCTTGCAATTATGCCTCTTATTATGTGCCAAACTAATGTAATCCACACCGAAATGTCAGTTGAATTCGAATGCGTGCTGCGCGACTATAGTACGCGTGCTGGTCGCAGGTTTGCCAATTAAAATACACACACGTGCGTGTTTTATAATGTAGGTGTTTGGAACTCTCTCTCTCTCTCCCACTCGCTTTTATAACGTTTACCAATGGTGTTCGTATTATACCTACTTATATACCGACAGGTATTAATGAAAAATTGACGAATGATTGGCTCGCTTCGCGTCGAGTCAAGGTTGGACGCTAAACGGTCCAATTTTTTTCTCTTTCGTCCGATTCATACACAGCTCATCGCCTTTGACCTTGCGCGCGCTCGTTATACGGATATATTATAATAAAGTTTCTGGCGCAGTTAGGGAATTCGATAATAATTCGAATTGGCATTTGCGCGCTTATAACTCTGTTATTCTTTTGCACGTCGCATAATAAACGCGCGCGCGTGCGCTTCATTTGCATTTCAAACTCGCAAACGAGATGTATATAACGCATTCGTAATTATCGACGATCACCGAGGTATATATTTTCCTCGCTGTTAACTCGGGCGCGCGCGCACGCGTCTATCACAATCATCGTCATGGGCAACATGATATAATCATAATCGCGTGTGCGTTGCTGCTGCTGCTGCCGTTGCTGCCCTGGCTGGGAGAGCAGCAGAGAGTTTTGCTTCACTTTTCATCGTATACTGCTGCTGCTCGCGCGCTATCATACGAACAGGAGCTCGGTGATATTTCCCAGCTATATAATAAGGATTATTCATCGGCGAACATTCCAATTCCGATCCAACGCACAACGCTCGCGGCTGATGTATGAAAAGCTCTGTGCCATGGTACACTGTGCAGCTATGCGCGCAGCGCGTGCGCACACACACACACACACAGACACTCGCACGAGCTGCTTTGCCCGACGACTACGCACTGCGAGCATAGAGAGCTGCGGCCGTCAAAATTCTGAAAATTCGCAGTCCTGTGTGTGCTGTAGGACTTTTTCATCGTAAGTCCAGCCTCGGTATTACGAACAATTTCTGCGCGTTACAACAAAGGGCCAATACCACCACCACCATTACCAAAGCAGCGCTTGCGCGCAATTATGCCGTGCCATTTTTGATTTTATCGTCGCGTGCATTTTATATGTCGTTTACTAAAATATATATAAAGAGCGCAGCGACATAACATAAGCCACACGTGTTGGCCTCGTATCAAATGTGCGTTGTATACATATAATACGTACGTACGAGCGTCACAACCGGGACTGAGTGCCGGGCATAATATAGCATATAAAAATCGGCTATCAGGTTAAAAACGTATTATATAGTGAGCGAGCGAGCGAGTGTGTGTGTGTGTGTGTGTGTATGTGCGTGCTAGGTGCAGTGTGTGTGTGCGTAACCCTTGCTTGCGCGGTCTGGACCTCATGCCTGCTGACGCGCGAGTCCGTGAAGCCTCTCATCTCTCTTTCTCTCTTTCTCTCTCGCTCTTTTCTGCTCATGCCTCTTACATCACGATCACTTGCGCGCAGCAAGCTCGGTGATGGGGCATTCTTGTTTAGTTCCGGAGCAGATGGCCAACTGCTGCTGCTGCTGCTGCTGCTGTTTCTGCTGTATCCGTGTCTTGGTGCTGTGGGTGTGTGTGTGTGTGTGTGTGTGTGTGTGTGTGCAGAAACTGCTGGCGTTGCTACTTTTTGATCACGCGATACGTTTAATGGCTTCGCTTTTATAAAATAAAAATCAAATGGAATAAGGCCTCTATTGGGGATAATATGTATAGGTACATTACATGTAGGTAGGTTTGGAGTCTTATTAATTCTTTGATGCTCTTTATGTGAATAGTAAAAAAAATTGTAATTTGAAGAAGAGTGCATACAAACTACATCGTTTAAAAAATATCTTGATTTAATTCAATAATTAAATTTAAATTTTTTTATTGAAAAATTAACGTTTTAATACTAGTTTGGTTTTTGTGTAAATTGCCCAAAAATGTATAAAAACTCCATCATAATTAAAGCCAGTTACCGCAACTATATGACGATTATCTCTGCCTGTAAATCTGCAAGTGGCAAAGTGACAATAATTATATAAGAAAAAGCGAGATTTTTAAAAAATTTACTGCTTGCGGTATTCCAAGGAAATAATGAAAAAACCTACAAATAAAGTACATATTAATATGAATTAAAAGTTTTTAAGAAATTTACATTAAATTTAATTTTAATCTGAGATCAAATTTTCTCGAAATTTTCTAGAAGGTGTACGAAACGATGCAATATGATATGATCCAACGTACAGTACCTACTTTGAAAGAATTGCTCGGATTTAAACGCTCAACAAGTGTACCCAAAGCCAATCACAATAACAGATCGAAATGCAACGAAAGCAGGGCAGCCTGCACGCACAGTGCTCATTGCGCATATTTCAATTGTACGAGCGCGACGTTTACGTTATATACACCAGGCGCATTCGGCAAAGCTGTACAATTAAACACGCAAAACGTGTGTGGAGCGCAGCGCGCGCGCGGCTATGATATTTAGCCTCCTATATAGCATATGCATGGCAGCTCAGGATTTGTTTTCATAAGCCCGACAAGTACTCGAACTGCCAGGCCAGAGCGAAGGCTGCTGTTGCAGCGATATATATGCTATATATATATGTATAATATACATGACGCTTTGTGATGTTTATACACGACAAAACCCCACGCACTGTTCGTGCCAGGGTATACATGTAAGCACGTATATATATGTGTGTGTGTGTATGTGTGTGTACCTAGGCTCTTGACAAGTTTCCATTGAGTCGCTCGTCCTAGAGCAGAGCTACGTATACAACCATCGCCGCTGCCGCTGGTACTACGCCGAGCCACAGTCATATATGCACGTTGGCTACGTTTGATGGGGCGCACGCTGCGTTGCTGCTGCTGCTGCAGTATTATATACCTACACACAGAGGTGGAGACTTTGCGGCGTTCGTATATACAGCAAGGAAGCTCGTTGCTGCGAGCTATAGGGGGAGAGTACGTACTGGAGAAGAGGTCCTGCACGGCGAGCACTCCGGCCCTTATGTGTGTCCGTGCCAACAATGACACGTCGTCTACAGGGTGCATAGCGTACTATACATGCACGAGGCTCGAGAGGAACTACTCGTCACATACGCTCTATATATACGGCATCAGCAGCAGCAGCTCGCGATCGTTATCTCCTTAATTCGCGCAACTTTCACCTCTCTGTTACTCGAGGGCACATTTATAAAAGAAGGAGACGGCTATATAGGAGTAGTATACGACGGCGGCGACGGCCTCGAGCGCGTCGCCTTTATAGGGCTCGTACGTGCATGCGTCACTAGCTTCGAGATATTTCCCCTGTCTTTGAGCACATAATATTGTAAAGTCGTCGAATTACGAGCATTTGGTCTGCGCCCGATGGCGCAGGTACATAAGGTTTTAGTCTGTTCTTTTCTTGACCCTCATACGACGCGCGTACATAACGGAGTTCAGAAGTTATTTCTACGGGCTCTCTCGGTCCGATTAAATGCGCAATATGCACGACATCCTTCCGTTCGTGATTTTTCAATCGAGCATGAATAATCTGCCTATTTTGAGCGATTCGATAAAAAAATAGAAGAAGGGAAAAGAAAAATAGCCACATTAAAAAATAATATATCTTTTTACAGCCGAGTAAAGCTTACTTTCACTCTGCGGGAAATAGAGTTAGATGACTAAAGAGTACGCAGGAGGGGTATTTGAATCACAAACGTTTCTCGCTCCTTCACAACATTATACTATTTTATGTACCTTAGGAAAGGCAGCTTGGCTATACGGGGCTATAGCTTGGGGTGGCTAGCCGGGACTTGGCTTGCACACTAAAGAAGGGCAGTCAGAAAGGAAAATCTCTCTCTTTTGCTTAGCTAGACAGATACATACTTGCACACGCACACACACATACACGCGCACACGTATACACAGATAGCACCTACACAGCCGAGTGTTTACTCATCTGAGTTTGCCGAGATAACGAAGTAAAGAAGAGAGAGAGAGAGAGAGAGAGGCAAGAGGCAGTCTGGGTACTCGCGTACTTTTTATTCATTCTTGCCTGTTACTACTGCTGCTGCTACTTGCATGCAGGATCACACACATACAGTGTATAGCTCCAAGGGGGCTACTACTACCTGACCCTCTCTTCACTGGAGGATTCTCTCTCTTCTCTCTCGTCCTCCTCCTGTATAAACACGTAGTCTGCCTTCTTTCTCTTCACGAATTTACGCTGCTACTGCTGCTGGCACCTTTGTTAGTGTGTTGGTTTGTACCACCACACACGTATCTACGTGTGTATGTGTGTGTGTGTACGCGCGCGAAAGGAAGCCTTCCAAGTAGAAATGCAAGAAGCACAGTTCCGCTCGCGCGTGGATGCGTCCTTTGTCTCTTTAACCTCTTTCTTCTCTCGTTTTTTAGGCGACCGACGACTCGACTTCTTGTTATCTCCTTGTCCTTTTTTGCCTGTGCCCATGGCCTCCTCGTGCCTCCTTTCTTTGAAAATTTTCGGTAATATACCCAAATATTTGTACAATACCGAAGGGTGATTTACGCATATATCTCTTTTTTTCTCTGTCGGCACGGGCGATGAATTATTGCACGATACTTTGTAATAATCGCGTAAAAAAGTTTTGTTCAACGAAGCCACTGCTGCTGCTGCTGCTGCTGCTGCTGCTGCCTTGGCTGCGTGAAACCATTAAAAAAAGTTGTACTTTTCTGCCAAGCGTGTCAAAAGTACTCGATGCATCAAAGAGAGTGAGAGAGGGAAAGGTAGAATGAGGGTGGGAGATAGCAGCAGATTTCGCAGGCTTCAAAGTAGAAAGCTCGCGCATCCCCTATACTCTCTCTCACTGCGTTTTCTACTACGCCACGGCTGGCGTAAGCATAAACTAAAGCCAAAGTAATGGAAAAGAAAAACCTGAAGTATGCATGAAATACGGTTTTATCCTCGCCAACGTCTGCGCACGTGTACATCTGTGTGTGCGCGTGTGTGTCTATGTGCGTGAGTATGTATAAATACGAGAGCTACGCGATGCACGGAGCAGCATCCATAGTCAAGATCACGGCAGACGCGATACATCAAGTAGCTCGGAATCGCGCGATGCACACGCTTGGGTATGTATGTATGTATGTGTGCATGTATTATATACGTATATATGTATATGTGTGCGTAGATAAAATAAAAGAAGCAGAAGCAGCTCTCTCACGCGCATTTTTGCGCTTTTTGAGCCTCAAAAAGCCTCAGCTTGTCAGCACATTGCTCTTCTTTCTCCTATGGATAGCTGCTGCAGAAAATGTATACGTATAAGCGCGGCGGCGCTCGATGCAATATACATACTCGTGCGTATATGGGATATCTATACCTATATGTATACGTATTCGTGCCGTGGCGAAGAAGAGAAGATATAAAATAAAGAGCGAAAATAATATATGTTTCGCGCAAAATTTGCGCCGCGCGCGCGCTCGGCATACCCAAGAATTTTCAAAGGAATTTTTATAGTATTTCAGTGTACTTTGTTTGAGCGAGTAGTGGATACTGGGGATATGGAGCTAGGGCATCGATGCGCTTACGATGTAAAAATAGTTTACACAAGCCGGGGTATTGCGTCTCGATACGCTCCTTGTTTGTATATACATAGTATAAGTAAGATAAACCATATTGCAGTCGGAAATATATACTCGCGCGCGCATACACCTCAAATTATACCAGCTTTGAGTAAAAGCAATGCTTGGGTTGGCACATACAAGCTCTCGCGGAAAACAAGATTACGACGTGTGCGAGAGAAGCTGCACGAGGGGCTTAAGCTTTCTTATGTGCGATATGTACACAAAAACTCGAGAATCTACGCCATGACTTTTGCCTACGTTTGCGCTCGGAAAAGTGCACGATGCTTGCGAGTAAGTGACACGGGCTTGCAGAGTCGCGAAATTATGCAAATTTCCGACACATTGTCTATGCGTATGTGTGCGTTAAAAGCCGCTCGCAAAAATCAGAGTGTAACGAACGGACCGCTGGTATTGGCGCGTTAGGGCACAAACTTGTGGTTTTTGATTCCTTTGAGCGGCTTCGTAAAGAACCGAAACCGACCAATACGGGAAAGCTCGTTCGCATTTACCGAAAATAGCATTAAATTACTGACTGCTGTAAAAGTATTGATTAATCGAGCGTGTTTCGGTGCATTCGAATTTTACACATCGAATTACATCGGATTGACGCGACCTCGTAAGCTTGTCAATTTGCCCTGCTCGTATTTACAGTTGGGAAAATGTTGATGGATTCGTTCGAGTCAAAATCTTTTCAACTTTTTATAATTCATTTGTTTTCGTTTGCACATTAAAATTGAATTGATGGGCACTGATACTGAGCATCTGTCACAGTCTATACAGCAACGTTTAATGTTACTTAAATGGGTAAAGTTAAGAAAACGTACTTTAGTTTTACTCGACCAGATTTTTTCCTTACAAAACGATAAGTAGATTGGTCGAGTTATCCGAACGGTATTATCTACTTATCCGGTTAAAAGACGTTGAGGTTGCGCAATTGCTGCAGCGGGCACAGCACATATCGCGGCCGACGCGTGTGCACCGCAACAGCATCTCGCGCGCGCGGTTCATGCTAGGCGTAATGGAAGTTTTAGCCTCGCGCGCTGTCGGATGCTATTCTCATTTTTTTCACTCCTTTATTACTGACGATGTCTATATATGTGTATAATACACAATGTACACGTCGTGCGCAGGTAGGCTCGTAGCGCGTACGATATAAACCCACGCGAAGGTACATATATATCGCGATATGTGTGTGTGTAGCCCCGTTGTTCGTAACTGTCGGAATTATTGTTGATTGCAGGGGGCGTGCGGCAGTGTGGTGCGATGTCAAGAATGCGAGTGCGTAGATCGCAGTTAGAGAAATACGCAGATATAAAAAAAAATATACGTACACACAGAGACAAACGAACGAGTAATGTACATGTATATGAATGCGCTTGGAGAGAGGGAGAGAAAAAAAGTTTACATTGTTGCAGTGTAAGGTGAATAAATGGAAAGCGGGACTAGACGTATCGCGTCGTCACGAGCATATAGGCGAACAATTGACCTTTAGCGAGAAATCATGTTGTTGTTGTTGTTGCTGTTGTTGTTTTTTGCGGACTCGTCTGGCATAGAGAGGTGGGAAAAATCGCGTCCGCGAAAAATTCCTGACGACGTACGCATTCACTCGGTTTTAGAAACAGACAATTAAAAGCTTGTGTACGCGTAGTGTCACCGAATGATTGGGATTGAAAATTTCATCGGTCATCAAATTAGCCGATCGTTTGGCTCATCATTAGGACTCTAGCGTGATTCTCTTGAAACGACCTAGTTGGCTTTTCTGCGGGTCATTAATTTCTTCCTGTAATCGATTCAATTTCGTTAGCATCAAAGCTTTTAATGATTTCACGGAATTTCAATGAGTACATAGCTCATCGTACAATACGCAGTATGGATCTAAAACGTACGATACTGACCGCGCTGAGAATATCAGCACTCGAGACTACATAATTCAATCGAATCATCGCAGGCAAATATAAAATCGAGCACAAGAATTATCCATTTTGGTAATTTTTCTCCATTCCCGAAAAAAAATAGTAGTTTAGTAGTTTTTACTAAAAACGAGAACACGCACCGAAACTTTCGTGCAACTACTCGCCTCTAATGTTGACACGAGGAACGCAAATCGTTTTTTATATACAATATAACGCGTAGAGAACGCGCGCGGGTGAGCTTTAGTTTGGCCATGCACGTGAATCAACGCCGATATATATACGAGCAACGTCAAAGTTTCTAAAAGGATTATCCCGACGTTTTGGAAAATTGTTCAACGGTATTTTACTACATTTTCATGGCAAAAAATGGACCAACTTTTCAAAGAGAGCCGTACACACGCCTCGCTCAGAATATAAGCCCAATTCAATGCGTGTGTTTTATTTTTTTGTCCGGCAGTGACCAAAACTAATTCTTACGCAAACAAAAGGAACGAAGCTCGACTGTATCGTATACAGCGCACCCGTTCCCCTTTTAACCGATAATTCAAAAGACACACAACAAACAAACGAGCCATCGAAGAAAGGAAGAAGGTAAAGAGTCGTGGGGAAGGAAAAAAAAGGTACAACGACGAAGACGATGAAGCAGGCAAGGAGAAACTAATCGTTGTACCATGACGTGTATACGCGGCAGTGACGTATAAGTTGGCACGGTACAGTATATACTTGTAAACGTGTATAATACTGCCTGAGCCGAGGGGTCATAGGCGCGCTCGACGCGGCAAGCGAGCGAGCGGTATCATGCAGAAAGCGAAACGCGCTCGGGCCGATAAGAAATAACGAAAAAGAAGACAAGGCGGTGACGAGGAGCGAAAGGAAAAAAGTGACGACTACGAAGACTGCGACGAGAACGACGAGGAAGACGACGACGAGGCGAAGAGCTAACGAACGAACGGAAGCTCGCGCGCGAGCACGGCGACGATGACATGGCAATGGGTATAGCGCAGCGCGGTGGCAAGCCAAGCATGAAATCATTTATCTCCGGCTTGCGGGGCTGCCGGCGCGAGCGATGAGAAAAAGAATCGTGCGCGAGCGTTATACTCGCTCCTCACTCTCTCTCTCTCTCTCTCTCTCTCTCCTCTCTCTCTCTCTCTCTCTCTCTCTCTCCTCTCTCTCTCCTCTCCTCTTTTTGCGCGCATTAAAGCTGAATTTTACATTTTCACCCTTTGCCCTCCTTTATCGCGCTGCTGCTTCTTTCTCCTCCTCCTCGCTATATACCCGTACTTTTTTTATATATTAATTCCTCCGAGCTATACGTTAGAGCGGTATTACATACAAATTATTCGTGGATGGATAAAACCAGCGAGAGACATTAATTTGTAACCCTAGAGTGCAATATGTATAATTTTATTTTATACGATGATAATATCAAATGGTTAATGTGAGATACATGGCATTTGGCCCTTTTTGTATTTTCAATTTTGTTGTTAGATGTAAACGTACGTTTTTCGGTAGAGACAAAAGCATTACATTGCAAAAACAAAAAGCAAAATCGAGCCAGTTATATAATATACAATCGATTCCGCGAGGCATAAGCGTCAATAAACTTTACGGGATCACACTCACTCGCAGCTATACGCGCGCGCGAGCAGAGAGCGCATTTTTTTCTTCTTTATTTTACTCGGCCGTGAATCGACGCCGTGCGCAGTTATCCACACATAGGTATACCTATATAGAGGCCAAGTGGCTTTCGATATTATATACACCGTCACAGATCACACGCGCGCTGGGATGTGACTCTTAGTTTTATGGGTTTTAGTTCGATTTAATTCTTTTTTTCTCCTTTTTTTTGCAGCTCGCTCCGAGTATATGAGCGTCCACGCGCGTTTGGTTTTTGGCAGGCATGACTTTACGAGTCTACGGGTCTCTTTTGCGGTGCGGTAGATTGTTATGTGTATAATTCGTAAAAGCGACGGGGATTGCAAAATAACCCGCGGAGATATAGCTTTTAATTTAGACTATAAATGGAAAATGTTATCTCTTGTATTTTTCAATTATTTATCGAAATAAAAGCAAAATAGATGGAGCTTCGTGTGTGTATATAGATTGCGTGTACATATAATACAGCTAGGAATTTAACAAGCACACTATATTCATATACTTCTTCGATAAATTCATTTTAACCCATTTTTATCCTTTTCTCTTAACTTCCTCCCTCTCCCTCTCTCCTCTTGTGCGCACGACTATTATACCCCACGCATATATATGTGTGTATTTGTATGTACTGTATACATATATACACTCGCACACCGTAACTCGAGTTATATTTTTTTACAGTCTCAATCTTTCTCTCCGTAGTTTCGATTCTCCTTTTTTTTCTTCTATTCCGTCCGCCAGAAGAGAACCTTTACGAGTTCCGGACGCAATTCTGTCCTCAATATCGCCACTTATACTCGGGCTTTTCTCTCTCCTTCGCTCTCCTACTCTTGTTCTCAAGTATATTTCTACTTTATACAACAGAGAAACAACAGCAGCAGTGGCAGGCTACTCACGCTGTATGTATATTACACGAATATAGAAAAAACATTTATCCGCGTGTGGTTGCGGAAGAGAGCATCAACATGATATAGACAAAAAAAGCACGAAGCGAGCAAGTAAGTGGCGTTCAGCTTTGTTTTGCATCAATTTTTTTCTTGGTACATCAGATCTATACCGGAAGGTAATTCAAAATAATATATCGAATAAACGATGCAAATGTAATCATATTATGGAAGTATGCAATTTCAGCCTCGAAAACTTCCAATAACGTAAAAAAACTCATAAAATGGTTTTCGTTCGTAATAATTCTATTGTCTATAAAAAATATCACACCGCATAGAAATTTCTACGTGTGCGCATAAAACGAACGGTGTGCAGAGGACAAAACCGAGAGAAAATTTTGATGAAATTGAAGCCAGGTGCTTTTTTTTGTACGGTGTGCACTCGTCAATCGGTAGATCGCTTCCTCAGTTTATCTCCTTTTCTCTCTTTCTTCTCGTCTTTCTCTCTTGAAAGCTGTGCCTTGCGGGGATGCAGAGGCGCGTCTTTCTAATTAATTAACACGCTTCAAAGCGACCGCGTCAGCAGAAACACTCGCTAATTGCTGTATAGCGTAATCGCGCTACTTTTCCGATACAAAACAAAGACCGCGGGGAGCTTTGAGCCATCTCGGGAGGTCGAGTCTGTTCGCTCAGAGAGAGAGAGAGACAGAGCGGGAGAGTCAAGTCGTATAGTTGAGCTTCTTGCGCGTGGCTGGGCATGGTATATATTATGTATAGTACGTCGCAGTTGTTTCATACAACAGCGAATTTACATGACGACGCATACATACACATCCATTGCGTATACTACTTGTGTTGTCTGGTACGAATCGAATATATATATAAGGGAGAGAATCGCAGACACAATGCAAGATTAGTCCCATGTCCAGGCATCCAGGCGTGCGCGTGTCTGCATGCACAAATACACAGAGCACCATACGTATACACACAGAGACATTGTCCCACAGCTGTGCGTGTGTACGGGTGCGTGTAAAGGCAGAAACAGCAGCAGCAGCTTTGGGGCACGTGCTTTAATGCTTTGAACCGCAGGCAAAGAGCTTTTTGATTGAAATTTCAAGCTAACTACGTTTGGATTGATTAAATCCAAACGTCGTGTTTAAAGCGCACGCCGATCGGGCTCTTATTGAGCTATATATCAAGTCTAGGCGCGTATATTTCACGTGCACGGAGCAAAAATCTGATTTGCAGGTCGAATATACGTATACTTTTTCCGGCGCAGTGAGCTCGCTCTATCAGCCCGATTCAATCGAGATAATGTACTTAAAAGTTAGTCCGGTCAATGCCAACATCATTGGCGTATCAGCATTACTTATACTGGTTTCTCTACTATGCGCGCGCTATGTTGTAAGTATGCAAAGAGGTTGAACTGGCTCGTACGTATGCGAGCATATTATTCGTTCTTGGCTCGGATCGAGAGCCAACAGTAGTAGTCGTAGTAGCCTTTGGGCCCTAACCCAAGGCTTTTGCACATTATCGTTTCACCGATTCCGCTCCAATTCTTTGCATATAGCTCTGTGCGCAAATTTTGCCAGTACGTACAGTCGCGCACAGTTTAGCGCAACGCTGATTTACGATTGTTGGCAATTTTCTATAGCGTCATCTTCGGTAGAATTTTTTTTTTCTTCGTGATCTATTGTATGACTGGGATTTTATTTTTGGCCTCAACAATACAGTCTCGAATGGTTGAACCGTCAGACGTATATTGTGTAACGCCAAGGATCGAAATTAAGATAACAGTATTCTCGAACGAAAAGTAAGTTTTAATTTCAGCTAATGAACCATTCATGTCAGCGTCGGTGTCGGGTGTCAAAATCAATAATCCGTCGGTATCGATGCTCTATTTCCATTAATCAATGTGTATGACTTCAAAGAGAAAAAAAGAGTGAAAGCAAATCTGCAAAATACAAGAGCTTGAATAAGTACCTCTTAATAATGAATTCTTTACTCGTCAGTCTGACTTTACTATAAGCATACTAAATTAAAAGTTTTGTATAACACATATCCTCAAAGCTTGCAACAAAAAATCGATGAACCAATTTGTCTGTCCTGCGCTAGTTATGCGAAGAAAAACATTCGAAAGCAAATTTATCAATCAATTTCTCTCAGGAATTCGATGTTGCGCAAAACTTTATGCAGCAGCTGTTTTCTTTTCCTTTTTTTGAAAAAGCAGCTTTCTGATGTAAATATTTACTCGATCTCTTGCTCTACACCTGATAAAGATGCTTCCGCATGTTGAGAATGTAGGTCATTGCCGGAATATGTGTGCCTGTATTTTTGAAAAAAAAAAATCAAATCCACCGCAAAAACGTATATGTATTTTTGGGCTATGTGCTAGACTACGCGAGTGACGACCATTGCGCGCGTGTGCAGTGAAGCTGCGAACGTGTGTGCGCAAGACACATTTCGTTTGCACCACTGCTATCTATTCAGCAGGTTTCTCGATATTTACCTCGCCCCACACGATCCTGTGAGACGTTTCCTTTTTTTTCTCTTTCTCTCTCTCTCCCCCTCGCTTCTCTCTTTCTTTTTTTATTCTAGCTGTTCGGGTGCTCGACGCGTTGAAACGGTTTTGGTTGGCGACGGGGGCATATACGCGCGCGACTTGCAGTGCTGCAAGCTACGCGGTGAGAAAGTTTTATTGCGCGACTCGAGTCAACGGCCTTTATGATTTGGTTTGTATATGCGTGCACACACTCGCGCGCCTGAGCTTGAAATACTTGTGAAATTAATTTTTTTTCCTCCCCGCGAATACCTTCAAACCACAAGCAGCATCGTAAACAACACATTAATGATAATTTAATTTTTCACAACAAACCTGGATGTTTATCCTTTGATACGCGATATTCGTCGAATAATTGCAAAATAATAGCCCAATAAAATCTTATCGCATCATAAAGTTAAACATCTGTATATAGCACCAGAGGAGCAGCAGAAAAAAAAGGTCGTCGGTTCTCTACGTAGGAAACGAGCTCGATCGATCTGTACACAAAGGCAAAATCTTATTTCCCGCTTGAAAAAAATCTTGTATAGCTTCGATCAAGCAGTGGCGCGCGCTATATATACAGCAGACACCCGTAAGGAAAGAAAAGGAGCCGAGGCAATAAGGGCCGAGTTTTTTGGCGCCGCGGGGCAATGAGAGAGCGAGAGGCAACAGCAGCAGTAGCAGCATAGGCCACACAGCCGAGCGTGATATGCGCCTGCTCTGTCTCTCTCGTTCTCTCGTAGATTCCCGTGGGGTAGTCGCGAACAATACTATCGCGTTTCGTTTTCTTTTCTCCTTGTCCTTCTTTTCTCACTTTAAAGAAAGAAAAGTGACGTTGAAATACATTTATATACGTAGCATATTTTTATACATATTGTGCTTTCTAAATGTTTGATTTGCACCTTGCACATGCTCGTGTTTATTTAAAATATTTTTAAACTTCTCTAAAGAGAAAGACAAAGAGGTCATTTGAATCTGTTAATGTATATACAGCGTAGCATACGTTGCAGCGCTCTTTGATGGTCTCGAAACACACGCGAAAGCAGGAAAGGCGAATTATTAATGCAAAAGAAGAATATCAAGCAAAGCAAAGGTCGTATAGATGTCAAAGTTGTGCAGTGGGGCTCGTACTATAAACACACACAGGCATACGCGGAAAGCAGATTACACAGTTAAAGAGCATCGGGCTATATAGGTGTATATAGGTATGGGCGGGCGGCAGGCGGTGTCTTTTCAGTATAAGAGCGGAGCGTATGTATATGCGCGTGACCCACTTGAACTCGAGCTCAAGTGGCCAAATTATTTTAATTCGCGGTTATACTGTACTCTCGGCCAGATAGCAGCCATGAGCAGCTAGCAAGCAAGCAAGCGTGCGCACGCCGACAACTGCAGTGTGTATATCGCATAAGACGCTGCTCCCCCTCTTCAAAGGCTTACTCTCATAAGGATTAAAGCATCTCTCTCTCCCTCCTTCTCTCTCCTTTAGTAAAGTTAGCAGCTAGAAGATTAGTCTCAAGTTGACGAAGTTCACTTGATACGGGGAGTGCGCCAGCGAGGAAGAGAAAGAGAGAGAGAGAGAAGGAGAAAAGGAGGGAAGAGAGGGAGAACCTCTTGGTGACTTGCTATTACATACAGGATGCTGCTGCTGTTGATGCTGCCCAACATTATCAAGAAAGGGGCAACATTATACTGCATAAGCAAATCGATGAGTAAGTAAGGGACTCAGTATTAACTACAAACTGATCCGTCAGATTATAAGTCAATTTCGCGAATCTGCTGCTCTTGCTCTTCTTTCGACATAATAATGCGATACATAAAGGCGAGAAAGCAGAGGCATCATGATAATATAATGTCTGCGATGGTGTTTGCGAGATATAAACGCGATGAATGTGTCAAAGGGCGTTAATCCACGAATATTCTCGTCTTCATTTTACACGTCTATACTCGCTGACTCTCTGTGACAGCGTACAATTTTTCACATTCTGGTAACAATTCAAACGAAAAATAATCAAAAATAGAGAGGGAAAGTCTTTGCGATAACAAACCTCCAAATAATTAATCGAGTAATCACAATATTATAATCAAGAAAATAAAGGAAGGGGGGTAAATTTTTCACCTGACACGCACGAGTGAACGAGGACGGAAAGAGACAGCACGCGCACAGTGTGTTTAATTAATTTAATTAGGTGGAGCAATCGCGCGTCGAGCTTTCTTCCGGTTTTCGTGTGTCGGCAGCGGCAGCACCAACAGCAGCAGCCGGGCTAGCAGCGGCAGCAGCAGCACAGTATAATAGTGTGTATATATATCGCATCACCGAGGCTAGATTTATTTTCATTATTAATCGTGATTGCGTAATGAGACACTGCAGGATACCGCCGCGCCGCGTCCCTATCATGCATACTCTATGTGCGCGCGCGCGCGGCGAGAACAAATGTAAGAATATACGCCGCGCAGCTATTGTTCTCGAGCCTGGGGATAATTTGCCATAGTTACGGGAGCGCGAAAACGTTGCCTGTAATGTGCCTTGTGCATGGCTCGACGTGCGATTGCGTTAATATTGTACGCGCGCGCGCGCAACGGTATATACACTACTAACTGTGTGCGCGCGTGTGTGTTGGATGCTGACCGAAACAAACTGTCTGCGCTCGATGCCGAGAGGATATGTACAAGAGATAGAGAGAAAGAGGGAGATCGATAAAGTAAATTTGGATCCGTCCGAACAATCATTTTCTTCTTCTTTTCCCTTCTTTTATGAATTTTTTGCGCGTTATACTCGAGAAAGCTCGAAAGCTATAAATAGCACGCGCAAACGTGTATACGGCATAAAAAGCTTGGCACTCCAAATATTTTGCATTCTGATCCTTTTATTTTTTTTCTCCTTCTTTTTTTTTTATTTTCGTGCATAACCCACAAATGTAGCTTCCACGTATATACTATATTCGTTGCAGGAGTTGGCTAAAATGCACTCTTATGCGAGCCGAGCTTTGCCTCTACACAGACGCGCGGCGCGGCGCAATTCGCCTTATGCGAGTTGAGCGAGAGCTAGGGCGCGCGTGGGTAGGTAGGTAGCAGAGCTTTTCGCCTCGTTATTAATTCAAAATATGCCGAGTGCGCAGGCATTTTAAGCTCTATCACTGATTGCTTTTATTTTTTTGCGCATTGAAAGCGAGCGTCGTCGTCGTTTTTGTCTCGCCTGCGCATCGAGCGCTTCAACGTACAAATAATGAAATCAATGAGATGTTTCAAAGAATGTAGACTAAACATATTCGGTGCTGCGAAGTACTCTATATATCGTTCCTCGACAAGTGAAAAAGAGAAGGAGCAAACATTTCATTTAGTCACTAGCTTGAATCGTTCATCCATCTTTTCCTTTTCAACCCTTACTCTCGCGCTCACGTGAGCTCACCTTTTTTTCATACGTTTTTCATTTCGGATAGGGTACACTGCTTCTTTTTCCCGCTGGAATGAGGAAAATTTTTTGAACGAAATATTGAGAAACTGGGCAACGTCCCGACGGTAAGCTGC
Organism: Trichogramma dendrolimi; assembly: GCA_034770305.1. Lineage (NCBI taxonomy): Eukaryota > Metazoa > Arthropoda > Insecta > Hymenoptera > Trichogrammatidae > Trichogramma > Trichogramma dendrolimi. The sequence goes on along the minus strand of JAPMIB010000007.1, from coordinate 489,204 downwards.
ACATCCTCTGACTGAGCTCGACTCGATGTGCCTTTTCTTCTTTTATTAATTCTTTTTTTTTCCACAGGGGGTACACAATTTTCACGACCGATTTGTGTCAATTGGATGACGTATTTAAAAGGGAATTTCAGTACAAAAGCTTAACGATGTTTGTCTATCTTTATCAGCAGTGACACAATTTTTTTTCGTGATCCCGAAGGAAGTTTCGGAAAAGGAATAATTATAGTCATCAGGTCAGAGAGTCGCGTAAACCGCATATAAAGAGAATATTTGCAACTATATTGTTGACGACTTGATGAAAGCTAAATGTTTTCAAATAAACTGATAATTATTTAAAAATAAACTCGGATTCGGCGCTTTGTGTGCTTTAATAATTTAATGACGATAAACTCAAAACACCGGTTCAGCAGAAAATAAATTAGAGCTTATCACGGAGGGGGCTATATAAAGGCAACTTTAATTTAGTTAAATGCTTTCGAAGGAAAAAAGCCCAGCGCCGGAAACCAGAGGTCGCAACAAAAAAAACTCGATAAATAAGCTGCTTCACAGAGAAAAACGACGAGCTGGGGGAAAAGCAAAAAAAAGTCGAGGCGGCGGACATCAAATTTTCAGTGCAGCCACGCACAACAGGGCAGAGCACACATACATATACACTGCACACAGACACATCGTGCGAGCAGCAACAGAGAAATGGATTTTCCACAAAACAAACGAGCTTGTCCGAAAAATTTGTGGCCTCCGTTGCAATTTCTCCACGAGGCCAAAGAAAGAGGGAGACACAGAGAGCCAGAGGAAGGCTAAGGGGAATAAGAGACCCAGCCAAAAATGAAAGGGAAATAAAAGCTCAAATAAGAGCTGCGAGGTAAAGTGAAAAATAGAGAGAAACAGAAGAAACTCGCATAGAGAGATTATAGCAATAAGGTAAAGGATAAAAACGATTCGAGTACGTACTCACCGGAAACCAGAGTGGATTTTGGGTTAAATTACCTTCATATTTAATTAAAATGGATGAAAGATGGACTTCAAAATGCCACAATGCGCACTCGGAAACGAGCTTGAATAAATAATAACTTTTTCATCTACATAATTTTTAGATGATATAATAAGGGGTTTCACTGGTAGTAGGTGATTTATCGAAAATTTGAATGTATCGCTTGAGTTTTTTCCTTTTTTATAATTGTTTCCTTGTCTCGCAAAAAATTAACCAAAATATCATTCTTTATACTCGTTCAGTCACGTAAATCTCTCCGTCGGTATGTGTGAGTATGTGTACTAGCAATATGGCCAAAGCTTTTTTAATGAAACGAGGTAGATATAGAGAAGTAAAAGAGAGAAAAACACGTTCTTTGAGAGGATGCGTTTATTTATTACCGTCTATATACACTGCACGGCTCGCGCAGCTAGCAACTCACTCGGAGCTTAATGGAATTTTCGAAAAATTAAATCTACTACATATACTTGCGTGCTTGCGAACTTGCAGAGCGGATTTCATATCCTTTGGAAATCGACTTCCTCTTTTTTCCTTGTTATCATGTTTATTTTTTAGTCATGCAGTCTTGAGATGACAAAAATATATTAAATTATAATTCCAGCGAACAAAGTAAGCAGTCAGGGTTTTATGCTCGAGAAGCGTCGGTATTGATTTTACAATGCTTGACAAGTTCGCTGCGATAAGAAATTCCGTATGGGGAGTTGGGTTGCGCGAGCAAAAATAGAACTGCCGGTGTCAAGCCATCAGAAATGCTCTTACAAAGGTTATAAGTTGTACCGTTCAAAGAGGCAAAGTCGTCGTTCTTCGCTCGAAAGAATCATTCACCCGATCACTAGGTACGTTCCAGTTAAAATATCGTATCGTTTGAACAAAATTTTCGCCAAATTTTCAGCTTTTTTTACATACTAACTTTTTCACAGCACTTTTTAATAGCTCATTATTCCATAAAAATGTATCATTAATAGCGAATATTTACTATTTATTAGTCATAAGATCCCTAATGTAATACTACTAATAAGCTCATTTCTTCAAAGATAACATTATAATAACTTCGTTTTACATCGTTTACAGATTTCATAAAAAGATTTGTAAATATTGAAGAACGTTGGGCTGTGCTCGCTATAATATTTTGAAACGATGTGTCTAAGCGAATAGCGGCAGTTTATGCTCGACTACGGCACAGTCCTTGGTGTAGCGTAGCACTGTCTACACACACGGCAAAATACCGCATGTGCTGGGCAACACACGAAGAGATCACGCGTGCCACGCACGATGTAAACAACCGAGCGAGCATAACTCTGTGCTTTTCACCAGTTTTCTAGTGAATCTAGCTCGATCATCGCAAGTAAGCGCATTAGTTTTTAGCGAAATTACAAGTGCGAATAATGGAATCTAGTGATATAATTGATTGTGCTGTCAGGTAATTTTAAGTTTTTGAGAATGACATTGTAAAAATATAATAACAAAATACTCGATCTTATTGAGGTTATTTCAGAGGGAAAGAGGAGCCTAGCGATGCGTCGTTCCTTGAAAATGATCGTTGAGAAATGACTGATGAGAAACCCGAACTAAAAAACTTCCAATTTTTACCGTTTCTGCGAGAAAATTCAGTAAGTATTGATAATTGAGTGGTATTGTAACTGTTTTCTTTACATGAATTCACACATAACTTTAATTTTTCGACAGACCCATACCCTTCGAAAATGTGAAGAAAATGATGAAAGTGAACCTTATGACGAAATAGAAATAGTTTTTCAATGTGAGGATGTCAAGCCAAAAATTAATTTATCGGCAGTTAATAAAATCAAAACCGTAAGCAAAGTAAAAAAGGAATTTTTCGGTGATGTCGCAGAAGAATATAACTTGAATTTTGCCTGTGAACTCAGAGAAGATATGGAAATAGTTTTTGAATGTGAAGATTCGAAGCCCAACATTAATTGGTTGGCAGTTAAGAAAATTGATGACTATACTCCATATAACTTGCAAAATTTAATAGATAGTGATAAAATTCAAAACATAATGAAAATTGAATCCATGAGGGAAGTGAAACAAGAATTAATGGATGATACTACAAAAGATTCAACTCTGCATATCAACTGTGAACTTCTTGAACAAAAGGAAAAAAGCAAACTTACAAACATCGGTTCGGTGCATGATAACTGGAAACCACACCAATGTGATAAATGCGGAAAGACATTTTCACAAAAGTGTAACCTGAAAACACATATGGCTTCAGTGCATAATCGTATCAGTCACACATGTCACATATGTGGAAAGACATTTTTACAAAAGGGTTATGTGAAAACCCACATTGACATAGTGCATAACGATATTACCCAGTCATGTGATGTATGTGGAAAGAATTTTAAATTTAAAAATTCCCTTAAAAATCATATTGATACGCCGCATAAGGGTGTCTCACATGCGTATGTGATTTATAAGTAACCCATGTCACATATGTGGGAAGACATTTTTACAAAAGGGTTATGTGAAAACCCACATTGACATAGGGCATAATGATATTACCCAGTCATGTGATGTATGTGGAAAGAATTTTAAATTTAAAAATTCCCTTAAAAATCATATTGATACGCCGCATAAGGGTGTCACATGCGTATGTGATTTATGCGGCAAGAAATTTTCACTAAAAAAAGTCTCCAAAGACACATTGATTACATGCACGGTAATACTACTTACGCATGTGATTCATGTGGAAAGGAATTTAAACAAAAAGGTAACCTCAAAAATCACATGGATACGGTGCACAAGGGTGTCACACATGTATGTGATATTTGCGGAAATAAATATGCACAAAAAGGTCATCTCAAAAAACACATCGATACGAAGCATAATGGGATCACCCACATATGCGATATTTGCGGAGAGAAATCCTTAAAAAAGTATTATCTCAAAAAGCATATGGAATCGATGCATAATAAAATTACTCATGCATGAAATATTTTCGGAAAAATATTTCCATTTAAGTTTAATTTGAAACCCCACATAAACGTATCGCACTCGAGAGTCATTCATCAATGCAATATAAGTATATGAAAATAATATTTATAAAAATAAATCTCATCTTAAGAAGCACGTTGATACGATGCATAATGGTAATTACTGTACATGTGATCCATGTGAAAAGAAATATGCTACGAAAAGTGATCTCAAAAAACACATCGATGTGTCGCATTACGGTGTCACCCACTCACGTGATATATGCAGAAAGAAATGTTCAACTAATACTTATCTCAATAAGCACTTCAAAGCAATAAAAAATAGTCGCACACCTATAAACAATAAAATGCGGAAAGACATTCGCACAAAAAAATTTTCGAACTCACATCGCTGAGGTGCACAATGGTATCAGATGTACATGTGATGTATGTGGAAAAAATTTTTTCCGGGAAGGTAATCTCAAATACCTCATCGATAAAGTACACGTTGGTGTCATATGAGAATAAAAAATTTTCAACCAAGGATAATTTTAACTAACATATCGGTGTGGTACATGAATGCATCACTTACACATGCGATACACAGGAAAATACGTTCATAAGTGAACGTATATTTCCAAATTTACATCGATACAGTGCACCCCTCGTTCATTATAATTTATTTGTTCATTATAATGAATGTTGTATGTTTTTCCAATGTAATCTCATTATTTAAAAACAATTTTGAAGTTTAAAATAAGAACAATAAATTTTTTAGGAAAATTGAGTATTCTTAATTGTAAGTAAGCCAATAAATTGTAAACCCCTTAAGTTGATGTCAATTTTGTAAGTCACATTTCAGCGTGATCTGCTGTCGCTGAATTCTGCAAGCTCTGTTTCCCTTCTTCAAGTCTACGAAAACTGAATGGCTTTTAAATTGTTTACGCTATTCAGCAATTTTTGTATAAAAGGACTATACGCAAATTCAAGATGGTAAGTTTCGCTGTATCTCATTTCGGCTAGAGTTAAAAGTAACTCGACCAATCAGAAGCCGTTTTAAGCGGCTTCACTCTTCAGTTCATCGCATTTTTTTCTTAGTAAAGTATAATAATGATAGATTAATCGCTAATATCAGGCATCCAATAGTGCAACAACGACTCATTGCTGCTATTTGTTTCGAATGTGACTTGAAAATAGCAACAGCAGCAGCAGCAGCACCATCACCAGATATATAACAGCAGCAGCCAGCAAGTTCGGTCAAGCTAATCTCCAATGGCTCATCGGAAGTTGCAAAAGTGGGTGTGTGTGTCGTGGTCGCTTTCGCAGACTCGGGTCGGGACGGGCTGCTTGCTGCAAGTGAAATAGGACTGCAGGCGTGTATAGTGCACGTCGATGTTTTTCAACCATCGCCACCAGAGAGCACATTGTACATTTGGCCACTCGAGTGTTTCTCTTGCTCGTTCGCTCACTCGCGCCATTGAAATTTTCGGCTTTTCATTCGTAGCAGCTAGCCTGAATACGCTCTGGCCCCATCCGTACTTAGCCCGAAATAATCAAGATAATAAGTGTTTTGTGCTTGCGAGCGAGCCAACGAACGAGCCAACGAACGAACGGCCGGTCTCGGATTTTCTCGAAACGCAATAAAGCTCTCACTCGCTGCAGAAGAGAATCTCCGGAGCTCTTTGAAAAATATTTTCCAGCCACTCTCTCTCTCTCTCTTCGCGCGATGAATCTAGTTTCGCAATTTTTCACACGCCACGCATATACATATGCGCGCTACGTATAACTATACTCGCGCGCCGTATAGTGCTGCTACGCTACTGACTAAATAAAAAAAAAAGCTGCACATATAAAGAGCGATAGCCGCGGGTCAGTTTTGCTCGGGTTATACGGCTCTTGCCGCATGCATATATGTATAGCAGGCAGGCGGGCACGTGTGTGTGCAAGTTTAATCTCATCGTTTCTATATATACAGAGGAACGATCGAACGAACGACGGCGGCGGCGACGACGCGACGGTCATTCACAACAATAAAGCATACAGAGGAGGAGAATGGTCGCGAGGATATACGAAAGAAAAGCCATGACGCGCGAACAAATCGATTCCCATTTCCCTCTTCTCTCTCTCGCTCGCACTCTCGGCACTCCGGCAGACTTTTTTTCTCTTCTCTCGCTTTTTTTTCATACTTTCACGTACATATTCCGAGCCAAGCGCAGAAAGGATTTATTCTTTGACAGAAATAGGTGTTGAATGAATTTATAGAACGTATCTCCTTTTTTTAATAATTTTTGAATATCTATAGACAATCGTTATCCATTCCTCCAATTGGTCGAAAATAGTCTCGGCAGGGCAGTTAACGTAAATGGAGTTTGGCGAACAAAAAAAGGGCACATCTGAAGGGTAATTTGCTAGTCTCCAATCTCTCTCGGAGATACTCCGCAAATAATCAACCCCACGCGGGCGCTCGGCAGTGAAGCTAGGCGACTGCCGCAGCCAAGGAAATTTTCTGTCCCTCTCACATCCCCGCGCTGAAACCGGCACTTGCAGGAGCTGCTCTCGCAACCCTTTTCTAAAAGACAGAAACCTCCTATACAATTGAGCATAGACCGAGTATGTATATAAACGCTCGCGTCATTTGGATCCAAGTGGTATAATTTTCGGAAAGTCGACTCGATGTTATATATATGGAGAGAGAAAGAGAGAGAGAGAGAGAGAGAGAGAGAGAGAGAGAGAGAGAGATGGAGAGCAAGAGAGAGAAATCTATCCAACAACCGACGTGGGGTAACGCAATCCAACGAATCCCGACGTGATTTTGCGCCAACTCGACTAGTACGCGTCGCTTATTCCATAGAAAATTCCCGAATCGCAGTGCAGCGCGCGCTACTGCTTGTACAAGCTCTCGTCATGCCAAGGCATGGCAATTAATGACGTGGAATTGATGATGATTCAATTTTCTCCTTTGATGGAGATCTCGGTCACGCGGTGACGTTATACATACAAAAGGCAATTTTGGACTGCTTTAATTACACACAGTTACGCGCAGGATGAATCTTCCCGTGTATATCTTGTGCCAACTTGTTTCGAAATAAAAAAATAAAAAAATTTGGATAAAAACTTTATCGCGGTCGTAAATACGAAATTTCGGCGATTTATACAACTTTTTTCCCCTTTTTTCTTTTTGCTCTCTCTCTCTCTCTCTCTCTCTCTCTCTCTCTCGCAAACCGAGTGTCATGATAATATTTTTGCGAAAGCGAATTAAAAATACACTCGATTAAAATGTGAAGCGTGCGCAGTGATGCGCGCATTTATTTTTCCTAGCCGCTCATGACAATATTTCACAACTTTAAGTATGCATGAACTCTTCTCCGTCGAGGCGCGGCCTGTGTATATGTATTAGAGAGAGAGGGAGATGCAAAAAACCTGCGTATTTCACGCGAGAAAAGGAAATTACCTCAGATTAAACAGCTTAGAGCGTCTTCATATTTCTTTTAAGTGCATGTGCACAGCACAGCGCGCGCAAGAGTTTCGTCCACACGCATATACCTGTATACGTGAATGCGTGAATGAGAGAGAGAGAAAAAACCAAGTGCTACTCTCGCGGTACGGGGTTGAAGTTTTTTGCGCACGAAGCGGAGAACGACATAATCTTTTTAAAAATCTAGCTCAAGAGAAATACAAGACAACATTTATCTCAATATATGCACACGTGAATATGTTTATACACGTATTTATGTAATGTTTGTGGAATACGATGGAAAAACGTGACACGGTACGAAATAATTCAAAAAAACAAAATTTTTCTCGAGACAAGCCAAAAAATAGTTTGGAATATCTTTTAAGAATACATTTTTTCATCAGATGTTATTACATATACGATTGTGAATAAACAAATGTATTGACAACACATTTATTTAGAGCATCGATCTTGTTCTTTTTTTCATGCGGACCAACATGGGTATATGATGAATTAAAAAAAAGCAGTGTGTCCGGCTCTCTATGCGCATAAGAGGAAAGAAAAAGCGGCAGCAGATCGAAGAGATTAAAATGACAAGAGCAGTCAATTTGCCAGCTGTATATAGAACTCCAACTGCTACTATGCCTGGAAGCCCTCCAGGAACGGTCGAATTTTCTTCCGGAGCAAAGCTCGCTCGCTCGGCTCGTTCGCTTCTCTCGCTCTTTTTTTCGCTTCATCCGCTGCCGCTGCTACTGCTGCTTTACTCCCTTTTTTGCCGTGTATTGCTGGCCATCCTCCATCTCTCTCTCTCTCTCTCTTCTTACTCGCGATAGACGTTTTTTTCTATTTCTCTCTTTCTTTTCTTCTTTTTTTTTCCCTCGACGAAGTTCACGCAAAAAAGGAGCAGTGCGCAGTAGCGAGCGGCTGGAGCAGCAGCAGCGGTGATGCTGCGGCATTCTCAACGTGCGGTCATATCAGACGAGAAAGAGAGAGAGAGCACACAGAGCGAGATAAATTGGGTAAATGTAATTTTCTTTCAGCAGTGTCAACATGACTGAACGTTTTTATCCCGCACTAGTCCCATCGCACACACATATAGCACTTGCGTTCGATTTGGCTTCGTAATCAAAGTTATTATTTTTACGTTCAGGTTCGTTCACGTGCAAGTCTCATTTGGAAATTCGCACGTCGCTCCGTGGTGACATGGCTCTGCCTCTCTCACACTCTCTATCACGTAGAATATGTCTTCGTTGCGCGAGGGGATCGAGTATCGTGTAGCTATGCGTCTTTCAGCGAATGGCCTATACGCACATCGTTGTTTCTCACATAATATATGACTATATACATACGAGACAAGTGTATAGACGCATTCGGTCGTATACGCATTCTCGTAAAACCAAAATGAGTCTCGTGTCACGCGGCAATGTTAACGTATGTCGATCGAAATATTTTTAGGGTGTCGCGTGTGCGTGTCGAGCGATTTACCCCCCGCATATACATAGAGCTGACTCACGCGTCGGCGGCGCGCTCGTACCCATCGATGTAGCGGCAGATAAATTCTTATTTAAACGATGTACTTGCTGCTGCGCAAACTTTTTCCAACGCTAATCTCGGACGAGGCTATTATATAGAGCACTATGCGTATATACGCCGCGCGTCCTTATCTCCGCAAACACGCATATATAGACACTCGCTCGTGCGCACTATTATATGCCACAGAGTTGCCCGCCGAGCAGAGCTAGTGCAGAAGGGGAGATGAAATTCCGCGAGACGATCCAGCATTTGTCTCCGGCGGTGTAACTGCAGCACCAGCAGCAGCAGCAGCGCAGCGGCGGTGGTACGGTGCAGCGACCCAGCAGCAGCAGCGCGGCTATATTCGAGCGCCAGCCGGAGACGTATTGATCGGGGTACCGGGCGAGAGGGCGGCGGCGGCAGCGGCGGCTACGCCAACAGCAGCGGCAGTAACAGCAGCTAACACTCTCCTATGAATCTCGTGCGTTGTATATATACGGTCCATTCTTGGTGAAATCGAGTAGCCAACAATTTTTTTTCTGCTCCCATGAAAATATTTTTGTTTTTGACATCATATATGTCCCTAATTAATACTGGAATTTTTGGATTAGCTTGGACCCTTTTTAAAGACCTAAAAAGTCGGTTTTCCTAAATTCATGATTATTACTAATATTTAAAAAATTCCTAGCTCAGCCCAAAGGAACTTTCGGGATAAATGGCTAGAGAGCTTTTTACTGAAAATTGTCCAAACTTTCCGAAAAAAGTACTTCAAAAGGGTATGACCAGTTTATCGAATGCTATACCAATAGTTTGATCCAGACTTTCATCCGCAATTTTTATAATGGGTCGCTCAGTCGCAAAAACGTCAATAATAAGCTTTTTTGGCTACTTTCCGCTAATTTGTCCTTTCTTCCATGTTTTTTTCACGTTTTTCAATAGTCTCAGATTTTTGGGGCTGTTAAAAAAATCAAACTATTAAAAAAATTTAGGAGATATTCATAAAGATAATAGTTGTGAGGAGGTTCTGTAAATTATTTGGGGATGACAACAATTTAATCATCCGAACAGTAAAAATGTTATTTTGCCTTTTGATTTCAGAGAGAATCGGCCATATATGCGTAAATATACGTATACTTGTATACAGAAGCAGAAGCTGATCTCGATGCACTTTTAACTTTGCTGTATTTCTAGATATTTATAAGGCAATGTTTTTCGAGTGCAACATCGCATATAATGATGCCTTCAAACTTGTTGCCTCCGAGGGTTTGAAGGCTAATTCATGAATGTATATACAGCGTAGAAATAGTTTTCTTGAGTTTAATCTTTGCGCGCGCGGCAAAGCCAAATAATTTTCGGATATTAACGCAGCATATAGTTGCAGAAAATCGCGCGCGCGGTTAGTAAAATTATAAAAGCTTTGCCACACTCCTCTCTCTACGTTCTCCATGCTTATAAATACGAAAAATTTTCTAATATACTTGCTCTTATATAAATTTAGCAGGGGAAAACCAGCGCACACTCGGCAGAGATTCACGTATTACGGCATAAAACACGCTTGAGCGAGAGAGAGAGAGAGAGAGAGAGAGAAATAAAAGATTAGAGCAAGCTAATCTTACGTTATTAGAGCTCGCAAATTTTTGGATTATAATCGTAATTGAAAAATAACATCTCCCATCGCTGTCGCTTGTATCTTCAATACTATTGGAGCTAATTAATGATACGCTTAAAAGTTAATACCTCTCCTGCGCGCGTCCCTGCGCTGCTGCTGCTGCTCCCGCGTGCGCACTCGTGAAACATGAATTTCTCTTTCTTGTGCAAGAGTTAAACTTTTCTTACGTGTAGCAGCACTTTGCTATCTTTGCTTTCCTTGCACTGCACTGTTACTTTTATTTTAACTTTACTCTTATCTATTTCTACTTACAATTTAATTGTGCTTGATCCTTCGCCTCCACGTGCATTGGCCTTTATCAAGCTTTTACCCTTTTTTTTGTTTTTCTGACTGCTAAAGGAAAACTTTAACTTAATACCATACTTCTTCGGCTCACTAGGAGTGTACACTGCTTCTCCTTTTTCTTAAGAAACTATCGTTAGAAAAATTTTCATTACCTCGATCTTTACTTTATTTATTTGCAAAATGTTTTGCTTCATCGCTGTCGCGAACTAAGCTGTTTTCGTATTCTCTTGATTCTATTTAATCGGCCGAAGGAAAAACATTTAAAAAAAGAAAGAAGCGAAAAAGGCACGGGATCTGACTTTATATGATAGCTGTTTTTTCGACAGGTAAAGAAGAAAACGAAGATAAACGAGAGAGTATATATATATAATAAAAAAGAGATTCGATGTATTTCGATAGATGGAAACCGCCAAAAGTCACTTGGCTACTGTTATTGGTATAGTTATCTGCGATTCGATTAAGTTGCTATTTTAACGATTTTCAATTCTTTGATTCCTCGTTGCGGTACGATCCCTTTTGTTTTAGTGATGTAATCCTTGGGATTAAGATATCAAATTTTTTTGTTTCTGATACCAGTAGTTGAAGTAAGATACTATTAAGAAGGATCAAACTCACTTGTTAATGAACTATTCCTTACAGCGATTTCGAGCTCTACGATTTTATGCTAAATCCATGCACTTACTACAAAGCTCCTCGAAAATTGTTTCTTTGCTGCCGATGTCGATAACGTGTAACATATTTCCATTGATTCCTTTTGCATCGTTCAGCACGTTCTCCGCTCCATTTGTCAAATTCGTTCATCACTTTCGTTTATTTTTTTGCTTACCTGGAAACAAACGAAAAAAAATCGTTAAAGCAAATACTTGCAACTCGGTGATTTTTTCTCAATGAATTTGTAAAAAAGATTATTCACAAAGAAGATCCTTTCAATCATCATTCATATTGACTATTACAAAGGCTAGGCGTCGAGCTTTGGATTGGAAATTCTATTTCATACTTCATCGAAGCTCAAAGCTCGTTTGGTTTTGCAAGCTCTCGCGAATTCGGAAATTGAAAACTTCAACTTCTCGTCCACGCTTATTAAAATCGAAGTCTCGTGTGCAAAAAAAAGAAAAGGGATCGTCTCGAAATTAACTTGAAAGTCAAGCAGGAATCTAGAGGTAGCTTAATCAGTTGGCTAAATACAGGGTGAAGCTTGCGGATTTGTATACGCTGGTTGGGTAGGCCAGACGTAAACGCAGCAGCCGCGCGGAGTTCGCGCATCGGATTACGCGAATTTTTTTACTCGTGTACTAGAGAGAGATCCGCATAAAAACGTGTGTGCGCCTCGTGCGCATACTTTTTATCGGTAAATTTTGAAGCCACGCATGTGGTTGTCTAGTAAATGTGGTTATTCTGTTTCGCACATGCATATAATGTATACGTTTCTAATGTACGCCGCACACAGTCAACGTTGAAATTATAATCTTCTTTGGACGCGTTACGTTGCGTTGTGCCAGACAAATTCAATCTGCCACTAGGGCCTCGTTCGTCAAAAACAAGCTTTTTACCCCTTTGTCTTTAGCGAGGGCGACTGTGCAAAAAAAAAGTAAAAAAGCGACGCCTCTTAATCACGTACGAAAAGTCACGTTGAAAAATGGCGCAAAGTTGCGCTCGGTACGTTCGCATTATACGATTCTTGCGTAAAGTATACACAAACAGTCAGCCTAGCTAGCAGTGAAATAAAGGAAAAGAGTTGAAAAGCTACAGTTTTATCCGACCTCGAAAGTCTTGTGTGCGCGCGAGGAAGAAGAAGAATCAAAGCTTTTTTTCTGCGTTGCCTCGACGACGACGACGACGACGACGATGAGGCCTATAAGGCGCGCGGAATTCCTGGCACGTATGGGTAAACTGTGCGACCCTCTCTATTCCTATAAACACTCGGTTAGACTGCAGACGTACACGTCGGTAATTGGCCTTTTGCCTGGTCCACTCCGCCTATGAATCGCTATACGTACGGCATAGAATGAACCGATGAGTTCGAGAGAAAAAGTATTTCAATAAAAGGAGCTAGATCCTCGATGATTCCGAAATTTACGCACGACTCTTTCTCCCCCGTACCCTATACAGATATATGCGAACGCGTTGTTGCAAGCTGGCTGGCCCTAGCTTTTGGCAATATACTTGTGTTTGATTTAGCAGTACTTTTTTCAACGACTTTATTAAGACTTCGAGTGATTCCAATGCGGATGCGTTTGTATGTTTACGCAGTTCAAGGAATGATTGAGCAAGGAGAAAATAACGATAAAAAACATGATAAAGCTTAAATCGTACCTACAATTTCAAGAAACAACTAAAGTTTAGTTCCTTCACAAAATAATTATATGAGAAGGATCTCAAGCGTATACTGTTGAAAAAAAGACTTTAATTTAATGCAGATTTTAACGTAAAATTAGACATTAAAATTTAAGTAACCAATACTCAATTTTATTTGAAATACTTTCAAATATTCACTATTTAAATTATTTTAAAATACATTCTATGTCAGTGTTTTTAACATAGAAGTCGTTATAAGTACTGTTTATAAGTATTGATTTACTTTTGAACCTATAAACTGCATAAAAAATACATGAAAATATAACCAGAAACATGAATTTTCAGGCTGAAGTGAACGGAAAAGATATATTTCTAGAATTAAATTTAAACTTTTTGATTAAAAATATATCTTTTAATACTGATTTCATTTTTTCGTAAGTTTTCGAAAATGTCCAAAAATTCAATCGTATTTAAAGCCGACGGCCACCGCTAGATGTCGAGTTTATTTATCTGTAAATCTGCAAGTGACTAACTTCAAATAATTGTATAAGTCAAAGCACGGTCTGGAAAATCTCAAGTCTTCCTTTTGTTAATTTATAATATTATTTTTTCATTCTATTATAAAGATTACCGCGAAAAAAAATCGATCTCTTGATTTACTGCATGTCTGTTAACTTCAAAAGAAATGCATATAAGAATGAATAAAATTAAGGGGAGTCATACACCAATTCACTCCTCTTTGTCATTTTTGTGATATAAATCACAGTTTAATGTCAATCTACATTTACAATATAAAATTGACATCTTGATCCCTAAAAAATGTGAAAAAAGTTGCAGAATAGTCCTTTGTATCTTCAAGTAGCTTATTTTTGTTATTTTGGCCTTTCAGCACTGTGCGAAAGGTTAAGATCAGAGTTATTTAGGTGTCAATGCCTAATAGGAATCAAAATCTCCAGAAAAGTATCCTTTATGGGCTGAGTTTTGTGGAATTTTGATTAGAGTTATAAAAAAGTTTGTATGCTAACAGATGTGAAAAAAATCAAGGAATAAAAAAAAATTTATTAATGTTTTTGAGCACATATTGAATAATAGAACTGATATGAAGGTCTAAATCAAAATTCCACAAAACTCAGCCTATAAAGGATACTTTTCTGAAGATTTTGATTCCTATTAGGCATTGCCACTTAAATAACTCTGATCTGAACCTTGCGCACAGTGCTGAAAGGCCAAAATAACCAAAATAAGCTACTTTAAGATGCAAAGGACTATTCTGAAACTTTTTTCACATTTTTTAGGGATCAAGGTGTCAATTTCATGTTGGAAATGTAGATTGACATTAAACTGTGATTTATATCACAAAAATGACAAAAAGGAGTGAATTGGTGTATGACTCCCCTTAAGTAAAAGGCTAAATGATTACTAAGATTTTGCACTCAAACAAGTTTTTATTTTTATTTTAAGAAGTCATCAACATGAAATAATTGAAATTATCATTGAGTTTATGAATGGATTCAACCGTAAGTTATGACGGGGCGTCGGTAAACGTATGTTGGTTGTACTTGTGCTGGTGGGTCATCATCGTGAGCAGCCTATAAAAAATATTTTCGTAATGGTAAAAAAACAGTGTATAGAATTGTTATCGATAAAGAAGCCTATATAGCAAAGTTATGGTAACTTACGACGCCGTTGAAAACAGCCATCATGCCAACTATGGCAAGAGCCAAGAGAGTGATTGGTGATTTCATCTGCGAAAGAATCAGGGATTTTATACAAAATTCGTTTACGAGAGTCGAGCTGGACTAACTTACCATTTTTGGTTGATTGATCGGTTGCAAGTCTTCAACTCGGAATGTTCTAGCTGAGATCGCGCGAGTCTTTTTATACTCGAGTCTTGAACTAAAACTGTTTAAGCCTAAACACGTTTGTCGTTATCAAATCTGCTTCGATAGTTCACGGAGTTTCGCTTGTATCGCACGTTTCAACACGGTCTACCGTGTACACACGCTCGCATGCGTCATCATAATAATTATTCAGGTGCACTAGTGGCGCAAACTTATTAAATTAAATCGGAGCTCCAGACTAGCCACGTAAAAACTATTCGAGATTTGAAATTCTCCGAAAACTTAGTCCGACATAGTCAATGCATCATAAGCGAGTAATAATTTAAAATCGATAAACTGGCTCGAACGCCGGTCCTTCGTGTTTCGATCCGTTGTTATTCCAAATGAATCCGGGCTATGAATTACTAGATATGTATACGACACGACGGGTGGGCTTAAACGTCAAAGACGCGGCTCCGTGCGCCGGAGTACACTACGCCACGTGCTGTTTACACGCTACATAGATGTACATATAAATGCATACATCTACGGTATATAAAGTACATCGATGCGGCATATACGCTTCGGTGGCACCAGACGGCTCGAGAATTTTAAGGACGCGTTCGAGCGTTCACCGCGTGCGGTACTACTCTCGAACTGCGCTGCAACTTCCTTGATTTATCGTGTAAATGGTCCGTATGATTTTGCGGCCCAACAGTGTTTTCGGAATTCCATGTGCGTGTGCGGCGAGCACTAGCTATACAGAGATCGATTTCAGCTCTTCATTATCGCTCGCTCGCTCATTTTCTTCTGGGATTTTTTTTTGCCCTGGTTTTTACGTCGAATAAAATAAAATCACAATACCTAAGCGCCATGGCATTATTTTCTTAGCCGCGCGCGCACAGGCGTCGGTCGAATATATTTATACCGTTGTTTCGCTGGGTGCCAGTGCCCAAGAGCACTCGCAAAGATAAACCGCAAGAAAACGAGCTATATAGGGTTGGCTCGATGTAGTACAGTCGAGCATTGTTATACCGAGGCCGAGTCGAGAGGGACACAAACGCGCACATATATACGGTGTAATACGCGTACCGCGTTAGGGAGATTCTCTAATGGCGCCACACACTGTATACACGTATGGGAGGAACAACGACCAGCAAGATCGTATCACAGCGCTAGAAATACAGCCCTTTTACGATTCTTTAACGATTTAGGGAGCAGAAAAATTAAGATGTACATTCGGAATGTGGACTTTATCGAGGTGATGAATGTAATATTAAACGCTTGTTTTTTGTGGGGATTGCAGACAAGGACCAATTTCACGAATGTATTGAGCGCAAAAGAGTCGAATCGGCATTCTTTGGTCAAAATTCGTGTAACATCGGACTGCTGCTAAGTGGGATCGATTAAATCCGCTATGTAATCCTGTTAATCCTGTTACTTCGAGTTACGAATATTTCAACTCACAATGGTTAAGTAATATCAATTTATCCGCAGGTTCATTGTGTTGCCTCATCACTTTTCAAAGGTAATTGGCCTTTCTACTTCGTTATATTCGATCAATCGCTTTCACTGCTCGTAACATCTTTTGCAGAACTATAATTTCGGAATTATTTAAGAGTTGAAATCATCTCGTTGCCCGAGTTAAATAATAATAAAAAAAATCAGCGCGTAATTCTGCCCCTTCGGAAGTCGTAACGCGAATAATTATTATCGTAAATCAATAATACACCAGATATAGGTAGGTAGCTTGATTCACGAAAGGATTCGCGATGCAAAACCCGCCGCTGCTGCTTACGGCGTTGATCTCGTATTGTTACGGAGATGGAGAAATTTAATTTCGAGATATATTTATGTCTGCGAGCTCGTGTAATTGGTATTCTCACAAAGAATATTAGTGGAGTAGTAGGTCGGGATGAGTAAAAGTACATACATCGTAATTCCGTTGAGCCATCACATGTACTTTTGAAAATACGAATTTAACACGGTAAGATGCGTAATCCTCTTGACATTTTCCCGCATATATATATAGTTGAATTTCTCGTCAGAGAGCTGTTTCTTGAAATCCGCGCACGCAGAGCAGCAGCAGCGACTAGTAGATCGCAAAAGAAAGAGAGGAAAAAAAACGGCAGGAAGACATTTTTCAGTCAGACTCGCGCAGCTATATCTTATTTACAGACTCGGGCGTTGGAACCAATCATTTTTCCTCGCAAGTTACGCGAGCTGTCCTCTGCGCGAAGCTGCGGGTTATTTCTTTCCCCAAGCTATATCAGCGCGTATACAAATGCGCGTTAGCGATGAGAGCTAAAATGTTTCAATTTGTTTTATCGCGAAAATAAATGTAATAAAGCTCGCGAGCGCATAAAAGCTCGACGTATTTGGAGCGTTTTAATAAAAGTCATTCGTCAAATAGGCCGCATGGTGGACGCGTGCGACTAAACTTGGACGCCAACGATTAGCGCGCGAGCGCGAAACCGAATAAGCTCGAATAATTCTCAGGTCGCGCATAGCAAACTTCGCACAACAGAGACACGCACATGCTGATGCTGCTGCTGTATTGCTTACCTACTGAAAATGAACCAATAGCGCATATATGGTTGATTCTCCCGAAGTCTGCTTTTTCGGGTATGGAAAATGAAAAAAATGGTGAAATTTTTTTTCCTATATTGAACGGCGCGAACTAGTTTACCCTTTTTTAAACCATAAAATATGAGTAATCATTGAATCTGGGGCCTTGAGATTTTCGTTTTACGAAAACTATGTTCAATTTTATGCTTAAAATTGACTATTTTCGGTTACGGAGGTGACACACACGGAGATGACAAATCGCTACTTTGATAAACTACGTTTGAAAAATAAGAAATGCACAAAATTTTCCGTACAACCCTAAATTCGGTCATGAAAAACGAGTCTTTTGACGGGGCGAGCGGTTAAAAAGAATGACCATAGCTCAAGATATTCATATCCACGGAGGTGACAGTTTTTTTGAAACACGTGAATTTTCCAATAGAATAATTATCGCTACATAGCTAAAATGTAAAATTTGAACCCGCAAATTTGAACGCCCTGCACTAATCGAAAGTTGGGTCATAATACTTGACAGTTATGTAGCCAGGGACATCAAAAATGAGTTAGCGACTAAAACCAGGCAGTATATTTGAAATATCAGAAGCATGAAAATCCGAGACATTTTTCAATTGTGAGGGAAATTTTTTAAAAACATTTTTCAAAGCCCTACGATAGACTTAAACTTTACTTTGAATGTATAGAACCTGGTCTCGTAGTTATTATAGGGCTAGGTGCTTATGAGAATGCATGGTATATGCAAACAGAGTTGATTTTGTGATCTAGACATGCCACGGAGGTGACATTTGGCATGTATATCTTCACGGCAAATTTAACTAGCACTAAAAAATTGAAATATTAATGTCCAATCATTAAGAATACAACAATATTGAATGAATGACCGATCCAGATTTGGCTTATCTTCTCTAGTTTAAGAACATGGCATGTAGACATGCAAAAAGCAGACTTCGGGAGAATCAACCATATATATATGTGAACTCGCACACGTGCATTTAGTTGCTGGCTACATATGTGTATGTAGTGTGCAAGGAGTAGTATTTGCGCGTCGACGAAACTCGGGTACACGCAGCACGCTTCTGCTCCCGAAGAGCATTCAGCTCGACACTATATTTGTCCTCCGTTTTCTCTCTCTCGCTCGCTCGCTCTTATATGTCTACGCGCGTACTGCAGCAGAAGCAGCAGCACATGCAAGCTCGGGTGTGTCGAGTCTTGCGGGTACATGTAGGGTAGTAGTTCTCCTCGTTCTCTCTCTCTCTTCTCCAGAGCGGCCGAGATATATAGAAACGGAAAATTTGTCTTTAACAGTGGTGTGCCTGCGCGTATACTCGCTCGCTCGCGTGCGATTCTCGAGCGCGAGAGCAAGATAAATGGACGACAAGCTAGACGATGCGAAGCGTTGGTTATGCTTCACACACACACACATACATACATACTGTACTCAGACTTCTCTCTACGCTCTGTTCTCTTTCCTTGCGAGCATACACACACATACACGCATACGCAGACGCTTGGGAATTGTACATATACGCCCGAGTAGTGCAGTTCTCGCTCGAGGAAATGTTACTTGCGCGCGCGCCCCACGTATCGTATGATATACACCGTATGTGTATACGTATTCGCAGACAGGCGTATATGCTATACATATACAGAGATCCTTTTTGCCATGCTCGTTGTGTGTGTATGTTTACAACTGGCAATTGAATTTTCCTGAGGACTTTGAGCACCCGTAGATTATATCGATTGAATTAAATGCAAAGCGAGAGAAAAATCGGCCACTCCCCGACCGAAAACCTCTCTTAATTCATATACACAAGCCCCGTTGAACAAAGCGTACAATCACTCTCGTGCTGTATAGTGCACCGCCTGTACTATGTACATAAACGTGTATATACGCTCGCGCATCGAAACGCACTCCATATACTGAAATGCTAATTATTCGGGCTCTACATACGTATGCGCACGCGGCTGAAACTGTAAGACGTCGACGTGCAATGTCTGTGTCAGGCCATGGCTGCTGCTGCTGCTGTTGCTGCTACTGCGTGCCGCAACGATTTCACGAATGTGCTGAATATTACTCACTCGGTTACAAACGCGCGCGAGCCTGCATATATGCATACGCACACGTGCACGCATACGTTACACGTCGATGGCAGCGTAGCAGCAATATATACAGACAAACATAAACGCGCAACTTCTTAGTCCGTGAGATATGCCATAAAGGACAAGTTTAATATTATTTTTCAACCGTTCGTGACAGTGCCCTATGACTGGTTTGATTGTGCAAGCAGTTTGTGAAAAATGCTCAATTCCTGGTGAAATCGAAATTTAAAAAAATGTTTTTCTGCTGTTGTCTTCGATGCAATACATGTCATTGTATTTTATTTAAATTTTTCGGGTCAGATAAACCTTGCTATTTTTATTTTGTCCTCTTTTCCACACTTTTCTCACGTTTTTCGATACTCTAGGATTTTTGGTGACCTCAGAACTTTTATTTTTTCTGAAAGTTTAGACAATTTCCAGCAACAAAACTCACTAGAATTTTTTTCCCTAAAGTCACTCTCTGATGAGCTAGGAATTTTTGAAATATCCACAATAGATATGAATTTTGAAAAAACTGCAGGCCTCTGAAAACAAGGGGATAAACAGTCCCAAAAATTCCAATATAATTTAGGGACATTTCTCTGAGGTTAAAAATGAACTATTCATGCCAGCAGGCATTTTTTTGTACATTCCATTTCACGGAAATCGGTCAAATGTATAAATGTCTTTTCGCGGTTACGTAGGTATATAACGCGGCCACGAGCCTCGATTCTTAATTGCCCTCACAACTCAGTAGAGTGACTATATGCCTGCCTATATGTGAGTTCAGCAATTTAAAAGGTGCCGTTAATAAAAGTAAGTTGCAATTCACACACTCTCGGTGTAGCGCACGATGTGCGATAAACTGCACACTCGCATACTTGTCCATGGCACACACACACACACACACACACACACACACACACACACACAACTCGCTCGCGCACACTCGTGCGAGAAAAGCTCATAAAAAAAGCCCAGAAAAGCACGAGAGAGAATGAGAGAGAAAAGTGTAACATCTCTCCTTTTTTCGTGGTATTATTTCGTGCATCCTTCTTCGTAGATATATATTACTTTGCTCTGCGCGCGCGACTATATATAGGGAGCTTGCAACTGCACAAATCATTTTTCCATCAGGACTCGCTTAGGAGCTTGCTTGCGCGTGCCTATATATATGCGAGAGCTGCTCTCGTAGCTCCCATTATTACTCGCGGAACTGTTTCAAATATTATTCTCCCCCAAATAATCGCGAACTAATAAATCCGGCGTTTCGCACAGCGATAAATAGGCGTACGCAAGTTTAAAAAAAAAAGTTGACAGCCACATAAGAGGCGAAATGAAAAATCGTCAGAGATGCGAATTTCGCGCAAGTTTGCGCTCGAGCTTTAATCTTGCGCTCGGCTCGAAACTCGAGGCAAGGGAAAATATAAACGCGAGAAATACGAGTGAGATATCAAGTGGTATAGTTAGCACTAGATGCTTGAAACACGAGCCGTCAGCCATTGCGGTTATGTCAAATGCATTAGATCGTGCGTGTAGGTATACGAGAGCTGCACGGCGCGCACACATACTCATACCCGCACACACACACACACACACACACATGCGAGCACATTTGCACGGGTAAACGCAGAGCCAGAGCGAGAGAGACAGAGAGAAAGAGCGAGAGAGAGAAGTTAAGATCAAACGGGTGAGATTCCCTGTAGGCATTCCAGGAGTAAAGCTAAGAGCAAAGCACAAACAGTGGCATTCTACTGCGAGCTTGCTGTCATTGCCCTGCTGCGCTATATAGAAATTACCTATACGTATACATATTCTACGACGGACAGCCTGAGAGTCACATTTTCATATCTTCAATAATTCATAATTTCATAGAGTTTTTAATATAATAATAATGATTTTTGCGCTCGCTCAGAGATTTTTCGAAAGAACGGATGGATTCTTCTTTTTACGCATGCACAGAGATTATTTTATAGTCAATCGGTCTTTTCGCATGCAGGCAAGGAACAAATTCAATGCGCAGCTCTCGAATAAAAATCCAGTTTCAATCGCTTGATACGCCCGTTATCATTGACGCACACACATACACACATCCCTATATATCCACGCACTTGTGACATTCGCAGATACCTTCTCTATACATGCCGTACGTCATCCCGAGCTTTTCTTTTGGATGTATATTGCAAGCATACGTATATATACGTGTAGCTTAGGAGTAGCTGAGTGCCTTTGAAGTCTCAGCGTACAATACGCGTGGTCTCGGCAGAAAGTTCGAGAAAATCGCTATTCATACTCACGAGTTCGCATCACATATATACACACACACACACACTCGCACTCGTATCAGTATACGTCGGTTTTCCTTCAAACTCGTTCCGATCGGCGGGAGAGCAAGAGCAAGAGAGAGAAAGAGAACGCGCGAGGCTGTTCGCATTTAGTCGAGTCAAAGTGTCTCTTTAGCCCAAGCGACAAGTGTATAGATATAGCTTTGGAAAGGAATAAAAGAATGCCGCGCAAACTATATACACGCGCTCAGCGCAGAGAAAAGGAAGAGATGGAAAATTCGCCTCGGCAGTCGCGTACGCAAAGATGCGCGATACGAGTTGACGAGTGTGTGCGATTGAGTTGAAAAGAAATGCGCTGCCGCCACGTAAGAAAACTTGCTCGGCAACGATTTACATTCGCTTACCATAATAGACGAAACGGAGGGTGGGGTAGGGTAAAAAAAAAGATCCTCCGCTGTCGCTTCGATACACCCCGTGCGCGCGAACATGAAGTTCGAATTTTTTTTGTTAATGTCAGGTATCAAAAAATGCGCGTATACGCGTTCTTTTGATTATTTCAAAGTGAAGGATTCCTTCCTTTTTGAGCTTTCAAACAAAGCCACGCGCTAGAACTACTCGGCATATCCATCCGTTATTCCATCATGCTCGCAAAGAGTAAAACTCACAAGCACACACGCACGTAGTGCGCGTGCGCGCCGTATATACACACACACATACATAAACATCCAAATTAGTTGAGACTTGCCTTGCAGTATTTGCACACACACTCACACATAGAGACGCGGCTGTATATTCCCTCGCGTACTCTGCCGCAAAAGTTCGAGAAGCTAGACAATGTGTGTGTGTGTGTGTGTGTGTGTGTGTGTGTGTGTGTGTGTGTGTGTGCGAGCGAGCTAGCTCGAGCTCGTGGTGCATGCGCCACGCTGCTGTATATATACTGGCAAACGTACGTACAAACATGCGATGTGCAACAGCAAAATGTGGCAGAAACAGCTAGTGAGCGAAAAGCCTCTGCAAGCTCTTGGTAACATACAGCATCCTAAACGCAGGGAGATTTAGCGTCCGAGTGGCCATGACCACATACACACATCGTATATGTACACGTATATACTGCATACACACAGATTCTCAGACTCGTGTTATATACGTACGGTTATATACGATGACGTAGCTAAGGCTAATCTGATATTTCCGACGCGAGCTTGGCTAGGCAGTAGCTATTCGCAAGGGGGTTCCAGGCTTTATGGCTCTGTGGAGAAACAAGAGAGAGAGAGAGCGAAAGGGCGAGACTGAGAGGAAGAGAGAGAGAGAGAGAGAGACGCTCGTCGATGATTTTATGGTTGGACAATGCCAGCTAACTTGCCACCGAAATGCTCACGTTTTTACTTGCCGCTGTAAACTCTCTGTAAATTTATTGATACAAGCGTGCGAGCTTGAAAAAGATTACAAATATATCGCTGTAACGAGAAGTACAAATCCGTGCACCGAGGCCTTGAGAATTGAATATTAGTATTTTCATTGTACACAAGCTTACTGCGCAAGTAAGAGTTTTGCATGCGGAGAGGTAAGCGCTGATATCAGATGCAGTATGCGATATTTACTTAAATATTAAATATTTCGCGTCAGCACATGTGTAAACCCGATAAACACATTCGAAATACGCCTGCATCGAGGCTTCTTCGAGCACGTGAGCTTTCATACGTACGTTTATATAAATATGTACATTACGAATGCCGGGATGAGCTGAAAAAAAGGATAAAAAAGGTACGCAACGAGATACACGCGTGTGTTTATATAGACCTTTTTTGCTGATTAACGATGCGACTCTGCCGCCAAAGTATAAGCGCAGGGAACCGACATTAACAAATGCAGAGAAAGCTCGATAGCTGATTCTCGTACCTCAGCGCGGTAGACAGAAAAGCCAAGTTATATCCATAAACCACTCGGTCTATGTACATGCTTGGAGAAATTCGAAACTTGTTGTGCAACTTACATATTATGTCTAGCTATACTACTGCCGCCGCCACTGCTGCTGCTGCTGCTGTTGCTGTTGCTGTTATAGCTGCCTATATCGGCAAAGGACCCTAAAATTAGTTATACGAGCTCAACAGTTACAAACAGTTAGCGTTTCGTTCATTCCTAAATTCGTGCACGCGGTTCTGGCCGTGCAACTATTAAGGTCGTCGTTGTAATTGCCCCACGTATGTACTCTACTCGCGTGAAAAATGATTTTTATAACTCAAAATAAAGTCGTTGCGCTAAGCTCAAATCCTTAAGATCGTCCGTACGAGGAGATCCCTTAACATAACTCTTACGGCCCTTAATGATGCCAGGCCAAGAGTAGGTAGAAAGCTTGCAAAGAGAAAAAAAAGCTGGAGGAGGAAGAAGAAGAAGAGTAGAAGAAGAAGAAGAAGGTAGTAGTAGCAGCAGAGAAGCGCCAGCCGTCGTCAGGAGCTCTTGCAGAATTCATGGCTGAGACGTTGGCAGGATAAAAGGAGCAGTCGTAATCTTGTGAAGTAGCGGCGAGGACTCGCGCGTCCCTATAACATAGCACGTATACGTGTCTCTCCGCGCGCGCGCCCGTGTGTGGGTGCAAGAGAGTGTGTGTATCCATCCTCGAGCTATACATACGTACAGTGCATGTGTACGTGTATACCCCGGGTGAGAGTAGTCTGTGCGGGCGTGTGGGTGTATAAGCGCAAGCGACAACGTACGACATCAACTATACTACTCAACGGATCGTATCGTCGTTGGCCCGGAGAGCCCACCTCGAGCAATGCTAATGCATTACAGGCGACGCAAGCCACGCTGCGAGGAGGACTTTGGCAATGTTTGCGTGTATATTGTCACTCGACGCGCACAGGCTCGATCCCTTGTGGTTTTGTCAGCTTCGATGAAATACCGAAAAACTCGACGAGACGATTCGAAATCACCGGCGTCTGCGAGCTTTTACGAGAGCGACTGCAACGACTCCACTCGACGCGTAAAAGAGGTCGCGGCAGATCGCTGAAATCTTAATTAATTTAAACAATTTATCCGGCAAGAGATCGATTGGATAAGCGCACTTTACAGTGATAAGTGTCATCGAGCGAGTCTTTACTCCTTACTCGATTATACATAGGCAGAGATATCTAATCTTCAAGGTTCGAGTTTGTGTTCGGAGATCTAATCGTATGCTGTTTAAAAAAGACCTTGTAAAATCCGATATTAAAATTAAAATACCGAATACTGAATTTTAATAAAGGTACGTGAAATCTTCATTGAAAATTTATATAATAGATTGTATACAGTAATGATGACTGTAAAATTAATATATAAAGTACTGTTTTACGTATACTGCCTAATAAATGCATGAAAATTCAATCATATACATTATTTTTAGTGTAGTAATGAATAAAAAAAATTAAATTCTGTTATTAAGTTCAAAATTTTTGATTGAAATTGCTAAAAATATTCATGAAGATTTAATCATAATTAAAGCCAGCCTTTACCACTAGATGGCGAGTGGCCTTTATCTGTAAATCTGCAAGTGACCAAGTCAAAATGATTGTATAAGTAGAAGCATCGGTTGTTTATGCAATATTCTAAATCGTTTGCTTTTTTCAAAAAGCAGCATGGATATATTGAAAACATCAAGAGAAATTATTATAGAACTAATTGAAGCACCACATCATCACGAGAATGCTTGGAACTTTCAGGAGCTTTTTCAATATCATGCCGATAAGTTCCTGATTGACGGAATCCTTTTGACAGTGATAAGTCTTTTGCAAACAAGACTCTTTTTTGGTACAAGTTAAAATAAGGCGTTTTGTATTCTGTAGATTATATGGACACAAGTCCACCACAAATGTTGTATAATTCATTCAAAATTAATAAAAAATTCTTTAAATATAATTCAAATTGCATTCATTTTTCTGATTTTGCATAAATTTTAACTCATCTATGTGAAAAAAACGTCCGCAACTTTAACACTCATTTCAATTTAGATATTCTTAATAGTGTCGGTTAGTTCTATCGTCGTCTACGATCCAAATGTACTGTGTATCGAGCAGTTTATTTTCGGAATTTATTGGCCTGGATCTCTGAAACGAAAGACAGAGATCATATTTCTTTATTTACGTTTAAGCGTTAGTTTTCAAAGCCATCGCCTGCTGATCATCGAGTCCCTTCTAGCCATCCGCGTGTATAGTGGATATACTAGACGCGCGCGTGGATTGAAGGATCGACAAAAAGGTCGAGTCGTTAAAAGATTCGGAAACTTTGATTCCGAGTGAAAGCGAAATCAAAGGCGAGATGTGCTGCTTGACGGAAAGTTTGTTTTTGGGGTCGCAGATCAAACGAAGGGTAATATCCGAGTCCGAGTTCGATCTTTCGCTCTCGCTCTCTTTTTCTTTTCGACCTAATATAAAGATGCAGACATCTTATAGTATAGGATAAATATAGAGAAAAAGTCGTCGAAGGGCGGCAAAAAGTTTAGCTTAAGGGAGGAAATCTTATCGGGCTGAGTTATTGGATCTGTATACATATATGAACTCTCGATCATAGCAACGGAGTCCGTCTGAGAAACGGGCATATTACGCAGAACTTGATGTTATTAAACGCCTGCGACAAGAGATCAAAGCGTTATCAATACAATGCATAAAAATGAACACGCTTATCGCCATTTCGAAATTGCTTTTATGTCTGTACGAGCAGTAATAGTGCATTTACAACGAGAGGAAGATATTCGCAAGCTCACACCCCTTTTGCAGTATAATGTCAGCTCGAGAACGAAATTGCTTCGAATATGTATAGGACGAGACTCGAGGAAAAACAGAGTGAGACGAGCCATTAACTTATGCGAATAAATACATGCGCCTGAATATATTCTACATGTGCGTGTGTTAACCCCTGCGCTGAGTGCAACGACAGACGAAGCAGCAGACCCGTGAATTCTCTGTCTGTCTCTCTCTCTTGATGCGCGTTTTTCATTCTTTTCGGTAGAACGTGAATTTTCAAATACTCGATGAAAAAATCTATGTCATACTTTTTCGATGAAAAGTAAAGAAGAAAAAAAAACAAGGGGGGTAAAAGAACACAGAAACTCAGAGAGATATTTTCAATGAAATATGCATGGAAAAACGAGACGCATGCGGACTGTTGCATATAATGTATATTGTGTGCGGCGCGGCAGCAACGCCCAACGCGCGCGTCGCGTTCCCGGTGCAACTAATCTAATCAAATTCGAGATGAATTTTTTTCCTCACTCCTTCGGGACCACGAACAATGTATATCTATATATAGAGAGAGATGGAAGCAAATTCAATCCGTCTTGTAACGGCGTGCGGACAGTTTGTGCCTTTTGTCTCTCTACCTCCCTCTCATTCTCGCGAGCGCGTTAAAAAAGCTCGGGCGGATTTCATTGCTCGGCGGCAGCCTATACGTATACAGCTACAGTGGCGTTCACTGCGTAACACACACACATAGCGCGCACGATCGACGTCGGCGCGGCGACAACGACTACGACGCGGAAGGCAGCTTTTAAAGCGTCAAGTTCGACGCGCATCGAGCGCGTGTCACGTGAAATAATCGAAACACCGATAATTCGCATAGCAGTGCACTGTGCACAGAGGCACCGCATTCACACACATACACACACACACACACACACAGGCAAGCAAACGCGCAGCAGCCGCAGAGTTAAAATAAACTCGCTCTCGATTCTTTGTATTTACGTACGTATATGAATGTGCATACGTATATATAGAGAATGTCAGCTTTGCGCGAGTCGAGCTTTTTTTCTGTCTTTTATTACACACATCGCACTCGCAGCCGGAGCAGAGCGTGCCTGTCACTTTTTGGCAATTTAGCTTTTACCGCGGTGGCACCGAAGAGCGCGGCAATTTCGTCATGACGCGCACTGCACGCGAGTCTCGCTCGTCGAATTTTTTCAAACACCTCAGAGTTGCAGTATATATTCGTATTAACCATTATTTTCTAGAGACAAAAGGTGCGGGATAATGAAGGCAGGCAAGGCTGAAACGATGTGTGCCCGAGCGACCGTGCGAGCGTTAAAGTGCGTAAGAGCTCGAGGAACCGGCTGAAGTCGTGCCTCACCTAGGTTTGATTAATACTACATCTGAGGCGAGTAAAGCTGACGTATTGTGTGTACGCGCTTGCGACGATGATAGCCTTCCTCTTCCAAATTTAGTGGCCCCCTCGCACGCACATATACCTCGACGCGCGCGGACACGCACCCACACACACTCGCTCACAGCTCCAAGGATTAGGCTAGATAGTTTACATTTACCATGGCAACTCAGTCTCCTGCGCTGCTGCTGCTGCTGTTGTCTGCCCTATACGTATATAGATATAAGCTCGTCATGCTTTCGCGCATCCAACCACGCAATTTCCTGCAACGATGACGACGACGACGTCGACGGCGTAGACGAAACGAGTAGTAGCACCTTATAGCAGTGCAGCGCGCGTACAAATACTCGTCGTCGTCGTCGTCGGCGCGGAGAATGGCTTGTGTACAGGCCAACTTAATGCGCGCGATGTTCAAATTGTTATTTTTCGCTTCGTATACCTTATTAAGTCCGTCATCGTTGTCGTCCTCGTACCGGTCGTCGACAAGACGTCTTTGTCGCGTGAGCGACTAGTGTATAGGGGCGCGAGACGTCTTTCGCGTCTTTTCGTTAAAGATAAATTCATTAACATTTATTGTCCAAAGAAACGCCGTGTTTCTCCACGGAAAGCGAGCGATTGAAAAATGTCTCGATGTATATGCACAAAGAGCAATGAGCGCGTTAAAGGCTACGTGTATCGGAACGAACGTGAATACGCTTCCAACGAGAAACACGTAGTATTACTCCGAGCTTAAACGGGTGTGAAACGGCGTTATTTCAGCGCTACTACGCTGCGGAGCACAGAGGGACAATTCGTCAGTGTGTCTTCGCTGGCACATGCAGCACACACCCACACACTACTGCTGCTATACAAGCATGCATGTGTCTGCATATTTCGCGGCACACAAGGAGTAGCAGCAGCAGCGGCTCCGTCGTCCCCGCGCGCGCGCGCTCACGGGCGCACGTGCAACGCGCAGATACGTTTGCGGTTGCGGAACACGTAATCTACATCTTAAACAGTCTTGAGGCTGACTACTGAGTTCATCGTGTAGTATACCTTATGGCCCAGAGAGTTCCTATCTAGAGAGAGAAAGAGAGAGATGGCAAGAGAGAGAGAGAGAGAGAGAGTGAGAGAGAAAGAGAAGCCGCTTTACCTTGTGCATCTCTTTGCTCGGCTACTGTTTTGTTTTTATCCATGCTATATATATACCGGAGCAACTGCGGCGCGCGCGCGTGGAAGCTCCACGCTGCTGCAGCTCTCACAGGAAAAAGCTAATACGAAATTGAGCGCTGAATTGTTCAACGAGTAGAAAATTGAGACTCGCGCAGAGCTGCTGACCTCCATTTGACGCTTAAGCTTGCTGATGTAGCGGGGCGTATAGCTTGACCCGCAATTTTTTTTCCTCTCCTTCTTTTTTTTAACCGTGTGGCGAGATCGCTTTTATCGGATGTACGTGGCGCACGTCAGAGGTTTGATGAAGTACATGCTTCATCTTTTTCCGCTTATTTCTCCTCTGCGCTCGATGCCGCTGCGCGGTCGCCGCAAGTAGTTGTGCAATTTTACAATATATTCAAAGTAACGAATTGTATAAACATTTTCCGGCAAAGATTGAGTGCGGGTCGTCGATAAAATTTCTCATACAAGATAGTTGAAATATGTAACATGCAAAGACACTCGACTTGAAAGAAAGAAAGAAGTATACCGAAAAAGGCCATAACGTCATTAAGCGCGTCTAATGTAAAGAGGTAATTCCCGCTTTGCGAAGTCTCGAAGGAGAAAAGTACAGCTCGTTTCTTTTTTTTCTTCTTTTTTTGCGCCTCTCTCTCTCTCTCTCTCTCTTCTTTCCTTTTTATCTCGCGTAATTTTCATACATACAAGAAAAGAAGAGACACAGAGAGACGCAGAGTAAAAGGTCAGCAGCTCGCAGTAGTCGTGAGCGCTCGTCCGCGCCCGCCAGAAACAAAAGCAAAAAAAGGCGAGCGAGAAAAATCTTTTAGCCGTGAAAAAATATTCTTATCAACGTACCAAGTAGCAGGCTCGAAAGTGGGAATTCTAGTATTCCTACTTTTTTTCTTCTTCGAATTTTTTGGAGCAATTTTACTATACTTTTGCCCTTCGCTCGCGCTTGCATGCGAGCGCTTTTTACCCGACCAACTCTTCTCGATCGTGTACGTGCCTATACATGCAAAAGTTAAAAGAAACAAAAGGAAGAGAGAAAAAGCGAGCACCAGTGACCCCGTAGAGACTTTGACGTATCTCAGCTGGAAGTAAAGCGGACCTTTATAGAATCCTTTTCTCTTTAACCCCCGAAGGGTCTTGCCGCTTGTGTGTATATGTGTATGTAGGTGTACACTTGTACGTGTGTATCTCGAAGTAGAAGCGCAGAAGAAGAAGAAGAAGAGCAAGATGAGTGTCAGGAAGACGAAAAGCTATACTGTGCACTAGTTTCACAAGCAGGACTTGCAGCACATAGAATAAAAAAAAATTGCCTAAGCACCGTGTACATCTATTCACTGCTTTTGCTGTCCAATACAGGCTCTCTTTCTCTCTCTCTCTCTGCTGCTATCCTCGGCAAGTTATAGACTATAGAAAGATTTCCTTTTTGTACCCTACCCCTATCAAAGCTTACAGAAGGAGAGCGAGAGAGTCTTCAACTCGTGCTGCTACCGGTATATAGGTGAATTGCCAAGAGGGATATAGGCACATTTGCTTCTTTTTTATTTCCTATTGACTTATCTTTATGCACTCTCTTTCCTCATTTTAGTGATTTTTACCATAGGAACTTGAAAAAAGTTTCTACATACATTCACTAGATAATGTGAACATTGATCAAACAAGAAATCAAGCTGCAGGTGAATCAAATTAGCACTTGTGAACTTTGAGCGAGCTTCAGAACAGACCCTTAACGACAACGATAATTCAATTAATATCAAAATACTCGTTAGTATGTGTGCAGTGGCGGCGGCGATCGCAGCTACGATACACGTTCGCAGCCCGTTATATTTGAACCCCCACGCTAAATGCATAAACTTACATCGGTACATCGATATTCTCATTAGTTAAGATCCGACCGAACGTTATCGCATCGGCGATTCTCATCTAATTGCCATCGAATCAAAGGCGTGTAGAGCTACAAGACTCGTCTGTCGCTCGGCGCGCGCGCGCACGCATGTGAACTATCCAGCACGAATCTCACAGACCAACGTAACGCTGCGCACAGCAGCAACTCCTAGCCCAGTTTTCGCGCGTCTAAAAACTTAAAAACAAGAGCGTTAACTAGACGGAGGAGTATGAGGGCGAGCAACTACACCACCACTGCTCTGTATAAACGCCATTACAAGCGGTCTCGGTGGACTTGTAGCCGAGGCGGGCGAGAAGAGAAGAATTTAATTAATTAATCACTAATGGCCGAGATGCGAGAGAGAAGCTGGAGAACTGCAGCGAGCTGCGCTGATCACGCTCTTGCGTATATTCGTATATGTTCGCACGACGATACCTCATCCATCTCTTTTGTGCGTATCCATGATATATACCACATGCGCACGTGCGTATGTGTATACATAGTTACGTATATATGTGCGCTCTTTCGGTGCACGCAGGGAATAAGAGGGAGAGAGAAAAAGCGAGAGGAGCCCCTCTCTATCTCGTTGCCCAGCGCAACGCCCGAGACGATTGATTTGCTGGTCCCTATCGAAGCGAGCTGTTTATGTATATGGGCTAAGCCATAGTTAGCGTGATGGTCAAAAAAATTTTTTTTCTGAAATTATGTACTTTTGAAGAGTACATTGAAAAGTGAAAATCCTGAAAGTTTCAGCCCTCTAGGTCCAACCCTATTGAATTTTCAGGGCCTTAAAGTTGGATTTTCTTATTCTGCTGATATTCTGCTTGCAATTCTGATTTTCTGTTCATCGATAGATCAAAATACAACTTCTGATAAATTTTGGTTATCGTCAGACAAACAGAATTAATTATTGAGCTTAATATGAGTCAAGAAACATGGTTTTTCTCTAATTTTCCTTGATTCTTGACTCATATTAAGCTCAATAATGAATTCTGTTCGTCTACCGATAACTAAAATTTATCAGAAGTTGTATTTTGATGTATCAATGAACATATTACAGTATGGGCCTAATCGAAGGAGACGAACACATTTATTTTTGTACCCCTACATGATACCTGAAAATATTTTTATGGGTCTAGAGTTGTATATATGATTTTTAAGTACAAATTTGAATTCTACATCAAATTTTACATTAAAAACCATGATTGAAAATTTTTTCATTTAACCCCAGAAAATCAGAATTGCAAGCAGAATATCAGCAGAATAAGAAAATCCAACTTTAAGGCCCTGAAAATTCAATAGGGTTGGACCTAGAGGGCTGAAACTTTCAGGATTTTCACTTTTCAATGTACTCTTCAAAAGTACATAATTTCAGAAAAAAAATTTTTTTGACCATCACGCTAACTATGGCTTAGCCCATATACACCACCATTGCTTCGTTGCGCTTGTAATATTATGTACTTGCTTCTTGAATTCACTGCCACTGCCATTCGCTCTGCTGTTGCTTACGCGGCAACGCTTTTATGAATGCTTTGCTCGTTTGTTTTATCGAACATCGAAATTTTTACTTTATTCCGATAAATCTATTTCTAGCATCAAACAATGTGATCCCAGTGTAGCGGTTCGTTGGCACCGCATTACTCTTAATAAAAAGATAGCGGCAATGTAATAAATTAATGAACCCTATCGGAATCACATACGCGGGTCGACTACCCCCGTGTGCCTGACAATTCTACGCCAGAAATAGCTCGGCTTGCAGATAGCGCGCGCACGCGATGTGAGCTAAGCGATCTGTCGGGATTTGACGTCGTCCCGCAGGTGTCAGCCGATCCTACCACCGCCAACGACGACTGTCTCCGAGGTTCTCTCCGCGTCTCGTATATACTGGCCCTCGATCTCGGAGCGATTTCCTAATTCACTCGGTGTCCATTGCACCGCATGATATCCCACTAATTAATACAGTATCACTTTGCACTCGAGTACCAATAAATCCAGAGCCGTTTGATGTGAAACTTCTTAAGGGACGTGTTCTAAGGGGGCTGCATAATTCGTAAAAAACGAACGAGCTTAGTAATCGTTAAAAAATAGGCTGCAAAACAAAAATCATACTCAAGCTGTGATCGGTCAGCTCTCAAAAACGACAAGAGTTTGCAATCAGATGTATAAATATTTATGCATATACATACACAAATCTTCATAAATTTATTTACGTACAAATTAATAAATATCAACATCAACAGTATTTAAAATATATGTTTTATAACATGAATTTATCAAAAAATTGAATACAGTTTTTGTGGAATTTTGTCAAAGTTTCTATTATGACACTTTTTATAAGTGACGCAGCTACTGAGTAATCCTACAATTGAATTATATTTTTATAAGAAAATGTGAGGATCACTATTAAAAATTTTCAATTTGTATTGTAACTAGAATTATCGTAATCAAAGATGTCAAATTGGATTATGAGCTTTTTGATTTCATCAACAGATGGAGCATGTTAAATCCGCAAGTGGCAAAAAAAATTCCGATTAATATATATGTACAAAACATTTTTGATCAATTCAAATCTGTCGATTTAAAAAAATTACAGCAAACAGTAATTTCCACTGTAGCAAAATTTTTCAAAATATTTCCAAATGGGACATAAATTTTCTGAAATTTTCCTTCAGTGAAGCGGAGTTCTGAATAACTTAGTTATTTCGCTGAGTATAATTAATTGTATGGGGTATATTATGAGGGAATTGAAAATAAATAAGCTCGAAGTAAAACGAGTGCAGAATTTTGGGATGAAAGCATCAATATTACGCTTACACCTGTAAAAAATCTAAGATTCGGAAAACCCAAGAATAAATGTAAACATATTCATGCCATAGCATCTTTGCGTATATCTATATGCGTGTTTGCGGCTGCTCTTCGCCATAATACTCTGAGAAAATGTTAAGAAGCCTGCGTATCGCGCGCCGTTGAAACTCTCAGCCATCTTTGATGGATCGAGGAGGGTTTTGAATCGACTTCTCGCTCTCGCCTTATTATAATGTTCAAATACTATATATAATGTATGCCGAGTGAATGGAACCATGTCTTGCTTTCTGATGCAAAAAAAGAAGAAGAGAAACGAAGAATAAAATAAAAGCGTGCTTCGTGGCGAAACAAGGCTATAATTTATATGTAAAGTTTATCGGAGGTGTATTTGTACATATCACATGTATTTGTACATATTGTAGATATCACGGAAAGTTATCGCGAGTAAATTGGGTTTGTTCTGCGGAAATTTGATAAGATTTCGTAATCGAAAATGGTACTGTGAATATTTTATTCTGCCATTGGAATTGTAATTGCAAAATAGAAATAAAACAACAAAATACAAATACAATAAACGAAGTGAATTTTCTTGGTGTGGTTTTCTTTTTTTTTTTCTTTTTTTTACGAGCTGTTTTCTCGAATGTTTTAAAACATGCGGTAACTTCTTTTCTGACCATAGACTCGCAAGCACGTATGCGTATACATAGGGACGCGGTGGAAAAAGAGAAAAAAAGAGCTAAATGAGAAAGTCAATCGCCAAACCGCTAATTTTCTTACTTTATCCCAGGTGGACGCGATATAGTGGAAATGGAAAGCGTTGGATTTTTATTTTCAGGAAAACGTTACCAACTATCCTAGATAATACACCAAGCATGAAACGAAAAAGTCACTGCTTTATGTATATAAAATATAAAATAGTTAAAAAAGGAGACAGCTGGCCAAAGTGAAGTATTGGCTACACGAGTCGTCCATTAAAATGGAACGACTCCCAGCACATTTAATGCGGAACATACTAAAATCGCGTAAGCTTGCTCTCCTCGTCTTTCTCTTCTGGGACGATCGCTGCAAGGCAGTGTATATACCGAGCGAGAAGGTGAAAAAGAGAGAAAAACTGATGGTGAGACTATTAAAAGTTTTTCTCGTTGGCTCGGGGCTGTGGAGCGAGTGAAAGAGAGAGAGAGAGAGAAAAAAAAAGGAGAGTATTTGTGGCCTTCAAATGAAACTTCTCTCTCGCGAGTGTGCAGGGGCGCGCATTGCCGCGTATAATCTGACTGGAAATGAACCCTCTCTTTCTCTCTCTTTTTCTCGTTCTCTTCTGCTGTCTAATGCACTATGTAAGCAATCTCATTATTACATAACGGGCGCGATGTATAAACAAATGTCACGTATGAAAATATGAAAGATGCAGAGTCGTTGAGAGCTGCGCGGCGCAGGAAGAGTAGGGAGAAAAAAAATTATTCGACTGAAACACAAGCGTACCTCTACTGCATCGTGAAGGTAAACAAGGGAAATATTTCACATGCTCCGCGGCGCTGCGGCCTTATCATTTGTTTTACAGATGGAGTGGAAAATAATGGCGCGCACGTGGGTTTCTTTTAATTTTCGAAAATACGTTTGTTTGCACTGATAGTAAAATAATGAGTTTTTTCTTACGACGAAAGAGAGAAAGGGAGAGGTAGAAAAGCATTTAGCGTTACGCACTTGGGCGATAAAATTCATCAGCATATTTACGACTAGCAAAGAAAATTCAAGCTCGTCTTTTTTCCAACTAATGCATATACACCAACTTTGTGCATGTTTTTTGTCTCTTATTCTACCTATCTCTCTCTCTCTCTCTCTCTCGCTTTTTCCCTTGCTCTCTTTCGACGATATAGTTCTTGCGCTGAAACTTAAACTCCTGGGCCGTAAATGCTCGGCAGCGAGCGAGTAATTACTGTTTCCACAAGTGAAAAACTTGCGCAAAGTTCAAAGCTTTTGAGAGCGCGCGCGCGCGCGCCTTGTATCGCGCACGGGCCACGTGTATGTATATATATGTACGCGGGCTCCTGTGTCGCTGCCGTACGCTGTCGTTTACATTCGATCGTTTAAAAAGTCATTAACTGTCCAAAAGAACCCCGTGTATACACGCGTTTGTTTACGAGTGCGATACTCGAGTAGGTCCGAGCAAATATTTGACTTGGTGACGAAAATCTCGTGCGCGCGCCCTTCGTTTCATCAAAGGGGCAGTGCAGTGACGATGAAAATTCGCAGAAAAATCACGGCACGGCGGAGCATTTGTCTCGCTGTTGCAGCTCGGGCGCAGCGCAGAAGCAGCCTTTAGGAAATTAAAGGCTGCACGCGAGCGATGGGATATAGGTATATATAGATGCGTTTCGAGACGAAACTGCTATACGAGATCGCTGCCACTATTTGCCAGGGCAAATTCGATTAGGGATCTTGCGACGTATACTCTAAACGTCTTATCGCTGCAACTAATGTGCATAATTCCCTTAGCAAAGGTCGAGTCGAGATCCTGAAATAATATCTACTCAAACTTCATATTTACTGTGGATATTATATGATTGCGCAACTATTGATTTGAACGCGAGGTGAAGATTTTCAGCTAGCGGTAGATCCATCTTTTGATATTACATTGAAACTGACATTTATGAGCGTAATTTCTTGATTTGAAAAATTTTATCTGAATATAATTACAAGTTATACAAAATATTTAATTTTAAAAAATCGAAAAAAACTAAATTTAAGTATTTTTCGTATGATCATCTATATGAAATGTACACGCGAGGTACTTAAATGGTCAATAGAAAAGTACCGTGACTCGCTCTATTATTGAGAGTCGCAGCTGATATTTAATAAATCAGTTCGTAGCTCATATAACTGTAAACTTTATACAAAGATGACGGTAAATCGCAGTTCTAAATAACCAATATAAAAAAATAAATCGCGACACATCTTGAAAATTATTGGTTCGAACACGTATTTGTGAGCATTATGTAGCGCACGCGTGCAAGGGCCAACCCCCTTTTGTTTCCGTCTATCTCTTTCTACGTCTATAGTCTATATCATCCCTACAGATCGACCACCGCAGCGAGCAAAATCACATCAAACCGCGCGCGCGTGCTCGACAAAGAAAAAAAGAAGAGAGAGAGAGAGAGAGAGAGAATGAACGAAGAGATGGAGTAGGAGAGAGCCGGCCAGTAGTGAACGGCGGAAAAAAGGAATTGCTCATCTGCGGCGAGCAGCGAGCGGTCTTGTCTATGAGACAATTTATTAGCCCGCATAAAATGTGCAGTCCTATGTAACCGAATGCACACGCGCTCGCTCGCTCGCAGCCGGTTTTACTATCGCGATTTCCGCTTGCTCACCTCTTTAGCTTACTATATGGATAAAAAGACAAAAATATATATGTAGGATAAAGAGAGTACAAAAATTTTCCTTCTACACGGCAGCTGCTATGCTGCTGCTGCTCTGTTGTTGATGGACCAAGACGCGGACGACTACGAAGACGAGAATAAAGAAGAAGACGACGACGAAGATACAGAAAGGGAAATTAAAGTTTAAGATGGAATCTTTCGTTATTACCACTTTTTCGCTCCATAGACATTTCTATCTCCTTCTCTCTGCAGTCTCTCTCGCTCTTTTGCTCTGTTATCTCTTGCTCTTGCGCCGACTGGTGCACATCATTTTTCATGGCGCAGATAGCGGTCGATATATACATAAATAAAAATCGCCGCTACTCTCGCTCGGCTGTACAGCTCGGGCGAGTATATATAACACGCCTGGATTGACATTTTCTCATTGGCCCGGACCGTGAGTTATGAACGACTTTATCTATTACATCATTGGTTCGACTTAAATGGCGCTGATATTGGGCCGAGCTGGAGTCTTTTGAACGTCGTAGTAATGAAGCCCGGGCGTATCCCCGTGTGGTTATTGATCATTGCCTCAAGTTCGAAACTGTCGTGGCAGTAGGTAGTAATAGTAGTAGTAGTAATACCAGCCTTATTTGCTGCGCAAGCATCGAGGTGCAAACCTCTCTCTCTCACTCTCTGCATTGGGACAAATCCAAGGCCTGCATGCCGCTTACATATTCGCCATTATATTCGCGCGCAGGACACGAAGGATGAAACGAACTCGTGCAGGCCAGCGTGCCTGTGCACGCATTATACATGGCATATAGGTACTACACCTATCACGCGGAGTTAGAGAGACTCGTGGTATTCCGGTTTTGCGCCGCGCTGCCGTGAAAGGCCATTTTTAGCCGTGTATAAGAGGTAGAGGAGGGGATGACCGGCCACGCTTACGCTAGTCCCCACTACAGTCAGGAGCACGCGCTCTGTATGCTCGAGGTGCTCCGGCAGTGGCTGTAGCAACGAGTTATTTTACAAAAAAAGTGAAATAAAAGGTACACACAATAAAAGGAAGAGTTGTGCGCGAAGCAAGGGGCGAAAAGATGAAAAAAAGAGAAACGATTGAAAATAAAGAGAGAGAGAGAGAGAAAGAGAGAAAAATATCAAGTTGTTAGGTGGAATCGAATGTTGTTATACACTGTTGAAGCTAGAGAGACTCGCCTCGAGTAGGTATAGTCGCGAACGAATGAACGAACGAACGGATCGGATCGAGTACAGGTGTGCTAGAAAGTATACCGTCACGAACGCGAGCTAGCGCGCGCGTATACGGCTGCTTTTCATCAATGAAGTCCGCACGCGTCGACAAACATTCAGCGCATTTATACATATAAATACAAAACAATCGATGCATTTCGCAAAGCTCCTGTATATGCATCGATAGAGAATAAACATTATAGATATAAGAGAACAAATAAACGTGCACTGCACGCGCACACTGCAGGTAAATTATACACACACAGACGCAGGCGGGAAATCGGCAAAAGTTTCGGTATATAAAAATGCGTTCCCGCGGTTAAATTTATGGGGGGCCATAAATTTTTATATCTCGCAAATTATCAGCTGCCTTTTTATATACGTTTTTCGCGTACGCGTGTACTATACCGCGACGCGTATATTGCCTTCCGCGAACATCTAAAAATCTTATTTACGTATGGCGCGCAGTACGTACTACACACAACCGCGGCGTATTATATACGTATGGAATAGCGCCGCCGAGGAAAACTGATTTTACAGTTTACGCATACTCAGCAAATATAAAGCAAATTAAGATGCCGATCTGCCCCGCGGGCTTATTCTCGAGGTTACGCTCTGTTTTTTTTGCTTCACCCGAATGACTCAATTTCGGATGGAAAAACGAAGCGCCGCGTACATATACGTTTCAAAAATATGAATAAATTTTATTAGCACACGCGGAAAAAAAGTCCTACAATCTGAATCTACTCTCTGCGAGTCTCTTTGCTTATGGGGCACGCGAGATCCGGTTTCCCAGCGTATAGAGTCCAAAAAGCCACATAAGCCGCGAGCGCACAGTCCTCGCGAAAGGAAAACCTATATACTGCTATACACCGACTGTAGCGTACAGTACACGCCTGCGAAGCGAAAAACAGGTATTCGACGCTCGCGACTCGGTGTTGTAACGAGCCTTCGCCTCGCGCTCACGGATGAATGAAGGGACTGCAATGTAGAGTACATATCGAGAGCAACTCGCCCATACGCAGAAGAGCCGCTGCCTGCTGCTGTTGCTGCTGTTGCTTTACTCGAGCAATTCACCCATACAGACACATATCCGTACGGCATACACACACACATATTATATACGCGAATCGAGACTGCAGCGTTACAAGATCGAAACTTTCTCAAAACGATATTGGAAACACGGGCCACGCCATGATTATATTCAGTCCTCCGAGACTTGGCACATGTAAATAGGAGTTGATTCCGCTTATTATGTGCAGTTATTTTCTAAAATATATTTATAGGTGACTTTTGATAGTATAGTCATTATATAAGCTATGTGCATATACATACCAGCTGCCGAGCTAATGGAAATACTTGAAATTACACGTGTAATTTTCAATGATATTAGGGACTCTATCTCGCGTTCGCTCCTATCCCCGCAGACTTGCAACCATTATATCGTAAATGCCGCGCGCCGCCTCGAGTTCGGCGAGCTTCTAATGTTTAAATATTTATTATATAGCGCAGTACAGCAGCAGCAACATCAGAGTCGCAAAGTAAAGACGCCGCGGCGTGTGTTTTAAGCGTTGCGTCACCCTATACACAGTATAGCCAGGAAATCGAGGCGTAATGCAAATTAAGTGCAGTATATGACTTTACTCCCATATAGTGCCTGGGTGCGAGCACGTGTGTCGACAAGTACAAACAAAGACAACGTATATAATATAGAACATAACGTAACGTGACGAGAGCCATCAGCATAAAATTAGCGAGACTTGATGTAATAATAGCCGCTAATGTGGGATTTCGTATTCTAATGCCAATTGACAGGGTATTTATTAGAGGCATTTTTCAACGAAGCTCGCAACTGTAAGCCCCCATAGTCCTCCTGGTCGTTTTAAGCTCTCTCTCTGTCTCTCCTGCTAGCTCGCGAGCGGAATTAACGGGGAACTCGTGCGCACGCCGATAGATTTGATTTAACACCCGGTTTTGCTTACATAGAAGCATGTTCAGGAGCAGCAGCAGCAGTAGTAGCAGCAGCAGCAAAGGAAATGCAGAAGCGGCTTTTGAGAATTGATATCGCCAAGTTGCGCGATACGGAATTCCATTGGCCTCTGCTAGGTGCACACATACACACACGTATACGTATATCCCAACATAGAAGTAGATAGCTATAACACGGTGGTGTGCATGGCAACAGCAGCAACAGTAATATAGAGACCTTATACAGCTTACATACTCCGGAGTAGAGGATCTATAACATTACACGCGTACACATTATACACATATACTCGTTTGCCCTTGAGTGATATACAGAGATAAATATGTGTATTTTATGCGTAAAGCCTTTTTTTTACTCGGTTTTTATGCGCCCGATGTGGTGAATGTACGCGGGCCCTACTCGGCTTGATAATGAGTGATTCACGGAGTATAATTGAAAAATGGTTTCTTGCTGGACGTTTTTCGGTGGATTCACCACTTCTGCTGCGTCTTCGTCGTCTTCGTCGTTGTTTATTTCATTAACTCGAGGTCGAGCGTAAATTGACTTTTTCGTGATAATAATGCGGGGTCGTGTTTGCAAAATCAACTGGCCACTATTATAAAGATTCAAGATCATTGAGTATCCTTTTATTATTTCAATGATTTCTGACGCAACGACGGCCGGTGGCGCGCGCGTAACCCACACGTGTATATAATATTAA
Organism: Trichogramma dendrolimi; assembly: GCA_034770305.1. Lineage (NCBI taxonomy): Eukaryota > Metazoa > Arthropoda > Insecta > Hymenoptera > Trichogrammatidae > Trichogramma > Trichogramma dendrolimi. Next base: position 448,027 of record JAPMIB010000007.1, on the reverse strand, counting down.
AGATATGCGCCGCCGCGCGCGCGCGGCTTTGTCTAATACATGCGATTTCCTGTATACGTGCAACGCGCAGCAAAAAGGTACACATAATAGCCTTCGAAATCTTAATAAGGAGCTCTTTCTCTCTCTCACTCTGGAGAACGGCACACTATCTCTCGAGTGTCTGTGTGTGCACTATGTATGTGTATAAGCCTACCACGCCCACATTGGCGAATCATATTATAATAATAGCAATGTTCGCCGCGAATTCACGCAAGTTGTAATAGCCCGACGTGCATTAGACTCCATAAAGAAACTGGTTGTAAGTGTGAGTGTGTGCGTGCGTATGTGTGTGCACGAGATACAGAGAAAGAACGAGAACATAAGGATTCGCTTCTGCTGCTGCTGCGTATATATAGTAAACTCGATCGATGTCGAAACAGGACTAATAGGAACTCGTTATGTTTTGATGCGAGCTCTGCGCGAGGTCCGCCGCAAGTGTATATAAGCGCACGAGCAATTTTCATTTTTACAAAGCTCAGTACGTATAGTATATGTCTGTACACAAGCGCGGCAAATGTGTATAGTCCTTAATGGACATGAAATCTCCCGTAAACAAAGATATTGTTTGATTGGTGCACCAAGATTGGGTCATTTTTCCGCAGCGAGCATGTCATTCGAAGTATCCAATCGAGCGGAACACTTCGATATTTTAGAAGCAACTTCGTGAGCTTGCAAAGGGGAAAAAACTTACCCGAATTTATGGCTTTCTCGATTCGTTTTTCTTATCTTTAACAATTATTACAAAAGAAGTACATAATGTAAACAAACGACAACCGAGCAGCGAACTTTTCGCATGAGCATTAAACTGATGGCACATTTTGTCTTCTCTCTTTCGCTTCCCTTTTCTCGCCTCGAGGAAATAGTTAGTAACGTAGCGCGTCAAAATAAATTGTCCACTTTAAAAACCAAGAACGTAAAGTCGTCGAGTCTCCGTCCTAGGTATGTGCAGTCTGTTACATTATTTTCAAATAAATGTGAGCGCCTCGTTGAAATCAATACTACGTCTAGAAAACTTGAGAGAACAGACGTAGAACAATTGGCTATATGTTTATTTTTTTCTGTTAAAACAAAAAAAGGAAAAAACTGAAGCAGAAACGCAACGCGTGCATAATAGAATACGATCGCGGAGCAATTTGTGTTTCCCACGACACGATTCTCGCCGAAAAGAAAGCGAACGAAGGTATACATACACGCGTAATGATGATGCGTAGGGTATCCGTCCAACCGTTGTGCTGAAATTCTCAGATCGTTCACTGGGTCAACGACTCTTTTTTTCGTACAAAATTAAAGAACCGAAAAAGACGAAAGGAGACGGAGCGCGCGAGGCGCAGATATCATCGATGAATTAACGAGACGCCACTATAAGGATTTTTCTGTGAATCGGGATGTGTGCGATTTGTCTCGAATCGCGCCGGATGGTACACGCAGGACAGACTTTTGTGTAATAAACAAAATATTTCAAGCTTTGCCATATTTTTTTTACCAAGATTTTATAGAGATAACTTTGAGGCTTGAATTTCAATGGGGCATCTTTGGTGATATAGATGTAGAAGACGCACACTTCGAGACGATCCTTCCGCCATATAAACTGCCTTTCACCGAGGCGCGCGATACATGCTAATTTGATTAAATTTACGACTGTATACCTTTTTTATTATATTTTTTTTATGATGAAGCGTCGAAAATTAATGCGACAAAGGAAAACGGCGCCGAAATTTAAAAATCGTCAGTTTTAATGCCGACTAGCCAGGATTATATCATCAATGAAGCGAGTCTTTGCGGAAAGAGGATAAATCGCGATGATAATTTCAGCGCTTCAAGAGATAAGTTTAACAATTTCCGTAAAATAGCCGGGGCATCGACGAATAAAAGAAGCGATAACCAGCAAAGAGATAATATTATATAATATAATGGAAAAAAAAGAAAAAAAAGATATATATAGCACTCGAAAAGGAAAAAATTGAAGGAGACCTATGGAGCTTGAATTGGTTCTGTCATCCTCCTCGCTCGCTCGACCCAGAGCGGGGCACGCTTCTGGTATTATATGGTACTTCATCGTCAGATTTCTTAATTAGAAACTTTTATGAACCTTGAGCTATCCCTGTTAATTGGAAATCCTGCTAGGGAGGTAGAAAGAGAGAATAAAAAAGAATCCCCCGATGAATGGGCAAATTTCCTCTTTCCTAATGATCTCGTTACCTTCGTTTCTCTTTCAGTGTGAAAGGTTCCACTTGAATGGACAACAAACAGCGGCACACAAGCGCGCGCAGGGCATCTTCCTCAGAAGACGACTTGGGGTTTTTTCTTTCTTTCTCGAGGCAAATATTTATATTGTGCTTGTGACAAAACGCTAAAAATCACCCCCCTGCAGATTAAATTCGATTGATTTCGAAATAATATTTTATAGCGGTTTCGACTGTATAGATGTATGTATAGGGTCACCCGCAAGACGATACCAAGCCCGTAAAAAAGTTTAATCCACAACGGAAATAGCGGCTAATTGTCCGTGCCATCGAATTAAATCGTCTCGGTGGCTTTGCGCGCGCTTCGAGTGTACATATAACACGCGAGGCAGCAAGATCAAGCTGTCGTTAACCTTGTCTCATTGCGCACTGTTATCTTCTCCCTCGCTACTACTGCCGACGCCGCTGCCGCCGCCGCAACGGCTGAATGTGCGTGAATCAGAAAAGACCATTAACTTGTTTAGGTCACTGGTTAAGAGAGTAGAAAGAAAGAAACGAATTGAAAGAGACACGCGAGTACTTGCGAGTGCAGTAGTAGCAACAGCAGTGCACACAACAAAACATACAGACACTTTTTTATCCCCGCGTGGCCGCGCAGCAGTGCAACGCGCGCACTGTCGAGAGAAGTGCAGTTTGACGTTTTTGCAACGGTATTAAAAAGGTCACAATAATGAAACGGAGAAGAGTATAACGTTGAGATATTTTTCTTTCAAGATTTCCGCATTGTGTTCGCTGAACTGAGTGATGAAATTGTACTGTCAGGAACATGAGTCGTCGAAATATCCCTGTATATGCTTTCAATTGATTACTATATGAGAAATAAAGTGAAGACAGGCTCTCTCTGTATCTTTCAATCAATCAATTAGGCTAATTTTGAGTTTAACGCATTTTTTAAGAAGTATTTTGGACTTTTGTGTGCATATAACTGCTACGACATTCGCTCTTTCGATTGACCTAACCCAGAAGTTTTTCAAGCAAGTTATAATATACGCATCCTTCGACGCAGTCATTCATCTTCCCTGCGAGTCACGGATGCGTAACTGCCTCCTCATTTGCTGCAGCTCTGCATACAGCATACAGCTCGTTTTCTCATTCATCCGTTGCATCGTCGTGATTTTCGCACTGCGGCGAATGAAGCGCGCAAATCTTTCGCTTCCTGTTGGCAACGCACTTGTAAAAGGCTCCGGGTGATGGTATTTTGCATTGTTGCGTGTATTTTTACGCTACCTTATTGCCGTGCTGCTGCTAGTAATGATTGTAATATTCTGATGATTTTTCAGCTTTCTTTTTTTTATGATGGATTGAACTCGTTGTGGTACAGGTGAATTTACTTCAGTATCGTCGCTGCTACACGATGGAACGTGTATACATTTCTTTTGTTTAGAGCAAAAAGAATCGGGTAAAAAAAAATCACGTCAACTTGACGATCGATCGAGCAACAGATTAATTTTAGATTGAATGCGACAAAATCACCTTAATGATTCTATAAATTGTTTGAAAATAATCTATTTTTTTCTAATTTTTGAAACCATTTATCTAAGGATGGTATATAAATTAATATTCAGTTAAAAAATTTACCAGAACCCGATTATGTTGTCATAAGAAGTTATACTGCATGTAACCCTAGGACCTTTAAAAGTATTTGGAGTATTATAAAAATTTTTTCAATTCTGTATGCTACGGGTTATTCCTTGTCTGAAATACCAATTGCAGGCTTCCCCGGAACAACACCAGCTTCAGGCATCCACGCAACAACATGATCTGCAAGCACCCGCAACCAGCCTCATTTGAACTTCTACTATCCCTTTCACATTGTGTGTCAATGAGCTCTTGTATATATATAATTATGTAAATAACTGTGCTGTACTCTATTTTTTTTTTTTTTTGCCATTTTATGTGTCTATTTTGTATGTAATGTACTACCCCCCGTCTGCGCTACTTGCTCAAATGACCTTTAAAGTATTTTATAATTTTTATAATTTCTTCGCTTAATATCTGTAATATGCTTCGGGGCCACATGGGGTTCTACCCCCGGTCCCATAAATAAACAATCAATCAATCAATCACATCAGTATCTACTGCAAGTTGAGCAAATCTAGGACCCGAAACAGTATTAAAATGTTCACCAGGCATAGCAGTTGACGCAGCAGAATACATATACACTAAAAAAAGTTAATGTACAAAATAATACTTTTTTCGAAACCTTGATTTTACTTATACCATTTTTTTTCTTCGTCACTTGCAGATTTACAGATACAGGTGCTCGCCATCTAGAGGCGGAAGTTGGCTTTAATTATAATTTCATTTTTGTCTAATCAAGGTAACAACTAATTAAGTATACAAAAACATTAATTTTCAACCAAAATATATTACATTTTAGAATAAAATAAAATCTTTTACGCTCATTTTTGAAGTACGAATTTTAAGGTTATTTTGAGTTTTGTACATGAAAACGAATAATGTTATAAGCTAATTTTTCCTTGAATAGCTAAAAACCCTTAAAAATAATGTATGTGATTGATTTCATATTTATTAATTTTTTAGTGGAGTTCACGTAAAGAAAAAATCAGTCCCGACGCGTTCATTTTCATCAGAGATTTAATGTAAAAGTATAAGATTCAGTTTCGGTTACTTTAATTTTAATGTCTGATTTTATTTTAAATCTGCATTAAATGTAAGTTCTTTTTCAACAGTGTAGGTATGCATTTTCCAAGGTATCATTCCACAATTATACCGGCAGAGAATCTCGGAACGGTGTGAAAATCGATGATTATCTGACGTTGCTCAAGTTGGAAATTTCACGAAAAGGGACTGGAAAAAACTGTCAAGTTTTACGCAGTCGTGTAGCTTTTATACATACAGGAGTGAAACGTGATGTGCGTGTGAGGCAGCAGCAGTAATAATGATTCCTGCAGCTCGAGATTCGATTCAGGAATGCTGATTAGCAAATCCGTTCTTGTCGCGTATTCAGGTTTGGCTGAATGTATATAAAACAGGATCTAACGTCTATGTAAGGATAAAATTAAAAGTTTCCATGTCACTCGAATTTTGCCATTGAATACATTTGTATCACTTGGCTTTGAAAAATTGTAAAACTCTTTTTTTGGTCGGGTGAGCTTTATTTCAAAAACAATGGCCATCACATTGTTTTACGGAGCGAGTGCCAACAGTCGAGAGCAAATAAACGATGTGTAGGTATCGTTAACGATGTTTTTGCACGAAAAAAATAAGAAAATCCGTAAACACATGAGCTCTCGTCTGGGGGATTAAAACGACGCTACTACTGCTTCCAATTGTCTAACCTGCCGAGTGCGTTGCTTTGCTCGACTTTGTACATATACACGCAAGCGTATTTCTTTTCTTCCTCGACTTCGTCTGCTTTTCTCAAGGAAAATCAAAGCTTTCGCTTTTATCTCTCGCGGGAATCACGAGTACTCAGAGCAAATTTCAATAAACCCAGAATATCCACGACGATGCTTTTTTCGCAACTTTAAGACTGAGTAATATAAAAAAAGAATTGCGGAATATACTGACAAAAAATTAGAACTCGGCGAATTGATTAGTAAGGAGCAAATTCATAATCAGTTATAACAAGCGGTAAGGATTTTAGCGGTAAATCAAAGTAATTAAAATAAAATATACGTATGCAAAATATGAAATATTAGTGATCTTAAATTTAAAATAAAATAAAGATATTCGGTAATTTAATGTCTGATGGAAGTTTCCGTTATAGTGAAGTTTCGGCAAAAATTGCTCGGTTCGTTTCTCGTCTCGTTCGCACAAGTGGGTCTGCGCAGCGACTATAATATACCTATATATACATGACATGCAGCGCTGCACAGCACTCGTTGCTTTCATCAATGCGCAAAGTTGGCAGTTTTTCGATTCTCCTCTTCCCGTGTTCGCGTGTGCACGCTTCTGCTGCTGCAGCCTGGCTTTTTCTTCATCGCAACATAGACATGCGTGTTTGCATGCAGGTAGTACGAGGGTTCGTGTGCGATATATCGAAGTGGGTATTGAAATTTCGCGTGATTAAAAAAATGTCAATTTTGTAATTCGAATGATTCGCAGCTTCCACGAGCCTTTGAAACGTGACTTTTTCAAGTAGAGGATCGATAAAAGAAAAAACGAGTTACGAAGACGAGGATATACACGCGTGCATTTTATGTATATTTGCCATGCAAACTACTACAAGACTACACTCTCTACTCTCTTGTTTCGATCTCTCGAAAAAAACTGCTACTCTGTGATTTTTGTCGAAAGCAGATGGTACTCGAGCAAAAAAGGAAGACGAGAGAGAGAAACGAGAAGGAGCCTGAAATTCTCTCCTCGTGGAATCGTTTTCTTCATATTGCCTTATAGTTTCTAACTCCAAACAAACTCACTTTACATGTGTTTTGCATTATAAATGCTACATCATAAAGATTTGTATCTTAATAATATAATCTAGCCTACATCGAGGAGCACCGCTCGTGTATATGAATTTAATTAAAATACTGCCTATAGGCGTGAACAAGATGGATTAGTATCTCGCGTAAAATTAAAAACGCTAAATATACAAATATATAAATAAATGAAATAGTTAAACACCGCGCGCGAAAATATATACATTCGATTCAATTAATTTTAATCCACAGCGGCAGCAGCAGAGGTGGCGACGACGACGATAGTGCACAATAGATCTCGCAGCTGATTTTTTCCTTACCTCTTTGCTGCGCGCGCGAGCGGCATTTATTTTCTTATATTGCATTGTTATGGGACTCTCTGGTTATATTAAGCAAACGGAAATCTGATAAAATCTCGCGCAATATCGCACCGCGCGGCGGCAAAGAAAATGGGTTATCGACTGGAGGCGCGCGCGCGAGCAGATTTATTTATTATTCATCAATCGTGTGCGCGAGCGCGCGCAACCTACTTGTTTTTACTTTTCACTTTATTGTCTATACGTATACATATATGGTGTAGCGGCGTGAGTGCTGCTGCTGCTCGCGCGAGAAAGGTGCGAAATTTTTATCCTTGTTAATGCGCACTCGAACAGAGAAGAAAAGGGAAAAAATTATACACGTATTACACGTGCGAGTCATGGAGCTATGAAAAGGTCATGGATTTTCAGTTTCTTACTAATGCGAATGCTGCGCCGAGCAGCTGTTGGGCAAAAGAAGAGAATAGTTTACTATGTACGTTTACGCAGGACTTTTTAGACAGTCTACAGGCTGCTGCTGCTGCTGCTACTGCTACTGCAGTGCACGAGGAGGAGAGCTGCAGCGTATGCGATCTATAAATTTGCGTGCTTATATACATACACACGCGGAGCGAAATAATTTCTGTGTTTCATGCTTCTCGCGCGCGCGCGTATTTAAATAAAGCTGAGCTCGCTCGCTCGCGCCTCGCAGCTGTGCGGTCCACGCTGCACAGAGTATACGGCAGCATATAATACAAGACTATAAACATGTTTTCAGATGCGACGCTCGACAGCCTTACGAGCCGTCACGAAGTTTATAACGCGAGACCGGAGCATTCTCCTTTTTTTTCTTCTCCTTCTTCTCCTTCTCCCGTGTTAATCATCCAAGAGCGCCAAAATGCTTGTCTCCGATTTTCTAATATCCCGCATGCGTGTGCTGTGTGCATGGCGGCGGCGGCGGCAAGTATGAATTTCACGCATCATCTATATAGCATACACACACAGGCTCCAGCATATGTGCGCGAGTACAGTAAAAAGCGTCGAACTCATGCTTCGCGAGTGTAGAGAGATATTTCATGAATCACATTCCTCCGAAGCACCAGCTTCGATCCTATATATAATAATAACGCCGCGATCCCGCGGCTCAAATCGATCAATCACTATTCTAATCGATGCGGTTAATATTTCGCGTAATATTCTTCTTCGTGCCCGAAACGCGTCGCGCACGGTAATATGTTTTATAAAAGGCCTTTACACGTACGTCGATTTATTATCGCTTCTGACGAGTCTTGGAAAGGCCGATACGAGGCCTTAAAAAGATGAATTCAATAAATACCCTAGGCCAAACGAATCATCGTTACCAGGCAAAAGAGGTGTATTATAATAGTCGCGCGCGCATAAATCGAACGTACGAAATAAAACAAGTTAAAAAGACGGGGCCGATACTCATTCAGGTACACACGCTATATCGTTGCCCGTGTGTATAATACGCGTGTATAACGTACTAGCCCGGCGCAGTGTACAAGCGTGAACGGGTGGCCGCAGGTGCGCGAGCGTCAGGCAGAGCCACGCGACTCGCTGTAGGAACGATGACCTCGAGGGAGCTCCACTTGGTGTATAATACGCACAGGTTGAAAACCGGTTCCCCGTGCCTCGATCCATGTGCAGCGACTTTTCTTTCGCTTGCTCTCTTTTATATTATACACATATATTTTTCTCGAGACGGCGGCACACGCGCGAGTTGCTTCTTCTGTAGCTTCTCTTTCTCTCTCTCTCTCTCTCTCTCTCTCTCTTTCTCGGGCTCGTCGCTCTCTCGCGAGCTCGACGCTCGCATATAGATAGATATACTTTTGCTCGTTCTCGTTATTACGGATGCTTCCCTTTCTCTCTGCCCTCTCTGTATATAGTACTCCAATATATATCGTCGTCGCGGCTCGCGCGTTATACATTTACGCAGGCATATACTGCACAAATACATTTACTCGGTATGTATACCCGCACGCGTGTATATTTTTCAGTTGTTTCTGCGCTCGCGACTACAAATGTACGGCTTTGTGTACTCGCGGCTTCTTCGATCGAGGGGTAGAAAAAAAAACTTTTTTTGGTTTTCCAATGTCGGGTGAAAAAAAAACATTTTTCATACCTATCAGGGCATGATCGCGTGATCGCGTGCAACCGACTATACTCGACTAATGCCGATCGATCAATTGTAAACGATAGTCGCTTTATTTTTTCTTCCTTTTATTTTTTTTTTGCAATATATATCTGTTACACATAACAACTACAACAACAACTACAACAACAACACCAACAACAATGATCTTAAACGCATGTGTACGATATACATGTGTTCTACGCAAAAAGCCTATTTTTCATATACACACACTCGTATACGGACTGATTCAGCGATGAGAGCGTGACTTCTTTCTCACGTTCTTTATATTTATAATACTACACACAGTGCACAACAGTGCAGATAGAGAACGTCAACGCAGAGCGAGCTTGGCGGACGCGACTCGCTGCTACTGCTGCTGCTGCATTATAATGCAGACACTTTGACACGCAATGCGTTCATTTCCACGTTTTAGTTACGACGCACTTTTTAAGTTAACACTTGCTGCACCAGTGCACGCGCGCAAAACTGCATGGCAAGGGCCGAGCACAGTATCGTTCAGTACTGGCGGCGGCGCTTATATATATGTGTGTGTGTACACGCTCACTATTCTCACGGATCTTCGACGATGATTCGGAAAAGTCTCGAGCCAAACAAAGAAGCAGCAACGTGTGTGTACGCGAGATATGAGCAATAGAATTTAGATCATCGCGAGCAAATATTATTATGAGAGCAATACGCTGACTCGAAAGTTTTTTTCTGCAGGATATTGCCGCGATGTAAATTTGTTTTTTTCTGGGATTTATGAATTTTATGAAAAGGATGATTTTCTAATACGGATTAAGAGATGGATATCATAGACGCCACCGACAAGCGTGAACTTGCCGTCGCAGTGACATAATCACCGATATATTTATCATCTTCTTTGCCCGCGAGCCGCGCAGTTTCGGACTGAAATATTCAAAACTGACAAATTCATAATAATCTTGATGGAGTTGACATTTACCGTTTCAGGGAATGAGCGGCTTTTAGTGACGGCTTCGGGTCGCCTCGACGATTCGACCGATGCTCTCAATTAGATTTTACAAACGCGAAAAGAAATTAATCGTGTAATTAATACTGAAAGGCTAATGCAGAAAAAATGATCCTGGCAAGAACAAAAAATGAACATTCTCAGCATCAATTAAGCCTTTGCTTTCCACGTATAATAATATCCACACAAGTCTTCAATACCTTCTAGTCATGAACGCCAATTAAGCAGCTCGATAACATCATTTGCTCCAGATTAAAGGCGCGTACGTACGTACGCTTCTCGTAAAAAAGCGAGCGTACATATGCATACGGTCGCCGCCTTACAACCTAAATTTCTCATCGCGCTGCGCGTAAAAAATGTTTAATTTTTACTCCGCTCTGTGTATGTACGACTTTTACCGCGAATTCGCTGTAACGTTCGACACACAAGCCGCTTCGACTGCGGCCATGCGAGTAAATGTGCGCGATATATATAATTGCACTCTTACGCGAGTCGCTCGCTGGCTCGCCTGTGCGCGCACGCCCCGTTGTTTATGCAAGTTTAATCAATCGGCCGCGAGCGTAACAGTCTGGGGCCTTTTATCTTCGTTCCCGTTATCTTTGCTCACGAGTTCACGCGGGCACATACAAGCGAGCGAGCTGCTGCTGCTGCTCGCCCGCGCATACACATATGAGAAAATCGATCGATCGATGGCAACAAAAAAATCCCTGTATACGTATGTGTGCGAGCGAGATATCGAAAAATTTTTTTACTACTCTCATACGTGTACACGTTGTTCTGGCTTGCCGGGACTGCGCTACTGCAACACTCGTGCGATGGCTTTTTTTGAGCGATGAATTATCGAGAGAAAGAGATTGTTCGAGCTTCTGAGTACTAGTTGAAGAGAGACTCAAAACCCCGTGGGTTGGATTTTTATTTTTATTGTTGCAAAGATTATTCGATCTATTATGTACGCAATTATCGAGCGAAATAAAGAACTACTGTTACGCGATACCTTTATGTTAGACTAAAAATTTGATTAATAAAGACTAGGAAATCTTTTTAAACCATTCCGAGATCCTCGCACGAGCCAAAGCTTTAACGTTGGTATAAAGTCAAAAGAGCATCTCATACGCGGAAGCTCGGCAACAGTATATGTACAGTGGCAGGCAGAGACTACACGCGACAGAGGCAGAGGCAGCAGCAGCAACATTCTTCATACGTCACAAGCTGGGGGTATAGCAAGAGACTCGCGAGTGAAATTTATTAAAGAAAATCTTATTCTCGAGTCTGGGTTGTGCGCGCGATAGGTATAGAGAAAAGAATAAAAACTCGGGGATGCGAAAGAGAGGGAAAAAGGAGATGGCTGGAAGTGGAAGAGAGCAGCGTAAAAAAAGTAGAAGAAAATAGGAAAAAAGACACACGGTCTCCCTCTCGTGATGCGCAAGAGATCAGTGGAACAGAGAGAGGACTCGCGAGTCGAGCGAAAAAGAGTTGCAGCGCAGCAGCATCCTCCTGAATCGAAAAAGCGTGCGTGTGTGCGAGTATGTGTGCGCGCATGTATGTGTCTGTAGCTGCTGCCTGCATTCCCATGCGGAATCCGAGATTTTTTGCCGTACCGTGCTTTAAAGCATTGCCTGCTACTACTGCTACTGCTGTCTTATTCTTATAGGTCGCAAGCTGCACACGTCTCTCTATGTCTTTCTCTCTCTCTCACTCGGTTTTCTACCATATACAACTACTACTCTCGCGCGCGCTATCTTTTGTTTCCTGCGCGCATTTCATACGCGTTTTTATGCGCGCAAAGCTCGGAAACGGTCCGCGTGCAGCACTGCGACCCTCGACTCTCTCTCTCTCACTCTCGTGTGCTCTCAAAATAATAAATGTTCTTTGAAATGCCTTTGTCGCTCGCGTCCCTTTTTCCGAAATCGGACTCGCTTTACTGATGCCACACACACACACATACACACGTATATTTCTTTCTTGCTCGCGAGTCATCGTGAGCTTTTGAGCTCCTTACCTGCACACTGGACCGTGCACTTTACATCTTTGACTGAGCACATACAAGACTGTAAAACTATCGAATAACGTTGTACGTGCGCACGTTTTGGAGCACACATTACTCGAAAACTGATAATTTGCATAGCACCGCAACGCGATGCAAAGATCAATAATCGAGCAAAGTAGGCTGTATATAATGGTATTATCCGGCTAAACAGTGACGTACACCAACTCGGAGTATGTACGTACGTGAGAGAGTTCGCGCGCCGTAATGTGCATTAGCTAATGGCTCAAAGAATACTGTCATAAAATGAATTAATTATTTTGCAATTATAAACGTTCGCTCTACTCACGCCCGGATTATATCCGGGCTCGCGCACTCACACGGGGGGCTTAATAAGCCAAAGAATCTAGCCTCTTTTTGTAACGTGCATCTGAACATGATATTTTGTGTGTATAATACACACAAAGGTCGAACAAATGACGGTGTACATTTTTTTCAAGTATAATATTGGCCTCGTCGAGTCATTTACAATAATTTTATTTTGGCTAAATTTTTACCTTCGGGTAAATGATACGAAATAGCCAATCCAGAAAGAATTAATTGATTTTCGAAAATGTGATGTATATATACGTAAGAAAATTTTTTTGTCACTTGCGGATGGACAATGCTCCATCTGTTGATAAATTCCAAAAGCTCATAATCTAATATGACACCTTTGATTACGATAAATCATGATCTACTTCAGCCTAATCTATAGTCCACGATTGTCGCGCTCGCTTGTTTGCTGATTTTTTACCCATGTCACGGGGGTCGTAATTAGGGTTCCGTCCGTCGTCCCCATCTTAATGGGATGAGAGGAGGAGAGGTGAAATAAATATACTGACAAGTAGGTCGTCAACTTTGTATTATTGGTAGTTGTTATTGCTATAGTCTACCTTGGTGTACTGACCGCGCAGCTAAGTCACCCGAGCTCGCCGCCGCAAAAAGTGCCAATTCGGTAAACGACACGCGAATACCGTGACACCCATTAACTCCTCCTCCCCTTTCCAGAGATTTCATAAAAAGAATCACTTCAAAAATCAACACCCACATATTCATTTGCAAAAAAAGATTTCAAGTAAAATTACCATGTAATAAATACAGTATCGGTGTATTTAATTTTAATGTTTGATTTATTAGATCTACCTAAAACCTGCATACATTTAAGGTTTTTTTAATGTTGTAAGAATCGACGCACAAACTATAGATACTGCGTTTTTATAGGAGTTAATAGTTGCGACATCTAGTCACTCATGGAGTAGAAGTAGAAACCGCCCTGAAACACTTTCAGTCTCCCAACTATGACAGAATACATGAGTCTATAATCCTTTGCGCTTTTTTATTAAAAAAGTAGAAATGTTGATTTACCAGATGAGATACAAAGATCCCATTTTCGATTTTTTAATCAATGAATATACGATGACATTTTCTAGAACTACCAATTTCCTACAATTGCAGGCTGTTTTCTTTATAATTGTCTCCTGCTAGTACAAGATATGAAAGAAATTGTCGATAGATTAGACCATCAGGCAACTTAATAAAATGATCGTAAACAACTCCCCACGAATGGGGGTGAAAGCAACCCTTAAACATGTTATTAAATCAGTTCAGAAGCTCATAAGAAATAAGGAGTTTCATAATAATAATCCATCTCCTATACACCATACGTACTCTTTAATGAATACCCTTTGATGAAAATAAATATCTTTGAGCTGTGGTCTAGCTGTTATACCCCAAGCGTGTGTGTATATTACACGCGCTTTGACACATGTAGAGCGTGCCGAAACAGGTGTGAAACGTAATGCAGTGCAATACATATAGTGCATGTAGTATTGTACGCAGTGTAAATATCAATACTTGGAAACGTTTGCGAATATAATACCCCCGGTGTGGTCGACGTACATCTAGTTTCAGAGAGATTAAAAATTCGTTTGTACTTGATAACGCTGGGTGACGCATATCCTGCGCGAATACATTACAGTTGACAAGTGAACTGATCCTCTTTTGCAACGATACGTTATTGAACGTTCGCAATATCAAAAGTATAAACGAGAGAATCGGTCCGCAGAGATCGATTGATAGGCGATGAAACTCTATGCGCAATAATAAGACATGATTCGAGTCCGCAGTCACGGGAACGATGATGAGTGATATTTCTTTTGTCGATGAGCGCCAATATATGAGATGATTAATTTTCATGTCACGAAGATCTTGGTGGTCAAAAATTTAATCACATTACGAAGATATTTTCACTTTCGTGCACGTGTATGTAACTTGTCGGCTTGTTAACACCGTATTTACTATGAAAATTATACAACAGCATTACAAGAAACGCCCGTGTCATTCTCGCGGACCACGGCGAGCTCGACGCGTAAAGTCATGCTCCAGTACGCTATCTCCATAGAGGAAAAAAATTGAAATTTTTTAGTCGAGATCGGGTATCTCGATGTAGTGTGCGTAGCAACAGCAGCAACAGAGTACAGCAACCTCCGCTGCGTACGTAAATACATATATATTCTATTGCGTAATCATAAACGCGGGATGAATCCGTTTCTCACAACGATCGGTTAGTGCCATGAGCCGCGCCGCACCGATGGTGTGGTATATATTGCCCTGCTGCTGTACGTGTGTACCTGCAGCACTGCGCACTGCATCGAGATGCTCGTTCGCGCGGAAACTTGCGTCGCTTGCGAAACCATATCGTCTCGTCGCTGAACCGTGTATCATCGCAATGAGTCCTAGTATATAGTATATACATATATCTGTGCGAATGCGCTGCTGCTACATTTTGTATATATCAAATTCATGAAAAAAATATAACTTTTTTTCTCATTCTTTAACCGCGCGCGAGTGTATAGAGGCGTTATCGTTTTACCTAATGAATTTTACGCGGAGGGACGTTGTTCTCTTCTTAGTTCTTTTTACTTTTTTTTTCTAGATGAGCTCGAGAGAGAAAAAAGTTATATAATATTACAACTAGAGAAAATTTTTTAGTTTTTCATAAATTTCAATCTACTTAAAAATTTTCCCCGAGAGTTGAGTTTTTTCCGGGTCATGAACATTCAAAGGAGTCGTTCTCCGGGTCTTGAGTGCAAGTTGAAAACATTATTTATAATGTACGCGGGGGAAGGAGAAAGAGAGAGAGAGAGAAAGAGAGAAAACTGGAAAGTGAATAGCGGCGCCGTTAACGCGCAAAATCTAGGCCAAACGGTTGACACTTTAATATTACAAAGATATTAAACTCGAGCAGCCGCTCGGTGCCCGCTTAAGCATTGTATCTAACAATTAATAGCCAACCCTGCATGACACGCGCGAGCAAAGGACGACGACGACGACGACGACGTCGCAATAACTTATTTTGCAGTCGAAAATCGCGCGCGAGAAAATAATATAATAATAAGGCAAACTGCGTGTATAGAACTGTGGGAGGCTTTGTGACGATCGCGAGCAACGGAAAGCGAGACGCCGCCACATATATCCGGGGGCGCACTGCTACTACCACTTGCTTGCTTTCTGTCGCACAGGTACAATGAACACGGCCGAGAAAAAGAAGAGAAAAGTGCGGTGCTGCGCGCTGGCTACGCGATATTATATATGGCCATGATGCATGAGCATGTGCATCTCGCAGGGGGATCGAATTTTCGCGGTAACGCGAGGCGACACCGAACCGCAATAACACCGCATGATACGTGCAGGTGTATATGTCTATGTATGTATATATATTCGATGGAAAGGCTCGTATCAAAGACCTGTCGCTGCCACTGACGCCGCACGTTCGTACCTACACTGCTCAGAGAGTGAGAGAGACGGGGTTTACGTGTGTGTGTATATATACTATAACCCAAGCTGCAGCAGCGCAGCACGCGGGCGCATTTTGTTTTATAAATGCGAAATCTCGCAATTTCACGTACGCATTATTCGTATGTACACCAGGCCATTTCCTGGGCGAGCACTCGCACATCGAAATCAATCGACGCGAACGATCCCTATGGCCAATCGAACCGAGCTGCTGCTGGGCAAGAAGTGGGTATATGCGATGCACGGCACACACCGCTGCCGCTACCCTCTACACGGGATCGAAATGGCAAGTGTACATATTGAGCTCGAAACCCGGCACATTGTTATCGAGTAGCATTATCGTATCCGTATACGTGTATATGTGTAGGTACGAGATCGCTGGAGATCGAGCCCTCCGCACATATGCATACGTACACGGGCATATGCACAGAGGTATATCCAGCATTGGCACATATGCACATGTAGAGAGAGAGAGAGAGAGAGAGAGATGCAGACCTGTGTGTGTACCAGCGTATAGTAGACTCACATAGCGAATCTTGAGAAATTAGCTTTGACTACGGATGCTCTCTGATCTCCAAGTTCCAATGTAATTGCTTCGCGGTAATTATATGCTCTGTGCGTTTCTAATTAATTATACCAAGAGAGGAGGCCCTGTGCACACGCGCGCAGAGGGAGAGAGAGAGAGAGAGAGAGAGAGAGAGAGTAAGAGCGAATCTCAGACTCCGGCACAGACTGCTATATCCATATATACCTACACTTGCAGAGCGCTATCCGAAATTCATTTGTCTGCTTCTCTCGCTCTATGCTAAGAGCGCGTCGTTATATACGTATACGTGTGTGCGTGCGAGTTTGTCTAATATGCGGCTTGAATAATTGATTTCATCATTCGAATGGCGATACTTTCGCGGCTCGATCGATCGATCGCCCTGATATTTCCTCTCGCTGCAGAAGGAGTTTGAATATTTTAGATGCGCGCGTAATGCGCAGCCAGTAGCTGTATAAGCTTTCCCCTTTTTCCTCGGTTTTTTATCGGTTTGCAATTATCTGTTTTGGTATATCTCTATCCACGTCGTCAAAAAGGGCCGACGAGGGTCGACGTCGTCTAGAAATACCGCCGTATAATTAGAAAAATGCTGCTGCTGCTGATGCTGTTGAATACATGGATATATAGTATATATCATACAGTGGCTGGACTGACACGTCAATTAGTTCGCGTCGCGTCGTATCGATCGCGACAAAACCACTGCATGCATTACCTTCTTTTTTTCATCTCTCTCGCTCTTTCTCTCTTCCTCCCGCGCATATATATACGCACTTACCAAAGCTCAACGGAGAGAGAGCGAGGAAAAAAAAGATTTATTTTACAAGCTCTAATGCTGCAGCCGGCGGTCGTCGCGGAGAAATTTCACACGCGTTGTTATATTTATTGGATCGAGAAATGATTTGTGGCGCGAACGGATGACGGACAAGGGTGTGTCGATAGCAGAGGCTTTGTTTTACATAATACACTCGAGCGGAGCGTGTATAGGATTGATTCTGTGTTGTTATTTTTTCCAGAGCGATAACTTTTCGGGTATATACCGATGTGGAGTCGAAACGCGAGGGTAGACAGTGTCGACAATTTACAGGAAATAAGCACACTCGAGTTTATTTTTTTATAAACTTGCAACGCGATTCGCTGTAACGAACGTTTCTAGTTATTATCAATTATTTTTTAAAAATGCTTGTATATTTTTTGGCATCATACGGCTGGAATTAGTTGCATACAAAAAAAAATCTCCGCCGAAATGCATATCGCGATGGAACTTCAATTGCAGCGACGCAGCAACAGCAGGAACATACGTGCGAGTCTCGAAAAAGATCGAGAGCTGATCGAGTACCCGACTTTCTCGATGATGATGCGCGCGTGTTCGCGTACTACTGTACGAGCGCGCGCGCGTGTATGCACTGCACTCATAATTGAGAGAAATAAGATATTGATTAGCTGCTGCTCTGCGCCGCGCGCGTAATGGAAACGAGCGCGTGAGAGAGAAAACGCGGCGCAGCAGAAGCTTGAAACCTTTTGCCTTATAACGCGCTTTGGAATATTGATGGTTATTCGGAATTGTACGCGAGCACACATCCTATATAGACGTTTTCTAGCGCGCGTGCACTCGTTCTCTTATAATACGCCGCGCACACACTTTACAATGGTCTTTTAACCTGGTATTTGCGCGCGCGCTCGCTCGCTCCTGCGAAAATAGCTGGCACACACTTGCCTATATTTTGCAGAATTGCTAATGAAGAAAGAGGAAGAAAAAAAAACTACATCCGATATCGTTTAAAGCCTCGATATTTTCGTACCACACACATTTTCCTGCTGCACTCGCACGCGCAGGTAGCACGCCATGTGCATGTGCAGATACGTCGCTCGAGGGAGTACATGGAAGAATCTGTCACACAAGTGCAGCAGCGCCTACGCGCATCCGCACGCGCGCGCGCGCGCGGCAAAATCAATCGGATCGCGTGCAGCGCAGTGACTCTATATACGCCGAGGCATCGTCGCGAGGGCCGCATTACAACAACGAGCGGCTGCCTTATTTAGCCTCGAGAAGAAGTAAAAGTATAATAACGGGTGCGCGCAGCTCTCTCTCTCTCTCATTCTACGAGATACGTGGCTTAATTTGCTTGTATCCAGCGGTGCGCTTATGCATGTATGTACCTATGCACCTTTGTGTGTACGTGTGTGTGTGTGTCGCGCGCTTGCTACAGCTGTAGCAGTGGCAGCAGCCGCACTAATAGATGCTATTACGAGATTTGCGTTTGGCACGCGCGTGTACTACCACTACTACTACTGCACACGGCAAAGCCTTTCAAAGGATATCACGCCATTATATACGTACGTACGTGTGTGTGTGCGTTTGTGTATGTGTGTTTATGCGGACATGCTCGAGTTTCGTACTGTCATTTTGCAGCTATTACAAGCCGATTGTTTCGCATGCGTTTCGAATGACGCCACGCGCACGCACGTTAATTCATGCTGTGTGCGTATTAGTTTTTCTCCCATTGATAAATTTTTTTCAAATACACGTACGCATTTGGATTTCCGCTCGCTCCAGGCTGCGGTGCGCGCGTTGGCGCGGTGAAATATCGTTTGAATTTTTAATCGGAGATTGTTGTCGCATGACTGTCGTCGCTCTTACCTGAAACAGAAATAAAAAAAGGAATTATAAATAACGTAGCCATAAACTTCGAAAGCTCGAACTCTAAGAGATTGGTGTACTGTACCGAGTGCATCGATGCAGAACTTTGCTTGGAGATGTGCAACATTTCATTTACATGCTATTCATTGAAACGCATCGGCACTTGTTACATAGCTTTGCGTTTCGACATATATATTGTATAAGAGGTTAGTAAACTCATCACACTAATGAACCCATACAAAATAGGTGCTTTGGCACACATACACGTACGCGCACGCACACAGCAGTGTATACAGATAGAAACGCGCACACGAGAGCTTGCTCGCCGGCATTTATATATAGTTTAAGCGCAAACAATCTGGCAATCACCAATCAATATGCGGAAATTCATGACTACGTGCGCGTATGTGTTTGTATACGTAAGTTTAATTGCACATGCAAATGCTCCATTTTTTAATCACAACGTCCTTTAAAGTAGTTTCCTTAAAAGTTTTTAGCCGAGTGGCAATTTCCAAAGACAAGTGAATAAAGGTAATTATACCTAAAAATAGAATTACATAACGCTGAGAGATAGTCGAATTTGAAAGTTGAGAGATTAGTCAATCGAATTATCTTGCTCTTATCGTCGTGAATCTCTCGAGCTATAAAGGACCTCGTTACAATGCAACCGCCACCACAATGTACACAACCTTCGTCCGCTACGCCCTTATACATATCTTTATACTCTTTAATGTGGCTCTACATTGCTTTTTTATAGCCACACGTTTTTTTTCTCTCTCCTTCCATCGTAACATTACGGGCTCGAAAAGGTGAGCACGCAGCGCATCGGCGTTGCGGGGGATATCGCAGCTCGTCGTTCGGACGTCGAAGATAGACGTCTAACAAATGAGTCTCGCCGTGTAAAAGCTCGTGAGTGTGTGTATATAGTATATCTGGTCGATCGCAAAGCGATTGCTGCAGCAGCAGAAGCAGCTTTGACTGTATATACTTTTTTACTCGTGTAACTGAGAGTCGGAGACCATATAATGAAGTAATTGGTTAATTCGATTTCGACGAATGCGATTGTTTAAAACATGTACGTACGCGTGTTGTGTCGAGACATACATGTCTGCTCGATAATATCGTCATAATATATACTGACCCACGATGAATGATTAATATTCTCGAGAATCGATATCAGTGGACGCGGAGCAGCGACAAGAACAGCATCAGCAGCAGCCGAGTAATAATGAAACTTTAGACGAGCCGATGAAAAATACGAAGCACCAAACGGGCGTATGTGTATACGTCATAATATATAGATAGAGAGAAGAGAGGGATAGTACGCAGAGAGGAAGTTGCAGCTGTAATCGATATTGCGCGCATATTCGTATTTATCAGAATATTATCTTAATTGTTTGGTCGGAGAATGCGATAAAATCAAGCCTCCGCATTCATCGGCCAGATACCCATAGGTATATCTATAGTTGTTATATGTACTATTATACTGGCAAAATGTGTGCTGGTATGTATAAGCCGTGAATCGTTCGTTCGTACGCGCGGCAAGTGCGCGCACTCTTGGATAATCGACGAAAATGTAATTAATCAAAAACAAGATGAAAAACAATTATTGCCTTTTTCGTTTGTAGCGACGACATTTAACACCTCCCAAGCTCGCGTTGCTCACGTACGCTACATATACTCGCGTTGATGAAGCAGGAAGTACTTGTCGTTAATCGCATGTAAGCGAACTGGATGCGATATACTTACGATCGTTAAATATCGAGTGGAGCGAGCATCTCTGTAAACGCGATACGGGTGACTGCCGCGACATTAGAATATATTGCGTTATGATATTCGTTTGATGATTACCGCGCGCACTATCGATGGCGCAGAGGCATAAAATATTTATTAATGAAAATTTCGATATTATATGCTCGCGAACTATACCTCGGGCCGAAGTCTATCTACATTACGCGAGTACATCGAACGGCAAAAAGTACTTTGGTTTATAGATTTTTTCCTCCGGTCAGTTACACTCAGAAGCAGACATTCAATCGATGGAACAGCTTATTTCTTTTTTTACTTTCTCTCTCTCTCTCACTTCGCAAGCGCACGAGAAAGTGTTGGTGTATCAATTGAACTTTTGTACTCGTGTATATCTCTTACAAATATACGTTGTAAAGTCCATTCCCAGGCGCAGAATCGTTGCCCTTTTTTGCTCTCTTCTTCTTCTCTTCTTACTTTTCTTCTCGTTTTCTTCATTTTTTCGGCGCACACATGCCATAGACCCTATATCATCCTTGCACGCGCGTACGGCGGTAGTATACACCATGTGTGCTGCAGTTATATACGTTAGCTCTTGGTATATTATATACATGGCGTGTGTATTACTGTTATGGAAGGCTTTAACCACCGACGATCATTGGGCCATCTTCCTTTTCGCGCGCGGGGGCGGTATCTTTTGACCTTTCGACTCTCTGACAACAAGATGTTACGTTTCTTATGCGTGTGTGGCGCATTCGAATATAAAAAGGGGTCACATACACACAAAAGCGACGCGACTGAAGTCGAGAGATATTTTTAAATGTCTTGTAAGCGTGCGAAAACGGTTATGTATCATAATAATCGATCAAATAATGCGATCGTTGCTCTTCACCCTGACCTCGCCTTCTCTGAGCCGCCGCTCATAATACTGCAGAAAAGCTCGCGCGAGCTCGCAAAGCTGCGCGCGTTATACTTTTACGGAGAAAAAATCCGTGATTAGTCGTTTTACACGTGTTATACGTCGGAGCGTAGTAATAGCGTTGGCTCTATACAGGCTTATCTGGACGAGAACACGTGTCCACGGTATATATAAGGTACCTCGAGACGCGGAAGCTAGAGCTCGCGCGCGCCGGTACATAACTCGCCGTTCGAGAGAGACGCCGCGCGCGTAACTCTATAATAATAATAAAAGAAGTGCTAAAGCGAGACCGTAAAACGCGCGCACTCTCTACACTGCCGGGCAGCAGTGCACTGCACCGGGCGAATATAGAGGTATAAGGTGCCGCCCTGTACATATAAGTACGAGCCAGAGCCGCTGCTGCTGCAAGAAATCTTCATAGGGCGACACACTATCCTGTGTGGCAGGAGTAATGCTCCTGTTAACGGCTCTTACGCCGCGCGCACACACTCACGAACTTGACTCCCCGGCTGTATAGCAGCAGTGGCGGCGGCGGCAGCTACTTGGGTAATACACGTGTATATGAGCGCTGATAGGGAACTTGTTATAGCTTACGTGTAAAGCCGGGGCCGCGCGAACTGCATCAGACAGAAAGAGATGCGATCGTTGTGCGCGCGTGAAATCGAATTGATAAAAGCTCGCGGCCGACTGAGGGAGAGATGTTTAAAATTATTTTTCCTCGTTCGGCTCGCAGGCGCAGTTTTTACCGAAATTAATATCCAGTCTGAATTTCACAAAGACCCACTTACAGCCATATATAATCGTCAAAAGCAACCGAGGTTATGTGTATTTTCAACCTGTTGTATATCCGGCCATGCTTTAATGTATACTTTGCACTCGAGCGAAATTCATTTACTCTCTCTCTCTCTCTCTCTCTCTCTTTCTCTCTCTGTCTCACTCGCTCGATTTCGGTGCTTTTGGGCCTTTCATAATAATGATGAAGTTGAGATAAAATGTTTATACGCGCGCGCCGAAGCCAGAAAAGCCCAAACGAGTAGAAGAGGCGGAAGGGGGTTATATACGTCGGCTTCGTGAAACTCAAGGAGGTAGAGGCAACGCGGAGAACACACGCAAAACTTTGAAACGCATATATAGATAGATGTGTATGACGAGAGTTAAATGCTCAAAAGTTGATGATGAGACGAGGATATATATACGCGCGCGCGAGCGGTCACTTTGGGCTCTAACTCAAGTGGTCAATTTAGTTCCCAGCCCTTTGATGAATATTCATGCAATGACGATGATGCCTCTTGCGCACAATATATATGAGTAAATCTCATGAAATTTTAATATTTTGCCATTAAAAAAAAAAATTTTATTTTTTAAAGCACACTCGTGAAATTTTTTTTGGGGACTTACAACTGATTCAGAAACCTGAAAAAAAAGTGCCCATCAAATTTGGGCGAGGGTCATCGAGCATTTGAAAAAGTACATGTTAAATCTGAAGCCGATGAACCATATTTTTAAGACAATATTTGCTCCTAAATTTGGTTAAAATATTGATTTTTTGACATTTAAAAAAAACCACATAGCGTTATCTTTTCCAAAATGTCAAAAACTAAAATGGGCAACATAAATTGCGCCATTTAAAGTAAAACTGTTGATGTGCATCGCAAAATTCCATTAAAATACACTCAAAATCAACAATGGGCGCGGGCAAATTTCATGTTTGTATCGTATATAACTTTTTTTACAAAGCACGCACATCAAAAATAGACATACCACTCGATTCTGCTACTCAAAAACTACTTTTCCCCATAATTTGGTGATGATTCATGGTGGGGCCTATTGGGATATTGGAATTTTATAAAAAAATCATTAAAATACTAAAATCGAGTTGAATTTTTCTTAAGAGTGTAGAAGACTCAGGTAACGACGCACACCATTCAGTGACACTTTTTTCGAAAGTATAGATTATGGAGGTTGTTTGGTGATGATTTGGATAAAAAAGCTCAATGGGCCTATCGGGAATCAAAATTTGAAAATTAAAAATAGGATGCGTTGAATTTCAAAACGCATAGAAAACGCTGTAAAATGCATTTTTTGTATGAATTCAAGTTTGGATCCCACTGGAAAGTGTTCTCAAGAAAGAAAAAGTTGAAAACTTAACATAAACAATGCGAGGAATGGTAATTTTTAGGTTTTCATATGAATATTGTGGGGTTGACACAAATATTAAAATTTCACGAGATTTACTCATATATTGGATGAAATTTCAAGATCAACAGTCATAAAAGCGCATCTGCGTGTACTAGCGCCGTCGTCGTCGTCGTAATCATCGTAAACGAAGAGAGACTACCCAATCACTTTGACGTTTTAAGGAAATTTTCCAGAGCATCAAAAATTCTCATAGATGCGAGGCACTGAGCGCCCGCGCGAAGAGTTTGACACAGAAAATAACTTGTCTGAAGGGGATCCATCATACCTCCTCGGAGACTCGAAAATATAGCTCTCGCAATCCCCCGGATCGTCATGTTTGTAGACGACAAGTAGCTTATATAGAGCAAGAACACCAGAGCGGGTGCTTGTGTAGAGACACTCATTAAAAACTACGATCGGGGACCTGTTTAGTATCAGGCCTCTCCTCTCGTATTTATCGGAAATTCGTCGTTTGTATAATACTGCGTGTACAATGCGAACCCATAACATGCGATCGAGGCGCACATACATGTTGGTCAAGAACACAATTAGTCAAAGAGGATTAGACTCAATCCGACGACGCGAACTCGGTTAAAACTATCGATTGGCGAGAACAAATTTTTTTCTTTCTCTCTGCCATCATATAAATTCTAGCGAACGTTGAATTACCGTCATTTATCGTGCGACGATGATGATGCGCCCCGCTCGAAATGATTAAACGCCTCGTCAGCAAAGAGAGATATACATCTGCCACCCAAAAAAAGAGAAAAACACACAAGCTCGCTCGTTTATATATCTCGGAGGTAGTAGCTGGGTTAAGCTTTTTTTTGGCAAAAAAATCGTCAAGAGCGTAGGGAAAAAATTGAGAAAGAAATTTCACCAGCAGCAGCAGCTATCCTCGCGTCCGAACGCACAGCGTAAACATCAGTTTCTACGCCGCGCAGAGGCACTGTATAAATATATATGAAGGCGCGGGCGCGCGCGGGGACAAAAATGACTCCATGACTCCGCAGTAGAATTTCGTGTGCACGAGAGTCTGCAATACCCACTCGCATACATATAGAGGACACACTTACACACACATACACAGAGCTCCGCGCGCATTTATACGCATGATGGTACACATGTGTCGCTCGGGTTCGTGCACTTGCCGCCTCGAGCTTGAGGTCCCCCGCTGTTATGCTGTTAAGAGACGACGCCACATGTGTGTGCGCAGCGATGTATTCTCAAAAGAAGAGGAAAAAAACACGAAACTCTTTCGAGGATTAAGTCTACTCTATGTGTGCCACATATAGACACCCTTGACAATTTTCCACACCTTCTAGATAGAAAACTATTAAATCTCGACTAGGGGTATTGCGGCTGATATATATAATGTAGTTCAAATAATTCACAAAATCATATAAAAATATTCCTTCTCAAGAGTCATTTGGAGCACACGCATCGAGAGCCATGATTTAATGCGCGTTGCGATTTAATCAAAGATGTATTATACGTACGCTTACACGCACACGCGCGTAATCTATTTTCAGCTGCTGTAGCCGCAACAAACGTGCGCCGCGATACTCGGCGTATACTATACGCGCGCAGCTGCATTTAAATAAATCAGATCATTTATATACGCGCAATAGCCTATAACGGCGCATCGGCTTTTCCACGACGTCGATTTTACTATTATCTCTAGTTTAACTTCGCCCAGCTCCAATATAAGACGACGAGTAGTAGCAGTAGTGGTAGTAGGAGAGGACGACGGCGCGACGACGATTGTGTCGCGCAGCTTCGTTTCCTTTTTGTTCGTTCATCGCATCGCTAAAGCCCCTGCGGCGTTCGGATATAATACGTGCTCGGCCTTACCGATCGGTATAAACCGTCGGATTAATCGCTGCCCTTTGCAAAGTCAATATATATACAGAGACACACACACTCAGAGACACATACAGTAAGCGAGCGATCGCGCGCGGATCCTCGTACGTTCACATAGACAGACGTATATACTGCTATACAGCATGAGAGAGATAAATGTTCTGTGTGCTCGGCATGAATGAGAGACATGTGCATATGTGTGCGCGCGTATGTATATATCGGTATAAACGTGATTAGCCGTATATGACTCAATCGGATTGCCATGGACAAGCAGATGAGACGTATGCAGCGCGGATTTACCTTTGCCGTGATGAGTCTCGGCCGCGTATATAATCCATTAACGAATCCGAGAGGCCTTTTTTTGCCCTTCGTGCGCGCGGCGCATAACGAACTTGTTTCTTCACGTCGATATAAAGGCTGATGCTGCTGTCGTTCGAATCGGTGAACATACTCTGAAAGATGCGTGTGAATACGAACCAAACGATATTTGTCGTGAGACATACCACAAAAAATAGACGACAAACAGAGTTTCAATGTTCATTTCACGGATTTCCTCGCGTTCTCTTATTCCAGTATGGATACGAACCAATGGTGAGTATGAGCATTATCAAGCTCCGCAGCCTAGTGGTAAACAGTCGAACTACATTTGTAAATACTCTCAAAACTCGTCTTGATCCACGATTGACTTTAAACCAAATAACTGCCGAGTGTCTCAACGGTGTTACATTCACCTCAATTACTCTTCGGCCTAAGGACGCCAGCATTTTACCTCCATAATTCAAATTCAAAATAATAATTGGGCTCCAATAAACCGAGAAAATGCATCGCCCAAAAGTGCGAAGGTAATCGAGCGCGCCGTTACCAGGAGGGAAATATCGACGTCGGGAATCAGCGTTGCGCGAAAGCTTCGTCAATGTAGTGTCGCGTGTTATCCATGCTCCAAATTCCATTCGGCCCTGAAGCAGCAGCAGCAGGCGGCGGCGTAGCAGCCGCCGAGCCATAGGTCAATTGCTGTGACAATTGAAGGAATGGAATCAAATTAGCACGATCCAATTGTCTTCTCTCTTCCTCTCTACCTCGCTTAACCTGATTGTCTCTTATTCGCGTGTCCAAGCTGCGACGTTCGTCCTACGACCGGGGGGCACCACCCAGCAGTGTGCCGAGGCGGCTCCCGATATTATAGGACAAATCGAATCTTATCTCGAGGCTCTTTCCAAGTATAAAACCGAAGCTATTTTCCTTACATTCTTAAATACGCAGCGATTCGGAAATGGAATAATCCTGTTTGATTTATCGGGCGATCCGAGTGACTGAAGTAACGAGACTATCGGAGAAATGCGTATAATTAACTTATCAGTTACTTTGCTTTGTGGTAGCTCAGGCTTGAAATTATTTCGGCTTCCGTCTGTATATGTTTTCCGGAAGAAGCGATTTTCCCAATGACACATGTGAAATCGCTTCGACATCTTCATTGTTTCCTGGTGTTCTCTATATAAATCATGAACGAAACTTCGTTCGCGTCGCATACCGAACAACACACATAATACTTCCTTCGAGCTGCTAAACGCATCGCCACCAGAAGTACTTGGGCGAGATAAAGTTCGTCTAGGCTTGCCGTATAATCCGTATACGGAACATCGTCGCCGGTATACAGGGAGATAAAAAAAACTTTATTGACAAAAGCAAAAGCGGCGACTCTCGTTATGCTCTCCTCGGAACATATTCTACACGATCGAGGCTTCTTTCCGCGCATCAATCATGTTACGCGAATGCAAGAAAAAATTTTCAGCAGATTCTTGTACGCGCCTGCATGAATTAATTCTTCTCTCTCTGTCTCTTTTATCTTCTTTTTCGTTTTTTTTCTTGGCCGCTCTTTCCAAGCGTATCATCCATGCGTATGCTGTACGTACGCGCGCGCGCACGAAGTTTATCTCCGAGGTGCAGATTCCCATTACAAACGAGGAGAGAGAGAGAGAGGAGAGCAAGAGAGAGAGAGAGAGCTTAATGAGTTATTAACACGCTGCAGCGCCGGCGATTCGAAATTGAACCCCGCGGCACTTTGTTACATTCGAGCCAATTGACATCGTTAGTTGACCCCGAGACTTGGGCGCGTGTGGTGCGCGCTTTGAATTATATTATCGCTCCGCATAATCGTGCTCGATTTGAATTGTAGTTGTATGTGCGTATGTGTATGTGTGTGTGCATGCGCAGCGTCAAAGAAGCGAGGGAGCGAGCCCCGACGATGCATTTAACTTTTCGAGCTTTCTGATGAGTTATACAAAGTATCCTCGTTTGACCAAGTGGTATCGCGAGCCAACTAAATAGAGATAAGTCCATGCTTTAATCACTCCCCGATGCAAAAAGTTAGGTGTGAATAGCAGTTATCGATAAATAATCTCTCTTTATATGCATTTACATATGCAATCGCTTTGTATACATTAAAAAGCAGACACATAAACATTGATTTCGTAGATTGTTGGCATATGTCTGGTGTCGTTGTAAATCAATGCTTCATGAATATAATTCGAATATACACCTCCTTCCCCAACTCGCGCATGATCAAAAGAGATTACGCATTTATAAACGAATATAATATTGCAGTCGGCGTCGCTGTTTCCTCTCTCTATACGTTTATATCAAGGTCTACGTATCAAAAGAGTATCAAGGTTACCGCGCCGCGGCACATCGTCGCGCTTTGACAGATTGCTCGACGCGCGAGCCTCTTTGAGCAGCGATTTGAGAGAAGATTTGTATATATTCTCTACCCGCTAGTTTTAAGAGTATTACACGCAATGACGATGAATGATGCGCGCAAACGTATCAAATTTGTGGATGTTTATGAAAAGGCTTGTGACTCGTGGCGCGGCGCGAGCTGTTGAGTGAGCTATTGACGAGGATTCTCTGATTCGCAAGATTTTTCTCGTTTTCCTTTTTTTTTTTTAATAAAATTAAAATCTCGCGCTGCAGCTCTTGCAAATGCGCGTATATATATACGTCGATGCAGTAGTAACGTTCGTTTGAATAAAGTCTGGATTTTTTATTTTCGTGCCGACTGTATATTTACGAATGCGTATACTAGGGAGATGCGAGTAAAGCGGGAAGAAGCAGTAGCAGTGGCAGCAGCAGCAGTAGTAGCGTTGACGGATGGTTTTGTACAAAACCGGGGAAGCTGCGGAGGATTTGCTGCTGCTGCAGCTTGCGCGCGCGCTGGGGCTGCGAAGAGTTAACGCACAGGCAGTAGCAGCACGTGGTTTTAAATAAAATATATATACAGCGTATCAACTTCGAAATTTCTCACGCCACTGAACTCTCTGACGCTTGTGCGTGTTTATTCTTGGACTAATTAGCCAGCTCGCAGCTTTGGGGAGAAAAAAAGAACTCGTGCGTTTCGGGGGCTTGCATAAGATTATATATAGTGTGTGTATGCTTTAAACGCAATGTGCTGCACGCTCTTGGTCAGCTCAAAAGAGCCAACAGAAAAGTTAGAAGGGATATCGATCACGCGACTTGTATGTATATTGCGGTACAAACTCCGCAAGTTTTCATTTTTCATCCTGGGCGATTTTTATATGCACTGCTCCCTAGCGCCGCGTCATTCATTCGCTTTTTCAACTCTCCTCTTGAAGCTTTGACTTGTGCCTTTAAAGAAGCTGACTACATTAAAGATACTTTTTTTGACGTACACTCGTTTTTCAGGGCGACTGATTGATGACGCATTCACCCACAGGTGCGCATCAACGCGCCCCGTGTATCGAGTGCGACATAAAGCACCTCTACTCAAAACTTTCCATGATCTCTTTTAAGATATATTTTGGATATAATATTGAATGTAATGAAAGGTATTTGCAATTGAAACAAATAATAATAATAAAATCACGTGCTGTCATTGCATACATTGAAAAAAGGCTCGATTTAAGTGCAATTATAGTGCCTCTTTGTCAGAGCAAAGGAGCAGAGGGTCATTGAATCAGCGAAACTTTCTTAATATCGTACTTTGCAGCGTGTAACTACGTTTTTTTTTCATTCTACTCTTTTTCTTTGGCCAACAACATAGTGGCATTTCTCTGTCCTCACACGTGTCCAGCCTAGCGAGATGTTTGTACTAATGCCGCAGTAGCAGCACCCCGTAAGTCCTCCACCCAGAACCCTGCTGAGAAACCATCAAGTTGACGCGCAAAGTTTCTCGCACGATTTTTCATGGAACGAAGTTCGGCGGCTAGCGCGAGTCCTCTTTTTCGCCTTGACAAACTTTGCCCTCAATTTCTCAGCTTTATCGCTTTTGCAGCACGCGCGCGCGGAGCTCTACAAGCTACATTCTCAAAAAAAAGTTCGCGAGATTTTAAAGGTATAATTTGAAGAACTGCCAATATAAATAGGAAATAGGGAACTGATCTAGAAGAATGAGCTCTCTTTCGGTTCCTTTTTTCACATAATACACTTTTTTACAAAGACAACCTAACTCGCACGTAAGTGTATTTTTATCTCTTGTTAATTTGCAGTCCAGTCTTAAATTAATTTCAAAGCAACAACGAGAACGAGTTACACTTGTCATTCTGCAGCGCAGACAAAAAAATACGTCTGCCTCCGATACTCGAATGCACGATACGATACACACTCCAACGCAGCAGCAACAGCATCAGGCTCCCTTTCCTTCTCCTTTTATCATCACTTCGCATTGTCTCTGCGCTTCGATAATGAAACCTCCACAATGTGCGTGTTTACGTACGTACTATGTATGCGTTCTTCGATACGCGTATACGCGTATCTACACGTATTGAAAAATGAAATCTCGCGTTCGCGGATGGATTCGAACCCGCGAGTATAACACAATGCGCAAGGCCATTGTCGAAAATTTTCCTTTCGTTGCTGTACATACACTATAATACGTGAGGAAGATATGTATATATGCGTCACAGCGTTAGCTCTTTTTTTTTACCCCGAAGAGAGCATGGAAGCCCCTTGTAGTAGCAGCTTTTGAATGCGTGCGGAAGATTTTTTTCTCCCTGACTAGACAGAGGAAGCAAGGCATTGAGGTAAGTGAGTAATGAGAGCTTCTCAACTTTTTTTTTCTGCCGTACTCCCTTTTTGTTGGTACACGAATATGAGAGAGAAAGAAGGAGAAAAAAGAAGTATAAAAAAGGTATACTTGAGCGAGAGAGAGAAAGCTTTTCCTATCCATATACGCATATACCTGCTAGATATATATGCCTGAATGCGATGAATTAACGGGGCTGCATTTACACAGTGTGCATATATGAGTTCTACGTTTTACAGTTAAAAAGGCTGCTCGTGAATTTGCTCGCGTGCGCGCGTGCGAAAGAGAGAGAGCAACGTAAACTTTTCCTCTTTTATTTTCATTTTGAATCGACGGATTTTTTTACGCTCGCGCGATGGTGTGCGTTCGACAATGGCACATACTACCGTATCTACGGTCTGTCGTACTCGTTGCAAGGAAAAAATTTATTTTTGATACAGCGAACGTATAGTAACGTGACTCTCAGTCGCTCGTGCGACTTTACATAACTCGGCTGCGCGTATGTACGCAGGTCGAACGTATCGATAGTTTACGCGCAGGTAGAGCCGAGCAATAGAAACAACACAAAAAACTTTTCAACAATTTTTGCATCTATTTTACCGACAATTTGATACAACTCTTGGGTGTCGAGTGAAAAATAAATTCAGACTTCGGGTCACGCCTCGATACGTATAACAGCCAGCGATACATGAATGGAGGTAAATATTAAATGTATAGAGGGGGAGAAAAAAACGAAATGCAGTGCAGGACTATACCTGGTGTAATTGCAGAAAGAAAAGCAATATCTAGCAGCTATATACAGAGAGTAGAATCGTAAATGCCGGGCGATAACGGCTGCGAGGCCGGCTGGGCGCGCGCGCGCGCGTACAGCGCACCAAAGCCGCGCACCACCGATCGATCCAAACGGATATATATACGTGTATTGAAAGGCTAACGGAGATGGATGGCGTATAATAAAATTAGAATTTTATCGATGACGATCTTTTAGCGAGTTATAACGAGCAATGCATCCCCATATATCCACGTCGCAAATGGATACTCTCATCTTGTCGGTTCAGATCGCGTTCTTACTCGTTTTATTTTCGCGACCTATAGACGCGATCGATTGGATTAACCGTTTATTGTTCAATTGCAAAAATATTCCCATTCATCGTGGTGCGCGC
This sequence comes from Trichogramma dendrolimi, assembly GCA_034770305.1. Lineage (NCBI taxonomy): Eukaryota > Metazoa > Arthropoda > Insecta > Hymenoptera > Trichogrammatidae > Trichogramma > Trichogramma dendrolimi. Next base: position 416,011 of record JAPMIB010000007.1, on the reverse strand, counting down.
GCGTGAACTCGCGTATATCAGAACAAATTAAAACGGAGAATGCAACGCAACGAAATGCGCAATATATATTAAGCGCGCGCGCGCAAGAGAGAGAGAATGGCATCTTTTCATTTTTTTCAGCGTTAATCGTGTCGTCGTCGTGCGTCGTCGAGGTAACAGAAGCTCGGTGCGGCGGTCCGTGCTGCTGCGTGGGTGTAGAGATGGAAAAATATCGTAAATTGAAAACAAATCGCGAGCATACTGGGAGAGCTCGGCTGGAGGTGCAGCGTGTGTATATATACATAGGACGACGCAAAGAAAGAAAAAGCTCGGGGAAATTGAGTCTGGGGTTACACCACACATACATACGTATTTATAAATAAAAGAGTCTGCTTTCTCGTATCAATGTGTGTGTGTGAGTATTTGTGTGTTTTGTACGCGAGTGATATTCACTACAACCACGCGCGTTTGTACAAGAGCTCTGGAATTAAACGAAGCTCTTTTATTTTGTTAAATCCATTTTATACGATGTTTTCACCGATATATAGAGGTATATATACACCGCACATACGCACAGAGGCTCCTCTGTAACGGTGTAAATCGTTGATTCTATACTTGGTTTGTCTAGTGCGCGCGTGAAAAGAGTAAAATTGAGAAAATAGTAAAATTCGGCCCTGGCTTTTTTCATTTATTTATTTTCCTCTCTTGTGTTCCATCGTATTCAGTTTTTTACCATATAATAGGTTTATTCGCAAGAATGCTCGTTGCGTTGAAAAAAAAAAATTTCAAATTCTATATACAAGTCAGTGGGTCAGCTTTATACGTAAGTAAGTCCGTGTGTTTAAGTCCGGTATATTCACGCGAATGGAGCATCGATGAAAATTCAAAAATTCATGAACTCTCGCTTAATAATTTCGTTACTTTTTGCCTTTTGTTCACAGAAGATTTAAAAATGTTTAGTCTACTTTTTATTTTGCCCACAAGTATCGTTTGCGAGAAAAAAAACTTTTTTTATATTCAAATGAACATAAAGTTACGCTTCGACGGCGCTTTATGCATTGGATTATTTTTTTAATTAGAAACGAATGCAGGTGTGCAAAAAAGTTTTTTAGTGCTCAAACTATGTTTTTCGATTTTCCCTTGTTAAATAAGTATTCATTAAAAGTTACGGAGCGAGCACAGATATGAAAAAAACCTGACACAGTTTTACATGCATACACTTTTACTTCGACATTGTATGTTACATACATAACACAATCAAATCGTGGCAACTATTCGATGTAATCGTTAAAACTTAAAGTTAAAAGGAACTAATTAATGAATACAAATGTATTAATAAACGTTGAGTTGTTACATATTGAAATACATCAAAATGAAAATACAGCAAAAATAATCCTTTCAACGAACATCTCAGGAAAATTCTAATTAATTGCCTTAAAAGCATCGCTCGAAAAGAGGCTTTCGTCAACTCAAGTTTTTCTTCTAGTATTTCCATTCATTCATTTTAATGTCTTTTGTAGCAAAGAAAACAAAAATAAAACAAATTACGCTTCGTCGCCACCAAACGATTTCCTGCGCCCTTTTTCCGTTGACAAAGCTTCGCAATATATAGACCGCACGAAAGGTGACAACACGGGCAAAGTCAATGAATCTCTTTTTCGCTGCACTCTAATATTCAGGCTCTGGCATTAGCCCACAGTAAATTCTCGTACTAAGCCGTAAAAAAGGAATCTCAAAATTGTGACTAAATTACTGTTTTTATTGCGCATATACAACGTTGTGCGTTGGAGCGCCGCCACTGCAGCCGGGTGTGCGTTGGTTGACCCAATTTCTATCTTGTTTTATTTTATTTTCTTCGAACGAGTGTATGCATGTGTGCGGTTCTCTCACACTCTCTTCCACACGCAATGGACTATATTTCCTCGCTCTTTCTCAAGCTTCATTCACTTAATGAAGATCAGTTTAATTTACAAATTAACTTTTAACACAGTTTCTGTAAACATAATTTTTCGTTCAATCGAATGCATACGTATTTAAATGAAAACTGATCCAAAAAACTCGTTTCATTTTGTTATTTTTTATTCATAATTTGATCGATTAATCCTTTCCGAGACACAAAAACAATAACTACATAATTAATCTAATTCCGGACAGAAATCTACATCATACTTGGGGCGAAAAGTGCGATAAAAGTCACTTTTCCATGACAACTTGAGTGCCAAGTTATACGCAAAGGTACGAGTGAGACTGTAAATTTATTCGCTTGAAAAGTTGTTCCTTGCGTGGTCGTACATGCTACTTTTGGTCTTACCGCGAGTAGTGCGAAAAAAAAAATTTGATGTAATTTTCGCGCGCTACGCGGGAGTTTATACATGTTCCGCAACGCCGTGGGCAAAAATAGTCTCGCCAGGTCCTTTCTATGCATCATCCGAGAGTTAAAACTAAGAAATGTGCAAGTGTGGTAGTACCAGTAGTAGCTTTACTTCGTCATCTTTGGAGAAAATTGAGACTAGAAAGTTGCAAAGTGTGCATGAAGTATGGTAACATTTCTAGTACTTATACGCATATGAAATGGCGACAAACTTGCCACCGCACGAGCCCCAGCGCGAATAAATAGCGCTGGAAAAAGGGAGGGGTTTTATTATTTTAACGACAACATATCGGTTTGATGAAAAGCGTAAGAACTGCAGAAATAAAATGAGAGACAGCGCCGCCCAACGTTTATTGCTCTTGCGAAAAGCAAAAAAAATATCGATACCATGCGTAAGTGAAGAAAAAAAAAGAATTAAATATAAACACGGCGTACCAGCAGGTGTATGTATGTGTGCGTTAAGCAAAGAGAATCGTTAAAAGAAGTTCGAGCGAGAGAAATGTCGAAGAAAACGAGAGCAAAAGGAGAGAAGGAGAGACGCAGAGAGAAAGGGAGAAAAAGTGTGCAAGAGTGCGAGCGAGCGAACGAAGCATGGGACGAGTTGACTGAAATAATATTTAAAAAGCAGCGGGCAACAAAGAGACATGGAAGCTCGGCTACAGCGATGCATTGGTCTTGGGCTTTTTTTCTCTCTCTCTCGCTCTCTCTCTCTCTCTCTGCTCTCGTTCTGTATATTTTTCTGTAACCCAGCGGCCGTAACGTTTCTCGGTACAAGCTCCGAGAAAGATAGATGCAAATCGCTTTATCGTTATCGTTTGACTCGGCTCTCTGCATAGAATAAGGAAAACGATCATCGTTTTCTTCCAAGCGTGTCAATGGAATTTTCTATTTTATATGCATGTGGGATTTTTAATCGTTTCGCATGCATTTACTACGGCGGTTGTTGAAAATTTGTTTTTTATCACAGTCAACGCGATTCAAGTATAAATATTTCATGCAACCGATGTAATTTCATACAGATTAAACTTCCCATTTATGTTAACCTAACTAAATTGATCTAGTATGCGTAAATAATATTATGTTCTTTTATTTTTATTTTAGCGTAGGATAATTTTCAATTTACTCCTCTCGAGATTGAAATAAAAATTTGGTCAAAGAAAATTCGATCCGTTTCAACGTTAGCGAGTTTATATACCAAATTGTTGAATAAAAAAATTATAATTATGAAAATGTATAAGCAAGTGCTTGCAAATTATAAAGCGAGAATCACTTGGGGTAAAGTATGATAATTAATTAGACCGCGTATACATCCACGGGAATAAATAGCGAGAGGAAGAGAGGAAACTCAAATTATATATCGAAAGTAAACAGTGGTACAGTCCAGAACCGCAAAATTCCATTGGCTAGCTGTGATATATGCACACGCGCGGAGGCGCTCTCTAGCGCAGAGGCAGACATCATCGTTTCTCTGTAATTCATCCACGACAAATCATTGTCAATTGAATTAAATGGCACTTGCGCGCGCGCCGAACGAATATCAGCGCGATTACAGTGCGCAAGCGAGTAAAAAATGATAATTGTTTTCCAAGAACAATTGAAGCTGCGGAGACCAATTCGAGTTCGATTCGAGATTTGTCGCATTTTTTTTACCATATCTGTCGTCGCATTCCTCGAACACATGTGGCAGTGTGCTTAAACTATATCTTAAAATCAGACGTTATAATTGAAGTAACCAAAACTGAATTTTATTTTTTGGTTCATTTACGTAAAATTGTCGTTGGAAATTCAATGCATCAGTGGTGATTTATTTTTTTACATAAACGGCATGAAAAATGAATGAAAATGGAATCATATCTCCAAACAAAAATGAATCAAAAAGATTTTATGCAATAATCAAATTTAAACATTGAAAATTAAAGTCCCAATTTATTTTCTGCGTCAATTGTACAAAAGATGTATGAAAATTGAATTACAATTAAAACCAACCGCGACCACTAGGTGACGAGAAGCTTCATCTGCAAATCTGTAAGTGGCAAAGTGAAAATAGTTGTATCATAGTAGTATAATGGTAAATCCGGAGATGTAATTCTCAAACCCAATGAGACAATGTATAGAGAGCACTGATAAAAAGAAGATCAGTCCTACGTGAATCAAAAAGTATAAATGTCTGCCAATTGATGCGTTCATACATAAGCCGCTTCGGTCGGGGAGCTCTCAATAAAATCTGCTCGCAACAACGCTATCTCAGAGGTCGATTCTCATACTTCGACCCAAAAAAAAGAGTGGCAAAAATATCTGTCATCGCGGTTCCCGAAAAAAAAGAGGAGAAGCGTAATCGATTCGTGATATTTCTTACACACATAAACACACGAGACTTGCATCTCCTCAAGCCGGTTTATTCCCACGATCGCCAAAGGCTGCGCACGCGACGGGTTTTATGCGCGCTGCTGCTGTGCGAGGCATTGAAAAGGAGCTCTGCGCGACCTATCTTTGGACAAAGAAGTGGAGCGGTGACCGCGGATCGGTACTGCACACGTTTTCACGTGTATGAGAAACCATCGCGCGCCCAGACTTGTTAACTCGTAATAAATATACGGATAGCTTCATTCGGACTCGAGAAAGCGAAAGTTTGCATACACACATCGAAGAGAGTACGTATGTGTATACGTAATGCACACGCTAAAACGTGTAACGATGCGCATTGGGGGCTTTTTTCTCTTATTTCTCAACCTCTGGACCTAGTTAAAATCGTAAAACGTTTTTTCTGGCAAAATGAAGCGCGTTTATCCCGCGGTAATGATTTCACGTGAATGCACACCACGATACATAAACACTTTTTTTTTCTTCACCGAGAGCAGGAAATGCAACTTTTGTGCGCGGGGTATATATCGATTTCCCACTTATGTGTAATGTGCTCTGTGCTGCTGCTGTGGCCGTACTATAGAGCTCGCACTCGAGGTATTATAAGAGAAGACGGTAATAAGATAAACACTTTTCATGTTGCGAGAAAATTAAGAAACTCAATTATCCGTCAATGATGAAGGAAAAGGTTGCACTCGCACGCTCCGATAATAACGAGCTGCTCTCGCGTATACGTATAGGAAATGTAAAATTTTTCAATCTTTCACACAAAGAATGCTCTCGCGCAAATTACGAGGATGAAAAATTCAGCGCCACAACTCTCGGTGAACTGCCTCGCGCGAGCGTACGTTGTAATGTATGGACGCGTCGAAGATATACAATTTCAATATATATCGACGCGCGCTTAATTGAAGCAAAAGTTGATTGTTCCGAAAATTAACCCAGATTGTTATATGGATGATAAAAGATAGTTAATATTCAATTAATTGTTTAATCTAATTTCAATTATGGTTCACGTTCGTTTAAATAATCCCTTACGTGTCGTCGAGCAGCCCTTTATGCATACGTCCCACGCCCAAATATAATACACATGGGCAAAGATATTACATCTAATTAATTTATGTGCGTATGTGCTGTATTAAGCGTTTGATGTATAATACCCCGACAAATACACTCAATTTTTTTATGTTATTACACGTACTACACGCACACAGATGCATCCGCAGCGCAACGCAATCGTATATAGCGTACGAATCAATTTCAGCGATTTAATTTTTAAATAAGGGACAAAATTGCACGCGATTATGTATTTTTTTTCTTTTAATCGTTAATCTCCGCACGCGCGTATAAGGAAAACTTCAAAATCATCTAGTTTGATGTGTATAATACGTCTTAAGAGACGCGCAGGTGTGCAAAAAGCACATCTCGGCAGAGTGTGTGTACCGTCTCTCTCTTTCTCTCTCTACGATATATATATATATATTCACACACACAGACGCACGCACACACGCCACCATCAGCATTATAAGGTGCACAGGTGCTATGGTCTGCTTTATACACACACGCGTCCTCCATAAACAACTGTACACAGAGGTACATGCACATGCACACAGAAACGCACTTGTATATAACGTATACGTATGGGTCAGAAGATAGTGTGTAGCGAGAAAAGCCGAGAAGTACAAGGTATACAGAGAAGAGAGAGAAGGTCCACGCGCGGCTTCGTCGTTTCCTGGCCTGATTGGACGTTGGCTCGTGGCCGGCGCTCGCCTCAACTCTCTCCTCTCCTCTCTGTTCGTTCACCGGAAACCAGCCCAAGCAGCAACAGCAGCAGCAACAGCAGCAGCTTGAGCTCCTTCGCATCCTTTCTCTCTCTCTCTCTCTCTCCTGCACACACAACGCACACATGATTTTGCACTGCTGCAGTTGTGCACCTTTTATTCTCTGCTTTTTTTGCTCTTTTAATACTATGACTGCTGTTCGGCGTGTTGGGTGTATAGTAAGGGGGCAAGCAAATGGAGAGGCAGAGAGAGGGAGCAAGAGAGAGAACCTGATCGGCAGAGGAGGATGTTTGCATCGCTTGAGTACCGATTCGTAAGATGTAAATTGGTAGGTTTCGTTCGAGGAGTCCAGCAGGGATCCCCAATCGAAAATAAGGCGCACAACACAAAGCAGTAAAGAAACGTCTTTTCTAATCGTTTTAATATTCTGCGCCAGGCTCTAATTTTATCCCTTACACGAGACGTCGAGTTGAATTACAATAAAGGCGTCGCGCGCGTCTAGGTATCGATTATATCACGCGGCTTAACTGTGAATAGCGATCCCGTAACAGTAAATAGATTTTTTCCTTATACCCTCGCACCAAGCTTATACGTTATATCGTCTCTAATATATCGTTAAATTGCAAAACTAGTTTGTGCTCATCGCCAAACGAGTAGTAGCAGCAGCAACATCCGAAAAAAGTTAATAAAAATACGACATATCGTAAAGCCATTGCAATTTAGCATCTTTTATCCGGTCGTATATAGCTGTACACTGACGCGTATATGCGTAATACACCAACAGCTATTGCGGCTCTCGGCTTTACCTGCATCATGCTCTCGAACAACTGAATTTTCGTATACGCATCGGAGATCGGGTTTAGAGCGATGCCGCGTGGACTTTTCCTCCTTTTATATATAATATCGGGAAAGAAAAAATTGAAATTTCAGTAAAGCGATCGCGCAAATGAAGCCTTGAGCTGTAGCAGTGCAGTGCAGTTCAATGCATGCGGTACGTAGTACGAAGGCACTGTGTGTACCAAGCATCGATGCGCGCGCGGTCTCTTTTTTTCTGTCTGATTTTTTTTCGATTTTACTCGTCACCCCTTCTTGTGTTCAGCTACTCATGCTACTGCACGAAAGAGAGAGAGAGAGAGAGAGAGAATCTCGTCAAACCTGTTTCTCGTATATATATAGCGATCCTTCGACTGGTACACGCACTGGCGCGCAGGAAGAAGTCAAGAATAAGGAGCAGAAAGAGAAGGAGGAGGAGGTAATGGCTACCTTCGGCTCTCCTATATACTCGATAATAGTTGGATTTTGCTCTCGGTCCCTGGCACTCGCGAATACATATACACACCTATTATTTACAAACCATGCAGGGCAGGGTATAAATGGGACTACTAGAGTATATGTGCAATATGTCTGCGTGGCTGCTGCTGAGCAATATTATGATAAGCGCACGCGTATATAGCAGCAGATTATGAACAGTTACATTGTGGCATGCAAAAGTAGTCGCGCGCGCGTACGTACCCCGTATACACTGTAATAGTAGTGTGGTAGCAGCAGCAGCAACAGCTTTTTCCACATAAAGCGCAAAATCTAGGCCGATAATGAAAAACACTCGCGTGCGTGCGCTGCTCCAAGCGTATGTAAACGTATAGGCCAGAAAGACGATGCTCAATTCTCGGGCGATTTCGTAGCTTCGGGAGATTACGTCTCGTAATGTCGGATTCTTTTTTGCGTAATCTCTCGAATTTATACACGCGCGGATAGTAACATTGTATCATATGTGCGCGCGGCTGTATATAATGACGGCTTTTCTGGCTACTATATACCGAGATTTGCGCTCGAAAGAAAAATAAAACAAGAAGAATAACGAGATAATCACGGGTATACGCGCAGCCCTCGAATGTAGACCGGGACGCGATTGGTGTAGCATCAATATTATTGTTTAAGCGCACGACGGATCGGTACACACGTATATCCTCGCGAGCTGTGCGCGCATGTATAACCCGATAAGATATCAAGGTCTGCGCGCGGAGGATACATTCGGTCAATCTATCTTCGGGAGAGGAGGGCGGCAGCAGGCCTGGCCTCGCACTGCGTGGCGTCGCGCACACACCAGCGAGATATGTTCCGGCAAAAAATTGACACGCTGCTGCTGCTGCTGCTGCTGCCGCTTCGCTTATATATATTATACGCGTACACGTCTGTGTATACTCATTATAAATGCCCTTCCACGCACTTCGGAGATTCGTCGAACAGATCTGAAGCGATCTTATTTTTTTTCTGATTTTATTTATTTTTTCGTTTGCTTACTTTCCCATGCACGTATGACGACCCGCTCGCGCTTAATGCGGAATTATGTACATATAAAGAAAAAAACGGGTTTTGCATGCATTTTTAATTGCGAATCCCCGACACAGATCGATAAACTCCAATATACCGTTCGTCTGCATTTTCAATCTTTTAAATCAAACAGCAGCAGCAGCAGCGGTCTGAAAAGTATCAATCCCTCTAATCGCCGTAATGCACCACACATAACATATTTCAATAAAAGCAATGCTGCTGCCTGCTGCTGCCATGGCAGTGGTGCACGCACGCAGCAGCTCGCGTTATAGATTAAATTTTCCGCATCGCGCGCATAGAGAGAGAGAGAGAGAGAGAGAGAAAGAGAAACGCGAGCGCATATATTTCAGTATTTGCGCTGATGATTCGCGCGCCTCGCGCTACACAATGTACTGCGCTGCTCCTGCACAGAGGCGGACACGCACAAATAGCGTCAAAGCTGAACGCAAATTAGTGGATTAAAATTATGTTCTTTATAATACGTCGTGTGCGCCTGCGAAGGGGGATTAACACACTCGCGCTCGACACTATACACTCGTCGGAAATGAATTTGCGCTCGCGTTCGCCATATGTACCACTACCCGTGGCATCTAAAATTTATTAATAATATAATAAATAATAATATGTTTCAAGATGAATCAGTTGGGTAATTTTCGGTGTATGGAATGGGGCCACGCATCACCAAAGAGTAAATCGTGTAATTGCGTTACGGCTCGTTCGAATAAAGATGTTCATTCTGAGATCGTGGAATAGATAGTCTGCAAATAGACACTTGCATCATGATAACTCATCATTTTCGTTTGAAAATAAAATTTTTGAAGGTAGATTCGAGAGTCTTTCATCATCTTTCTATTTAAAAGGTTAGAGGGCGTTGCAGCCAGCACCTCCCCGAGGCTAAGAAGGAGCACCGCCGAGCTTCTTGACCCAATATTAAACTTCTCGTGAACTTTTGATATTTCGCTCTATATACTCGGCAGATTTTTCGACAATTTTCAAGTTTGCTTATGAAAATGGTTTTGTAAAGTTTTGTACAACTATTTGTATACAGCACACTTCATACCGCTTAATGGCTCTCCGGCAAACACACACACACACACACACACATCTATACCATTTGCAAATCCGTACACACTTGGCCTGAAATTTCTACCGATAACCAATGCACACAGACAATAATCTATGTAGCTGGGCAAAATCTCTGGTTAGCTCTGCGATTTTCCGTTACTTGTACACTCACATACTATACACACACAGTCAGACAATCGAGCGCCTCGCGTGCACGTGTATATAAATTTTCTACCGAGCACCACACCATTTATACAGATTGCTCGGCTAGCGCGCAAAATAAATTGGCATTATTTGTAGCGCGGCTCCGCAAGCTTAAAGCAATTGACTATCTCTGCGGACGAACAATTCCAAGGCGACTAATGAATGAAAGAATATCGTATTGGACATACGATACAATTCATGGCTAATTAAACAGCTTGAGGTAATAAACGAAATATATGTAATTTCAAGTGGAAAAATGCGTATTATGTCGTAACGGATAGTGCAAAAAAAAGAGAAGAAATTCAACCAATTTCTTAGCCGGGCGAAGGGACCCAGTAATACCTTGGAACAATCCTCATGAATATTCAAAAGCACTAAAATTCGTATAACAATGACCTCGCGCCGCCATGCATCATCGGGCGGCGCGCGTGTAATACTATATATATGTGAAGAGCTCAGCTGCACACACGTGGCTCGACACAGATAGCGCGCGTGGCAAAGTTTCGCGCGTATATAACTATATACGCCGCGCCTATACGCCTCGACGTCATTTCGAAATCAAATTATGCGAGAGACGGGAAAAGTAGTCAGCCCGGTTAATAGGATGAGTGTGTGCATGCGACTACTAGTGTGTATGTGCGTGTGTGTGGGGCAACAGGTGATAAGGAATCGAAGATCGATACTTCATTACGTGAGAGGGGCTGCTGCAGCTTGCACCTGATCGCGCCACGCGTTCGTTCGCCGGAGAGCTGCACACAAAGCCAATGCGAGCGCGTGCAGTGGCAATGTATAATATGATTATACGCTTTGGCGAAAAAAGTGTGTGTTGCTGGGCTGGTGGACGAGTCGAGGCAGGCAGGCAGCTGCAGCAGAAGCACATACACAGACGCGCGCGAGCACGAAAAATGAGACTTTGAAAGGCTCTATAATATATAAGAAGAGGCTTTGCGGCTCGCGCGCGCGCGATAAAATTGTCGTCGTGAATTCCCCCGCGCGCCGCTGACACACGTGCTGCTGCTGTTGTTGCTGCTGTACACAATTTTAAAATAGACGCAAAAATACGCATGCGGCTGCAAGCTGAGCGTACAATGTAAGTTGACATTTTTTCCAAGCTAAATGATGCTATGATTCAACGCTTAAAAAAATTTGCGTGCTTTACGAAAAGCAAATTCGGCTGCTCCTCTGTGCCGTGCGCGCGTTGTACGAGAGACCGGCGCGCATACATGTAACGCGTATATATTTGCAAGCGGGTATACAATAAACTCACGACGCGTTAACTGCGTCCAACGAAATAAAAATTTATTTCCTTGCGCGCCTGGGCTCTGCACACACACGCACACAGACTTTTCGAAACTCCTCTTTTTTTCCTGGCACTAGGGCACATCCACCCAGAGGCAGTGTAACACACTAAATGCGCGTATACGCTATTTTTCACATTCGTTCGAATTTTAAACATTTTTGGATTAAGGGGGCAGCAGCCAGAGAGCTCGAGCCCGTGTGACCCGTATATATATACAGTAGCTGTATACAAAACAATCGAGGGCAGCGAGAAAAAAGCACAATTTCTTTTTGCACATGCTCGCGCAGCTCGACTCTGCATATCGCTCGATTGTACCTATCGCAAATTATTAATTTTGCCGCATGTGAATGTGTTTGTGTGTATGTGTTCAGTGTGTCTGCAACTGACGCGCTGGCGAGCACACGACAAAGTTTGCCTCCGTCACGGTGCGACGAGTCTGCATGTGTGTATGTAAATGTGTGTAACGTATCGACAGTGATAGCAAATTTTCCGAGTAAGTTTCTATTTGAACGACATCAAAACGCAATGGCGGTGGTGGTGTACGGCTCTTTCTATCTCTGTCCCTGTCTCTCTCTCTCTCTCTCTCTCTCTCTCTCTCACTCGGTCTCTGCCTCTCGAGCGATTCACTACTGATGCGGACACACAACTTTGTCGAGGACTGCGACGACGTTTCGACAATTTCTATACGAGAGAGTACAGCGTAGGTATAGGTGCGGTGTATACAGCAGCATGCGATGCCGCGCGCTATCTGCGCTGCTGCAGCTAGCTACTACTAGCTACCTACCTCTTCCAATACTATCTCGGTTTCGCTTTGCTTTTCAGCGCCCTGTGTGTAGCTTCTCTCTCTCACTCCCTTATACTGGCATGCAGCAGGGCTACTGCGCGCTGCATTTTGTACACGGCGGCGGTTATAGCCATCGTACACTGACGAGTACTGCTGGTACATTCGAAATATGTGGGTGTGTGTGCATGTGAGTTTCCCATTTCGTTTTTTCCTTTTTTTTTTTTCATTTATACGAATAGTCGAAAAAAGCTCACGCGAGTAAGATATTTCTGAGTCTGCCGTGGACAAATAAATTTGACGAGTTTTTTCGAGGTCTTGATTCATTGTACGAACGTTTGAGTACTTTATCAACGCAATACTGACTCCTTTTTTTTCAATAAAGCAAAGGTTGTCGCACCTCTTTTTTTACCAACTTCTGCCGTTCAAAGGTAAATTTTACAGATCTCTTGTAGAAAAAAATAACTGCAACGACCCTATAACAGTACTGTGTAGAAACTCGATCGTTTCGTCGGACGCACCCTCTCTCGCTCGTCGCTCGCTCTTCTCTCTTTCTCTCTCTCTCTTGCCGTTGCCCTAAAAGTGAGAACGTTTGCCATCAACGTTTGATGAACATTCGGCCGAGCGCGACTCACCTATAGTAAAACAGAAAAAAAAGTATAAACTTGTTTTCTTTTTAACTTCGACTCTCCTTTTGTTTTTCTGTTTTTTGGCTCTGTTTTACCAATCGAAATAGTGCGGCAGCAGCGCGTATACGCGGATAGTGCGTGTGTGTGGAAGAATCGCCGAGCGGAATCGCTTTTGACTCGAGCCAAAATAGAATTTCTACTCTTTCCCTCTCTTTTTCTCACCCTTTGAAAGTGTTTTTTCGGAAGGAGTGAATACAGCTTGACGCTGTGCGTTGCTTGTTAGATCTTTTTCAGTTTAAACTGCATATATTGGGGTACATGTTATCATGTTACGAAAGGTTCTCAAGTGTTTTTTTTTCACTGGCAGCGTTGTGTGTTGAAATAAAATTTCTCTGCTACCATTACAATTATGAAACCGCTGCCAGATCATTGGCAAAGAATATCCTGCTATTTTTTATGTATTAATGAAAAAATCTGTAATACATTTTTGCCGTTTCTTCTGACGCACATTCCACGAAAATATATTGATGTAAATTCAAGGAGAAGATTTTTATTTTCAATTGCAAACTTACAGATAAAAGTACTCACCATCTAGTAGCGTAGACTTTAAGTAATACTATTGTATTTGAAGTGGTCTAAAACTGGTCAGCATTTTCGGAAAAAATTAAATTTCCTGGTCATATCGAGGTCATTTAGAATTTACTCAATATACTTGTAATATAATAATTTTAATAGACAAAATCGTTAATAAAAAGCTAAGTAATGGTAATGTATTATAGAACGTTTTTGGTCATTAGTCCATTATTAACATTGATCATTTCTACCAGGTAGTTTTGTACTTTAACAAAGACCGCTTAACAATAAGATACATACATTGTACTTATAGTTGATTAATACCTTTTTACATAAAAATTTTTATTTTATAATAAAAAAACTGTTTTTCTTTATAAGATAACGTCAAACACCCCGGTACGACAGGTGTTTCCAATCCTGCACGCACTTACCTCTTTTCATTTTTGATCGCTGGATTATAAGAGCCTCTCGCGCGCTTTGGCTTTCTTTCCTTCTCGCTTATATAGATACTACGTAGATATATACGTACGAACAAAATCCCCGGCGCACTCTAATAAGGCGTGATCTTGCCTCCTATCGAAATAGAGGTGAATCTAGATTTTATGGTACATATCGCGAGGGTTATACGCTATCCATAGAGCGAAAGCTTTCAATGTTTTCTCGTTTTCTTTTCTTTTTTCGACGTTAAATATCAATTTAAACTTGTGATTCAAAGAGAGATAGTAATCTTTAAAATGTACCTTGAAAATTGCCTCATCTAGCTTTTTTTCTTCTAAAGCTGCTTCGGGATCGATTATTAACTAGACTTTTCACGACCATTTTTCATCGGATTATCTTCTTCTTTTCTTGCAACAGCCGATCAAAAGTTAAGTTTCGATATTCGCAATTGCAAGAGACGCTTATGACTATGTGTCGTTGTTTCATGTGATTCCAGTTGAAGTTTTCAAAATTATTAAAATAAAAAAACCTGTAATAATTTATACTCGGTAAGGTGCAAAAGCATATTTCTCCGCGAAAGACATAATCGAAGACGTAGAGCTGAAAGTGTGTCTCGGATGGTACATAGATGAATAAAGAATATATGCAGGGGGGTTACGGGGAGACATTTTACAGGAGCTGCAGCAGTAGCAGAAAGATTAACGACTCGGGGGATGCATCGACGCTCGTCGCTTGGCTGCTTTCGAATACCCGTCGATGAAAAGAGACAAGAATAATACATGGTGTGTGTTCCTTACACGTCGATGATGAATCGATGTCGCTGTGCTTTTCTGCAATGCAACGTGACAGAAGTAAAATAATAATTCCAGCTGCTTATAGCTGCTAAATCCGCTAATTTAGACATCATTACGCAATAAGGTTTCTTGATTTCAAATTACGATCTCTAGATCGGCTTTACGTACCATCAATTTCCTTCGCCGGGTGATTAATATCCAAAGCGCTAAACACATAAAATCCAGGAGACGAACGCGCACGCGACTTTCGATACGGGATTATCCTCCGAGATAAATTACTTTTCATCGAGATAAGACAATCCGCGCGATGGGACATAGCGGCGACAAAAAAAGGAACTCGCGAGATATTTGACACTAGAAGATCGCGATAATATTTATAACTCGTTTTTCAATCGCAAAGAATTTCACGCAGGCACCTCTGGATGAGCACCGAGAGAGGCGCGCGCGCACGTCCGAATGGCTCAGCAAATTCTAAGCAGCCATCAAGAGCGCGTCAGGTCTTATCAGACTTGAATTTGGGGAATTCCGCGCTTCTGCCGTTCGAATCCCGTTCAAGAGAGCGTGTGTGAGTGAAGGAGGAAGAGTAGATTTTCCCCTATTCAGGAAAGCTTCGAGCCGTACTGGATAGAAATCACCGATGCAGTCGAGCTTGAATGAGAAAGTGAGGAAGATCTTAATAAATGACTTATCTGGAACTCTCGACTGCGCTCGGATTTATCTTGATGACGATGAATAAGATGCGCATTTAAAAGTATTTATCAAAACTTTGCCTTTTTTGAACGGAAAAACGCCCAAGTGCTTTTAATACTTATCGATACGAAAATATGTAGATGTATGTAAGTGTGGAGCTTTTGAGCTTGACAGCTGCTTGGCGCGAGCATCGCCACCGTCTAATCTCGAAGGTTTCGAGATGGGGGAGAAAAAAACGCGGCCATGAGAGCACACACGTGTGTGCCAAAAGATCTTCTTATACGTGTGTGTCGCGGCGAAGATTCCCTATACAGTATACGCTGCACTGCAAGTGTTTTTTGCGCGATCTTTGGGTCGCCGGTGGTTCTCTCTCTCCATGCCATTTTC
This sequence comes from Trichogramma dendrolimi, assembly GCA_034770305.1. Lineage (NCBI taxonomy): Eukaryota > Metazoa > Arthropoda > Insecta > Hymenoptera > Trichogrammatidae > Trichogramma > Trichogramma dendrolimi. The sequence continues at coordinate 400,327 of JAPMIB010000007.1, read as the reverse complement.
GCCACATAAATCACTGGCAGATGGGCGTTTTCAACGCCGTAGACAAGTGTGTTCCGCAACAGAGTGAGAGGATATTTTTGTTGGCGAAGCTAAAACGTGTCGCTGAAGTATAAGAGCCCAGCGCGATGGGCAGAAGAAAAAATTCGCCAACATTTAGAAAATTACACTTGCGAAACAAAAGTTTATATTATTTCGTAGGTCGTGTCAAGAAAGAGTTGAACAAAACTATCGCGATCTAATTTCCTAAAACGTAGAATAATCTCTTGGAAAATCTAAAATCATAATTTCGGCGCGCGTTCGTCGTTCGTTTTGCCCGCTATACAACTCGCTGCCCTGTTTAGCGCCGGCAGAATTTTCATATACATTCACTCACATACACACACGCACACAACGCGTAGTACAAAAACACAAATGCTCTCGTAAGTATACACATTGCACAAATAGAAATCCTCCGAAATTATATGAATTTTGCGCAAGTTTAAAAGGAGGTGTGTAGTGCGCGGGCGACTGCTACTGCTGGCTCCGTGGGCAGTGCGCCGCATTATTATATTCACCGTTGCTCTCGCGCGCGAGGACACATTAAATTCGTGCGCGCATATTATAACTTTAACGCGCGCGCAAAATCTACCGCTCGCCCGAATTTAAAGTCGTATAGTGCACATGGTCGGCGTTGTATGCGTGTAGAAGAGTGTGTGTGTGTGTGTGTGTGGCGGCAACCGGATCCGAGTGGTATAGATTCAGCGATGCGTCAAATTCGTAAAATAAGTTACGTTTAACGTCGGAGCTTCATGCATATACACGAGTGCGACGAGCGACGACGACGACGACTACAGCGCAGTGCAGAGAGCGGAAGAAAAAAAGGAGCTTATGCTCCGTTGTACAGCCCGAACGGAAAAGCGACGATTTCTTGGAATAACGAATTAGTTTAAACTTGCAAAAATTACGCAATATCGTTGTGTAATGGCATTATACTCTGGCTCGAGATTGATGGTGTCCTTTTTTTTTTCTTCCCGTTCGTTCGTCGGCTGTGCTCGTGCTAACCGAGTAGCTGCCTGTGTAGTGGCTAAATTAATGTGCAGCGCCTCCTTTATACTCGCAAGCATAAGCTTTTATTGTTGCAAGAGAGTAGCTCTGCTCTCGCGCCGCGCGCGCGCTCATGTACTGTATATATATGTACGCGAGACCAAAAAGCCGCACGTTTATGCATGCATGCCGCAGTAATGTAATGGCTACGAGAGAAAGAGAGAGAGAGAGAGCATATATGCATACAAGGAGAGAGAGACAGAGAGAGTAGCTGCAACGAAGCTGTGGCATAACCACTGTAATAATCATATCGTGAAAATTACTTATACGGCAATGCAAAAGGTCGCTAGCTGCGCTGCTCCACACACGTTCGTATACATCACGCGCGCCTATATGTGTGCGCGTGTGGATTATTAACTCGAGCCTGAAAACGAGACGCTCTCGCGTGTGCGTGCATCGTGTGTAGAGCACCACCCTTTATACGCGTGCATAATATTCTGAAATTTTGTTTTCGTGATTCTCCGCGTCGCGTCGTGTATACAATATCGCGTTCAAAACAAGTAGTCGAAAAAAAGAGTCGAAGATGCCGCCGCTTCGAAATGTGTGTATGTATACGCGCATCGAAAATCCTGGCCATTATATCCCCCTCGCCGAAGCTAGCTAGCTGCCGAGTGGTTACTTAACCACTCGCTTTTAGATCGATATATTACGCGGAAATTGCATTTAATCGGCCATTAACGCAGACGGAATCAGCATATCGACGCTCGCCTGCATTAACGTATCTATATGCTCTGCGAGATGGCTCCCCTTTTCATCCTCGCGCTCTCGATAGTATTCCTATACAAACGTCGCATTAGCTGCCGCTAATACTCGCGCGTAGAAGTATATATACGAGGCGTTTCACCACTGCACGTTCGCAAATGCATCTAAGCTTCGTTCGGCCCACGTCACGCGCAAGAGAGAAAGAGAGAGAGAGAGAGAAAACAACAACCAAGAACTAATAATCCGAATGAACTGCTCGCGAGCAATGTGTGCGAGTAGTAAGAGAAAAGGACGATTTCGCCTGCTGCTGTTGCCGTTTCAACCTGTTTTGCTTCTCGCGCGTATACGCCTATGGAGCACAGAAATGTTGCTCGATCTCGAGATTCTGCGCGAGCGCGAGTTTATATATAAGTTTAAACCGTGCAGTCAGCTGGTAAGCGTGCGGAGTATACGCAGAGTAGTATATGCTAATACACAATGTACCAGCGGCCATTATGACAAGTACTCCGCACATAGTAGTGTATACATGCGCACTCGCGCAGGACTCGGACATCGAGTCGCTGTTGTTATATAAGTATTTTAAGCCTGCATAATATGCATATGCGTGCGGGGCTCACACGTCAAGGGGCTCGACGAGGTGCTATGTGCTGTACGAGCTAGGTGCCGTACCCCCCGAGATTTTCAATTGTTTCGCACGTGCTTCGTCGTACGTACACAACTCTCCGCGCGTATACTATATATAACAAGCCATAATTAGCGTGTTTACCGCTCAAGTGATAATATACAAAGGAGAGGAGAAAATTTGCTCTCCTCGATTTTTATTTATTTCATATTATATATACCCATACGGCCTGCACTTGGCTATAGCCAAGACTCGATTACGGCGCTTTTTTTTCGTAATTTTTTTTCTGCTCCGTTAATACGCAGCTACTTCTCGATCCGGGGCACGTGTATGTATGGGTATATTATATAATAACGAGACGAGGCAAATTAAAAACAAATACTACCTAGCTATGCGTTATATATTTCAATTTTCCTTCGTTTCTCACGCGCGCGCACGTCTGAGACTTTGAAAGGAGTAGCCTCGCGTGGCACATTAGCGCATGCGTATTTGTAGGCAACACTGTGTAGGTATATAATATAAAGCAGAGCTTTAGTGTGGTGACTAGCGCTCGATTAAAGAAAAGGAGCGAAAAAATACATTGCGCTCGCGCACTGTATATACTACTCGATTCATACAATCATTAATGCCCCTTGCTCGTTCTCTCTTGCTGCTTCTCTAATTTGCAATCGAGAAAGCGAAGAATTTCTTTTACTCGCCTCTGCCTCGGCGTCTATACGCGCGGACATCTCTACGCGCGGCAGCTCTCTCTATATATACTACTCTTTACATTTATGTATATACCGTAACGTACAGCTGTAAGCGAAGAGTACATGTATATAGAAAGAGAAAACTAGAGGCCAAAGCCCTCGTGATCGAACGCGTAAACACGTTCGAAGAGCCGCTGCCGCTGCACTCCCCGTGGAAAATGACGAATAAAAAAAAAAAAAAAACTAAGCGAGTGTATAGAGCTCCGCAGCGCGCGGAACGAGAGAGAGAGAGAGAGAGACCGCGCCCTCGAGTCCGATAAATCAGTCGTGGTTATTGGACGCAAGGTAAAATGAAAATTACGTCTCTCTCTCTCTCCCTCCTCTCTCTCGCAGCTACGAATAGATATACATATAATCCACATTTGGTATATGTGTATAGTAACGACTCGATGCAAAATCGATCGTTCCTACCCTAATACTCGACGTTATTTGTGGCCCAACCTCGGTCTGTACCTTTATGTTGTTACGTTCGCGTGTGGCGGTGCGTATTTTCCTCTTTTTTTACTTTTTTCAGGGCGCAAGTGCGCACATTATTGCGTTGCAATTTTTTAAGCCATTGAATGAAGGAAGATTTCGCTCAGACAGAAACGAGGGTAATCTGTGTAAATCGATGCGAATCTTTTGTAAATGTGAAATAAAAGATTCTTACAAAATTCGTCAAGTAAACGATAAGCGCCGTAATACCATTGCAACAAAGACACAAACGGTGATTAAATTCCAAATGCAGTATTATGAGAAAATAAGCGAGCTCGGGGGCGAAATGAGTTTTTCCATTGCGCAAAAACGCAACGACTTTACTATTCGACATCTTAGATGATCATCGGACCGCGAAAAACTTTCTTCTCTCTCTCTACTTCGTCTTCTTCTTCTGCTGCTGCTGCTGGCTGCTTCTCCTTCAAAACACAGAGGCCAAGTAAAACTTATTATATACGCGCAGCTGGCACAATAAAACTTTGTGCCTCTTGTTGCAGCCTAGCCTACAAAGAGCTAAATATTATATCTATATACAAGGCGGAGATATGTATATATAAGTGTAGAGGTCCGGAAGCAAAGCACATTTAAGGTATATTACTTTTCCCCTCATTAAAGCTCGATCTTCTGGCCAAGCAAGCGCAGCTAAATGAGAGAGAGAGAGAGAGAAAAAGAGAGAGGGAGAGGAGAACGAAACTCACTTCTATACACGGAAATGAAGAAAAAGCGAGCTTGCATCGGGGTTGAAAAAAAATGTTTTGTCTAATATGAACGACAGACAGAAAAAAAACAGCTGCAGCAGCAATGGTGGCGAATGTTTGTGCGCGCGTGTGCAGTCATGCGTGGATGTAAAATTGCGGATATAAAGAGGTTTGCTGCAGGGCTACATTGAAATTTCGTCTTGTTATCTTGTTGATTAAAAGCGCGTTTGTTTTCGTTTTCAAGGACCTTTTTTTTATTTTTCGTTTCTTTTCTCGGGCGAATTTTTTTTTTTTTTTACAACGCCGCATCCCGAAGTTTTGTTGCGTGTGTAACGCTGCCAGATTACGAAATATTTTTCTGGTCTACGCGAGCGCGTTTCTGTACAGGCTAGAGCCTCGTAATTTTCCTTTTTTCCTTTCGACTATTTCGAAAAAGCAATATTACTTTTTTACTCGGGGAAATTTTAATGCGCTTTGGAAAGTCTCGAGCATTTGAATTTTTCATATCCAAATGATTATGCCCACGAGTGACATTGGTACGAACGAGATACCAATAGTTCGCGCTGCAGCGGCGCTTGCATAAAAAATCACGACAAACAATGCCAGAAAGACCAATAAAATTAAGCTGGGTGCGTGAGAGCATGCATTTTGCGATATGACCATTTGGCCGATACATATATCCATTTGTACACACTCGCATGCAGCTCAAGTGCACCTTTATACTGCACACACACGTGAACGCGGGTTATATTAACGAGATATTAACGTCTTCCCTCGGGAACACTCTTTCTTCGTTTCAACGATTTTTTCTCTACTCCTGCCGTTGCAGCACGCGCGCGGGTATATATAAGCACCAACGTCATTAATCACGCGCGGCCGTGTGCCATCCATTCATAATGCTAACTTTGAAACATATGCTTACCCGCGGTATAATCATTTCGCAAAGATTTTGCCCTAACCCCCACCTCGTAAATATTCATCGTTTCTTCATCGGTCGCGCATCGAGATCGTCTTCAAAGATATTCCCGGTTTTCCGCGGTTGGTGCAAACATATCGAGCGTTAAATGCCGCGCAAACGTATCAATTACTTTATTCAAGTTCGCGACGAAAAAAAGCCGATAATCGCGCGCGCGCTTGTGAAAATTACTCGCGGAGCTTAATATATCGTTTCATGCGTGCCACGCGCGCATACCCAAGTGTGTTTACATTTGCATGGAAATATGTTTCTCGACGCACTCCGGGCGGCAAGATTCTAACGGGTTCGGGTAAACACGACACTGATTCGAGACGACGACGACCAGTAGGTTTTTTTCCATTTTTTTCGGGAGCTGGTAAAATTAATTTTCCTGCCTCTTACATGTATCGTCTAATTAGTCCAAGATTCATATTCGGGATACTACTATTGGCGCACGAAGCTTGCGATTGCGAGCCATGATGCAGAGCAGGCCTCGTTACGTACGTATAAATGTATCGTCAAAATAGCTCTACGCTAGCGAGTAAAGAAATCACAGCTAAGTAAAAAAAATCTCGCGCACCCGCGATAACCAAGTAAGACTCTGTTAGTAGCAATAATAAAGGTAAAATAGTGTCAATTAAAATTAGCTCGAAGCCGCGCCGCGCGGCGCACACGAGATAAGCCGCGACTAATAACGTTTGAAATTTACGAGAGTGCGGCGTTTCCGCTATCTCTCTCTCCCTCTCGCTCTTGCGCTCGCGAGTAGCGAACCCCGTTGCTTCCTCATATTACTTCGATTACGTTGCACTCTTATGTATAATATATATACTGAATCTAGAAGAGGATGAAAAAAAAAATATTCTCCTATGCATCAGCGCGCGCATCCGATTAGGGCTTATATAATGAAGGCGCGCGCGCCACTGTGTCAATGTGCATTATATGCGTGCCAGGGGATAATACCTAATTTACGTAGAGTATCATGAGCATTATGGAAAACAACGCGTGCAATGGCAATTATAAGCCGAAGAGGGAGAGAGAGAACCGGTTACATTGTATCGTGCCGCGAAATGCTTCCACGCGTTCGTATGTGTACGTACGCACGCGAATCGCGCGCGTCATTTTCTATCTCGGAACTTTGACGAATTATGTACTAGGCTCGAGCGATGACTTCGGTACTTTAGCTTCTAGCGATAGGCCGGGTAAAGTACCTGCGGTCGCGAGATCGTTAGAAGGGAAAATCGGCTTTCGATGATGCAGCTTTTTTTCTTTGTCGCAATGCACGCATACACACACTGTGTGTCCCAGTCATCTTATGTGTATATACGCGCAGAAGTCAATTTCTTCAACTGTTCGAGCGTTAACTTGCATATTCATCCCGACAAGAGCGGCCTGAGACGTTATAAGGATCGATCCCGTAATCACGCGCTTAACGAGTTATAGAATACTTTAAACATGGCAAATATTGCTAAATGTCTTTCAAGCACGAGGATGATCTGTGCGCGCGGGGGAAAGGAGAAGAGAGAAAAAAACGAGCGATGATAAACGAGCGCCGCGCGAGAACGTGTAATCATCGTTACACGCCACTTTTAGCTAGAATATATACCTACTTGCGGACACTTATTTTTCCTCATTTTCAATGATTAAGTCTTGATGTTAATGTCACGGTAATGTATAAATGTGTATGCGCATAATTATACCTGGGAATTGGAAAATACAGTTTTAAAAACTCGATTTAGAATTTATTCTATACATCATAACGCGAGCGCGCGCATATCTCGAATGTCAAAAGTTTTATGAATTTTTTTCAACATTGGGATATAATTAAATTGCGTTTGACGAAACGAGCCAGTTGACGCTCTCAAAAGAAAACCAGAGCGCTAGCTAGCTAGCTGGCTCTGCCTCTCTTCTTCCTTTTTTTTACCCCCCTTAACTTTGCATCCTCGTGGCCTCGTATACAAGATTCTTATATTCCCAGTGGCTCTCTTTTCTGTCTGTAACCCGTTTTATTTTATCAGCACTCGTTTTAGTCGCTTTAAAATCTGGTTAGAATTTAATTAAAACGCCAGGGTTGCATTGAAAAGAGCTTAAAATACAGCAGTATAGCGGGAGCGGCAGCACTAGCGGCAGTGGAACTTCGATAAACGAAGCGCTAAACTTCCGTGTCTTTCACACCATGCAAGCAAGCGCGTGTGTCTCCTATACGCCGGGGTTATATAGGCTTTTAAACTTGGCAACGGTAGCGTAAGTACGAAATTCCGCCTTCTCAAGATGGAATAATTGCCACGTTTTAGCCTCGCGCGCTCTTTCTCCCTCACTCGCTTGCTTTGTCTGCACTTGGAGCTTTTGTACAATACGCTAGTTTGTGTCTATATAATACGCACACCCCCGGGTGCGCATTGAGCCAAGGCTGGCTTGGCTGCAGTATGAAAATTTTCCGTGCTTGCAGCAGCAGCAAAGCGCGGCAGCTCAGACAACGACGGTGTGAATGTGTCGCGAGTCTACACCATTGCTCTAGCTCCAAAAAGGCATCTCGTACTACTGCTGGAAGTAAGAAACGTATTTTTCGTACTTAATTCAAAAAGATCCTCTCCATTAAGGAATATTACACGTATACAAGATGCAATTACAGTTTCCGCTCCGAGACGTTTTGTGCCTTCGTAAAAGCTCGCCGACGACAATACAACTATAATATTGTATTTACATAAATGATAGCCGTGTGCTATTTTCCAAGATATTGTATGCAGTCGATCTGATAAATATTTCGTTTACACATACAGTATGTAGGCGCACCGGCCAAAGCATCCTTTTTTTAATACTCTTTACCCTCTCCTTTATACTATACGCACGCGCAAGTAATAAAAGACTCTACTGTACTGCACTGCTCACCAAAGTAATAAAAGTTAGAGCGTAAAAATCTCCGAGGTAGTGTAAAAGCAAACCTATATACATGCACGCGCGCACACTTACGTATACATACACACGCACACACACAAAAATCTTGAAGCGTTACAATGGAACTTTACGGTGGCTATATGTGTACTTCAGCGTGTTTCTTTTTCACTCTACTCTTGGCTACAATGTCGAAGTTGACTTCTACCCTTAGGTTCTCAGTACGCTTTGGAAAAATTAATGATTACTCGCGAGCCCGATATAATTGAAAAATTATGACGCGTTTCTCATCTTGCGATTATCGAACTTTCACGGCGATATCTCATACTCTGGGCGCGAAAACTAAGAAAAATTCGCAGCTTTGAATGAAGGCCAAATAGCACAAACTGACTTACGACCTTAATAAAATGCCTTAAAGTATGTTTACAATTGAGCCGTTTACAAGTAGTAAATGGGCGTTCGAATCTCACACAGATAGATCAAAACTAATCGTTCAAAGTTTTCCGATATCATAAGTCTCAATTAAAAAAGAATAAAATGAAAAATAAAATAATACGAGTGGCCATGCGCCACCACGTGCACTGAGATTGAAAAATTGCGAGCCTTCGATTACGCTATACGCGAGCCTCGGCAGCACTTAAAGGTAGTTATGCGCCAGTTCCCCGATGACCACTCCAGCAGGCGAGCGCGCGAGGCGCAAGAAGAGAGAGAGAGGGAGCGATCGAGAGACAGAGAGTGAAAAAGTAACCCCCTGAAGGATCGAACTTCCACGTGCAATCGACTGGTGATGTATATACAGAGCTATAAGTCATGTATTTTTTTTCATGTATAGATAGATATATTTAAAATTCGTACACGGTCACCCACTCTTCCAGGAAATTAGACGCGAAGAAGAGTCACTGCTCTGCAACGATTCCACCGCACACACAGTAGGCCAATCGAACGGTTCTCTGCGACTTGAATGATTTAACTTTTTCTCTCTTTCTTCCTCTACCTACCTATCTTCTTTTTTTTTCGAAAATTCTCGCAATCATCTCGTGTACTCTCGCGAGCGCGCAGTTGTTATATACATCGACATGGAAAGCTTGAAAACAATTTCTCAGCAATTTTTCAACCGACCTTTTCTGCCGTTCGGCATTCCCCAACGCGTGGTCGCTCGCTCGGTGGCAGCGGCGTCGGCAGTAGGAGCAGCAGCAGCAACACATTCTCTCGAATTCTTAGCGCGTACTGCAGGCACTGCAACCTACCACCACCACCACCACCCCCTCTATTACGGCTCTTTTCCATTTTCTCCGCTCTGAATCCCCCGTATACTGCGCGTCTCTCTCGTTCTCTCTCTTTTTTTCTATATATCTATGTATGCTGCATGGCTACTGCATGCATGCACGGTATAGTAGCAGCATCGGCAGCAGCAGCAGTGCAGCCAGTCTTTTTTTTTTCTTTTTTTTCTCGTGCAGCAATTTACCTTCGTGCGCCTCGATCGACAGAACGACACGTTAAATTTAAATCCTGCCCCTTTTCTATATAACGCGAGATAGACAGAGAGACGTCGTTGTGTCCATCGGGCAAGGGGTTGAAACTGTAGACTGAATTCGCCACTTCGTGCTGCTGCTACGCGCAGTGAGCGAGAAATCTTTTTTACTCACGCGTCTCACGAAATGATGTAGGTGTGCGGCGTCGGTGGTTTGCTTCTGTTCGTACACCCACCGTTGTCTAAGTCCTAAACTTTGCTGAATAGGAAGTTTAGGCTTGTAATAGCGTAGGAGGAGCACAGTACCAGCCTCTCTCCTTTCTCTCTCTCTCTCGCTCTTGGACTAAACTCTTGGGGGCAAAGAACTTTGTAAGCAAGGGCAAGTTCTTCGCTCTCTCGCTCTGTATACCTTCGGTTCCATTGTCCAACGATACAGCCTCGGCGGCGGCTGTAGTCGCAAGCTCGAGGCAGCTTTTTCGGACCGACGAGCTATTGTTCTATTGTTGTAATGCGTGCGTGCGTGGCTGGCTGGCGCAAGCTCGATTGGTTTTTTGCGCACACGCGCGCGTACATGTCAACCGGTGGATGACACGTTTATGATTCAGTTTATTGCTTCTTTTGATTCATGCGACGCCGCCTGTCTTTTTCCATAACCTATAGAAATATTTCTTCTGACCTCACAACAGAGCGCAATAAACGAGCTTTTATACTCGTACTTTGAATAATTGAGCTTTTCTTCTTAAGGTCCAAGAATTTTATTTTATTCTATTTTTTTTCATATCCCGGCGTATATTAAAAATTCGAATATTTGTTCATAAACGAATATAAGTAGTTTTTTCATTCTGGAGCACGTCCGAGCAAAAAATAGTACAGATGAAACGTTCCGTAGGTCACTGATAGAAGTAAAAAATTTACGAGCTGTCCACGCGAGCAGCTAAAAGCATTTGTCACTCGAATGCTCGCTTTGGACTTGCGGTAGCTCCACTCAAAAATTAATAATCTAATTCTTTATTATACCATACATCGCTGACAATTATATTTTTACGCGTTTTCTCAACATGACATCCACTTAAGTCTTTTTCTGTCTCTCTCTCTACCTCTCTTCTCTCTCATCCACTTTTGTTTCTACTCTCGTTCGTGCTAGCTTTTCTACGCTGCACTGGTAGCTTCCAAAAAGAAAAGTAAAAAAAAGAAAGAGAGAGAGAGAGAGAGAGAGAGTCTCAATGAAATTGAAAAACTTCTGCAGTCAGCAGGCTGCAGGCGATAACCTTCTTTGCTGCTACCGCTACTGTTGGCCTCCAGGCGCTAAAACTCGTCACGTTTTAAGCTACGACCTGTGTATGTGCAATTTCAACGAGCCAACTGCTCTTTTATTTCTCTTTTTTTTCTCATTTTTTTTCGTTCACAACTTCAAACCTCTATTACTTTTTTCCACTTTCATTGTTATATTCTCACTTGCGCGTATACGCTCATCATCGCCCACGAAGCATAGCATCGAAAACACCCAGACTGTATATTGTAGTACACCATAAGCCGGAGATATTTGCAACAAACTCTCGTTTTCCATCGAGATCTCGGAGAAGGCAAAATTTACTGCACAACAACGTGTAAAAAAGGAAATATCGTTGTCCAAGATTACACGTACTAATTATTTTTATTGAATATAACGAATGTCACCACAGGAGCGGAACGCGCCGTAACGACGAGGAAATGAAAAAAAGAAAACTAACGAGACTGGGATTTTTTTGCAATCGAGTCTCGATGCTCGCTTAGATCTATCCGAAGATGGGTAGAGTAGGATAATTTTTTGTCGCGAGGCTAATGACTATAGCTAGAAAACACGGACTGTGCGCGCGCACGCGGAGAATCAGCCGAGTCAGCGCAAATTCAATAAAACGTCAATCCATATAGCAGCTCTCTCTAAACTGTATCCGCGGAAACGCCCGAGGACTCGTTTTTCTTTGCCTTTATGCTGCAGCAGTAGTAGTAGTAGTAGTCTCGAACGAAAGTGGAAGCGAGAGATATTGTCCAAGCGACTGCGATAGCCATCATCCAGTTTTTACTATATAAAAGCTAGTCGTCCTTAAACAAAAATTTTCCCCCTTTACGTATATAGATATTTAATATATTAATGACGGACATTAGCGGTTTTATAACAAATAAATAATGTCGTTAAATCTTCGATCCATTGGCTTTGCGTTTTATTATTTCATGCTATACGTATATCCCGCGGGATAAATTCAATCGTCCGATGTACGATATGCGTATGAGCGTAGATATATACACACAAGTCTGCACGAACGTATTCAAACCCTCATGAATATTTCAAAATCGTCGTCAGCTAATTCTAAAGAGCTTCGGTCGTTTGAGTTTTTCTGCTTTTCGAGCCAAATGAACAGGATGTTTGATATTTGCAGGAAAAGATGGAACGTGGAGACAGAGAGAGACAGATATCGAACGGCTTTAAATATTTAAAAACAAAACTACTATTGAAGCGATGGTCGTTAAGGTTTTTATCAACTTTCACGAGAATTTTCTGAATAAATGTGTTCGGATGAGTAAATATCCTCAATAAAGATCATTTGCATTTAAATGATGCATTCCGTGTGATTACTGAGTTTTTTTGTCCATGGTTGATACTAGAAGCTCAAACATTTACCAAAATTGCAAAACTATTTTTCTCCAAAATATTTAATTATCTTATTGAAATAAATCATTATTCTTATAAATTATACTTGTATTTATTTATGAATCACTTTGACACAAAATTCTTGAACACGTGCCTTCTTTTTCTTCTCTTCTGTACTATTTCAAGTATTTTTAAAAGTTCACCTAGAAAGCTCTTGTGTGGGTGTATTCGCGTGAACGTGAACGTGGATATATGTGTATGTGTGTATCTGTGGGTACGCGAGCGTGTTTTATTTTACTCCTTTTCATTTCATTTTCTTTTTATCTTCTCCTCTTAACCTCACTCGAAGCCTCGCGATGTTCCTCTGGATAGGCACTCGACTTTTCGCGGCTTACAGGTTTTTTCTCTCTTATATACATACAGATATATTGTACAGATATACATAGCATACGACTGAAAAGGAGCGGCATTCGACAAATCGTGTATAAAGCGATTGGTCGATTCAATTTTCTTTCTGCGCTTATAATATAATAGTTATACCCGCACCTAAACTGGAATGGAGCAGCTCTCATTATGTTCAATGTAGAATTTGGGTATTACTTACGTTTTCGCTCGATTAATGCTTCTCGTGTGATTGAAATAAAATAAAGCTTGACGTTCTGTACGGTCACGTGGAAAGATTTCCAATTCTTACCTGTAACAAAAAATGTCATTGAAACATTAGTTTTTTTTCTTTGCAGAAAAATTGACTTCGACATAGTTATCGGACATTCTTTCTCAAGTCATTTTTCAACGAGTCAATTAGTCACCTCAATTACTAAAGGCTCGGATCTGTCAAAGTACGCGTTACGCGCGCGGACATAACGACAAGGATCTTCTGGACTCTTTGGAGCATTGAAAAGTTCTATAACTTCGATATATAACTACTTTTGCAGTCGAGTTCATGTAGCTCTGCTGGCAGCAGCAGCAAAGCAACACAGCATCTATGTATACAAGACTCTCTCGGCGCGCGCTCGGATGTACGACTTTTTATTAACTTTATGATATTTCCGAAGAAGCGATTGTGTGTACTTTCATCGTCGAGTTTTAACTCGAGAATCGCGCAAGCTAGCCCTCTCGACGATGTCGAGCATAGCTCCTTTTCTCTCTTTCTGTCTCTAGCGAAAAAACTTTTATGAAACGTCAATTTTATTAAGGAGCTATATACTAACTGAGCGCAGAAGCAGCAGCAGCGCAGCAACAGCAGAGAAATGTTTTTGGAAGAACGAAAGTTTCTTTGGTCATGGATTAAAGAAATAATAATATCTTCAAGTTTTACCTCCCTCGCCTAGCTCTCAGTAGCGTATCCAATTGCTATAATTGAATTATTTCAACCTATAATACTCGCGCTTATTTTCATAAACTCGAACATTGATATAATAACTGAAATAAGCAGTCTACATAAAATTCAAATGAGATTTAATTGATTTTAATAAGCCATTGTTTTGCCTTCTTTCCATCACTCGGAGGCCTCGCTTTAATTTTCATGATAGACCATAAAATATATTAGCCCTTCTCATATCACTCAACAATGGAAACATGCGCGCAGCACACACAACTGCCTTTTCTTCTTTTTTATAATGGCCTGTATTTTCGAAAAAAAATAGGCCAATTATTATCTAACTCATGAACTCGCGCGTGTAAATTCACAATACAAAATTATATAGCCATACACCAGGCGCATTACAACTCAGCGCGAGCGTAGAGTATATTAACGTCAACCCGTGCGCGCGCGAGCGAACCTCCACGGCAAAATGCTAAGGTTGTAAAAGGAAAAATTACGCCGTAATCTACACGATCGTAAAGGCGAGTGCGTATAAAAATACGAGCAGAATACATATATATTTTTTCCTTTCCACAAGAGAGAGAGAGAGAGAGAGAGAGAGAGAGAAAGAAAGAGAGAAAGAACACCTGAGCTGTGCTACACATCTGTCTTGGGACTACTCATCATATCTCGAGGCGCGCGAGGCTAAATCATGGGTCGTGGAATATAAAAATTACATTTTCGTACAAACGCCAGAGACAGAGGCAACTGGCCATGAAGCTAAGTAATAAACGTTTTGTTGGGTTAAAAAAAAAGAAAGAGAGGAAATACTAACTTTTTGGAAATAGCGATGAAATCAATCAGAATTAGAAAAATATACGAATGGCATTTATCGACAGGGATTCTCAGGTGTCTGTGGAAAGGTAGGCGAAAAATATTTTCAGTAGATAACGGAAACGACGACGATTCATCAAATACTGATAAATCGAATGAAATCCGTGCAAAACCGCAAGCTATACAAAAATGCCGATCAATTAAGAAACGCACACCGCAAAAATCCATGCACAGAAAAATTTTGCACATCAAACTATTACATAGCATATGATACACAAACAATGCCAAAGCGGTATACGTGCAAAACGTTCAAGACGTATCCGGAGCATCAACTGCCCATGCATACATACGCGCGTCTACGTATAATATACAGACGCCTAAAACCAGCTGCCTACACGTATGAGCCTGTTCGCAAACTAAAAGGGGGGAGAACAGGTGCTCGTTTAGCCGTAAATACGCGCGGATTCACCTGCGCGCGTGTACGAGATACGTCTGTTGCAAATATACATATAGCAGATGCAAGCGGTGACCAACTTGTTACTGTGTATACTTGTACATGCGATCAGCGTTTATGTTTTTGAAGTGAAACTTCTTTACGGATGTTGGATGTGAGCTTTAAAAACGAGCGAGCGAGAGTGTTGATCGTATGACTGTCCGGCGTTCTTGATTGCCACATATGAGACTTGCTCTCTTCTGCTGGCAATTATGCTGCTCAAGGAAGCTAAGCTTCGAGAAGTCATCGAAGTTTAAAATGTTTGTGTGGGGACAAGAAGTTCGTGAACAGAGCAAAAAAGATTATAATAATTAGAGATAAAGATCCGGACATGTCGCTTCATGACTCGATCTGGTTACAACCGGAAGAGGCGGCGAAACTACTTAGGAGAGTTTGACTGCTCGATAGAATTGAAGGAAATTCTCTGGCAAAGTATGACTTGTTGTGTTCATCTGTGCGAAAAATTATCAAGAGAATTATTCCGGGCACTGGATTCATTCTTAGAGCTGACGCACTACTGGCTACCGATTCTTTGCAGCGATATGAGCATTAGGAATCTGAAGAACCAATTTTTGTTTATAAAATTTTTTTTTATTTACTATGAATGTGAACTTTTTTTATTACGACAGCCAATATTCGAGCGCGACACTTTTTGGTTGGATTTACTTTCAACGAACGGCTTAGCGAAGAATTTCTCTGGGGCTAGGTGATTTGTCGTGTTTCGCGTATTAAATGTGCACACGCAGCTACATATATACACGCGTATATTTAAGTAAGACATGATGACGATGTATTACAACTTGTATACAAGATATTAAAAACATGCAAGTTATCGGAAAATGACGATGACGTTTCTTGTCAATATAGGATATCATAAACATTTTTTCTTAATCTCCTGGCTGCGATATATAATATTTTCGACGTAAAGTAAGGAAAATTGCTCAGGGTAATCATCACGACTCGACTCCTACTTACAGAATATGTAGGGACGGGACAATAATAAAAGATCAGCATTAGAATTACATTATGTACACATTATATACGTGCAATGTAGGCTGCGAAATCCCCAGGAGCCATATGAGCTGCCGCTCTTGCTGTGTACTACGTGTAATTTTCATCGGGCACTTACGTACTTGACGCGCGACTGCCTATGTTCATTTTCAACGAAATTTAAGATCATTATTAGCAGCGGCACGTATTCCGATACATCGCCGCGAACATAGTTCAGGGACAAAGTTGCGCGCGCGTATACGTGCCAATTTTTTCTTTTCTTTTTCGTATCCAAGAAATTATTTTCCCTCGAGCCGCGCGAATAAGACGTAAGATTGGATAGTCGGTATATACACATTATGCAGTTTATATATGATGCAGGCAGGCGATCAAACGGCGTACAAAAAGTGCCCGAGCGCAATATCTATACTCCATAAACACACCTGTTGTCTTAAAATATAAATGCATGTGCCACGCGACGCGAACCGCGTCAGGAGTAGTCGCGACAAAATGGGCCGTGGCTCGCCGTTGCAGGTGTGTATTCAGTCTACACATTATATATACATATATATAGACCGGGGGTCGGAAGCCGTTCACCGGCGGCGGCGGTGTCGTCGTCTTCGCGCGTAACTCGATCGTTCGCACGCAGGACAGCAGCTCCGCTTCTGTGCGTTGTCGTCGCTGTGCACGCGCAATTGCTACTCTTCCTCGTGGTTTAAATACACTCGTCTCGTGCGTTTAAACGCTTCCGAAAAAGAAGAAAAGTGTGAGCGAGTAAGTAAATCGCGTCGAGTTTACACAGCCCCGGCGTTTTGCGTAAATTAAAAAGAAAAGCAGCCGACGGGTGCGCGCGCGTAAGCAAATATATTATAAGTATATTGTAGGCATATAGCCAGGACAGGGAGGCGTCTTCGCGGCTACGAGCGCGTGACTCCGTATACATATACCTTTAATAATATCGCGTCGGGCGCGTTGCGTGTAACGTGGTTTTCGACTAATTATCGCTCGAGTCTCTCGCGCGCTCCATCGTATTATATATAGCTTATATATATACTATAATGTATGAAGTATACTCTGGGATCTTGGAAAACTTTAAGGTGAACTCCGCAGAAGAGCCATATCGAAGAAGAGATGCTTATATCGCTGACGTACTATACCATATATATAACGGGGGGGGGGGGGCTATATACACGAACACAGCACACATCTCTCAGATGCTTATTAGCGAGTCAATTTTCTATTCGCTTAATTATATATAGAGACGTATAGCAGCGGCTGCGGCGTCGATGCAGTAGCTGCTGCTGCTGCTTCTGCTGGGAAATAGTTGAGGTTAATTGCAGAATGTTCAAGATGTGTGCGCGAGCCGAGCGCGAGGCGATCGATCGCTCGAGATTCTTGAAAATATATACCGTATAGGCTTACAAGATATGCTTATTCACGTGCTCGCCCTGCATAGCACCTACGACATCACGCGTGTTTCCCCATGCGTGTATGTAATGCGCGCGCCCATACCCATACTCATACAGCATCATGCCTACCCCTATAAACGTGCTTAGTACAAGTTCGAATGTTGTGCGGCACCGAAATGAGGGTAGTTTGTGTATACCGCGTGCAATAAATAATATGTGTATTACACGCACGTCGAGACGAGTATAAGTGCGAGCCTCCAGTTTTGGTGAATAGGCTGCGTCTTGAAACAATATTCGATACTCGCCCATGTACGCATTATATAGGCTGGAGTGCGCTGCGCGCGTTACGGAGGATCAGAAGAGACATCGGCAGGCTGTTGCGGGAGTCATTGGATTTTGCAACGCGCGTGCCACGACACCTGCGCGAGAGTTTTTTTTTATACATGCTTATGGTCGAACCCGCACGGGCTGGATCTTTTTTTGTGTATACAAGACCAAGCGACTCATATTCTTAGCCGCTCTCGAAGGTGCACGCGCTTGTAATTGCAAGGATATAGGCCAGGTGGTAGGCACGAACCGATTAAGATGGCCTCTCGCTTTGGGCTGATCGCCGCTGATTCTTTTTGTTCCGCGCAGTTACAACGCGCCCGATTTTCCTCAAACGCATAAGCAGTGCGCGCGATAAAGCGAGCGAGTTATTTTTCGAGCTCGCGCAAAAAAATATCGCTCGAATAATATTCTCTTTCTATTCTAACGTTGCCCGCTCAAAAGAGGAGCTGCGCTGCTCCTTGCAATTCACCAAAAGACTCGATTGCCGTGCACAGCGCACGGCCCTTGAAACTTTTTCACCCGAAATAACCCGCAGATAATGAGTAATCCGACTCCTCTCCTTTCGGTATATTTATATATACGATATTGCCGTGTAAAAAAAAGACTGCCAGGAGCGTCGTCGCGTATAAGCCGCGTCTTTGTCATCTCATGAATCGACGATAATGCTACTCACTCTGCTTCTACTGCTGCTGCATATATATAACGACCGGCGGCCTCGCACACGTAATAAAACTCTCATTACGCCCTTTTTCGGTGCGCGCGGCCTCGAGCTTTTGTTTTCCTAGTCCTCCGCCTCCTCCTCTAACCCTGTACTCTCTTGCATCCACGCGTTTGTTCAACTATCTATCTATTCATCTACCTCTCTACCTCGGTCCAATATATATGTATAGCTCGCGCGCGAAACCTGTATTTGTGGACTTTGGTCTCTTTTGAGAGCGAACGCGCGTGGCGACTATATCCTCGTGCTACCGGCTACTTTGAAAATCAATGAGTGCGAATTTCCACGCGCGCGTTTGTGATGCTGCTGCTGTTACTGCAACTCTATATGCCCCGAGTCTCATCTCCCCCAGGGGGAAAAAGAGGAGAGGGGCGCAAGAATATGAATTTTACAGGAGCGATATTGGATTTGTAATTTATTGGTTTTACTGATCGACTCTTTTCTATAGTTTATACGTTGCAAAGTACAAAGCCAGAGTGAAAGTGATGACGAGGGCCCTCCATGAATTTTTTTTTCTTTCACCATCCATCGAGCTATGAACGCTCTTTTAATCGTCCCAAATTTATATACTGGTATATATACAAAAAAGAAAAATTTTATAACATTAAAGTGTTGTTTTAAAATCCTTTTTTTTATAACTTTTCAGAATTATTTCCAGATAACTGTTTATACTTTGAATGAATTTGCAAAAATGTTTGCGTAATTTTTTCAGCAACAAGTTAGTTGCACAAAATGCTCGTAACATAGTTTCTAAGATTTTCAAAATGTTCCGCACTCGAAGGCGACAAGCCAAATAACTTGATCCTGCGAGCTTACAACGTCTCGGTCCCTAATTCTGCAAAAATACCTAACAGAAACATTTCCGTAGGTCATGTAGCATATTTGCAGGCGCGATGAGGTGCGTAACTTAATAAGGCTTTATGAACATCATTGAGAACGTCATGAAATGTATGCCCGCGACAGTGAATCGGAGGTAAAAACGTGTCCAGGTGATTAACGATTCGGAAAATCCCTTTTCCTTGCTTAATAACATATGAATTCTCCATAGTCAAGTAGCAAATATATAAAACGATATGCATAAAAGGAAAGAGAATCTGCATACGAGCGCTCCTCTCATTCTCGTCACTTTATTCAGCCATTAGTCACGCCTTTCCTACCTTTTCTCACATTGCTTTTTTTTCTCTACTTTTTCTACTTCCTCCTTCTTCTTATTTTTCATGAAATATTTTTACATATTCCATTTTCTCGTCGAGGAGAGCGAACGGGCTCACTGCCAAAGCTACCACTATACTCTGCGAAGAAGATGCCGCCGCCACTGCCGCACGGCGATGCTCTCAAGATCAATATGCAGATTACCCTCGTTCCAATATGATGGGAACCGCGTGCGAAAGTGGAATGGGAGAGAGACTGCCAAAACCAACTACTACTGCCGGAAAAGAGAGAGAGAGGCGCGAGTCTGAGAGGATTCAACTAAGACCGATTGACCGACTTATCAGGGAGTTAGACCGACTGCTTTGGTAATTTGTTCCTAATGCAAGCCCGATGCATGTGGTTGCACTTGATGCTTTTTTACCTGTAATGATCTTTTGAGTATTGAATTTCCAACTTGAGTTTCCAGTGCATGTAACAAAGTCGTATTGTCTATGTAGTATACAAAATTTTCAATAATATATTTGGTGGTTTCCGTCAACAAGCTCTGTTTCGTAATAATTCTATTATAAATTGCGACAGTAAAATGATAGTTGAGTAAGTTTTCTCTACTACTCTTTTGTTACTTGTACTTCTTTTTACCAGCTCATATAATTCATGATTTTATTTCCACTAAAAGTATTAATTTAATTCATTGCATTACAAGATCCGCACTTATGTATTTATTAATTATTATAATGTATAAGGTAGATCGTATCCCTGATAGAAATGCTCAACAATAATAATGGCTTTTTGGTAAAAAAAAATCTATTGAGTACACGAATTTTATACAGTCAAACAATGGTCAGTAAATATCACAAAACTTGGAAGATTATAAGGTTATCAAATGTTGAATAGAACGTTAGACTTTTCATAAGTATATGCCCAGTTACAAAGGTCCATTGATGCCCAAAATACTTTTTTGTTTTCCAGGGATTGAATTAATAAAATGTATTTTCATTTAATAGTTTATTTGAAGATTTTGATTATTTCTTAATTTTTTGAAAACAAACGAATTCTTTTTTAATGTGAATAAAAATGATATTCTTAAAACCAATATTATTTAGAAAGTATGAATAATATGATATGCAAATAATTATTTATCTTCGTATAAAATTTTAACAGATGCAAGATATTTAAAAACTGAAGTTATTATCGAGTTTCGATAATACTGTTGATTCGTGTAACTTACAATCCAGGGGTTATAATCATATAATTCTTCTGTACTTATGTAATTTTAAGAAATTATGAATAAAGAGCGCCATTTCCTCTCATTTGCACATTGAAGTGCAGTAAAAATGTGATATTTCCTCATTTATAAAAAGATTATAGTAATCTTCAAGATCACGTGCTTTTTTGCTGCGTATTAAGTCGAAAATAAAAAATTAAATATACTCATAAAAGCTAAATAATGTTCGAAGGCTCGTATTTAACATTTCTTTTAATATTCAATATTATAACACATAATGCTCATTTGAACAGATGGCTCTTTGTAAATAAATGCCAGATCATTTCATAAAACTGTAACAGTTTTTTTTTTCGAGAAATTATAAAATATTTTTGTTATGATTCTAATTAATCATTATCATTGAGTACACGAAAGGAAAATTATTGACATCACGTTTGAATATTTGCTTACTCATTAAAATTTGTTTTTTTGTAACTGCACCCGATAATTTTTGAATAAGTATTTAAAGCCGGTTTTACGGTAGCAACTCATATTCGATTTCGATTTTTCGATAATCACCTCAAGATGAAATTCGCAGTTTGCTTCTTAGTTCTGCTGGCTTTGAGCTGTGCACTTGCCGGTATGTATATATTCCTTATAATTCAAAGAAAATTGTTTTCGATTTCTAACTTTTTTTTTCTTGAACATCTTAGATCATCAAAACAATAGGCACCATCAGCAAGGCCACAACAATCAACATCATAAACAACATCACGACCACCGTAACAACAACAAGCATCATGGTCAGCACCATCAGAATCAACATCACCAGGTGAAACGTAGCAACCAACAAGCTCAAGGACAACACCACAACAATCAACAACACCAGGCTCAGCACCATAACAACCAGCACCACCAAGGTCAACACCATAACAACCAACAACACCAGGCTCAGCATCATAACAACAAACAACACCAGGCTCAGCACCATAACAACCAACAACACCAGGCTCAGCATCATAACCAGCAGCATCAAGGCCAGCACCACAACAACCAACATCATCAGCAACAGCGCCATTAAATACAATTTTTTCGAGTGCCCATCAATAATGTTTGAAATGAAAATTACTAATGAATTTGGGCAATAAAGTTTAATTATTCAGCATTAAATTCATGTTTTTTGATTTTATTTTCAAAATTAGCCCCTACAAACTCAGAATCACCGATGGAATTGGTCGCATCCCTTTGAATCTGTGGGAGGGTTTGCACACAATGGACAATGCCAGGAATCCTGATGGTAGTGCAGAATCCTACGACATACTATGGGACGACGACAACGATCGGAATGCCAGTGAAGGTGTGGTAGGCACAGCATAGATAGGGACTACTCTGGGGAGTCGTTTATTGAGAAATCCCGTGTAACGAAAACTGCAAATTGATAGAAAAATCAAACATGGATTGTTTCAAACAATCCGTACGGATAGATTGGCACACATCATACTTTGCAAAATGTGTACCCCCGGTTAAAATATATTAATTCAAGAAATATATAGCATTTCCGAAGACTGTTTCCGCAAATTTTGCGCGTTCAATGGGAAAGTTAAACTTGTACAGCATTAAAGCTTCCTCTCACCTCTCCACGTCATAGATTTCGCTTTAGTTCGATCGAATAATCAGATCAAAAGCTGAAAGCAAGCTCGTCCGGTAGCTCGGTCAAAACTAGTCAACACAGGACGTGCGCGCACACTCACACTCACAAATACACAGACACACACACACATAGACAGACCCCCGCAGTATCCACATCTCTGAATCTAACTCGAGGAAATTTCCGCACTTTGTTTAAGCTGTGCTCTCTCTCTCTCTCTCACTGCCGCGCTGGACTTTGATTTTAAATGTCTTCGATCATCAACGTGGCCGTTCTCGAATGTGAAATTCAAAACTTTGTGATGCGTGAAGCTTGTTCCGTTCGTGCGCGCGGCTAACCGTAATTTCTATATAAATGATATCAATTACTCGAAATAAACTTCTAGTTCGAAATTCACCGCTAAATTGAAAAGTCTACACGCGCGATACATACACATACGAAACCCGATTGAGTTGCGCGCAAAAATTGGAGCGAATTAATCAACATAGTCGCTATTAGTCGTCGAGCGAGCACCCGGTATGCAAAAGAAGAATAAGCGCGCTAGTCGCGATACTCGCGCGAGCGCCTAGACAAGATCAATTTTTCATAGCTGGCCAAGATATATAAGTTATAAAGCGGCGCATTCATTAAGTCAAGTCCACTTAACGATCGAGTAAACTAACAACTCTACTTTGCTGCTCATGTAGAGCTTGGGCGAGCTCGGACAAGAGAGCGAGCCATGCTTCAAGCCAGCTGAACCCATAATTTTCTCTATCCTCGGACGACTTTTAAATCCCGTGCTACTACTTCTACCTAACCACTTGCCTATGTAAGTGTAATATTAGAAAACATCAGTCTTGCACGGGATTGATCTGCCGTGCGCGGCGCGTTAGCCACCAGTGCTCATATACGCCAAGTTTATAAGCGAAAATCCAATTAATTTATATCGATGCGCAGCAAGGTCGCTTCCGCGATATCAAATATATATCATATATACCGTGCACAGCACTCTTGGCTCGTGTGCCGCCCGATATTTCTTGTCTTACGTATAGAGATGTATGCGTATGGGTGCACCGAAGAGCGAAATCCGTTAGAAACAGGGAGTGTGTGTAAATGGAAAAGCGATCGGCTCCGCGGCATTCAGACGCGCGCTAGGTATGTATTAATGATTGGCTTTTTCCTGAATTAGCGCAACGATCATCCTGCTCTCTTCGAATTTATAGGCATATACACATGCGCGAGTGCGGCTACTTGTGCGATTATTCTATTTTCATTCAGGAAGACGCGCACACGGCACAAGTCAACTTCACGCAACCGATAATAAGGGCACATACGTAGCTCGCGCAAATCCGACACTTGTTATATAACATTATTACAGAGGCCGAGGTGGATTTTATGGCTGCTTTTAATTTTTATAGGCGAGGTGGCTATTTATCGAGCTATTTGGTATTAAATGTTTATATCGATATAAAGCGCACAGCTGATGCTGCCACTGCTGTTTTTTTTTAATTTTACCATTTACACAAACCTGCGGTGGAGGCGCCACCACCGATATTGTTGAAAATTTAATACGATTAGTTTTTTCGAGAGCTGCCGGGAAATATTTAATAATCAATTCGTTTATTGTGCGGACACTGGAATATGCATATAACAGATACAGACACACAGCAAGCTTTCAAGGCAATACAAAATACATTTGTTTGGGAACAATTACGCGCGATTAAATTGATTCCCGTGTAAATAATACAGCGCGTATTGTTCGGCGAAAGGGCTTTAAAATCTATTGAAGCGATGCACACGGTGCCATTTATACTCGGCGCTAATATAATCGATGTACGACGCGAATTCACAAAACCCACGCGCACACGCAGCACAAAGATAATCGTTTCAGCTGGCAATTTTACTAAAAAAAATACATATTTACAGCAGAACGATTCGCTCGATCGCATCGTACGCGGTATTAACGCAAATCATTAAAAAAAAAGGAGAAAATCCTCGTCAATTCGGCACTGCCAAAACTGCTGTTGCATTTGCATCTAAGCTGTTTGAAACTTGATACGTACGCGCTCGCGCACACACACGCATACGAAATGCTCGCTTTATCGTGGGCTGCATTTGGGGGAGGCTTGCCCTAGAGGTGAAAATTGTGGTATAGGGCTTCATCTGCTGCTGCTGTAGCAGCATAAGCCTTCGGTTATACGGGCGGGCGGGGAAGCCAAATGACTCGTACGTGCCCATGAAGTTATACACGCCTTCGAGCGATTAAGTTTTAACCTTCCGCGGAGAGAGAGAGAGAGAGAGAGAGAGCTAGCACAGGGGAAGAGAGAGATGATCGACATTCGGAGGCGTATAGATGATCGATAGCCTGGAAGCTGCACATATCTGTCTTATTATACAGAGCTTGAATTAACGACTTTACTTGCCAAGCGCCGGAGCGCGAGGACTTGGGGGATGCGCGCCGTATAACCTGCACCGTGTCGAGGAAATCACGTGCTCCTTTTGCTCCTACCTATCATAAAGCGCGTAGGTGTGTAGGTGTATGTGGGAGAGAGAGAAAGATTTTCGCACACTTGACGGATGATACTGACGTTTTCGACATTTTTCATCTACGCGCGGGATATATATAGCGGTGTGTATGTATAATGGTCGATTCCATACGTGTGATACGAATAAAAGGGCAGATTTTTAACCCGTCTTTTTTGTTATATAAAGCGATGCTCTTTATTAATGTGACAGGCACGGGTGACACATTTATAAACAATTTTTGCACTCTTAATGCCGAAGCAGCGGAGTAAAAGGACGAGAGCAGCAGCTACGCAGCAGGCCAGACGCGATTTTACTGGACAAATAGAAAATCCCACTCGTAGAGCGTATACATGTAAGCGCGCACGTGTGTATACTAGAATCTAGGTCCAATTTTTCTCTTCCAGATCCATTCGGCTCCGGAGCTTGGTTTCGTACTAACACAGGTACACACATGGACGGAGCTTGCATGCTAGACACACATGTGCACGTGTGCATATACGCCCAGTGCATATATACATCTATATATTTCTCTAGAGATTGCAGTGCTTGGTCCCCCCCGGAGGTTAGAAGCCTCTCTATCTCTCTAGGATCCCTCTTATTTTGCATCCAATTCTCCGGACTCTCCATCTCCCTCTCTCGCTCGCTCTCTCTGCGCGCATAGATAGATATAGTATACACATACACACTGGCGCGCACAATGCAGCATTTTTTTCTTACTCTTTCCTTTTTTTTCCACAATTCGCACAATTTTCAACTCCACTGAGTTAGATTTTGCGATTTCAATGCACTCGAATCGAGCGTAAGAGTCGGTGCTTCGGATAGTTTCGCTTCGGAGAAGAAGGAAAAAATGTGAAAACGTAGAGGATAGTTCGAGAGAAAGCGAGAGAAAGAGAGAGAAAGAGAGGGTGAGGCTCAAAAATTGCATGCTGCACAGATTTTAGAAGATCGTTAGTAGTAGTAAATTTTAGCTTTTTGCCACGTTTGCTGCATTGTTTATCATTGGAAAACGCCGATACGACCGTATGATGCGTAAATTCGAAACTTTTAAAAAATTACACCATCTCCTTTAATTTCATTACTGACTTTAATGAACATTATTTTCAAACACGCTCATAAAATAAAATGAAAGTCGATGCATTAAAAACGAGCATTATGAGATAATAAACGCACGAGGTACAAGTGCAAACTCGCGTTGGGTAAATTTCAAAAATGTACGAAACGAATAAAATAATTGTAAGTACGAGCTCACACGAAAGCATATTGTACGTATCGCGCGCAACACACTTGCGTGTACATCTGGGCGACAATAATCCGAGGCAAATCCGCGTGTACGGTGAAAAACGCGAAATTAATTATCCGCGGACCCAGCGGGGCTCGAAGTGAAATGATCGAAAAAGCAGCTTTAGCTCTCGGGGGCTGCTGGAGGGAGGGGGAGAGTTTTCACGCCGGATCAAACCACTCGTGGGTAGAAACATCATAAGTACCCACACAGCTTGACCGCTCGCGTGTCTGTACATCGAAAAAAGTTGAAAAAAAAACGACAATTTGATTTTCATCGCTTTAGTTTGAAACTTTTCCGCGCCCGTGCACGCTAGCTGCTTGTTACTGCTTTACCTCGATTCTCTCTCGGGCAAGTTGTGTTGTGCAGACCTGGCATTATGTACTCTGGTAAGTTTTTATTAATTCATCCCTTTTCACACGAAACTGCCTCGCTGCTGCAGAGCGCGCAGATATTCTCATACGCAATCGACTCTTCGTCGGCGTCGGTGGCGGCGGCAACGGCGGCTTCAATTATCATCACGCGCGCTCTGCAGAAACTGCAGCGTGCGGCAGAAGCCGTGTGGCGCGACAGTAACTCCTTATATAGTTAAAGTACATAGACACGCACTTGCGCCCGCCTATCCGTCTATATACATACGTACGTGTGCACTTCATTAAGAGTCGCAGCTCACGTCTACTGGTAGCGCGGCGTATATAATTAATACACATATTCCATATTGAGAAAAGGTGAACACTCGCTTCACTCGCGAACGCGGCACATATAGTAGTAGAAGATAGGCGGAAACGCATCACTCGGCTACAGTCACACTGCTAACTCTGTTAACTTCTCTCTCTCACTCACTCTTCCGTGCGTGCACATGTGTGCATGTGTGTGTGTGCGTGTACGTACACATGGATATAATGCTATGCCGTATAGCTATCCTCACCCCATATGTAGTCGGCAGCTCCTTACCGCTCACGAGAGGTATTATATTTACATATCTAGCTGACGCAATCAAGAGTTAATAACGCAAAGCGAGCTTCGCGTTTATATGCCTATACGTATGTGTGAGTAAATTGTCACTATGCGTACATGCCTATATACTGTCCGACTATGATTATTGCGTTAAGTATCCTCCTCTCGCTTTATTATAATGCAGCACACCACCGTACTCGTAATTATTTTAGCTCCTCAGATGTGTAACAACAACTTTAACAGCAATTATTTACTCACAGTCGAAGCAAGTAAAAACGCGAATGTTGACTATTCTCAAGAAACAATAAAAAAAAATCAAAACTTAGCACGCGAATCACATTGATTACAATACAATCACAAATAATCGCAGCGTTTTTTTTGTTTGTTAAAACGGTAAAGATAGTTCAACTGGTGAATGCAGTGCGTTGTGCATTAAATAAACGTAATTGCTGTGAATAAATTGACACTGACGGTTTGAGACGGGCACAAAACGCATATTCGGTGCTAATCGTTGTCGAGACATCGCTCGTAAAAATCGATTCGATCGTGATCTCATGACGATGTGGAAAAATACTCAGTCCTACGAACGTCTTCCGATTCTATACGGTTAGCTATATTTGAACAATTAATCGAAACATCCTTATACGTACGTAAAAAGCTAGCATGTATGGGGCTTTTATGTATATATCAACTGCCGTACAGAAAAAACACGTCGCACGCACAGCAACACGGCTCGTGTATATCCGGTCTCGTCGCTTTTCTCACGTATAAGTGCGTTTATAATACACCTTCTAAACCGAGACGTCCTGGCTGTAATTTTGCAAGAAAGGGCGCGATGCTTGATTATTCGCGTGTTAACTCCTAGTCTTGAAGAGCAGAGCCTTTTATGCATTTATGATTCTTTCCTTATATTTAATTATTTCTTTATTCACTCGGTTTTTTGCGATCATTCGAAATAACAAACATGGTGATGTTTTTATTTTACTTTACGTAAAGAAATAATCGGTTCACTGTTACTCAATGTTATCGCAGCTAATAATTTAATAACTGCGCGATGAGACACTCAAGTCCTTAGTCATCCAATCATAAATTTAGTTCCAAATTTGTTTCTCGTAAAAACGAATCAAATCGCATAACACTATCTATAAAGCTGTCAAAATTCAAAACCTTGCTGTGCAACGCTTTACAAAGTACCATATACACAAATGAAAGTTCATATTTTTCACAAAATCTGCAGGTTTTAATTGGGAGAGCCGTGACGAGTCTTTTTCACGCACGCGACGCGTCTAATTATACACGCGGAAGAAAAGGAGTATTAGTAAGCGACACGGAGGTGTATATATTTTAAGACATTTCATTCAGTCAAGAAATATATGAGACATTTCATCGAGGTTACACTTATTCATTAATAATGATAAACAAAAATTATAAAGCTTAATCTAATAAACCCCTAGGGTAAAAATTCATAACATTAAAAATGGCCTAACAATCAAAAAATGACCATTCAAAATGTTTTAAGATGTATGACCATTAATTGACTTTTTATTGCTTTTTTTCTGTTGCAATTATATTACAAATATTAAGGGCATTTTAAATGACCTGAAAATGACAATTGAACTGATTCAAAATTTTAAATTAGTTTTCAAACCACCGTAAGTACCTACAATAATACTATCTTTAAGCCTTTACCACTAGATGGCGAGTAAACTTCTTTGTAAATCTGCAAGTGGCAAAGTCAAAATAAAATTTTATAAGAACTAACCGATAAAACTTAGTGAAATTAATATTGCTATCGGAGATAAACCTCTAAATCAGGGATGAGCTTGACCGTGCAAGGTTTTAATTATTTATGTAAACGTAGTCGTTTTATCTTATTCTTTCGAACTCTGAAATAATGGCTGGTGTAAATAAGTTTGTGGAGACAAACTATTAATATTTAAATAATGAGCTTTATTGAAATAAATATTGAAATAAATATTGGTTCTTATTTTTATTCTCTTAAAGGCTGGACAAAAAACTGAAACTCATCTCATGTGAGTTTTATCGCGCCTCGGCGAAGCGCGCTCTCTATCTCTTGTTTTGCGAGACGCGATTCAAAACAATGTCCTTGCGTCGGAAGACGTGCGCATTTCGAGTTGACGGACAGTCGCGCGAAATTCGGATCGTTGCAACCGGCGTGGTATACATTTCTACTATTCTATGCATTTTTTCATGAGTACTTAATGGTATCTGAACAAGTAAATTTAAATTTCTGTTTTTCGGAGCTAAGGGACACCTAGTGCATATAGGGCAACAGTAAATAGGCGATCTGGAGGGGTACTTGTATTAGCTCATATTCAAGTTAAATATATTATACATGTAACAAGCATGCAGAGTATGCCGTTACAATATCAATACATCAAAGCTGTATAGGTGGCGGGCGCGAGCGCACCTCGTACTCGTCTAGGAAAGCACACAGCGAGCTTCTGGGCGGTTCTCATAATATAGCTTGGCAGTGAAAAGGCTGCGGTGCTGCTGCAGCCCTTGAGCGTAACGCAAACTGCAATTTCATAAGGCTCCGGTTGGTAGTGTGCAAGTGCGCGCACCAAGAAAGGGCGCGTACGTACATATACCCCCATTGCCTGGAGGTAGGTATATAGAAAGAGAGAGAGAGAGAGAGAGAGAGAGAAAGAGTGAGAATCGACGACGACGACGGCTCTCAAAGAAAACAGTCTAGTGCGCGACACGCACTTTAGCTGCAGCCATTTCGAGGCTCCAACTCTCTGTGTGTTCATACAAACATACACACACAAAATGTACGTGGCGCCAGTCGAGAACATGAAATTTTTATCCCAAACTTTTATCGGACATCGTGCAACGCGGCCACTTTCTTTCTTTGCGCTAAAAACATACGCTTTGGCAAACGAGGCGCATTTGGAGACTCTTGACACTCGAATTTGCTGCGCCGCGTATACACAGCTCTCTGCTGCTCCGTACTCGCGCTCCGACTATTGTTTGCCGCGACTTGCGTCACGCACACACGGCTTTAATATATGTATAAGGTGCGTGATGTACGTATATATCGCACCTCATAATTCATATTTTACGGAAAGCCACACTGCTACCTGCTAATCGCTCAATCAACATCTACTGGCGTGGTATATATACGCTCGCGCGCGCAACGACTCATTATCTCTCTTTCCATGTGCGTCGCGACTCGAAGAAGAAAAGATCGCGTCGCTTGCTGCGCTTATCATTTGAAACTGCGCGGGAGGTGCTGTTATAACGCACACTTATATACAAACGCGCATAGAATACAGGTATGGTAGGGCACCTTGCATGCAGCGATCGTCCAAGATACACGCAGCAGTGCTGTACGCGGGGTCCGTACGTACATAAGCTCATGAGAAAAAGTCGGTACTTTAGCCCTCGGAGCCAAACAATAGCCCCGCGCAGTATACACATACACACACACACACATACGCGTGTAACGAGGATGCGCGCGCGAGGCGTAATACTAATTTTCGTACACATACGCGCGGAAATGTATGAAAGTTCATTAGTCGAGGAGAGGAAAAGAGAGAGAGAGAGAGTCACAGCGAAAAGATGGCGAGAAACAGATTTGCTCGGCCGCCTTGAACACAGGTGTGCAGCACGAGTTGTTGTTGTGTTATTATTGCTGCAAAGTATAGACGCGGGTCGACGAGAGGCTCGTTCGCGTATCGTATTATTGACGCGTCTTGATTAAATTTCTCTCGGCTAGTTCTCTACGTGCCGTTACAGCGTTGCTGCGTAAGAGTAATTAGATATGGATATAATATTTAATGCAATTGTGAGAACCGAGAGAGAGATTATTCTCCGGGTTCGACAATTACAGACCTACGGATAAAGTTTTGCGCAGCTTTTTTCTGCTTCCTCGTCGTCGATTTATATATGGCGTATCAAAGGTATAATATTAATTACGTACTGAGGTACAATATATCTACTGAGAAATAAAATTAAAACGAACGAGAAACGGGGGAGGGGAGGACAGAAGGGATAGAGGTTATCGTTCTTATTACACTGCGATTGTATAAATGACTTAATGAAACGTGATCAACGAGACTTGCTAATTACTTGCCGTGATTCGCAATAATTCAAATTACTTGCCGCTGTGATTTGAAAAAAATTTAATGAAAAAGAAAGAAGAAACTTGCTGCCTGTTCGGCGAAACGTAAAGATAAAGTCATCGAGTAAACAAAATAATATATTTACGTTGAAAATGCATAAAATTGCTTCCAAATCAATCAAAATGTCATCCGTCATATGGCATAAATGTCTATTTACAAAACAACAGGGTACATGCAGTGTATGCACGCACACTTTGCGAGAGAAAGAGAGTAACGCCATTTCAAAGGTGTATAACGTGATTTGGCGGGATCCGCTATATACTAGAGCTACAGTAGTAGTAGTAGTAGCAGCAGCAGTAGCAGTAGTAGCACCGCTTCGGCGATAATGTAATACCAAAGGAAACGCCGACAAACAAATGTCTCGTCATAAATCTGATTTATCGGCGCTCGCGTGGGAGAAATCCCTTCCTCGCGCCCGTATCAGCTCTTTTATCGCTACTGTGCGCTGCTGCAGCTTCGGTGCTGTCGCTTCTTCGTCTTTTGCTGCTTCATTCGCACTTTCGACTTCGCGTGCTGCTGCCACTGCGCCGCTCTTTTTTCACTCCATATAAGCCCGAAAGCTATTGTGTATATTTATTTACGCACTGGGACGAGGGAATATATAAACTTAGTAGTACGCACGTCTATGTGTATTGCACCGCGAGTATGTTAGATTGATGTACTTTTAAGTTGATGCGTACTCGTATATTGTATATTATATACGTTGCAAAAAGAGATGATATAATAGGTATATATAACGCGTGCGAGGAAAAAAATTTCATCGTAAAAAAAAAGATTGAACGGGGATAAGCAAGGGTTGCAGAAGCTACGTGAATTATCATAATGTATTGCCCAAAGATAGCGAATGTGCTGTGTTGTTCGTTATAGATCTTGGGTTATTTATTTTCTGTTTTTTTCCTTGAATATAATGAAAACGAATGCGTGATAATTTTTTAAATATAGAAATTTTATTTACATACAAATTCTTCAGTCTTTACTTTACACTTTGATTTAGATACTTAAATATTTACAAAACTAGCTCTTTCGCAGTGCATTCTGCGCACCATAGATTTATATTTTACGTAATAATATATCTTTGATAGAAAAATATTTTCTAATCATTAGACATGATATACATAATGTCATTTTTCCAATCAATATAATTATAATGACTTAGTTTTGCTTCGTTGAGAGCCCTCTGTGTATCGCGTAGCACTATCATGCGGCATGCATGCCAATTAGCAAAAAATCGCGAACCAGGCAATACACAGAGAGGTTATGCATGCCACACGCGACGTAAACAACGGAACGAGCACAGCGTAGTTAGAGAAAGATTGAATTCAGTGGTTTATTTAACGATGCTGCAAGGTAATTTTCATTTTTTGAGAACGAAATTATAAAAATATTATAACAAAATTCTTGATCTTATTGAACTAATTCCAGAGTAAAAGAGGAACTTATTGATGTGTCGTTTATTGAAAATGATAACGAGATGATTAAGGAAAAACCCGATCTTAAAAACATCCTACTCCTACCATTTTCGCGAGAAAGTTCAGTAAGTGTTGGAAATTGTATTTGTGACTCGTGTTAATTGTAACGTTATTATTTATAACTCATCTTTAATTCTTCGACAGACCGATACCTTTTGCAAATGTAATACAAATCATGAAAATGAACTTGAAGACAAAGTAGAAATAGTTTTTGAGTGTCAAGACGTCAAACCCAACATAGATTTCTTAATTTTTGGAAAAATTGAAGATTATTCTTCAAATCACAAATATAAAATATAGTGATGGTTATAAAAGTCAAAACATAATTAACATAAAAACCGCGAGTGAACATGCATCTTTTGTCAACAATGCAGAAAAATTGAATATGAATTTCGACTGTGAACTCGTAGATAAAAATAAAACAAGAAGAATCACAAAAAAGTTAAACAACAAACATAACCCGAAAACTCACATCAGTACAGTCCATATCGATAAAACCCATACATGTTCAATATGCGAAAAGAAGTTCTCAACTGCGGGTAGTCTAAGTAGGCATGTCAAATCATTACATCGCTGTATTACCCATTTAAATGATATTTGCGGAAAGATATTATCAAATAAGATTAATCTCAAAAAACATATCGATACGGTGCAAAATGATATCATACATGCATGTGATATATGCGCAAATACATTTATTCACAAGTGTTAAAGTTCACATTGATTAGGTACATAATAAAATTACTCATGCATGTGATATTTGCGGAAAGAATTTTCAGCTCAGGGTAATCTCAAAATTCACATTGACACGATGCCCAAGGGTGTCACACTTGCATGTGATGTATGAAGTAAGAAATTCTTAACTAAGATTTATCTCAATAAACTCATCAACGCAATGCATAATGATATCATCTTTAATGCGATGGATGCGAAAAGACATTCACAACAAAGAATTATCTCCAAATACATACCGAGACAACTCATATTGGTACCAAACAAGCTTGCAGTATACGCGGAAAAGAATTTTCAAGTAAGAAGTATCTCAAAATCGACAATAATTTTGTGTACTATGTTAACACACATACATGTGGCACATGGGAAAGAAATTAAATTAAAGCAATTAAGCAATCAATAAATTTTGATAGAAAAATGGCAATTTTTCATCTTATTTCAGCTCGAGACAAAGGTAACTCGACTAGTCAAAAGTCGTTTTAAGCGACTTCATTTTTCGTCCCATCACTCATTTATAGGTAAAAAAAATAAAAATAAAATAATAATATATATAATAAAGAAATACTCTCCTTGTCTCTTATTCTTCTACTTTCTTAAGTTTGATTCGCCTTTAATTTCTATTGGAAGAAAATATTACGATATTAAAAGAACGTGGCACATTTGAAATAACAAACACTATTTTGAACCTACTTGAGTCATTTTTACGATGAATAGCAACTCTCTGTTTGAAACTTCTGCAAATAAAGATTGCGTAATGAAGATTGCGTACATGAAGAACGAGGAAAATTGAAGAAGTTTAAATCAGACTAACCGCAATATGGTTTTTTCGAACTACTGAGTACCAAAAATACGCCCTTTCGCGAATTCGGCCCAGCTTCAATTCCCATTTTTGGACAAGTTTCGCATCCACGATTTCCTGATTTTGCGATTTCTTTTACAATTTCTAGAGCATCTTTAGGAGAACCATCCCAAGGATAAGCTGGAAAGCCACATTCATCTCTATTTTTGAAAATTTCCAAGGTTGCGATAAAATATTTGTAAGAGGCTTGATGACTGCAAATCATTTCGAAAAGTGCTGTAATTTAAAAATTTGAATTTAGCATCGTTTTATTTAAGAATTTCATGAGAGCAACTTACGATAGTCATCATGGCATTGTAACTGTTTGACTCCAGTACTGACATAAAAATCAGTGTGTCCTAAAAATTAATAGAGATAATATTGTTAGAGATTAACTCATTAAAACGGAATTTTATGCCTTAATTTATTGTATGCACCCAAAGCTCTATCTATTCCTAAAGCTTGCAAAAAACGAGTCTCGTGTCCGATTTGCGTGTGTATCACGTCGACATAGGCAGCGTCCCCTTTATCAAGCGTGGTGGGCGAGTTAGCCTGCGTAAAACATGGCCTAGCCGGATCTAATCCAGTGATTCTATCCAGATGCCAGAAAGTGTCATTTTTTAAAAGATGAGCCGTTTGAGCACTAACATGTGCACCAAGACTGTGACCGATAAAGTGCAAATGATTCCACTGCCATGTGTCACGATTGGAAAATCCAAGCCTTGCTTCGTTGTCGAAATGATCTTTCAGTTTCTGCAAAAATCTTTTCACTTACGATAGCATCGAGATCACTCGGTAGCATTACATAAAACTCTCACCTATATAATTCTGTGGCAACAACTGGAGTGTGTCGTGCAGCATTCACGTAATTTGTCTTATAACTGCCTTTCTCCCAGTCGAGTAAAATAACATTGGTCTCTATCTGTGTTTAATTTATTATTTAAAATATATCGTAAGAATCAACAGATACAATTTTTAAATGAAATAAAATCAAAATAATTACTGCTTCCAAGAGCTTATCTTTAAGCTCTATCGTCCACTTATTTAGCGCTCCAGATCTATAACCGTGAATGATGATAGCTGTTTTTTTCTTCGGATCAAACGAGCCATCGTCGACATTGATGAGATTGTACCACATATTTTTATAAATTTTTTCAGCATATCTATGTTTGTTTGAAGATACGAAAAAATTCGTCTGTTGTCTGTAAGGATGTAATGTGCTAGTCCAGTAAGCTACCTGTCCCAAAAAGTCGCGATTTCTTATGTCTTTGCACAAAATTTTTACATCAAATTCCGAGCCAAACGAGTAGCCCAGAAATAACACTAAGCAGCAAAGAGAAACACTTTTCATTTTTGAGCTTTAAACTAGTAGAAATATACCGAAACTGATGAACTTTCGTAAATTGCAAAATATATTTATAGAATAATTTTTATGCTAATTTGCATTAATAAGGCGGGAGGTACAAAACCAAATTAGAATGAAAAAATAAACATGCCACAAGTCTTATCTTTTGTCGAAGTATTGTCTCTAACCATTGTCAAATTTGACAAAATACAACGATCATTGATTACAATTATAACTGAAGCATTAGATTACGTTTCAGTGTCAATGTCCGATAACGCTTACGACCAAAATCAAACTGCGGAAAATTTACCAAAAATACCTAGAGCTCCAAAGACACAGAGCCCATGCAGCAATCAAGATGAATCAAGGAGAAGAGAGAGAATCAAAAATAATAAATCTTGCCATTTTTCAAAGGCATAATAGTCTCGCCACGAGCGGTTCATTCGTTATCCCGCGCGTCGGGACATGCAGGGCGGTGGCGGCGGCATTCTTCTTTTGCGCATGCAAGTCGCGTGCAATCGACTAAGTATTCACAAACGATCCCCGGCTCTCTCGCTCTATCTATGTATGCACGCACGTATACATACGTATATACGCCGTTATTTTTCAGACCTAATCTACGACGACGAAAATTCGCGCAGGAAGGACGATTTGTCGTGTGGCTCGAAATAGAAAAAAATTCTCTTTTCCTCTCTGCCTCTCCTTCTCTTACTCTATGCCTCTCGTTCTCCCTCTCCCAAGAGAAGGAGACTTCCTTTTCTCTTTCTGCAATCCATTAGAACTTTTTTAGCGCTGCTGCTGTTGCTGCCGGTACTAAGAGAAGAGGAGGAGGGAGAGAAGCACTTTGCTCTCTTTCTCCTTTTCTCTCTTTCTCTCTCACTCTTTCCACCCAGCAAAGTTTCGACTGTGAACAAATGCGAGTCTCCCGGATGTTTTAATCCCGGGGATGGCCGGTGATTTACGCCGGCACGGGACGACCGACCTCCTACATCTACCGACTCTCTGCCCTTTGATCGTGCAAGCGCGATCTTAGATGGCCCCGAGATTACTCGGCTATGACCCAGGCGAGGGTGCGGAGCTTCTCTATTGCACCTCTCTACGCAGCGGGGGAAAGGAAAAACGAGCGAGCTCCACCGATGAGCTTTTTCATATAAATATAAGGTAACTGCAGCGCGGTCGACGGACCTTTTTAAACTGAGTTACAGGTGTATTTTTCAATTATTTTTTCGGTAAAATAAAGTCGTTAAAGTACAGGCACTTTATGAGCTCTCTCTCTCTGTGCTGATTTAAACTATTTTGGGCGCAGGTAATTAAACGGTCGAGTTGGGACCATGGCACGAAGATATACACGAGAACGTGGAAAATAAAATTGAAAAAAAAAACTAATACGGAACAGCGAGCGAACGAACGAGCGAGCTGGGTCGAGTCCTGAAACGAACCTGAAATGAGGAAGCTAGAGCTCGAACAAGCCAATATAGCTTTTCCCCCTGCGCCATCCAAGCGCGCGCGCGCGAGCGTAATGTGCGAAAGCTTCGTTAAACGATCACCTTGCCGGGCGATTACGCGTAACACGCCCGTGCGCAGCAACAGTGGGAGAGAAAGAGAAAATCAGAAACATCCAGGGCATGAACTCTCACTCGTTCTCTGCGGTGTTTCTCTATTCCCCTACTTTTTCGTATGTGTAGCGCATGACTACATTGATTCGGCTCATCTAAACTGCACCCTGTCCTTCCAAGAGCCAGAGAGATAGAGAAAACTTGTGCATTACAGTCCATGGTATCGCTGGACAAAGCTCTGCAGTTCGCTCTCGCGTTGGCTCTGCCTATAAAATGGTCATTTCGTACATGCGATTCTACCCCTAATCCTTGCTAAAATGTTTCTCTGACCACGCGACACAATTAACTGGGCTAAAATGTGTTTTCTTGTGCTACGTTTGACTTCTCTATTATCGCTTATCAACGCGTCGAGATTTTTTCAGACATTCTTCGAAGTAATGATCTAATTTTGCCCATATTTAAGACTAGATCACAAAAGCATCGGGTTTAGTGTAATTCAAAAGAACGCATGAGAATTCTTACTCATTTATGAGAGGGTGAAAGTGCGATAGGGTTTAAGGTGAAAAGATGGATGTAACGGAAGAAAATCAAATGGAAAAAGAAGTGAGCGTGAAAACAGAGGATAGATTTAGGGGAGTCTCCGCTAGGCGATATCAATGAGGAACACCTGATGTCGCCAGTACTTCATTCTTCAACTTCTTTTCACCTATAAAGAAGTATTGATGCACATTTTTTCATTTGCCGTGGTCATTCGATTATAGTTCATTCATTTGTACCAGCTAATAAATAAAGATATCCAGGGGATAAGTATTCAGTGGAAAAGTTCACTACTATTATTATTTAAATATACCAAATCAGATAAAATGCACGTTTCGGCCGCGCGAAAAGAATTGTAGCTCGGTTTTCTGCAATTTCCGCATTCAAAAAGTTCTCTACAACGTTGAGGAGCGAGAAGAGAGAGAGAGAGAGAGAGAGAGAGAAAGGAGAGAGAAAAAATGAAAACTGAAGTAAGTAGATTGATCCAAGCGTGCTCTGAGTAGTTTTTCATCGAAAGCTCGAGCCAGGCTTCCTTATTCGAGCACCTGCCAAGTAATATTCATAACACTAACCACTCATCTTTTAACTTGATGATGAGAGTGAGATATGCGGAGGGCAAAAAAATGTATATAGAACACATTAAAAAAAGGAAAAATACTCTTTTTACGAATTATAAAAGAAAATACCGAGTAATTCAGAGAAACGAAAAGAAGATGCAACGGGTGAATTTTTCATTACTTTCTCTTTCGCATTTAATTTGCCTGTGCCCTCGCCGCACAGCTTCTTTTGGGAGCTCTGCAGTATACGCGCATCGCGCATACAATCTTATCCCCGACACCGACTCTACAGTACGACGACGACGAGGGCGGCATAATGCATGACTCGAATCGGAATTCTAAATGCAATTTCTTCTTATTTGCACCGAATGCGCGGGGACAATATTTCGGTCTCGAATCCAAGCTCCGTATAACCTGTTGAATACAATAAACAAATAATCCGCCCGCATTGGAGGGAGAGTGTGTGTGAGAGAGAGAGAGAGAGAGAGAGAGGGAGGCCAAATTAAACCGAAATTTACTCGGTAATTACGTTTACTCTCATCGCCTAGCTTGACACAAAATTGTCTTACTCAGTGTTTAACGGATAACAGGTATATGACGATGCATAATGGGAAAATTAGCCAGCGAAGCGGTTGAAAGTTTCATATACTCGGCTATATGTAGGGTGATGAAATGTAGGTCAGTGCTATATAATGCAACTAATCGATATTGTTCAACGAGGATCGACTTGACTCTTTCGCTCTCTCTTCTCATACCCCACGGCCGAATAAATGCATCCATCTATCTATCTCTCTCTCTCCGAGAGTGAAGCTCGAAAGCATCGTTTAATTCGCAGTAGACTTCGAGAGGTAGGCAAGGCTCTTTGACTTTAAACTAACGATCAGCGCTTTTAAGCTCAAAGCAAATCAAAGAAAAATTTTCATGAGCTAGATTTTCACTAACGAAATTTTTCTTCGGAGAGGAGTCTAGAAAAAATTAGGAAAAATGTCTACGTTAACTACGTAAGTTCATACGTATGCACTATACGTACGTCGCAATTATAGAGGAAATAAATGTGAATTTGTCAAGTCAAAGAACGTCTCTCTCGCTCTACGTCGTCGTTTGCAAAAGACAAAACAGTAACAAAGGACAATTAATTAACAGTTATCATATCAAACAACAAGGCTCTGACTCCTCTGGTTTATGTAGACACACATGCGCGCAGGCACATACACACAAACCCACACACACGTAGAAGTCAGCTAGTTGATGTTATCTCGAGTAAAGACGCTCGAGGGCCTCGGGAACGAAGAGATGGGAGGGATGACCACCACCGCAGAAACAACACGAGACAGTACACGAAGTTATGCTTATATACGTTTTGCCAGGCAGCCCAGTGCAACACAAAGTAGCTATATAGCAGGGAGCACGCGTTGTACGCGTCAGTATATGTGGGTGCACACACACTGCATGTGAATATGCATGGCGGCTGTTATATGAATGTATACAGTCTCGAGAACGGTCAGCTTGCTTTACTCAAGTATTAATGCTCCGATAACAAACTCGAGGAAACTTACGACGTTACACAGGGCAAATACAAGCCCGATCAATGAATCACGCGCACACAAACATACAATATAATATATAGCGAGGGATCATTGCTCGAGGTTAAGTGCTATATAGCATCTTCGAATGCGCCGAGGAGAAGAGGAAATGTATCGGTAGTCGAAAGGAAATTGATGATAAATACGTTGGGATTATATGTATGATTGCCTTTCGAGATGAGCTGTGCGAGCGTGTGCAAAGTGAATTTGGATATAATAGATGTGCGAATAATTGTTTGGCGCGCGTGCATACCCGGCGAGAGGCAAATCAATCGATATCCTGCTTGTAAGCATCTACATGGAAATGCATCATAATGAATCATCGAAAATCGCTGTTTCAATTTTCAACTTTTATGACTCGGCGATTGATATTTCCTAAAAGCATATGCGTATAATGCGAAGGAAAAAAGCTCGCACGAACGAGTAAATGAATTTTCAGTTCCTAAGTCATTTATCGAACGTTGATTTTTTTCCTCTCTGTCTTTGTCCGACGTAGAGTAGCTTGCATAGCAGCAGCACGTGCTCGATTGACCGTCCAAGTGGTGCAGTGTGTCGAACGGTACACCATGTTGCGGTGGATCGACTCCGAGGCCATCGCAACAGCAGCAGCTGATGACTGAATTGATGAGGAGGTTTTGTCACCATGGTATTTTTGGTTGATTCGTTAATGATCGTCGCGCCGAAGCTCGCACGGGCTCGCAAAAAGCAATTACATATGCTCGAGCCATATGTGCCGCGTACGCTATATACCCCTGCGCGCGTCACAATTAATTATTTATTTTCTCTGTCCGCATAATAGGGTAAAATTGACCAAGAGATGAAAGATTAATGTACATTTTAGATATAAACAATGTAGGCGGAATATGAGCAAGATTTAAACGCGTTATGAGCTCTAATCAACGAGTATATAATAGAGAGAATATAATTTGACAAGCTCACGCGGCAACAACGGATTTTCCAAGCCGGTAAACGTGCGAGGGAAACGGAATAATGCAAAAAAAAATAGGCAACTCTTTCGATCGCTCAGCCGCGCGCGGGCTTGATTAATACGTTAGTTTGTGTATGTATATTAACGCGCGCTGCTGCCACCCATATATATACGGCAACTTTGTTGCGCCAAAGCCTGTATGCGTGTGGTGTACGTTTATATAAATGCCAGTCGAGTAGAGAGAGAGAGAGAGAGAGAGAGAGAGAGAGAGAGAGGAGAGAGAGAGAGAAGAGAGAGAGCTGTGCTACTGCGCCTTCGAGTACAGAGAGCGAAAACGAATTATTCACAGAGAACTAGAGCCACTCAAAGCGCAACGCGAGCTCGCACAAAGCTTCATATTTATTGCTCGGCTCGAAGAGCTTTGATCGTGCATTATACACATTGTTCAGGATTCGGATACTCTGTGTGCGTGTGTGTGTCTGTCTGCCTGCACCCGTCCGCACGCGCGTGTTCGCGAGTCGAGAATTGAACTTTGTGTCCGGGAATAGAGAATTTTAAGAATATCGTATATTACCCGTCGTGCAATCTTTTTCTTTGATCGATACTTTCATATGTATATAACAAAAGATAGCAGTGGCACCGCTCGTTTCTCGTATTATAAAGTCCAGCCGCTGTATAGATACCGAACGAGAGGTAATCGATTCAATATATATAATGCCTAGCTACATACACACACAGAGGTCAAGTCGCTCTTCGGAGCTAGCTCTGAAAACTTTTACAAAGACGTATAGAGGAGTTGACCCGGCTACCGTCGTCCGTACGGATAATCGAATTCGGATGCAGGTGCAGGTCGGCTGAATCACGCGTAACGAGGCTACACTCGATAGATTTACCCGGAGCCTCGCAGCTCGTGTCTTATGTATATACACGAGGCAGTTTCGAACCTGTATTGACTGATCTCTGGTCAGTAACATTTGAATACCGATTGAAACGCGGACTGCTACGTGTATACGTGTGTGTATGTATGTGCGTCGTCCAGCAGCAGTAGCAACACCCATCCGCAGTTTGACGCGCATTTGTGTGTCAATGTGCAGCAGATTCCCCCCGTGTATGTATATCTATATACATTGGGTTCGATCGTCTTTGGGCTGATTGCCGTCCAAAATCAATTAGAAGCTACAATGCGCGAACGCCCGACAATAAACTCCCTCTCGCTGTTATATATATATATGTTGTGTTTAGCCAAGCAAATGAGATTTTTTAAATCGATCTATCAGCCGGACGGTTAAGGATTTATCGAGCGCTCGTTTCATTCTCTCTCGTCTATAGTATAATATAGCAGCTGAAATACAACAGGGCCTGCTGCTGCCCGTGCGCACGTATATATAAAAGCTCGCGTGCGTTATCTACTTTTTTACTCGCGACGTTCATGCATATTCACTCTCTTTTATACGCGCATATACCGTCCGGAAAAGACAATGATAAAACGTCTACGGCTTTGAAAGGACTCTCCGCGTATATATCTCGGCTGTGCGATGTAATGAAAGCTCGAAAGAAAAGAGGATATCCGACCATTTTCTCGCGCGACGCGCACAGCAGCTTCTCTCTCGGGGTGGGCCGTGCGGGGGACAACGACGACGTAACACTAGGGTAAAGGGGTTTAAAGTTTATTAAGGGAAGATTTCGAGCCACGAGCTCGAGACAGATGGAGAGATAAGGAGACGTTCGAGTGTGCGTATTGTTCCTGGTGCAGGCAGAGAGGATCGCTTTAAGAGTTACGGGGGTGCGGGGGTAATCCAGTGTTTTATGAATATGATTAATCTGTTGGTGAATTTATTACCGCCGAGTTTGATCTTTATAGCTGGCGCGCCGTATAACCATTAGGCACAGCTTTTTGGTAAATTAGCAGCAGCTATATATATATATACGTAGTCGGGAGCTTCAGAAAAATTAACGGTATTTTCAACTTCATAAACTATAATTCGGTTACCCCGAAATACGTCCTTGCACACACTTTTGAATATAACGAGCGCGAGCTAACTCCGGGTCAAAGTTTTACATTAATTGAAAGTATTATAACACTTATAAAATTATTCATCAAGCTTACGCGGACGGAACATGCATCTCTCTCGTGCCACGCGCATTTATATACATATAATAAAAGTCGAGCGCGCGCAAGGACGACTTTGGGATGTGTTGGAGTGTATAAGCTTTGTTGAAAATGATAAGGATGCACGCTGGGCTAGACAGGGACAAAAGTGGATTACGTCTATATATGTACAGCGTGCTCGCGCGCGAGTTCGTACGTTACTACTACTCCTCTCTACAGCTGTGATGTATACGAGCTTAAATTGCAGCGCGAGAAATATGATATTATTTTACGCATCGAAGGAAAGAGCGAATCTTGAAGTAATATTTTTCGCCTGAAATGCGCGATGATGAATTTTCGGAGCTGGAGTGGTGGTAGTAAATCGGAGCGCGAGCTTTCGATCATTACCCACCGTACGATATAATATGGAATAATAGCTGCGGCGCAAAACAAATAAAATTGCATCGCTCGCTCGCGCGCGTCTAATTATCAGCGCATTTCTTTCGCGTATATAAAGGGCGAGTTTAATTAAAAAACTAGCCACCCCTGCGTGCAGCGTGTAACGGCTTGCTGGCGCTCCAGGCCGTTATACGTTCAAAAATGTTCAATTAACTTCATTCGACAGATAAGGCTCGCAAGCTCCGGTGGAGCCTGGGAGAGGAATAAATTTATTCAGCGCGAGAGCTTGCGCAGGGCTTGCATATTATACATAGAGGGAGAGCGAGGGGAAGGGATAGAGACTGCGCGGGTTTGTGGCGCGCGCGGGCGCTAGAGAGGAATAACTAATTTACTTTTTTTCTCTCCGACCGACCTCCGTACAGGGTCGCACTCCGCGCTAACCCAACGTGACGCGCTTTACTACCACCACTATAACTACTACTACTACGACTACTATACAGGCTATATTATACGCTGCTGCAGTACTGCTGTAAAGGGAAAGTAACCGCAGTGCATATGACTGACATAATTCAAGACGTGCCCAAATAAACTTCTTCACTCTCGGTAGAGCACACAGCACAGCGCAGCGTAAAGCACGCAGGGTGCTGTGCGTGGTTTTATAAAAAAAAAGAAGAAAAATAAAGAAAAATAAGACAGAGCGCGTGTGCGGAGAGGCATTGTGTGCCGCTTGAAAAATCGCCCGGGCTAGCTCTCCCCAAGCAAAAATCTCATTC
The DNA here is from genome assembly GCA_034770305.1 of Trichogramma dendrolimi. Lineage (NCBI taxonomy): Eukaryota > Metazoa > Arthropoda > Insecta > Hymenoptera > Trichogrammatidae > Trichogramma > Trichogramma dendrolimi. The sequence continues at coordinate 356,279 of JAPMIB010000007.1, read as the reverse complement.
ACACGCGCGCGCGCGTTCTCACGCTCACGCGACAGTTAGTTTCAGCTGGACGCAATCCTGACTCTTTCTACTGATGTCTACTACCGTCGCCCAACCCCGTCGTCGTCTCTCTGCTTCTTCTTTTTCTCCCTCTTCTTCTTTCTTTTTTTCACTTTCTTCTATTAATTCACAGAGGGACATTTTTTTGCTCTTATTATCATTTTGTCGCGTAAGATATCTGTATAATACGGTTATTACGCCGTATTATCTGCAACGAGGATTTCCCTAGATTCTTCTCTACCTCTCTCTCTTTCACTCTTGGCCGGGTGAGCACAACTTGGACCACAGAGATAAAAGCATGTGCCGAGATGAGATTTTTTTTGAATACTTGATTTTTTCATGATTTTGTATTCAAAATTACTATTCATGACACAATTTTTCTCTCCCTTCTTTCAACGAGCGATTCGTTAATTCTTTTTCTCTATACATCTCTTCTTTTTTGTGCGCTTGTGCTTCGACTCTTCGTCATTTGTCCGACAAGTTTTTCATGTGCCAGAATATATTCTAAAATCGAAAAGTATATTTTTCACAGATTTTTAAATTTTCTAGAGCGCGCAAAACGTCGGTGTGTGTGTATGCAAAGCGTTCGATTCTTCTGTTCGCTGAATTTTAACGATAATTCGGAATTTATTATCAGCCATTCAATAGCACTGGGGATAGTTAATCAAGGTTTATTTTGTTCAAAGCCTTTAAATTACTGTGTAAAAACATGGAATAGACGTTTGGGAAAGGTCGTAATTTTGATTTACATGTTTTCACCGCGACGCGCGCAGTATATGAAAATGCACTCGCGTGATACGAGCTCTCGCGCGAACGCACGAATTCCGATAGAGCACTGCAATACCCGTAATTGGCACGACATTAATTTTTTTAAACGATTCTTCCTATGCACGCACACACGAGGCAGTATTATACGCATGCAAACCGTGAATTTTTATTGAAAAAATATCGAATTTTCGTAACACGTATTAATTTTTGAGGTAATTTCGAAATATTGATTCAAATCAAGATTCCGAGCATTCAGTTGCAATGCGTTCGCGGAACCCAGTTATCGAAGTCGAATTTCAATTTAAAGCTGCGAGCTAGCGCGTGGTGGAAAATAATTTCAAATCTATTTTCAATCTACCGTGCCATTCAAAATATTCATACGTATTTTTGCATAGAGCGGCTGTTGCTGCTACTACTGCTGCTGCTTCTACGGTGGAAATAACCGCTAGAACTAGTATATCTACTTGATTCCATTCGCAGGTATATTTACAGAGCCGCAAACTCGCAAGCGTCAGTTCAAAAAAGCTCGTTTTGGAAAACGAGAATTGCCGCCACACACGAAATTCCGCAGTTGCTAATTAACCCTCCGGAATTCTCCTGGAAACTGTCCTTTGCGTCGTCGTCGCGCGTGGAATTTTGCCACCCGACCTCGAAGACGCAAGTGCCTTATCCAACCGCTTTTGTTTACACAAGCATTTTATGTGGTTTCGCACTATCATTCTTTGCATTAGAATTTTTTCATACTAACACTCGCTATAAAGTTCATTGCTTGTTTTTAAATATTATTTTATACGGGATCAATTATCCAGTAAAGTATTAATGAAAAATCAAAAGAGTATATATATCTGACCGCAACAGTTCGGGGCGCCATATCGCGAGTTTCTAATTCCCGCAATTGTGCGGCTTTTCAAACTCACCTCAAACTCATTCGCGAGCAATCATTCTCGTCATTTTGAACTTTGCTCTACGTATTATTTTCATATCATAACAATTGCAAATGGAATGCGACGTCCCTTTCGTTTTAGTAAATATTCATAGCTATTTATATACAAACCTCGACAATGCATCTCGCTGATGAATTCTCATCTGACCAATTTTCCAATTACAATGCAATAAATAGAGATGAAAAAAAAGAAGAAGAAATACCTGAAATCATGAAAAACAGCTATTTTGAATAATCAACGTTCAACAGTGAAATCATCGGTTTTATATTGAATTTTTTATACGAAGCTAAAGTGTGCAACTTATATTGCAACAGAAAAATGTTAATTCGTCTAGACTCTTACTCTGATCCACCCTCTAGCCTCCATTGACGTGTTTCTCTCTCATACCTTATAAAGCTCTACATATATATAAGCGCAAAATGAGAAAGAAAAGGCAAAAGATCAATGTGCGGCAGCTGAATCAATTACGCCTCTGATCTGCCTCTCTCTCTCTCTCTCCTCTCGCTGTTGCCTTCTTTTTACTGCGCTACTAACATCCCCGTAGTAGCAGACGCAATAAAGGCCACTCGTTTGAGTATAATCAGATCTCTCGTTTTCTCCGTCTCTGCCCCTCTCTTTCCCTCTCTTATACGGACTCTCGTTATGTAGAAGGGTTGGCTGTTATTCTGCTTTACTGCTCGTGAAAGTCGTTTGTTAAATGGTTAGACCAAGGGAAATGTACTACTATTACTAGTGATTATGAAGTTTTATATAAGCATGTTGAATAATTGGGACACGTTATTAACGTAAAATGTACCAACGTCGTACGTTAAAATTAATATGAAACGCGGCGAAGGAGGCCGTGCGTAAAGCAATGAAATTGCGCGCGCGGCCATATAGATACGAAAAATGAAATGATTTGGAAAAGGAAAAAATTAAAATTGAAATTTTTTAAGCCCTTGATTTTTTTTCCTATGTATGCGTAACGGGAGCTATACCGTCGCTCACAGTCCAGGGGAAGTTGACTGTTTGAGCGCCTAGTATAAATTCATCGTAAAAAGCTTCAACATTTTAACCGAATATCCGACGGTCCATAGGAAAAGCTTTCTTATAATCGGATTTTTGACTGTTTCCAGATTAAGCTCAATTCGCCGTAAGTATACTTTGCCCCTTACATTGTTGCGCGCGCCCGCAGTATAGTTCGAACATAAAATTCGTTTTTGAGCTGCCTAACGTTTCGCCTGAAAAAACAAAAAAAAAAGAGAAGAAAAAAGAAAAAAAGGAAAAGCTTAAGCCCGCCTAATTTTTTAATCGTCTACCCTGGGTTACGCGCTCAGCAGCAGTGTACACACGTGAGTGCACACAATGTAAGGTGCCAGCAAGACAAAGAGCTGCACATCGCTCCGATCAAACCTCTCTCTCTCTCTCTCTCTCTCTCTCTATCTCTGCGCTGCTCCCGACTGACACAACCTTAGGAAAGCCCTTGGCATTGATCTACGCGACAAGCAAAGGGTGGATCCCTACAACGAGCTTTACCGAGGGTACGTGAGTGCACTCTCTGTGCGGAGGGTAAATCTACAGACACGGAGGCTGCGGATAAGGGGTTGAAGCCCAAGCGTCGGGCTAAAGGAGACGTTGAAGATACTAATAATGTAATATTATGTTACGCATTTTAGATGAAGTTGGAATGCCCGGGAAGAGCACCAGACGATACGTATGAAAATATGTTAGGAAAAATTAAGTTCATTATTCAATGGTATTTAATCTAAAAAGATTCAATTTACTTTCCTTAATAGTATCTCCAGTTAGGGTTGATGAAAAAAACTACTGGTAAGCTCTCAAACTCAACTAGAAGCCTCAGGGTCCAGTTAACGTCTAATATTACTCAGAAAGCACACACGATGTTTACAAATCTCTTTACCCAAAATTCTCTCTGTACCGCGTATATTCCTCGAGTTTGAAATCAAAGTTTTGATTTGTTTAAACTCAATCAACTACAGCATTTCGGTAAATAAATAGAACACTGAGTGGTAGTTGACTTTTTCTACTAATCGTAAAAATTTATAAAAATTGACGTAACGCATAGTAAATTGAAAAAATAGTTTCGAGAAACTGCTTACATCTGATAAACTAAACTGTTTGAATAAATTAAACCTCTTCTCATAATCAAAAAATATTGTAAGTGCGCTTCCACGAAAAGCAATATTCAAACGCTTGTAATTAATAGTAATAAATAATAATCTTCTCGCTTATACACCTCTTTCTGTTAACGCTTTCCTTAAAACAGTACTATCTAGATTTACGCAAAGAATGGCACTGTAAACGAAATTGTTGTGAGAAAATGTTTTGCCACTTAACTATTTATTATTTACAGAGCCTATTGCAGACGAGATCAAGGAAACTCGAGCGAAGCTCGTGAGCGTAATTATTTTCGGCGAAAAACAGCTAGAGAAATTTCAACTGCTCCACTGCGCAAGAAGGAGAGAGATGCTGTTGTAACTTTCTTGACGCTGAACGACATGAAGGATTATTCGAATTCTCGGCCATTTTTTCACTTCAGAACTTGTTGATTATAATTGCAAGAAAATTTTGGAAAACTTTGTAATTAGAATAGTTGAGTTTGAACCCGATGGATGTTGCCCTGTGTAAAATAAATTTGCATTTCTTCGTCTTTATTGCATACATAATTAATGTCGTATTCTTTTTTTTTTTATTCCGTGACTTCGACGTATTTCGCGAGCTTAAAAAAAACCTCGAAGACCGAAAAAAAACTGTTGTAAAAAGTATGAAAAACAAAATAAACGCGCGAAAAACTCGCGAGACAATTTTTTTCTCCAAACACAGTGCACACGCAGTGTGTCGGATATATTTATTATTCGCGAGAAAAACATAATCTCAACGAGTCGACGCAACGAGGAAGCACAAAGAGAAGATAAAATAATAAGAGTACGAAGGAGGAGTAGGAGGAGGTTGTGAAAAAAAAGGTTTGTAATCGACACGTGGGAGAACTGCCGACAAGTACCTACGCTACAGTGGCGGCAAAGCAACAGCAGTAGCAGCAGCAGCAGCAGCGGCTACGACGACGACGACGACGACGACGACGCCATGGGAAAGTTCTCGCAGTTTAAACCGTTACAGCACGCAGGGCTGTTTGTGGACGACTAATACCCAAGACAGCAGCAGCACCATAGAGGCAACACACTAGCAGCGGAACTTTTGAAGTTTCACTATTATAATACAGTGTGCGTGTGCGTTATGTGTGCAGATTCGAGTACGTGTATGCTGTATAGGTAAACGAACCTCGTGAAAATTATATAAAGTACTTTGCATGCGACACGCTGGGTTGACCTTCATTAAACTAATTAGTATTTTACTGATTGCAGGTTATTACTTTTTTTTTATTGTTTATGCTTCGACAAGAGCAATTTCGTGCAAATATGAAAAAAGCTGCATGGATTAAATATTGATCATGCAAGCTACGATTGTCTGCGCGTTTTCTTCGTTATTATAATACGAGTGTCGAGCGTATTTTAGAGCCGTAACGAGCAAAAACTCGTTGACGAATAGACGAAAATCTTCACACGAGGTTAGGGGCCTCGCGCGCACGACAATGCTCGAGTGCTGTTGCTGCTGCTCCTCCGCAAAAACGAAAATTCATATCCAGCCATAAACTGCTGCCTCGTATTCTCGCTAAATGGCAATGAGAAAATAATTATTTCTTTTTTTGCACCAAACGTTCCGGCGCACATAAACGTGTGTTTGGCATTTCTGCGCGTCATGAGCAATCATAACGATCGCGTGCATCAGCTTGTACATGGACGCGCGAGAAAATTCTCGCTTGATGCAAAAATTTGTATTCAATTTTTATTACAACTTCATTGTTTGCTTGATCGACGGCGCCTCCGCTAGTTCTTTGCGTACTTTTTTGCGTTCAAACGTTTGTTTTCGCTAATGTCTAAATAAAATGCAATACGATGTGAACTTACGTTCGTGAAACACGAATTGTTGATACGCCTTTTACGCTCGTGAGAAAAATTCGATATCGATTCACTCAACTCAACTTGAAATCGCACGAACACGTATTAAACATTTTAATTGCATTGAGTGTACGCACGACGCAACGCAAAAGTCCTTTTCTTTCTTCCAAGTGCAAGAAACTCGATTAAAGTCGTCGTCTGTGTGCGTGCGCGCAGTGTGTGTATAGTAGATGTGGGTGGAGAAAAGCAGCAGCAGCACCAGCGTGCCCGATCGTGACAGAATTCAATATGGCCGCCGCGCGCGGAATTCAAAATACTGTATACACGATAATTTCAAATTTATTGATAAAACAATTTTAAAAATTAATAAAATCTGAATCCGAAATGTTTAAAATATTTAATATAAAGGATTAAGTGAAAACATTTTTTTTATCTCATACTTATCATGTTTGTAGATGTGAGAATGTGTAATAATGAGGCAATAAATGAAATATAAAAATACAATGAGGAAAACAAGTTTAGCATTTATTTAATTTTTTCTGGCGTAACATTTATGAAACATTTTTCGTCACAATGGTTGCAATATTAGAAATTATAAGATTTTATTTTTGTAGAAATAACACGTTGCGATCATGCCTTCGGTTTATTGTGGTCCTATAACAATAAATGCAGTAAAAAATGTTATAATATATTCTATCTTCAACAAAGATACTTTTATCATTCTTACTTTTCGTGGTCTTTTACTAGGAGTTTGAATAGAAGTCGATAAAGCTCTCTCATTGTCGCAGTCGTATTTGACTGAATAAGTCTCAGAAACTCGCTTAAAAGACCGAGTGACATTTGGTGCATTTGACACAAACGAGCTCATCACAGAGAAATCGTCAGGAGTGTTTATACTTTGATCTTCAGATTCCATTTTGTTGCTATTATCAAAAGGATTTGTCAGTAAATATCCTTTTAAATATAATTCATGGATTGCTTTTTTATTTTTTTCACTGAGCATGTCAAACGTTGGGATCGATTCTGGAGAAAACTTTGCGTCATCTTGAGACATAATTGAATTTTTCTTCTAATGATTGAACATAAAAAAATTATGTAGAAAATGTGTTGGCCGTTAAGTAGCGTAAATGTATTGTTTTAGCCACGGAATATTAAAGTGAATTTTTATTTTTTATTAAACATGTGATACTGAATAATGTATTTTGTAGTAATAGAAAAAAAAAATCAATTTATATGACTTTATACGAAGAAATCATGTTTATGTAATTCATAATTTACTAATTATTACACAGCATCTTTTCATATCTTTACTAATATTTATGAAACAATTTATTACTTACCTTACGTGCTCCAAGTACGAGATAAGTCCTTCGACATATAGATATATCTTTCTTTTAAATTTATATATATGCGTGTTTGTGTGCACACTGAAGAACAATGCGTCGGATACTGCGTCTGATACTGTCGATCTGTCAGTATTGCAGACGATGTGTTTGTTTCTTTTTACTACATAATGCAGGGCGTTCACCCTGCCTCGATTTTTTCGCGAAAATTGTCGTACGATCTCAGGTCTAATACCGAGAATTTGAACGAGCGCACTTTCAGCGGCCGCGTCTTCGCGCGCGGCCCTTGCGTTCGATCTGCATTGATCTTTTCGCGAAAATTGTCGAACGATCTCGCGTCTAATCCCGAGAATTTTATTGACCATAGTCTCACAATTTTTTTACGGATGCCGACGAGATTACAATTTTTTCATTTGCCTTTCAAACGTCACTCAAAGCACAGCTGCTGCTGCAAAATATACGCATTTTGAATTGAATAATTCGAATTAATAGTTATCATGGATTTTAGTGAAGGTAGCGATTATGAAGATGTAGAATATTTAAACGAGAGTAGTGAATTTGACGACGTTGAATACTTAGATGAAGCTATGTTGGTTAGTAGATAATTTAGTTTAAAATATTAACATAATCTATATTTGTGAAATACTATTAGCATATTTATCTTGCCAGAGTAAATATGACGTCGAGGGTGAATTACAACAGTCCAATGATGATATAGAAGGCACGGTGAGTACGATATTACTATATACCATATTACTATGAAAAATGTTAAAGTTATGAAACTGTCGATAATTAATAAGATATGAACAATTTAATTTACCGATGACAAAAGAAAATTATTTTGGACTTTTTTTATCTTTGATTTGCTATCTCATTTTCTGCTTATTTGCTCGATCATTTTTACTTTCATGCACTTTAAATCGATACTGATTAACTTATTCTTTTGCTGATTTCTACGCACGTGTATTCTTATTCTCTCTCGTTGATTTCGGCTATATGCCGTGCCGGGAAAAGGGCACGTACTTGTAAAAGCTTGCCAATATTGAACGCGGCGTTTCATTAAAATTTTTTTTCGGACGATCGTACGTGAAAATCTTTATACGAATCAAATACTGTGTTTCATTTTATATCCGGAAGGTGTAACAAATCAACGCGACAAAAAATAGATTGTAATTGTAATTAGAATCGAAAATTCTTGCAATTAGTTATAAAAATGAAAATAACAAGATTTATTGTACACATCATGTAGATGAGGACACTTGGTGCAACTGAGTGAAGCTTCATGTATATAGGGTCTATATTTTGAGAGTTTACTTCTTTTTAAATTTCTTTTCGCATATATCACACGCATGTGTGTCACTCTCACTCTCTCTCTCTCTCTCTCTCTCTCTCTCTCTCTCTCTCTCTCTCTCTCTCTCTCTCTCTCTCTCTCTCTCTCTCTCTCTCTCTCTCTTTCCCATGCAAACTTTTGTTTGATCGCGTGGAATACAATTTTTCGAAATATTGATTTGAAGAAATTAAAATTGTTAAACTGGACGTTAAAAATTTTATTAAATTTTTTTTCATGTATAGACTATTTATGATATCGATCATTCCCCGAATAACAATGTTTCGGTAATTGATAAAAAGGTCAAGCCAGTCAAATCAAGAGAATATAAATACCAGAATAGTTGGGAAAATGTACCTGCCTTTAAACCATGGATACAATTAGATCCCAAGAATAGAGAAAAAGTTTGGTGCAAAGCATGTAAAAAAGATTATGTAGCCAGTTTTAACAGCCTCGTTAGCCATGCTCAAAGCCCAATACACTATAAGAAGCTTGGACTTACGAAACCCCCATCGAACGAGGAATGTACAATCCCATCCAATGTACAGGAGGAAGAGCGAAGGCAGCTTTAAAAATCCGAATCATGGCATCGATGGTAGAGTTAGACATTCCTTTGAGAAAAACTAAACGATTTGTTGAAATTTTAAAAAGTTATGGAAAAGAGAATGAATTGCTCCAAGAAATTGACTTGAGTTATACGCAAGGTCAAGCAATTATTTCAGGATCTATTGGTAATTATAAAACTTTTAAATATCACACTATTTTAGATGTTAGGGATTCATAGAAAAATTGCACTGTATTTATCAGGGCGAGCTAATCAGGAAGAGATTGCGAGGAAATTAGATAAACCATTTTCGATATTAGTAGATGAATCGACCGATGTGTCTGAAAAAAAAATATTAAGTATTAGTGTTCGCTCCCCTTATTTCGATGACGGAACCGTTAAAACGATGCTATGGGACATGGTTCCTATATTCAGAGATGGAATGAAAGGCAGTACATCTGCCCAAACTTTATTCGATAGGACCATAGAATCTTTCGAAAAAATGGAAATCGACTTGAAGAAGATTTGTGCTGTTTCACTCGACACATGTAACACAATGATTGGTAGGCATGACTTTTTTATATGATTGAATGTATCACTATGAATAACTAAATTGATTTTACTTGCGTAAATTTTTTTATTAACAAACGAAAACTACGCGGCGAAGACGATAATTAAGCGGTTAACGGCGAGAACTACGCGGCGACGATGATAATTACGCGGTGAACGGCGAGAATTACGCGGCGACGACGAAAGTTACGCGGTGAACGGCGAGAATTACGCGGCGACGACGAAAATTACGCGGTGATCGAAACTCAATACTCATTGGTAAATGATGATTCGGCTTCATAATGTAATTTTCGTAGCCTGTGAAAAATTAATTTTTAAAAAGGAAATGTTAAATATTGAAATAATTACTCGAGCTTAGTTATTTCTTATTTTGTCTACATCTATAAAGTACGTTTGATTTTTAAAATCAGAGAATTAAGTAACTTACTATCTAAACAGGTGTAAATAATAGTTACATGACAAGAATGCAGTCGATTCAAACCAATATCATTGCTGTGCATTGTCCGGCGCATTTAATGAGTCTTTGTGTGCAATACGCTATCAAAGAAATACCAGCAGATGTTTTCAGTCTCGTAACGGATGTGTATAACTTATTTAAAAGTGGAAACAAAAAGCACGATTTTAAACAAGTTCAAGATGAATGTAGAGTACCAAACCACAAAATTCTTCGTTACCACAAAATTCGTTGGTCATCATTATACCACTGCACGGAACGAATACTTGAGCAATGGCCTGCTCTATGTAAATTTACTAAAAAGTTAGCGAAAAATAGCAAGGAAACTCTTGCAATTAAAGTATTCAATGCCATGTCTAAACCCGATTGCAAATGCTATTTTCATTTAATCAGTGCAGTACTGTCGGAGTTCAATGCATTCATCGTTTTTGTGCAGACAGATGCATGTGCTGTGGCTGACGTTTATAGAAAACTTACAAAATGTTACAAAGGCATCGCTTCAATAATTTTAAATAAAAGTTATATATGGAAAACGATTTAGAAGACATCGACTTATTCGAGAGTAGCCAGTATTTAACGTTTGATGCATTTACATTAAATCCACATGTGAAACAGATGTTGACAGTACATAAATTTGAAATGTACAAATTTTGTAAGACATCTTTTAATTTCGTTATAAAAGCGCTTTTGCAACTTTTGGATCGATTCCATGGCTTCGAACTCTCTTTTTTGAAATCAGCGCAGTGTTTAAAGCCATGCAATGCCATGTCTTCAGATTATGTTGCTAACAACGTGCACGTGTTGCAAATGTTGCTAGAAAATGGAAGAGTATTTGTTCCAAATGAAGATTATTCTAGGGAAATCATAAATGAATGGCATCAATTATCAATGTTACACAATAATGTACAACTTTTGGATGTGCGCACTAATGATCCCATACATTTTTGGATAATGGTTGGATCGTTACGGATACAAGAAAGTAATGTTTATTTATTCAAATTTTTACCGGAATTTGCAGTAAATATACTTTCAATACCATCGTCAAATGCTGACCCTGAGCGTCGTTTTAGCCACATGAATTATTTAAAAAATAAATTTAAAAATAGAATGGAGATTGAAACAATGGTTGGGATTTTAAGATCGAAGCAGGCCATTTCCATGCAACAAGGGCAGCTGTTCGTACCAACTGAAAGCATGATTAATTACGTGCACAATCATTCAATTTGGAAAAGAAAAAACAATCTCAAAGATGCTGTATTACAAAATATTTTTGAGGGGCAAAATGGCATAATTAGAAAAGCTCACGATGTCGATATCATAGAGGTAATAATCATAGAGATACAATAAATGCATAGAAGTATAATCTTTCACTAAAGTATAAACTGACTACATTTAAACCGTCATTATTTACAGGAGCTACCTGTCGAAAATATGCAGGATACTGAATACCAAGAAGAAATAGTCGACAATAAAATCAATGAAAATATGAGCGTCAATACACGTACGTTTTTTCTCAATTCTACTCCTTTAACTTATGTATGATAGTCTAGGCGCTGAGGGGATTTCGTAAGTATTTAAACCCGCTGAATCAGAATTTTTAATTCTCACATCGCTCTGAGTGGGGAGAAATTTGTTGTAAACAAATCAATTATTTATACGGCTATAACTCCTGAACTATTGAGTATGTACGAAGCAATTTTAGTTCATATTATTCTACACAAAAAGTCAAAAATGTTCTTTTTTTATTCTTCTTGATATCACCAATAGAAACGGAGATATTATTGATCATAACTATTTGTATTTGGACGATCTATAGACGCGGTTCTCCGAGCGCTGTGCATTGACCTAATGCAATATCATTATTTATATTTTCTTAAGTTTTTCGGTTCTATTGGTCATATCGAAAAGAATAAAAAAGAAAATTTTTGACTTTTTGTGAAGAATAATATGAACTAAAATTGTTTTCGTAAATATTCAATAGTTTAGGAGTTATAGCCGTCTAAACAATTAATTTGTTTATAACAAATTTCTTCCCACGATGGGCGATATGAGAGTTAAAAATTCGAATTCAGCGGGTCAAAATATCTTTGTAATTAAGCGTACTAATATACTTCTAGTTTTGTGGGAGTGAAAAATGCAAAACCCCCTCAGCTCGTAGACTATGCCGCTTATTTACTTTCTCACACTTATGCATTCCAGAAAATAAAAGAGTTTGCTGTCTCTCTCTCTTTTTTGCTCTCTCTCTCGTTCATATTGAAATTGTTTTGTCATCATACACATACGCTCTCATGTTCATTTTTTTGCATTTTTTCAGAGATGATTTCCCAAAAGCGACGCTAGACTCAGCGTCTCTTCGATTACAGGCTGCAAAAGATAGAATCTTACAAAACGGCTTTTACTTACTCCCTGAACTCATCAACGGAATAGAAACAGAAGTAACCAATACGTGTGCTTTTGATTCTATTTTGAATTTGTTAAGTTTTGGTGTTTTGGAATCGAATAGTTTTCAGCTTTACATAAATCGATTTATTAATAGTAAAGTGGATTTCATTACTACAATTATAACACATGCATATGGAGGGAAGAAATGTGAAGTGTACGCTAATCGAGGACTAATTTTATCCAAAATACCCGGATTTCATAACACAGAAAAGCACGTCGTGAATAGCTACACAAACATTTCTTATTTATTTGAAGAATTGATGAAAAATTATGTAAATATCACCCAAAATACAATTTGCTGTTGTAGTAATGAAATTCGCCGAACTGACAATATCTGCAAGATTATAATGAGAATGGAAGTTGCATGGGATGACTACAAAACGTTGCAATCGGAATTAAATTATTATTTTACAAATGAGAAATCTAATTTGTACTGCTCGAATTGTAAAAATAATAGCGCTATCAGATGCAATGTAATCGGTAATTATTTATGGATTCAGACTGACGATGCCTATAATAGTGATATGTATAGACATTTGACAGTAACAAATGAATTTACCGAAAGGATGACCACAAATTTAGATTTTATTCCAAAAAACTTTAGTTGTCAAAAATGTTAAATTTGTTTTAATCGGCGTTACCGAATACACTCCAGGACATTATATCTGTTATTGCTGGGACAAACAAAAAAATGAATGGTTAATATATGATGATACGATACAACAATTAATAATTGAAACAACTAGCGATTTTATACAAATTGCCTCATTATTTTATGTAAAGGATGAATAAAATAATAATATTCTAGTAAATAAATAAATTATTTTATTTAAATTGTTTTGTTTTTGTTTTATTTATTATAAATTTGATAAACATGCCTCTATTTTGATTCATGAACGAGTATTCGCTTATACGATATTTTGAATTCCGCGCGCGGCGGCCATATTGAATTCTGTCACGATCGGGCACGCTGAGCAGCACGTCGGGCGCAGTATATCTTTCCACTCAAAACGCGATTCAAGCCTTTAACAAAGTGAGCTCGTGTCTACATTACACATAGAGCTCCACGTCTTTAGTCTCGAGCTCGTTATACATCAAGCTAAGAAGGGTCTATACATAACGTCGACGCACAAACGCGGGGTATAGAGGGTTTATAAAAAAAAAATTGCGCTCGCGTAGAGTCTGGTGCCGTGTCGAGCTTTTCATTGGCGCTGCTGCAAGAGGGGGAATCTTTTTCTTTTGACCTAAAGCTTGTTTTACTTTTTCAGACCTCGGGTCGAGGTAAAGAAGAGCGACTCGCGCGCAGTATACGCACTTGCTTACATACATTGTTACAAATTACAGTGCGTACGTACACATAGGCATGTATACACACATACACCCACAACGTAGAGCTAAAAACATACGTAATGTATGCGTATTTTTCTTTTTTCATTTCCTTTATTTTCTTCTAAATTAGAAAGTTATACTCGCGCGCACGAACCGAAAACTACAAATGCATTCATATTGTACACATACAGCCCTGAACAAACAGTCGGTACCGCTGCTGCTGCCCACGCGGCGAATGCGAATGCGCTAAATTACTATTATTACATTTGGAAATATTCCAATGAATATTTTCGCCATAAAGTATAAGACTTTGGCATTTCTACGCGATTACTTTCGGGCCGGGCCTGCAGCGCTAGCAGCAACAGCAGCAGTATCAGCAGTAACAGCGACAAGAGCGCACGAACTATTCATAAACAATCGACAGTGATACCAAATTTATATGCACATACGCGCGCGCGCATTCGCAGAGAGCAGCATTGCACGTCTCGCATTCGCACGCAGCAGCGGAGAGAAAGAGAGAGATCGATTCAATTTATACATTTTCACGCTCCATTATTTGTATTACGTTCCACGAGAATATCTTTGCTGGACGTCATCCAGTATACAGTAGCCTAGCCGGGCAATTTGCTCAAAACAAAAGCGCTTCTGAATTCGCGTATATTGCGCCACAGCATGGAAGGAATATTTTAAACATCGAAAAATTTTTTATGACAAGTAGCATAAAGAAACCCGTATCGTATACAGTGAGTTAATGCGGTGTATTAGCACCAAAGTCGAAAAGAACCTGCGGTACGAGCGAAAAGTGCGATGAAAAATTTAACTGGATTCGACGCCGCAAAAGCTCTGTGGCCCTTACACACTCGGCGCTCTTCTCGTTAGCAGAATTCGTGGCACGTATTATCCATAGAGCATGAAAATCAGCCCTAACTAGACGCAACCGCCGGCTGTGCAATTTGCGCATCACTATTTAAGCTTAGCTCTCTTCAGCTGGCCCAAGGCCAAATGCCACATCAAGGCCCGGCTCCTCTATATAGCAGGCTGCTGCTGTCCTGCTGCTGCACTTTGCCTAAAGCTCGAGGATTATAATGCAGACGTGATCTCGGTATTCGTAACCCGTGCGGCTTATACATCTTGACACGGATGACTCGGCACTGCGCGCGCATACACTGCGAGAATGATTCCCAAATTTCTCTCGCTAATTGTGCGTACAGCTGCGCAAGCAGATTCCGCCGTGTCGCAGAATATTTTGATGAAATTTCAACGATCGGCTGAGATTACAATATGCCTCGCTGCCGAGTTGAAGCCCCGAGGCGAAAAAATGTATAAATCACGCGCGCCGCATCGAATCAAACATTAACATCTCATCGGATCGAGCGAACGCGGGGGCACCTCGCGCAAAAGAAAAAGGCCGGTACGCTGTACGTATATCAACAAGTTGCTTAAAAGAGAACTGCTTTGCTCGCTTGGCGTTTCATACTGCGCAGAGCCAAGAAAACAACAAAAGCTGACCTTTTATGGATGTCAACGCGCATTTCCCTGCGGCGAGCAACGTTTTTCATTCAAAAAAATATGCTCGCCCATGATTTCTTGCGCGCGCGTTAAATTATATATTCGTGCTAGCTCTTTCATTCTCACAGGTAAAATGATACTTTTTTATAGAATAAATATTTCGCAAGTCTAAAGCGTAGTGTTCAAAGAGCTTAAAGTAAATTTAATAGAACGAGCAATAGTCAAATGACAGTTAATCCCGGCTCCGTCATGTATGAAAGCAATTCGCGTACTAATATATGAGTAATATAAATGTAATGAAATGCAGCTACATAATATTCTGGTAAATTATATACCACTTATTATGGCACACTATTGTTACGCTATTATTAACTGGTTCGTGTTTTAATATTGCCGAACACGTCACGTGGAACTCGGAAAAACGTGTATTGTAAATAAACTATAGTTACAAATTACAAAAAGCGGGAAATCATGCACGTAAGAATCCATTGTAAATGTGCTTTGACTTATACCATCATTTTTACTTTGCCACTTAAAGATTTACAGATAAAGATACTCGACATCTAGTGATGAAAGCTTTAACTAATATGATCTTATCATTGGTTGAAAACTAATTTATATTTTTGAAACAATTAATTTGTCTATTTTCAAGTCATTCAAAAGGCCCTTAATCTTTTTTAACATAATTGTAATTGAAAAATTATTAAAAACAAACCAATTAATGGTAGTGTCTTTCAAATGGTCGTTTTTTGGTTATTAGTACATTAATTTTACCGGAAAAACCGTGAAAATTTGTTTTTCTCCAAAGCGAGCTCGCGTTAACGTGCAGTGGGGGGAAAATATCATCTTGAGACGCGCGAGAGAGAAACCTAAAGGCAGCTAAGCCACACGTGTGTGCGTATACCCGTCTGCAAGTGTATGTGCAATGAGAACGATTTTAAAGATATATATTATACAAACAGCTGCTGCTGAGAGTATCTTGGGTTCGCGGGGCCCCCGGATGCAGCGTGAGTATAACACACACATATACACACACGTATACATACAAACGCGCGAGAGGCACAGCCAGTTCCTTTCACAACTACTTTGTACGCCGCGCAGTAGTGCAATATATATATCAGCCGTACGAATCTTTCTATGGGTCATATTATATGTGTTATCTATTGCTGAAGCCTTAGCCTTTCTCTCTCTCTCTTTCTGGATATAGCTGCTACACAACGTTTTTTATTTCTACCTTCCGTGTATAAGTGTATGTATACGGTGAAACGTTAATTTTGCACGTGTGAGAATAGATTTAGCCATTGTACTTATTCTCATGACAAATCCTTTAATAGATTTGAACATTTCAATTTTTTTCACAAAAACATATCAAAAACATGGTGTTGCTCGTCTGTCAAATTCTAGGTTGTTTCATTAATTTCAAAGTGGAGTAACGCAATAGCAACAGAGTTGATAAAAGGTGAAAAGGTCCGTCCTTTTTGTGTCTCGGTGTAGCAGTACCAGTAGCTATCCTCCTGCGGAGCATTTGCAATATTCAAAATTAAATAACTCGAAATGAAATCACGCGCCATCACTTCGAGTATCTTTAAATATATATCGCTCTAGACCTGCTCCAGGCAGGCAGGCAGGCAGGTAAGCTCGAGCACAGCTGTAACACGCGATATGTACAATGTACTGATAAATATATATATAGCACAAAGGCTGCACTTTCGCGCGGACTTGAGTAACCTTGACAAATTTAATCGACAATGCGCTACAATGGTTAAAGTTACACTACTTCAAGCTGTAAATAGCTATTTTACAACTTCAATAGATTAAATTTCCGTTCCTTCGGCTGTCGGAGCCGGGACGAAGTTCTAAGGAAATTCGTCAGTGTAAGAGGAAAAAGTTGACTAATAAAATTGAAAATAAGAATGAGTCATTCACGTGCAACGAGAACATTTATTATACTGTACCTAATACTACTACTACTACTGCTACGAGTTCAACGGCATTGCAGGTCGCGCCGTACATAAGCAAAATTGAAATAATCCGTGCGCGATCGAGTCGAACAGATAATCACATTTATTCAACCAATCAATCTCGCAAGCAAGAGTTCGCAAAAGCTTTTTCGCGCTCTAAATCCCCGCCAATACGTATACAAGCACAGCTCTCGCGCGCGCACCCATACACAGACACACAAAGGAATGTGCCGATAAAGTTTTAAAAGTATACTCTATGAGGCGGGAGGGAAAAAAATAATAGCGAGGCTCAACGTGAAACCAAAATTAATAGCGCGCACGTTCGACTTTGAAAACTCGCCTTGTCTCTCTCTCTCCACCTCTCTCTCTACTCTACGTGAACTGTTCTGTGTGTGTGTGTGCAACACCGAAATCCCTTTCGCGCGCGCCGAGCGCATAAGCTATATCCCAGCTAGCCCGAAACTTTTTTATCTTTCATTTTTCAGGCGTTGTTGATCTCGCTTGGTTAGGCCGTAAATATCCATTGCTAAAGCGTGTGTACGTGTACACATCGAGAAAGAAGTTATATATATAGGCGCTGCCACAGTACACGCCTGTCTGTATGTATTCTATATGTATAACATTGACCTTTTCGGGACTTTTGCAGGCCGACAAAAGTGACACGTGCACGAAAGGTATATATGTACTAGCTCGTAAATCATCATTCGATTTTGTAAGATTGATGTATATTTTTAGTTCCGTAATAAAATGTACGATTCACGGGCAGCAGCAGCAGCAGCGGCGGAACTACGCCGCGCTCGCCTACGCATCTCAAAATTTAACGGAACGTTTCTGCAGCAGCAACAGCAGAGCAAAAGTGGGCACACATCCGATTAACAATTTCTCCGCTGCTGCTAGTAGTAGCTTGTGCACTCGGGCTCGAGGAATTCAAGCTCTGGCCTGCAGCCCCATAATTTCTCCATAACTCTTCGTGCACACAGGATGAGGAGCTAGCTGGTAGTGTGGTGGTGGTAGTGGCGTCTAGGGAGGAAGGGAAAGGGGGATCCTGATAAAACTTTGCCGTTGACGACGCTCTGTGTGTATGGCCTGAGCTTTAAGCCCCAGATACGTACCGGAGATAGCGTGTGCGTGCTATTAATAAGGCATCGGGGGCTGCGCGAGGCTATACCACTGCTGCTTGCGCGCAAGCTCTAGCTAGCTCTATATATAGTATAGGCTTGTAGAGGATGCGTCAACGCTTGGAATTTCGGACTTGTCACGGCTAATTGAGCGTAATTATACGCAAGCAAGGCAAGGCTCCTCTCCGCAAGCTTATACCGACGACGATGGAGAAACGTACGCGAAGCTTTCGCACAGCTGATGGGTCTAACAAGTTGCCGAGGTCGCAGACACTCGCGGTTGTGTGTGTGTGTGTGTGTGTTACGTGTATAGGAGCGCCTCATAACTACGTGAATTCAGTCTACCATGTACGGCTATACACGTACACTCACGTGCGCTTGAGTAGTTAAGGTAGTGATTACAGCGCGGGCAAGAGAGGAGAATATTACTTTGGATATTTTTTCACGCGCGGAGTTTCAAATTTAAAAATATATACGTCTGCCTTGCCCTGTGCACGTACTGTGATTATATGCACGTTAAAAAGCTCGCCTTACTCGAATGCGCGAATATCTCGAATTACAAAATGCTTCGATTTCCCATTACTGGCGCGTACGATACTCGACGTGGGCACGCTAGGTACGTGTGCATGTGCTCTGGGACAGTCCAGCAGCAGCAGCTACTCCTGTTTGCATCTCGTTTCGCTCGATGGCAATATGCAAAAGTATGCACGTAGCACGCCGAGAGGCGAACAGAAAGAAGCTATATAGCTTCTTGGTATGCAAGCTCTAGTATCACGACATTGTTGAATTGGCTTTTTTTGCTGTTGCCGAGTGAGAGAGAGAGAGAGAGAGAGAGAGAGAGAGAGAAAGAGGAAAGAAATACAATAGGTGTACGATGGCCTCTATACTCACACGGGATTGGATTTCACGGTCTGCAAGCGGATTTTTCCAGCTCTCCGCGTTTCACGCGCAATTTTTCTTTTTCTCTCTCGCTCTAGCTCACCCTCCTTGACCCAGTCGTTTTTTTTTTATTCTTAACCAAAATGATGAAGAGAAGAGCTCACTCATCGGACTGAGCTGCACCGTTGCTGCGCCGGGCGAGCGACTGTTCGATATGCGTTATTTGTCTCTCTTTTATCGATACAATTTATGAGATTTTTGCTCAAGAATGACAACGAGCCCGGGAGTTTGAAAACACCCAAGCATTCCTCGATCGGGTACTTCATACGCACTCGAGTCTATTACGGAGAATTCGCTCGTGAATGCAGTTGCCGAGGCGCAGCGGCAGCAACAGCAGCAACGGCAGCCGCAGCAACCTATACACATCGTGATCGGATGAAAATCTCTCTCCTTTTCTCTCTCGGTAGATAGCCATTCAATTAGCGAATAAAAAAGGAAAATACACACAATAGAGCTCGGAATCGACGCGTAGAAAATCAAGTATCTCTCTATTCTGCTGGCCTAGCGCTGCCGCCGCCACCACCACCACGGCGCGCGCATCGTCATCCACGAGTTCAATGAAAAAGCAATATGATTCGATCTTCTTTGCGCGGATTTAAAAGACTAGGTCAAGTTTTTCAATTCCATCTCATCTTTTGGCCTGCGCTTTTTTTATATAGAGATGTATATATAGATCGACCGTACGAAGATACGATAAAGTGCACTCTCTTAAAAAAGACGCGCGCGCGTGGGCGCGAGTTCGATAAAAATACCCACCCATCAAGCTGCTGCACATGATGAAATTCCAGTGTGCGCACGTAAGATAGAGGCTCCAGTCTCTTGCTGTATGAAAGAAGAAGAAGGAGAAGAAGAAAAGAGAGGGAAGATTTTTCCTAATGGCAACTATCCTCGTGCAAGCTCTCGCAATTGAAATCGACTATACTTATATGCGCAAGTGGGCCATTGATCGGTGTCTACAGCATCATAATTCGGCGAGAATGACGCGCTTGTTGTTTTTAGGAACGAAGATTATATAAATAAGCTGCTACCGGTGTATCCGGAGGCATAAACATCGTCAATCGTTGCAAAACTCGTCTTTTCTGGTGACGGTGTTTTTTTTCCTGCACCCTCGGGCTATATATAGTTGTCCAACGTAATTGAAAATACCTCAAACAATGCGTCACCCAAAGAAAGGGAAAAAATAGCGTCTCTCTTTTTCCTTTCAAAAGGTTCATCGACTCTTTCCTTTTTTTTCTTCAGCCTTTTTTTTTTTAATCTCTACTTAACTTTTTCAATTTCGTACGCAATTATATAGCTCGTCTTTTTTTCTTTATTCATACATTCCTTGATGCAACAGCATTAAAGTTTTATTAGTTGCGTGACGAGTGTATCCCGCCGTAATGCTGCAGCAGACATTCGCATATAAGAAGATTAAGATTCGCCTTTGCTTATATGAATGAATAATTGTTATTTTTTATGCGTTACCCCTGATAGAAATGTTCAATATTTGACAAACAGTTTTTGTTGAATGAAAAAGTTTTTTGGACATAAAGAGCCTTAGAATTGGACACATACTAACCAAAAGTGTTTTTTCCCACTCTAACCTCAAATATTTTAGATAAAAATGAACTTTATAAAGACGCACTTATAAAATTATTTTGAATTTACCACTTGCAGATGTACAGATCGAGGTACTCGCCATCTAGTGGTGAAAGCTTAAATTAGTACAATAGTATCATTGGTTGCATGGTCTACATTTTTTCAAACAATTGAAATGAACAATTGAAATGTTATTTTCAGTGCACTTGATATTTATAACACAGTTGTCACAGAAAATTCATCAAAAACTAGCCAATTAATAGTAACATATTTAAAGAATTGTTCAATGGTAATTTTTTATTCATTTTCTGGTCATCAAGTTATTTTTAATGCCAAGCATTTCTACCAGGGACATCATAAAAAATGAACTTGAAGGTGCGTATCAAACAATTGAATGACAAAACTGCGCTTATCCCATACTTATTTTTCACGCACGTACACTGGCGCGCGATGACGTCATCGGCAGCCTATAAATACATCATGTCACTGCTTCTTGCCCCTTGGCGTAACCTACTTTTTTTTGCTCTTTCTCTTGCAACCGGTGCTTTTTACCCCCTGTACTGTGTAATGCTGCAGCTCTGCCCCTGACTTCGCTAGAAGCTATTTTCTTGTACAACTGTAAGCTTATCTTCAATTTCCTTTTCGTCCTATGCGCCCGAAGAGCTACATAACGCTACACGCATCTCTCCGTACAGATACATGTAGCGAACTCGCTATATTTTTCCAAGTCTTTTTTTAACTTTTACATAATGCTTCTACTAGAGCAGTTTTATTTATTATTACGCTATTTCGAACATGCATTTATACGGTTCGAGCTGTTTAATGGCAACATTTTGTGTTATTGCTCGCGGGATCTGTCAAAGCGATGCGTTCCTTTTTTTGTGGCATTTTTTCTTCTTACCCATTTGGAGAAGACCCCAAGGTATTTTTCTTGTATTTTCTCAGCTGCCGATTATATAAACGCAATTAAGCTTTACATACAAGCGCCGCTCGTCGAGTATATACCTATAGGTGGCAGTGTCGTTAATTTAGTCTTCAAGTGGCCAAACACTGGGAATGAGCGAAGGACGTCGACGTGCTCTGGCCGTCTCTACGTCGTCATCATAGTGAAACTGCACAACGACGACGACGACAACGACGACGAGGGCAAATAAATACACGTTAGATAATGGGAAAACACGAGAGAGTAAGGGACTAGCTGCGTTCGCGCTCGCTCGAGCTCCGCACCCAAAGGGAGTGTTACACAATGAGAATGAGAGAGACAGAGACTAGTATATACAACGTTTGCTCAATGAGCGACGAAGATGACGACGACGACGAAACACACGTACACGAGCAGACAGAGAGAATGGCAAACGATAAGGCATGCAAATTTACGGCCGCTGTATGTGTGCCGTTTTCCGAGAGAAACTGGGGCAGGAATACTCGACGATACGTATATAGGTAGTATATAAACGTATATATGCGCGAGTATACGTATGTGTATGTGTACGAGGGGGGCGCGCGCGAGTACGCATAAAAAGGTCGAATATATTTAGCATTTTATTCACGCGCTACTTTATAAGAGAATGGGGTTCAAAGTCAATGTTTCAGTCGGGTATAACCATGACGACAACGACGTCGACGACTACGACGAGGAATTCGAAATCAGAATTTCATTAATGGAATATGAAAATGAAATTCAGCTCGTTGTTTGCCGAGAGAGCAGCAGCAGCGACGTCGACGGGCGCATATACGCTCGTCGATATTTTTTTCTTGAAATAGAGATTCGGACGAGAGAATATCGGTCATATAGCGCGCGCCGGAAAGGTGCGGTTATAGTGCAGTGCGCGCGCGGATTATATCGGTGCATTGCCGCGCGGCTGAGCATTCGTTATTATTTAAGTATACGAACGAGTGGTCGCACAGAGCGAGTGACGCTAATACGCGTCGCTCACGTGCTCGCGAACGAACAATAATTTCGTGCCGCATTTGATCGCTTATATCACTTTGCGTTTCACGGAAGAATTTCTCGTAGGTACAGGAATATTCTTCGGCATCCAATTTTGATTGAAATAGCGTACGGGGTACGATGGAATTTGTAATAATATTTTGAAAGATATTTCTACTTTTATTCACTAAATACACCTGAGAAAAGAGAGAGAGAGAGGAGAGAGAGAGAGAGAGAGAGAGAGAGAGAGAGAGAGAGAGAGAGAGAGAGAGAGAGAGAGAGAGAGAGAGAGAGAGAGAGAGAGATTGTATATAATAAGAAACTTTTCTGCGTTAATATATATCAAATAACAGCTTGCAGTAGTAGTATTTGAAATTAGTCCGGCGCAGCTGTACAGCGCGGTCGGGGTTAAGCGAACGAGCGGCGGCGACGGCGGTGGCGCAAGAGAGCTAGCATCAGAGAGAAACATAGCTCGAGGACAATAAGCTACAAAGCAAGAGATGTGTGTGTGGCTGGGGAGGATCTCTCTCGATAATGGAAGCGATTGAGCTGGAGGGCCGAGAGAGCGTGAAACAGAACAGCAGTAGCAGCAGCAGCCGAGAGACGTAGCGTACGTATACACACAGAGACGCGGCGCGTACACCTAAATAGATTGAGTGCGGTCAGTGGGACGTGAAGCGAATTAACATTCCCATGGATGCTGCTGGTGCCGCGCCGAACTGTTATACTACTGCACATAGAGGAACGTCTAAGTGTTATTTCGCGCGCGCGACTTTGCCGCCCGTGTAAATACATTTGACATACGGGGACCGAGGGCGGATATTAACGCTTCGCTGCCCAACTGATCGGACGATTTATCGCTTGCTGTTGTTGTTTTTATTATTGTTTTTTTTTTGTTATCATTATATCGATGAAGGTCTAGCAAGCACGGAGGACAAAAAAACACATAACTCTGCTCTTCTGTATATGGTCTAATTCGAATACGCGCGCACACACACACGTGCCTCAGGTTATTTCAGACGCACGAACGACCGCAACTACTGCTGCTTCATAAACAATACAAGCCGAAAAGGAAATATACATACATAACGCGCGCATAGTTTCAGGTATATCCGATGCATATAAGTGTGTGTCAGAGTGTGTGTGCATTTATATATACCTAGATGCATGTGTACGTGCGCAATCGCTCGCAAATACCCAAGCGTCATCCACATAAATAAACCACTACGTTGCTATGCTTGTTCTCTCTCTCTCTCTCTCTCTCTCTCTCTCTCTCTCTCTCTCACCCTCTACTCCCTGTTTATGCCATAACAAGAGAGAGAGAGAAAGAGCCTGTCAAGCGATTAAAGCGACGAAAATATCAGTTTGGGTAGGCTCTCTCTCGCGCGCCCTCGACGTACTACTACTCGCGCTGCCACGCAGATATGAGAAAGCGCGTGTGCACGAGCGCGAGGGGGCCATGTATAAATCGTATTTGTACACTGCAACTGGGCGCATATACGTGCCTATTTCAAACGCGCTGCGCTCGCTGAAAACGATAAAATGTATACGAGGAACATAGAGAGAGACAGAGAAAGAGCAAGTCAACGTTGTATCATGTGTGTATTATATTCTATATGCATGACGTATCTAGCGAATAGTCTTTGCCAAAGCTCGAGCTCGGTGTTCGTGTGTATCGCGGTCGATTTGCTCAAAAATTCACGCACAAGCGCGTAATTTGCGTCTAACTCGTGCGCGCATGCACAGCACGAGATAAAATTAAGTATTCTTACGCAAGCATATTGGATTTTTCATTTCGAACGATGATACGCTCTTTTTCGTCGCGCGCGCGCTTAAAGGCAGAGGGAAGCTACCCCGGATGCAATTACGAGAAACTACCGAGGTCATTCGGGGGCTCTATATATACGCCCGAGCCCTGCTAAACGAGAATCCAGCCGAAAATTGATAGCTTCCAACTGTCCATTTAGCGGGAGCTAATTACCCTTACATATAATATATAGCCCTCCTCAAGTAACACAAAGTAAGCGTCGTAATAACTTCTTCAAGTGCGAGCGCGCGGCTATGGGTGCATAAGAAAGCAAAGCAAAAAAAAAGGGGGGGAACAGCCCGTATAAGTGCGCGCAAACAGCTAAAAGAGCTGCTAAATTGAAGGATATGAAGAGAATGAAGCTCGTATTACAAAGTTGCGATCGCTCGTGATTTACAATTATGATCGTCGATATGACTTATGGAGCAATAAAGTTGAATTATGTGTACTCGAGATTCGGTAAAAACTGTTGTATTTTCGACGTTAATCGGAATTTGGCGCAGCTATCCAAATAGTCGCGTTATGATTGGTGATCGATTGAGATAATTAAAAATTACGAGTCGAAGCGTTAAAACTAATTCCCTCGTATTCACACTTACCAATCGTGAAATCACATTGAGTCAGACTAGCTGGAGGGAAGAGAGAGAGCAAAAAAAAATCATCATCGGAACAAAGCTGCGAAAGCACAACGGATATCGATCAATTTCGCTACTGCTGCTGCTCAGCTGCTATTCTCTCATAAAAACAACCAATAATCAATTGAAGCATGCGGTGCGCAGCAGAAGGAAAGAGCGAGGGTCACACAGAAAGAGAGGGAGAGAAAGAGAAGCGATAAAAATCCCGCAAATAGTCTCCATAAAGAGCGTGACAAACCTCCGTAGAGCCGATGTCAGCTGGCTGATTAGCTTTTTCACTATTTCTCACTCACTCTACTATCGATATGTAAAACGAACGGCACCGTGTCAATCACGGGAGGGGCGGCTCTATATAAGCTCGTTTTTTCTTTTTCTCTCGCCTTTTTACCGAATCGACAATGGGTATAGTAGATGGTGGTGGTAGTAGCAGTAGTCGTCGATCCGGAGATCCCGCGCACAAAAGAGAAACCTGTCGACGAGCTATTAGCTTGTCCCACTGCATAGATCTCTGCGAGCGCGAAGAAAAGGATCTTGAGTAGCTCGAAGCTAAAAAAGCACGGCGAAAGCCCCAAAGATGCAGTGAAAAGAGGAAAATAGGGTGGGTGACAAAAAAATAGAGAGAAAGAGAAAGGCGAGAGTTGAAATTGACAAGATTAGCGTGAAATGGGAGATACTCGAAGGTATATTGTTTTATGAAGATAGCAGAAATGAATGCGCTAGAATTGAAAATAAGAGGGAAAAAGAGAGAGAAAGAGAGAGAGAGAGACGCAATCGATGCTACTTTAGCCGAAAGTTTTTCAATCAATAAATACGACGCTGAGAGAAAGATAGAGAGAAACGAGAGAGGAAGTAAACTTAGCGCAATGAGAAAAGGCCCCGCCGTATATAAGACGATCGAGAAAGAGGGAAAAAGCCTTTTAAATATACATAAGGACGAGGAGTTGCGCCGAATGAAACGAGAATCAGCTCCCAATATTGCTTCGGATTTACATAGTTTTTGCATTTAGAATTCATTCGGGCTGCAATTTTCGGTGTCGATTTTGCTGCAGCGCGCGCGCGCACTCACTACTCCGCGTCGGTAGGAATCGGAGAGTGCCATCGGCGCGCCGACTGATGAAAGATTTACACGCGTTCCTTCGTAAAGCGAATTATCAATTTTTTATTTTCTAATTAAATCGCGATCGCAGTACATATATAGCGCGCGACGAGGCGCATTTGCAAGTACACGAGCGCTTGTATCACTCGAAAAGTCGAGTGAGCTTCTACCAAGCCCCAAGCCCTGGTGAAAAGGAGCAGATAATGGGATCATTTGCAAAGTGTACACGCAGGGATGGCCGATTTGCTTCTGAACGCGCCAACTCGTTGTATCTCTCTCGACTATTTTCCAGGTTTCTCGTGCTGCGCGCTCCACGCAGAGCGAGAAAGAGAGAGAAGCAGAGGCAGCTTTTTAGCCTCGTTTGCATACTCGAAAACTATGCTTGTTGTTAAACTACGCAAAACTGCTTCATTCCCCGGGCACGTGTGCATAATGCGAGCTGATTAAAGAGTACATACAATGTTTGACTTTTGCGCAACCCACCCCCTCGAGGTATGATTGTGCTTTGAGATTTTATTTTACACATGGAATTGCTGTATCGAGCCAAATTTTCCGAAAAAGTGAATTCTAAATATTGCATAAATCCGCTTATCGTCGCTAAATAGAAGGACACGGAATTTCAATAACTTATTCAATTTTAAGTCACGCGCACGCAAGCGAAATACTTTCGGAGGTAAAGAAAGCGGCAAAAAAAAAGATGAAATCCTTTCCTACATACATTATATAAACCTGCACACAGCCTCTGCGCCATTTACGCGCGCGCACGAACGCTAGTGACTATTAATTTAAACTTTTTCCCTGCATATAGTAGTATATATTCCCGTGCATCGTTTCGCATCACTTCTTCTGCCAACAATAAACTCGGAAAGAGAGAAGGAAAGAGAGAAGATAGAAAAAAATTCTGCACTCGCACGAAGGGAAGTTCGAAGAAACGCACAGAGAGAAAAAGTGAGCGAGATAGCGAGATAAAAAAAAATATTATGCCGTGAGCATCCTTTGCGTCATTCTGCGCTGGACGCCTTCGCACACGGCTGACGGAAAGTATTTATTTGGCAGAACGAGATGGAGAAAATTGGATGCCTCGTGTATGGAAAATGGCAAAAAATATTAATAGCGAACGACGGATTCGGGTCGAATTTTCATTGGCTGCGACGTTTGAAATTGAGATTATGAAGTGACCAACGAAAATCTAGGTCACTAATTAAGCACGACGCAAGCAAGTCTAAATGCTTTTTTCAAGATATAAAATTAAGTAAAATAAAGAGTGAAATAAATTATAATGTTATTTTTAAAATAAAAAAGCCAGTGAATATATAAACGAAAGGAACTGTGAGAAAATTTCTCAGCTTAAAGCGACAGGATTCATCCTCGAGCCTGACATTTTTTATTATAAAGCAAAAACAGAACTGGAGCGATCGGAACAAACACAAAAACTTGAGATCGAATTCCGCAACGCTGTACATCGTGCGTTCACGTGCGACGATCGTAATTAGGACGGAAAAAAAGTTCGAACTTCAGTTGTGTGTGTGTGTGTGTGTGTGCTGCGCGCCTTTACCTATGTATATTCTGCGCTGAGGCTCTGCTTATACTCGAGAAACAAAAGTTATGCGCAAAATAAAAGTGAAAAAACAAAACACATGCGCTGTACATTTAGCGAATTTCATGTGAATGTTGCACACACTCACACATCTACACACATACGCGAACTTTGACATTTTTCAATTCGCTGATGCGCGAATACGCTGAGTTTCATAAAAAAGAGAGAGAGAGAGAGAGAGAGAGAGAAAAAAAAATAGCATCGAACAAAAGGAATAATTTCTGCTGCAAATAAATATGGGTATAAGCTATAGTGTGTACTGCTTACATTAAAGGGTGACTTTTACGCGAATAAATATTGAATTTAAAAAGTCGTGCAAATTTGAAAGGCTCTTTATTTTTGGCTCGTATCGACGGTCTGCATGTGCAAACTATGAATTTTATTTTTCCAACGTTTGCTTTAGAAAATATTCAAAAATAGATAATGAAGGTTATGGAATTTTTCACAAAACGCGTAGCAATTAAAAAGGAGTCATCCAAGCGTGCAAACACAACTGAACACTTGAAACCATTGAATTAGGGAGTCTGGCGTTTATCCAAATCTCCTCCTTCAATGCCACTAGCAAACCAAAGCCTAGAAACTTCCCTGTATAGACGCTTTACATGCTCCTCTATCATTTCGGCAAAGCGATCGCTCGTAACGGTTATTCGTTGCAGTTCGTAAAAATACATTATTCGTGTGTGGGCGTTTGTTGCTCGTGTATATCGTCAATCATTCCGCGATTTTGTGTTCGTGCGGTCGGGGCCATCTGCAAATATTTTGAATATTCATCCACATGTGTATAATATAAAATCGATGAGCTGAAATGCTCATTAAAAAGCAATTTTCTCATCAGCTTGAATACTGCTACTGATGCTGCGCTTATGTACGTGCGTATATATATATATAGAGAGAGGGTTGCACGCGTATAAGAGGCAAACAACCATTAAGCCACAGGCAGCAGCACAATCATCTTTCATCTTTGCGCGCAGCTTCATATATAAATATAGAACCGGCGGTGTGCAGTGCGCGGGGGCACAGCGTATAGGCACCAGCAGCGAAGAGAACGAGAAGCGGCAATCGCTAAGAAAGTCAAAAGGAATCCCATTCACTTGTACCATAAGCACTTTTGATCGAGCAATTAATTTTCTACGACAACGCGTCTTTATACGTGTATACACGTAGATATACACACTTGCCGTCACGACGTGAAAACAAAAGAGGTCAATACACGCCGGCTACAGAGGTTAAATCAGCCATGAAAGTCGCCATACCGGTGCAGCCGGGGATTCTGCCGTCATAAACAAGACTTTGAACGAGTCGAAATGTGTACCCTCTCTCTCTCTCTCTCTATAAGCCCGCGCGCATCGAGTAGTCCGCGTACGCGCATACACACGCGCGAGGGTATTTATCCCTTCCGCGAGAGCCCCTACCGAAAAAACTTCATCCACGCTGTAAATAATAAAAAAGGATAACTTAGATAACGCACGCGGAAGAAACGAAGAAGAGAGAGAGACAGAGCGTAGAATAGATTTTTTTTTCTCTCTCTCGCTCTCTCCACAGTTATTTTGAGTAAAAAAACATTCACTGCCGAGAGAAAGTTATAAAAACTTTTGGAAACGTTTGTATTATATACTGCGCATTACATGCACATAATAAGTTTTACCGTCCTTACACGCGATATACGCACTGGGTTTCTTTCCCCAGATATATATACCCACACGCAGCAGCCACCCAGACCGAACGCTCCGCTATATAGTTCGGAGTAAACGAGAGAAAGGGGGAAAAGCAATCTGAAACAATAAAGTGGATACTTGCGCGCGCCGGCACGTACACACACAAACACGCGCGCCCATGCACCCCGGCTGCACTGCGCCCACACACCCACACACACATGCATACGGTTCAATCATACGCTTTCGCAATCCTTTCTTTACATCGCCTCTAGTTCTCGTAAAAAAACGAAAGGAACGAGTCAATTCCTCGGAAAAACTCGGTACTAAAAGAATGAAATAAAGGTACTTTACTTTTTTAAAACCCCATCCTAATAGACTATTTTCTATATGAAATGCGTTCGAGTTAAGCTGCTGCGAGGAGCGCGTTTCCCCAAAAGTGTCTCTCTCTCTCTCTCTCACCCTCTGCTCTGCAGGCAGACAGCAAGTTAGGAAACGCAATCGAGATAGAAGATCGAGATTCCAGGAGTTTTGTTCGTTGGGATGTTCTCCTCTCCCCCTCTCTGTCTTTCTCTCACTCGAAATGAAGCGCACTGCTCGCGCTCGGAGTACACTTGAAATTGTTAGAAAACAGGGCTTCATTCTTGCGGCACTCTTTAACTTGGGAGGCACCCTTTAACCCCTTTATTGTGATTTCGGATTGAGGCGTTGCGCGCGCGCTAGCTTTGTCCCAACAAAATTGTTTCACTAAATAAGTGGATCAAACTTTGGAGATAGAGTTAGAGGTGAGGGCCTGCACTCGCAGTTATATCCTCCACTATATACGCAGCGCCACGGAAAGTCGAAATGCAGGTTAGTAGGTCCAATGACATTTCTGTCGCACGAGGAATTAAGAAATTTAGCTTTGCTCTTGCTTTTCACTCGTTTGTTTTGCTGATTACGATGAAAAAAAGGTTTATCTTCGCTCTGCCGTAGATTTCCCCGCGTAACCCTCTCTAACGAGACAATAAGCCACCTCTGATGAAAGCAAATTTAATTGTTTCAAATTAATAACTGCACCGGCTAGTTGATGAAAAGTTGATCTCGTGACAATTTCCCTGGGGCAGGTTGCAAAATAAAATATTCAATTTCTATTGCGTCGTTCGAATAAAAAAGTCACACATTTAACGAATAGTCGCAGAATATAAAAAAAATATAATCCCACCGGAAGGTAATCACTGCCATAACAATTCTGCCCTTTATACATCGATATAATTTTTCGCGGTAACGCGTCGTTTAGTTTCGGGATTTTCGTGCTGTGTATATAAACGTAGATTTTTTTCTGGTCATACTCTCGCCAAATGCACTGCATGATAAATATGAATATGCTATGACGAGACGAATCAAGTGGAATTGAGGCGTGGAAATATAAGGAATGTATCTTTGTTCTCGCAGCACCATTCATGCATCTCATTTGTTTTTTCAATTAGCTTAGTTCGCAATGATTTGATTAAAATTAACGCAAAATGATTGGAAAAACTGAACTTTGATGAATTTCGAGCTATTATTTCGAGATTTATTTTCAACCTGCTATGCGTTATCGAGTTTGACGAAAAATTCTTCTGCCGATAAATTTCTTGATAAATTAAAATAATCTGTTTGAATTATCGACGATCAAAGGGGGAATCCGGCTTTGGAAAATCAACACTGGTAGAATGCATTTTCGGCACGAATTTAATCTCACGTCGGAAAAAGCATCGGCAGAGTTTTGGATTTTTGACTATATAATGTGCGAAGATAATATACAACTGAAATTAACAGTAGTAAACACATTTGGATACAACAACCAAATCAACCGAGAAAATGATATAAAAACAATCGCCGAGTACGTCAAAACGCAATTTGCAGCTTACGCCGAGGAAGAAGCAACAATACTGGCTTGCCGGTTAAAACAAGATTGTAGAGTGCATGTGCTTATACCGTTACCTAATTTTTATTTTAAACTACTATACTTCACAATTTTTTCTGCGTGAATTACGTTTCTTACTTTATGCGGTGACACTTCTCACTACTTCGCGTACATCAATACAATCCTCCCTCTCTCGAAGACGTTGTCTTCACAGTTAACAAAGTTATTTGCGTTAACTTGATTTTAATTACTCTCAAGAACTAGTTAACAAAAATTTTAGAAAGATTATTCTTACTATTGTAAAATTTATTATCTATTGTAACAAAACGTCATGGTTAAATTTCGAAATATTTTTTTTCTAACGTTGCTTGATATGTTTGTCGGCAAAAAAAATGTATTACAAAGTGCCAAGACTTTATAGTGTTTTTTAAGATTCCAATTATATAAGTTTTTACTGTATTTCAATAGTAAAGCAGGAATCGTTTCAAGATCTAATTATTTTAATTTAGTTTTTTTATTTAATTTTCTCCATAAAAAATCTTTGAATTTCTTTTCATGATTTCATATACATTCAGCTGCAAGTCATTTTCAACTTATTCGCTTCCAAATTTTCCTATGCAGCATGAATAGCTATGTTCACTTGTGTAATAACTGCAATGGAAAGCTTTTTTGTTTTTGTACAAAAATTTTAAGATATTACGCCATTGTATTTGAAATTATATTCAAATATAAATTCCTTAAAATTTATCATTATAAATTAAGGTGTCGATAAAGTATATTTATTTAAAGGTCACGTACTTTAATTCAAGAATCATAATGAATAATGTAGTTTCAATTTATCCTATCCTATAAAAGTGGTGAAATTTTTAGCGTGAGATGTTTATAAGCGCCTGTGATTGGTCATTCAGTAGCTTGCAATTGTTTAGTGGCGTGCCAATACGAATGTTGTAGAAAGTGAAGAAAGTGGAATATTAACCTATTGACGGCTTACGACTAGTTTTGATTGATTTACTCGAGGGAAGCTGAGGCGAAAAGCAGATTCCTGTATTTTTACAGTATTTTAACAGTTTATAACATAATCTTCGTTTATTTTATTTTTCTATTTTAAATATTGAAAAATGACAACATGAGATAAAAAAGAAAGGGGCTAGTATTCATTATTATTCGTTAACTGGCAGTAAAATTCAAGATTTACTGGATTAAAGTCCGGTCTGGAAAGATGTTTCCACTTTATTTTGCACGTGAATTTTCCAAGGAGAAAATTTTTAAAGTGAAATTTTTTGTCACAAACTAGAAGACTTTCACCTATTAACGGCTCTTGATTTTTCATCATTCAAAAGAGGTCGTTTTTGTCTATTTGAGGGTTTTGCAGCACAAACACTCCGTAGAAAACTTGACGTTTACATGTGCGGGCTGGCATAACCTAGACAATAGTAAACTACGGCAAGTTTCTTTCACTTTGAAAGCTAAGAGCTTTGCTATATTCCAACGTTTCAACAAGTTCACACAAACCTTCGGGTCGATTAAAATGGACGCGCGGAGAAAAGGGGAAGAGAGTGAGAGAGAAATATCCTTGCGCAAAAATATGAAAAAATATCGTTATTATTTTGCAACGACCAAAGAAACATTTGGCTAAAAATGGCGATCAATTTCAAGTAAAAAATTATTTATTTTCCTTCACGGACCAATATACATTGTTTCAATGGCTCATTGCGACAATTTTTTAGAAAAAATATAACCCACTACAATCGAATTTTTTTGGATTTCGACGTATACGTATTTATCTCGAAAAAGAGGGAAAATAAGAAAAACGTTAAATATTCAGTCAAAAAAGAGGATGGCCAAAGAAGGCATATAGGGGGTAGAACGAGAGCGCGAGGCTGTGCGACAAGCGAGAAAAAGATAAAGTACAGTGAAACGTGTATAGAGCACACAAGAGACTAATTCCAAGAGCTGTTCTATATACGGCTTTTTCTCTCTGTGCACGGGCCATTGTAAAGCAATGACATTTTCGCCTCTTGAATATATATTACATGCCTCTTTCTCTCTCTCGTTGCACGCGTATGTGTTTGCATGTATACTTATACGTGTATGTATATACGCAGACTAAAGGAGATGAATATCCAGTTGACAAGGCATGCGTGTGTGTGCACGTGTGAGTGTGCAATGCATATATATATAGTCTGGTATATATATGTATGCGTTCCAAACAGGAGAATTCTCGGGAGGTACAGTCTGTGACGTCGTCGTCCCGGTCGTCGTCGTTGTTGTTCTTGTTGTTGTTCATGCGCAAGCGGAAAAACAACGTCGCGCACGGGTTTTTTTCCGCGTCTCTAGCTACGCAGTCGCTGTGTGCTGTACGCGTGTGTGCGCCGCGCGCTCGCACGACAGTATGTAAAATAACGCATGATACGTAAAAACATTTCGGGTTAAACTTTCGTGCAAAATTCCTTTTATAATTCCCTTTTTCTTTCCTTATAACGCATTACGTGTAAGCGAAATCTGTGCAAAAATCGCGCCAACTTTGGCAAAAATGTATTTTACTATTATTAAAAAATGTTTTCCTTCAATTCATGCAAGGTCTTTGGTTATCACAGTACTGACCCAAAAATAATTAGGACCTGTAAGCATTATTTTCGCAGTAGAGATTCAAACTTTTTTGACGTGAAGTAGAACAAGACTGCATTGGTCAGCCGGGATAAAAAAGCACAAGACTGTGTATTTTTTCAATCCAAATACAGTCACAGACCACACACAGTTGAAGCTGTGAATGCTCGACGAATGTGCGACTTCTGTATTCCGAACGAAAGTTGCAAAAATATCAGATCGAAAAACTCACTTCTAGCACTGCGTGTGTAACAGCAGCGCTAACGAACGAACAAAGGAATCGATGGCAATATTACAGGTGCATACATGGCCCTCGGCGCGCAACGGCTCAACAATATGGTAAATATAAAATCGGGAGAGCTTCTCTGCTACTCGTTGAATTAATTTTCCCGTGTTCGGCACAAGTTCGAAACTCCACGCTCATGGAGTGGTATCGTGAATTCTTTATGCGTGTATCGATGTATTTTTTTGAAAATTTCCAACGATATCATTCTAAAGAACGTTGGTGGAGACATTCCATTATTTTTTCCCACGAACGTCACGTAATTTTTTTTTTCGCGCAAAAATCCGTGCTAACGCATTTTGACGAAATTATGAATTATTGTTACTGTTCAATCTTGCAGATTGCGATTGGCATCGGCTTCGTTCGACGAAACACCGAAAGCCGTAAAATCGCCGGAACACCCCCGTAAAATTCAATGATTTCAAAAAGAAAAGCCATATAATCCAGGGACAGGGGTGGAGGGTGCACGTATGTATATAAGCGCGCTCGTGTTGTATGCGTCAGTATATGGAGTCAGAGGTCCATATAATCACGTGCAGCTTGCACATATCCGCATAAATATGAGGGAGGAAAGAGGCAGCCGTAAACAGGCGTCGTGTCGTTCGCCTCTCTCTCTCTCTCCCTTTCGTATATAGTATAAAAATAGTTCCCTATATATAATGTGCGCGCTGCAGCGTCGAAAACACGTAGCAGCGTTTTCGATTTACTCTTCCAGATGTTATATATGTATGTAATGCATTCCCTGAACGTAGCTGAATTTATAGGTCTCGACTAGCTCGGCTCGCTGCTATACGGCTGCTTGCTGCTGCTGCCGTTGCTCTCTCATCCTCTGTGTATTGCAATAATATATACAGCCTTCGAAAGCGTGAATATCTTTTTGCCTTGTAATACGCTTGTACATTATGCGCAAGCAATTTGAGAAAGAGATAGATGAGGGCAGTATATCCGAAGAGTTTGGGAAAACTTTGCTAATACAGTGATAAAAAAGATCTTCATCAAAAATTTTAACATCAAAATTTTAACTTTATTCGATTTCATATTTCAAATTATTAGTATATATTTTTAGTATATTTTCAAAGTATCAATGGTTATATACCCTAAAAAAAATTTGTCACTTGCAAATTTACCATACTCCATCTGTCGATGGAATCAGAAAGCTCATACTCAAATGTGATCGCTGTATGATTACGATAAATCCTGTTACAATATAAAACCAACTTTTGGAATAATTCTTACATTTAATCCTTAAATTTTGCGACAATATTATGACTCATTTTTTAAATAAATAAGCAGCTTTGTAAGAAAATCTATTGGAAGTGAACTAATTTTTTTGAAAATCCATCTTATTTTTGTTTTACTTAAAAAAAGGGTAATCGACCGAAATATGAAGTTCGCACTTAATACATACAAGAGTATCAAGTAGGCCAGTGCAGCTGTAGCAAAAAGCTCAACGCAATTGCACACAAACTCATACACATGCATAAGCAGGAACTTCTACGATTAGCAAGTGTCCATGCTTGTTATGCGGAATCAATATTACATACATAACGTGCAGTACAAAAAGTTGATAGTCTCAGATAAGATCGTCGAGAGCTATTCGAAATGTACTATAAATCAATATAAAAAATGCTAAGATGAAGAGCAAAGGGGTGCACTGAGAAACGGTATGTTGCAATTCTCGAGAATGTAAATATAGGATAGGTGGTGAATAATTTGAACGATAGACTGTCGCGAACTGATTCTCATTGTGACTTAGGTTCAATATTTTAATACTTAAAATACATTATAACAGGTACACGATAGAAGAGAAAGGATATCAAAATTGTAATATCCAAGCTCCAAACGAGAGAAATTCCGTGGTCAAATTGCGTTACTGGCGAATCATTATCACGGATCATGATAGATCAAAGCACGTTTCAGCTGCGACCCTGAGACGATACATCGTCGCGGCTTGACCATGATCGAATTATAAAGACGGAGCACTCGGAGCTACGCAAAAGTTTTTCAACGAAAAAAAAATAAGCGCTAAGCCGGGTTATTTTCCAAGCTTGCATTATCTCTTCTCGCGATACAAAACTTTTATCAGCAGTCGATAGTGACTGATTATTTTCCTTCGCATGTACGTATATTTTTAGGTGCATTTTTGATACGTCGGTGGTGGGCGTCAACTCCACATTTGTTCAAATAATAATAATATTAATAATAATAATAATAATAATAATAATAATAATAATAATAATAATATGCGGATATTGGCGCACTTAAGGATTATTATATATAGCGGATCTTGCGTACGCATTGATAGACACGCGTATATCATACATACAACAAATTAATCATGACAAAATCACAGCACCGTGGCTATAGATTTCTCTGGAATACATCCTATCCATCAGCGGCAGATCTATAATATATAAGCATCGGCGCCAATAAAATTAGCCATAAATTCTCAAATTCCAATCGAACTATCGAGAGAGAGCGCGCACACCCGAACAATCGGGAGAATGTCGGGGAGCATTACATCGCAGTAGCATTATGTTCCGCGCATTAACCGTGTATTAAACTTGATTTTACGTCAGCTCAAATTCGCTGATATTAAAGCGATTGCTCCGACGCGCGTATAATAATATATATACATACAGCATAATATAGTAAGCGAAAATTTTCAGCGCCTGCGTATAACACTGGGAAAATCAGCCTTTAACAAACAAGTCGAATAGCCAACTAAAACTATCGCCGATTGCCGAACCTCCTCCTCCTCCTTCTCCCACGCGTAACACTCGCTTTGCAAACTCGCGTAGCGCGTAATAACAATGGAAGTATCTGTCAGTCACCTGCTGCTGCTGTTGCTGCTACTGCCGCCTGCGTTTGCGTGTGTGTCAATCGTTTAACCTATGGTATGGTATATACAGTCCGACCCCACACACACACACACACACACACACACACACACACACACACACACATGTAACTCATGCGCAAGCATACGAGTCGCACACATGCACATAACTTGTCACTCGAGCGTCGTTCGACACGGCTTAATTCTCAAAGCCATTATGTGAGGGCGCGTGCATGATGTGTATATGTAGGATGTACGCGCACCCTTGGCTGTGCGATGATTGCGCATTTCTATCGTTTACGATCCTATACGCGTGACAAGCGAGAGACTCGATCATGCTCGCGTTATATGCATCGTAAGCTTCATCGCACTGTTTACACTGTTTGGACCAGGAATCGATTTATCGAGATTTTTTCCCCGAAATTATTACAACGGGCGGTGATAGAACTTACTGACCCAGAGAGCCAAATTGTCGAGTTATATATGGAATATATCACTTAAAAAGAACCAAAGCAGAGCTCCGCCACATATACGAAAAAATACATTGCGGAAAAGGTACTCGAGCGTACACGGCTCGGCATTGCACACACGGAGGGAGGCTCGGGGTCAAGCGCACGACGAATGGCCAGCGATAAATAAAACAATCAACCACCCTCTTCTCACTCTCGACTCGGGGGCGAGCTCTTTCTCGCTCTCTACCCTGTTCCCTTCTTTTTTCACACACACCTACACCCGTACGTATTACTAGTCTCTCTCTCTCCCTGCCTGTACACAGCCCTCAAAGGCACGTATAAAATATGACAAATGAAAAGTGGTCGCATTAATCTTGAGTGTGCGTGAAAGAGCAAGGGTGCCGAGAGTGAGAGAGCAAAAGAGAGAGACCGCAAAGAGCGCGAATCCTCGAAGGCCAGGACAGTGGGACGAAATTGGGAATAAAATTTTTTTTACACCATACCTATCCCCCTTTTAGCGTACCTCATATTGGTATGCGAGATTAATGGCTTTTCGGGGATGTGCGCGCGCGCGCCAAAATTAATACGTCGGCAATTTTCAAGTGCGTATACGCGAAAATCGAGTTATATAGCGCGCGCCCAGCTCCGCCAACACGCGTACGACACGGCCGTATAGTAATCTCTTGGCTGCGCTACCGGCTGCTATATATGTATACGATTTTGCAGAGATGCGAGACATTTCATGCAAGTCGCGGAACAGTGAGAGGAAGGAAGCGAGGAAATTGAGAAAAGACGTCGGCACTGCGCGTGGCCTGACGTCGTTTTCCGCTAGAAGAGTGTAAATCTTTCTATGCTCGAGACATCGGCGGACTTTTTTCCTCCTTCGCCTTCTATATATAGTCAGTCAGTGTGTGCGTGTGTGGGTGTGTGTAGCTTCATATTGTGCGCGAGCGCGAATGTAGGTGTTTCCCCGGTAAAAAGTGTGTACCATATATAATATAATGATTTATACTCTCGCTCGCGCGGAAAGTCGATCTAATTTATTTTCCGAGCTTATTTTCGAATTTTATGGATCAAATACGCTACACGTACGTGAAATTCAGCTATATACCCTTGCCCGCGCGCGCGATATATATTCGATTAAAGCCTCATACGTGTGGCAGTTGGACTGCTCGCTGCCTATACGTAGCGGTTCTGCCTGCACGCCCGCGTATCTCTGACATTTATTCAATTACATCGTTATATCTTCGTCGCGAAAAGGGTTAATTACCGAGTCAAGTCACGACGTTTATATATACCAATATAGGATTGTAAGTGAGCACTCTCTTCGACTCGTTTAACCCGCAGTATATCATGAAATTAAGCAAGTCTATGGTTGCTCGTTGACGAAAAAAAAAAAAATAAAGAGTAAAAAAAGAGAGAGAAGCCGAGTAAGATGGGAATCGTTGGCAGAAGAAGTCAGCAGTGCGAAATCTCCTTAAGCGAAACAATTACAGCCTTAATCCTCCTTTGGGGGCAAGAAAAATGCCGGCGCAGGCAAGGTACACACGAATCGCTTGCGCGCGTAACAATAACCAAAAAAAAAGGAGCGTGTCAGCTCGACCGGGCAAAAGAAGCAATCAATTGTTTGCCTCAGATAACTATGTGTGTGTGTGCGTGTAGGGGTGTGTGCTGTTGCAGTTTTCCCGCTCCCTTCCTTTCTCTCTTTTTCTCTTGGGAGGGTAAAAGAATCAATCATGCTACAACGTCGTTGCCTTCAAACTCAAGTATAAGAGCTCCTCTATATGTGTACAACTACTACCAGCTATCTTTTCTCTCTCAAGCCTTTGTGCACGGAGCAGTAGCAGCGCTTCTGCAGTTACCTAAATATAGCTTCTGCTGCTGCTGCTGCACTGTGTGCGAGAATTTCCGACAATCGCGCCTGGCTCTGTGCCCCAAAGGAAGCGTCGCAGTACTGCACAGCCGCACCCATTTTCAAATCTCTTCTATGCTGCGGCGCTTCGCTTCTTTGCGAGACTAGAGCAGCTCGACCACCCCCTCTTAACCCCGAGAACCATGGGAGAATCTCTCTGTACCGCGCGCAGACACGTTTATACGCGTTTATATGAGAGTTTTTTTGAAAAGCGCTCTTTGCTCGTGCCCGTTGGTGCTTTTACATCCAACTAATCTTTATCGATAAATAATTTCCAAAAAATATTGAATTCAATTCCCGATGGATTGATATTACGCCTGTATAACCGCACGCGCGCGCGGCGGCATAACAAAGCTATTGAATTTCCCGGAGAAATATAATTGCGCGAAATTAGATTTCCTCGCGCGCTCGTTTCCAAATTTGTGCTATATGCGCCTGGGCGCGGATAGTTTAATCCTTGCACTTGGATAAATCAGTGCGCACGGGCTCCCCCCGCCCCCCGTTTGCTCGTTTTCGTTCAGCGCGGCTTGTGTTACGTATCAAATTTTCGATAAAACGCGCGCGCCTGCCTAACACGCGCCTAACACGCGCAAAGTCAAACTCACTTACGCCTAGTTCTCGATTAATAAGCCATCACTCGTGCACGAGAGTATTTATGCGCGATAAAGGTTGCTTCAAAATTTAACTTCGTTTCTCGTTGCTGCTGCTGTTGCTGCCACCGCCGCGAAGCCAGCTTACGCCGTATATATTTATCGTCGTCTGCATGTGTATGTGTGTGGTATAAAATTATGACGCGGTTTCGCATAAGTAACGACTCTCTTCGAAACTTGTCACAGCCACACGTACATTACATATGTATATCTACACGTGTAAACGGCGCCGCGCGCAAGCGTCGTCTATGTGTATTATATACACACATATACTTAGCCCCAAGGTAGTAATACCTTAACACCCAATATGCACATTTCGAATGCGGTAAATACACCCGAGGGAGATTTCGAAATCTGCGCGCGAAGGATACAGCCGTACATATACCCTACCTACACACACGCGCACACATATACATGCGCTACAGCATATACAGAGAGACCAGGACCGACGACCGCCTTGCCCGACCTCCGCAGCGAATATTCATGCAGAACCGTAAAAAGATATATATTGTACGCCTGGCTGGGGCTGGTCCGCTGCAGGTTCTTGTTTCGCGTATTATACGACTCGACCCGTGGATTAAACAATTTTATCATAATGTAAGGTGGCAGTTAAAATTTTTCGAGCTAATAAAAGTGTGCTTTATAGCGACGTGAATTTTTCGATATATATAATAACGGAAGGACCCTTGACGTGGATAAGCCATGCACGCGGGCTCTGGTCGTCAAACTTGAAAATCGATTTTTCCCCATCGCTATTATCGTATATACATATAGCATCGATTATTTCAATGCATTTTCAATACGCGCGATATATACGTACTTTGACTCGACTTATCCACTGCATCAAAAAGTTTTTTTTTTCAGACCAACCGTTACGGAAACTAGTCTGCGAAGAAGTGATATATTACCGATCCTTCCCAATTTGTTTTCATTTTCTCGGGACGAAAACTTTCCCTATCTGCAGCGTATCTAGGAAAAAAAAGAAAAGAGATATAAAACTGCAGTCGACTAATAGTTTTCCAAAAGTTCCCGTGGCCTTTTTACCTACATCGGCCAGTGGCAGTTCGTCGAAGCTCAGCGCAGCGATGGTACAAAAGTGGCAATTTTTAGGATACGATCCGACCTGCTAATCCACCAAGACAAACGATCGCGAGAGCAGTATCCGCGCGAGTAGCGAAGAATTTAGTCGGACAATAATTGTCGAATTCTGAATAGCAGGCAATATTCATCCGGCAAAGCTGCTCACGTCAAATGCGGAAGCTCGCTAGCGCACGGGGAGTCAGAAATTATTTCGCAGGTTCAATCTTTTTAAAACCCTACGCCCTCGA
Source organism: Trichogramma dendrolimi (assembly GCA_034770305.1). Classification (NCBI taxonomy): domain Eukaryota; kingdom Metazoa; phylum Arthropoda; class Insecta; order Hymenoptera; family Trichogrammatidae; genus Trichogramma; species Trichogramma dendrolimi. The sequence goes on along the minus strand of JAPMIB010000007.1, from coordinate 314,782 downwards.
GACTTGATTCTAAAGTTTTTCTCTCTCTGCACCCTCGCGAGAGCATATAACAGCATTTCCCTCCCTTGGAGAGCACATAGCAGTGTCGAATATTCTGTGTCGAAGGCACGAGTAGTAGCAAAACTTTTATCGAGGTCACATGAAAATTTTGCGGTTGTCTCTTTCCCTCTCTTTCTCCCTTTTTCTTCGAGCAAAGCTCTATAATGTACGCACATATACCTATACGTTTAGAGTTTTGTCATAACTCGCAGTGAGCGCGAACCATAACGCGGCGCGAAGAAGAAACTTTGCCGCTAAGCCAATAATTAGGTTACTTTTTGGGAAGCACTTGTTGCGCAATTGTTACATGATTAAGTATATTTGTTAATTTTTAAGCCCGCGTTGATACTTCAATATGCCAATAGATGCCGGTAGAATGTGGCGAATAAAACCCATACTTTTAGTGCATTTACTTATACTATTATTTTCTCTTTGCAATTTGCAGATTTACAGATAAATGGATTCGCCGTCTAGCGGTGGAGGTTGACTTAAATTACGATTGAATCTTAACGAATTTTTTTATTGATTTCAAACTAAATTTTTAAATTTGAAAATAAAATTAAATATTTTTTTCATTAGAAATAATGTGAGTGATCGCCTTTGAAGCATTTTTTGCGCAGTATATGAGAAAAATAAATCAGTGCTGATACATTAATTTTTAACGAAAATTTCATGTAAAATACCTTGAATAAAATTTAGTATGGTTCACTTTAATTTAAAATTTTACATTAAATCCGTATTTATTTAAGGTTTTTTTAAGAATGTCATTAAGTTCGAGATTTCAAATAAATCATGAATTATTTGATGTAATAGTTACAATTTTTCTTAGATTTATCGAGACTTCTACTAAAACAAAGAATCGCCATTTCAATGTAAATTAGTTCGGATACCAAAATATCCAATCTTATAAAACATTGTTTAGACATAAAATTCTTGAAAATTAATTATTTTAGTGCGGTGAGTCCAAATTGCCACAGGTAGTGTTTGTTAATTATATACCGCCGCTTACTCGGCTCTTTCTTTAGCGGACAGGGGGCGAAATTTAATAATTTCAAATTAGATCCCAGCATGATTGAAGTATTTTAATTATAAGATTAAATAATTATTAATCTAAACAAATGAGAAGTGGAAGGTGGGGCACAGAGGGTTCAAGAAGTAAAGAAGCGGCGATATAGTTGAGGGTGTAGAAAATGTTGTGTTCCTGGGAAAGTTTTTAATTGTTCTGGAACGTAGTAGTAAACACAACATCATCGTACCGCTGCTACTGCTGCCGCTGCTACTGCGCACTACTATCGATATAAAACTCTGCTCCGCGAAACTTTTGTCCTCCGTTTCTACACCAGCAGCAGCAGCAACAGTGGAACGCGTAGACGAAACTTTGTGTATGTTTGCGTGTATGTGTGCGTACGCCACAACATGTCGCAATTTTAAAAGCAACTTTGTTTCCGTGGCTTTAAGCAGAGGCTATATGTATATACTTGGCCACGCGGTGGCTAACGTGCAGGTATCTGTAGAAATTCTCCCTCCCCCGAGCAAAGTTAACGAGAGAGTGAGAAAGAGAGAGAGACAGGGAAAGAGAGTTTAATTAAAAAATTTTTCGTAGAAAACTAAGTGGATGCTAATGATACGACTTGTTAGTAAGCGTGTGTAGCTGCGGGAAATTCGAAACACAAAAATGTCACTGTGATCTGTCGAGCACAAGAGTACGAGTGTGTATTATGAATAGACGGAAGCATGTCGAATTAATTTTTCTATCGAGTCCGTATATAGTTAATTTTTTCCGAAATAAATTAAAAGACGAATTCGTAATTCAATTAAATGAAGAACGGGAATGTTTGTAAAAATTTATTTGTATAATTTAATAAACTGTAAAATTTTTCAGAAACAAAATCGTGGGTAAGCACTTTTCTCTCGATTGAATTATATTTTTAACACATTTTAATTATTAAATCATATTTTTGACAAACATACGTAATAATATGTATATTATGCTACCTTATTAAAAGTAGAAAACTTTTTTATAAACTTATTCGATTCATGCAGTCCCGCGAGCTCATAATTTTCAGCCAAGTACCAACATTTTTCAACCGCATTTTTCCTCCGGCACGTATAATTAATTCTAATTAACCTTCAATTCACATGTATCAAGTTCCTTTTGGTCGGATCTTCTTTCTCTCTCTCTCTCTCTCTCTCTCTCTCTCTCTCTCTCTCTCTCTCTCTCTCTCTCTCTCTCTCACTCTCACTATCCCGTCGCAGCTCGCGTTCGTATCCTGTATTTATTTTATTCATCCATTCACTTAAGCCGAGTACAAATTAGTTTTCGACTCTCGACTCGGACAATGAGCTCTATCTCTCGCGTACACAAGCGGATCTCTATACTTGGGGATGAAATTCGCATAATTAAAAGACTGTACGTCCACGTGCTCAAATTATGCATTTTAATAAAACAGCTCTATGCTGAGGCAGCAGCAGCAACAACTTCTTTCGATTGCCACAAAAATTTTCCATTTATCGATAATCAAATACTATACCACACTAACGCCACAGGGATTAGCTCTAGCGCGCTTTCTCTCTAGTGCAGGTATCGAATTGGACATTTTGCACAGTGGAGGGATTATAGGCTGGCAATGCGATTACACGACTTGCCTATAAAAACATGTTATTCTTGTGCTATAGCTTCGTTCTGGTGCATTCAGTCTCTATACGTATATATGTGTAAGAGTGCTGCTTATGAATAACTACCGGCCTTTGCGGTTTAATATACCTTTGCGACATTTATGATTTGGAACAATTTCATTTTCAGTATCTCAAGTTTCTTAAATTTAAATTGACTAATAACTTTTGGGCTTGCGCCACACTCAATACTTATACCGTTTCGGCTACAGGTGTAGCTTTTTTCAATCTCTTTTGAAATCATAATCTCGCTCGTCTTCAGTGGCTAATTAGAAAAAAATACTGCCTCTACGTAAACTTTTATTTGCCGATCACGCAATTCCAAAAGCTTCAATATAAGACTTTTAATTGATGAAAGTAGTAAAAAAAGGATAAACCAATTATGAAGGTTTTTACTAGTTTTGAAGAAATTTAGAAAACATTTTTTGGTTTAAATCAAGTTATTAAATGGTTTTTAATTTGGGTTTTTCGGTAAAAACTTATTTTTAGTATCGATGACGTCTCATATAGCAGAAATGATCAGTCTGTCGCCAAGTTAATCAAAATCTTTTCTTAGTTTTTCAAAAAAATTTCATGGAAAAAATTGACTTTAAAGTTAACTGAATTTTTCGGCAAGTATACCCTCTTCGATTTTATTCTTAGGTATCTCTAGTGCATGTTTCATTGATTAATCATGAAATCGCACGAAGTTCATCGAAAACTCAGTATCCAAATAAAGGTTTTCCCCTTTCGCAGCACTAAACAAGACCCGAAAAAAATTTTCGGCTAATCTAACCGTTACATGAATAACTGTAGGAACTAAGTAACCAAAAATAATTTTACAAACGGTAGTAATCACCAGTTCACGAAATTTTGTTTAGTTTAACAATACACCGCCACCACGACAGTTAACGAAGTTGTAATGATAATTGAACGCCAGAGAGTAAGGTAATACGCAATTATTTTGGCATAATTTTTTGAGAAATCTTAGAAAAACGTCTATATAAATATTAATACATAATTAAAATTGTAAATCATAATTTTTGTTCGCACTTGTCTCAAGCGTGTTTCTTTGAACCATCGTGGATTGCTTTTTGATGCAAAAGCAAATGAGCTTATTGTCCAAATTTTTTTTCGCACTTGTTGTATGCGTAATCTTTGCGACCTTCATGAACTGCTTTTTGGTGCTTCAACAAATCTGATTTTTTTCCAAATTTCTTCACGCACTTGTTGTATGCGAAATCCTTGGGGCCTTAGTGTACTTTCCTTTGGTGCGAAAGCATATCTGAATTTCGTCTAAACTTTTTTCCGCATTTCTCACATACGTAATCTTTGCGACCTTCGTGTACTGTTTTTTGATGTTCAAGCAAATGCGCTTTGTATACAAATTTCTTGTCGCACTTGTCGCATGGGAATCCTTTACGACCTTCGTGTACTGTCTTTTGGTGCAAAAGCAAATATGATTTACCTCCAAATTTCTTTTCGCATTTGTCGCATGCGTAATCTTTGCAACCATCATGTATTGTTATTTTGTGCCTATAAAAGGTCGATTTTTGTCCAAATTTCTTTTCACAGATGTCACATTTGTAATCTTTGTGACCTTCGTGTACTGTCTTTAGGTGGGCGAGAAAATGCGGTTTTTGTGTAAATTTCTTTTCACACTTGTCGCAAGCGTAATCTTTGCGACCTTCGTGAACTATTGTTAGGTGTCTCGTCAAATTAGTTCGTTTTCCAAATTTCTTCTCACACTTGTCACATGCGTAATCTTTGCGACCTTCGTGTACTGTATTTTGATGCTCAACCAAATGTGATTTACCTCCAAATTTCTTTTCGCATTTGTCACATACATAATCTTTGCGACCTTCATGGATTGTCTTTCGGTGTATGAGCAAACTCTTTTTTTGTATAAATTTCTTCTCGCACTTGTCGCATACGTAATCTTTGCGACCATCGTGCACTGTCTTCAGGTGGATTAGCAAAGTCTGTTTTGCTGAAAATTTCTTCTCACACTTGTCGCATGCGTAATCTTTTCGACCTTCATGGACTATTTTTTGGTGCCTCAACAAATCTGATTTTTTTTCAAATTTTTTTTCGTACTTGACGCATGCGTAATCTTTGCAACTTTCATGGGCTGTTGTAATGTGCAAGAGCCGTCTTGATTTATTTCCTAATTTCTCTCCGCAATGATCACGTAAATAATCTTTAGAGATTTTGAAGGGGGAAACTTTTCGATCTTCGTGTACTGTCTTTTGGTGTAAGAGCAAATTGAATTTTTTTCGAAATTTCTCCTCACACTTGTCGCATGCAAAATCTTTTCGACCGTCATGTACTGTCTGTAAATGCAAAAGCAATCTTTGTTTTGTATGAAATCTCATCGCGCACATTTCACACAAGTAATTTTTCAAAACTTCGTGAAATATTTTTTTGTGCTTAAGTAAACTTGATTTATTTTCAAATTTTCTCTCGCACTTATCGCATGTGTAATCTTCGCGATTTTTGTGTACTAATTTTTGGTGTGTAAACAAACTCGATTTTTTCACAAATTTCTTCTCACATTTCTCGCATGAAAAATCTTTGCGGCCTATGTGTACTGATACTTGGTGTCTACTCAAATGACTTCGGAACTCAAATTTCTTCTCGCACTTGTCACATGTGTAATCTTTTTTTGCATTGTGAATTGTGTCTTGGTTTGCTATCATACTTGATTCCAGAGCAAATGCTTCCTGAGAAATATCGCAAACATGTTGTTTGTTGTCTGAAACAACGACGTTGTGTTCACTCAAATTATCTTGTGAAACAACTTTCTCTAATTTATTATCACTTTTATCCATTTTGGTGCTTAAATGAAACGAGGGATCCTGCTATTTAGTACCATATAAATTGAATGAATTAAATTTATCTATTGGTATTATAGCTCGTTTCGTTGGAGAGGACAACTTTCAAACTAAATTGTTTTCACTATAAATATGTTCAGTGTTCGAAGAACGATGTCAAAATCGTTGATCATATTGTTTACAATTAAGGTACTGATTTATCTGTTTATACATTGTTCTTACCACATTTGAAACAATTTAAAGTTCTAACTTGGTGAAGATTTCTTCGGAAAATTTTTTGGCTTTCTACAACCAAGTACTCGCAAAAAGCTCCCAACAGACAACATCGTGTTCACACAAGTATTTACAAAAATGTTTATCCCAAATTCGCCCCCACGCTGCGGCGTGTTTGGCGTGCTCCATAACCCGCCACTACTCGTCTCTAGTCTCAGTTAGCTGATCATCGGAGACTGTTATAAAATTTTTTGCATATTAGAACATAATTTTTTTGTAAGTAATATGAAAAATAATTAGATAAGTAGATACTTGCTTACGATTCTCTAAATTGAAGAAGAACGAATTTCAACTGGATTATAGAACATTTTGATAAGATATTATACTCTCTTTAAAAAGTAATGGCCTGATCATGCTAACGAAATATGAATGTGTTGCGATTGTCCATTGGAATTTGAATGGTGGCGTCACTTCTTCATTGAGTGCGAATTTTTAAATTTTAATATAAGGCGATAACTTTTGAGTCGTGCGTAGCGTGCTAGTATATAGCTTATGCGTCCGAGGTCCGTTGAATGGTGACTATGATATAAATTTACCTCATTAGTAAATTTTTTATGATTTTTGGAACTACGAGGCAGTTATACTTATGAGGCAAAGGGCATTGGACGAACAAATGCGGCGCGGGCTGTGTGCCGTGATGGGGTTCGGAAGTATTGTATTTATCTCAGAAGTACATGTTTCATGTGCTAATATATATATGGGTCAAAATAATACTTTTTTACAAAACCGTGGGCACTTATGTCACCGATCTTGACGCGATTTTGGTATGTTATAGTACATGGTAAAAAGGTCCCAAAACCAAAATTTTGGACCCCTCCCCCCTCCCCCTCCTATCACCACTTCCGGTATAAACGTCTATTTTCCTTCAGATAAAATCATTAAAAATTCTGAAAATCGAGATACGGCGATATGAGCCGATGTTGAACTCGGAAATTTTTTCAGTTCTTTTTCGCATCGAAAAACATAACCTCAATTTTTTTCAGATTTTTTCAGATTACCTAACACACCTTTTGAAGCAAAAAAACCGCTTTTTTTAACGAAAATAAATTTTTTAGGACGATACGGACCCTCGAAAAGTCTGGAAATTTTTTTTCTTGTTTTTTTCATCAAAATACATAATCTCAAATTTATTCATATTTTTTAATTGAAGGCGATAACTTCTAGAGCCGAAAAATGCTATTATTAACAAAAAAGGTTCCTAGAACCCAATGGTTCCGATAAAAAAATTTGAAAATATTTTTTTTTAAATTTCTTGTCAAATTTTAATAAATTTTTACCGTTTCAAGTTTTCGCTTGAAGCTTCCTAGCTCAATCTAGAGCATGACAAAAATTAATTCAAAATTCTGAAGACGTTTCTGAAGACATTAAGGAATGATAAAACTATTTTGATGCTAATTCCTCGCTTCCCCCTCGGCCATCGAGTTGGGGTACGTAGTAATGTACTGGGATATTTACGTACGCAATCGCATGTTGTTAAAATTACACCGAAATTGCAAAGATAATTTCGTATTCACATACGTGCGATATATGTGGATTAGTCGTGTCGACAATTTTACAAAATGTGTCTCTATTTTTTTACATTTCGAAAATCGATGGCTTTAATTGTATCTTTAGAATAAATGTTTTGTATTAGTCCTTAGATTTGAGTAGATTACGTTGAGCGCAAGTTTTCAAATGCCGGATAACGTGATAGAGTACGCGTATGATTCGTGGCAAGCATCACACTGTTAGGTGCTAGTTATAATACATATTACAATTAATTAATTACTTATAGTACATTATGCATTATATTGTAGTAAAAGTTCATTATTTTAAAATAATTTTAAGAGGGAAAGAATTGTGGTAAATCGCAACTCAATCCCTTACACCAAAAGAAGAAAAATTATTCTTATTGGTATAAACAATTGGGCGCCTTTTTGCGTAAAGAACACCAGTTGCTAGAGAGAAAACTCAATTTCAGAGTAGACTGCGTACCGCTGAAAGATGACATAACTTAATTTCGACCTCCCCTTCTCTCCAAATGGTATACAAAAATTCAATCGTCGCATATCGCTGTAAGTCATCGTGGGGCTACCGTACGAACGTACCTATCTCTAATCCGAATGCGATTGAATCGACGACGCTGAAATAGGTATGGAAGACGAGTCTATAGGTATATGTACTGCTCGCCGATCGAAAGACGAGTCTCTCGCTCGCCTTCCAAAAGCAGTTTATTTCCTTTAAAAGGCGAAGGGCTAAACATTTTTCACGTCCTCATCGTCGTCAGCCTCGGCGTACGGCATGCGGCAGCAGAGATTTTTATAAGCGCGTCACGATTAAAATTGAAAATATTTCTTCAATGTCGTCGTCTTCGTTGTCGCAAGAGAGAAAGAGAGAGAGAGAGAGCGAAGAAAAAGCTTCTTGGACGGTGGCATTAGACGCGTATAAGGCAGAAAGTTGGAAATTATACTCATTCAGTGTTAATAATTATTCATCTAAGATATTAGTCTCTATATAAGCTTGGAACTTGCAAGTGCTCTTCTCCGCTCGTAATATTTGAGAGTGCGTGAGCCTCGGCAAACATCGTTATTACGCAGCGTTATTACTTATTAAGTCTCATTATAACGATTATCTACTACTACTTCTGCTGCTGCTACTACTGCTACTGCTACTACCACTACGCGCTGTAAGATGTATAAATGGAGGCTGCCACCGCCGCCGGGTAGCACTGAGCTAGAGCATCAACTTCTTGTTGAACTTGGAAAGGGGCTGGAAAAGACACAAAAACTACAATATTGAGATAAATTAGTCGGAGAAATAAGGGAAATAATTCGTAATTATACAACCTTGCGTATGCTCGAGCGTATTAAAGTACCTGCGCAGAGATTCAATTGCGAGATACTACGAAGACGCGATTTTCTCTCAACGAAAATTCGACACACGGCACAGCTGAAGTCGGTTTTCGATCTTGTGAAGTGTACGCAGGGACAATGAGTAAGCGCTACAAATTTATCAGCTCAACGGCGAAGGTAATTCAGCTTATACGGTAGCTGCCACGAAATACACACACGTGAGAGAGAGAGAGAGAGAGAGAGAGAGAGAGAGAGAGAGAGAGAGCCGAGTCCAATCTCCATTAGCGTTTGCAGATGTGTTATAATCGAAACACGATCGTGTCACATGCCGACAACATAAGTAAGCACTCTCCCGAGTTCTGACACACATGCACACTCCGCCGCGAGTAGGTATACACACGCGTGTGATCCTTTTGATTTGCTTTTGTGGAATGCAGCACTGTATGTTTCGTTGCTGCTGCTGCTGCCTGGGTGTGCAACAATCCCTTGCTACCTTGTCTCTCTCTCTCTCTTATCACCCTCAGGATCCGTGGTTTCCAATGGATTTTGATTTTGCCGGCTCTCGGATTCTCGGAGTGCACATGGGATTGTTTAGCTGTGTTGCAGCAGCAGCTCGAGCAAGCCTAGGATTAAGCGCTTGTGCGCGCGCGCGCCCAAATACGGCATTTCGCATTCCGTGTTTTACATTTGGCTTTTGCGACGCGGGCGTACGTGTTCGATCACTTCATCCCATTGTTATTCTCGTAGATCCCTCTCGCACGTACTCACACTGCGCGCGAGCTTAATTTTCTTTCTCGGCAATTAAAAATAACGATTTCAACTTTTGCAGAGATCCGCTGTATAGCGCGTATTCCACGTGCGCGCCGTATACGCATTATGTAACTAATGGATTTATTTCCCCCTTAAGCAGAGGACGAACCTCCTCGGTGCTATACCTACGTTATGAGCGCGCGCAAGTTCAAAGTTGACTCTTTTTTTCGTTGACTGAAGTTTCGGAAGTGAAATTTATTTAAAAGAGATTCTTATCTGCGAACTCAAAGTTTTCTCACTCTCTCGCAGTATAGTTTGGCGTGCGCATAAGTTTTAACTTTCTTTCGCACGCGTGCGCGCGTAACGGAACTACATATAAAAGTGAGAAAAATTCCAAATAATCATCACAAATTTACAATAAAGCATATTTTTTCCGCCTGCCGAGCCATTACGCGAATCTATACGTTGTCCATCGACGCCCAGCGGAAACTTGTTTCTACCGATCTCAGCACATGTAGTAGCTTATTAGGTGTGTGTGTATTTGTACGAGTAGCAAAGAGAGAAGATCAACATAGAGCGAGCTGCGCAGCTCCCTTATAAAATACGAGATAAAGCAGTCAAACATCGTGTGCGTATCTCTCACTCTGTCGTTTACGATGAGCAAACGCTCGGCATGTGTAACGCTGTTGGCGATTTCTGATAATGCGTGTGTGTCCGTGTACGGCTATCGCGTAAATACGCACATGCAGTAGTAGCACTAGATAAGAAATTCAGAGTTTATTAACGAACACGCACGGATAAACGTTCTTTTGTTATTTTTTAAAGCACGAGCAGCGCGAGGCAGAAGCATCAGCACGAGCTTCAGAAGCAACTGCTGCAGAGCATAAAATATCTCAATATATAATGCCGAGTAACCGCAACATCATCATCATCATTATCATTGAGTGCTGCTGCTGCATATACATATAGTACACGTGTGTATGTATACAGCATACAGTCTCTCTTTCGCGTATATAGATATTCCCTGGTGCTATAATCTAATTGCACGGGCGGCATTATCATTCATTAGGAGATCGCATATACATATATGTGCGCATGTGTGTGTATTATACACAGACAAGTGCAAGCAAGCAGGCATACGCACATACATACGTACGAGTCTCACGACTCCTCTCTCACTCGCGATTGAGTACCTTTACCTTAGCATCTGCAAGCTTCGCTCAATACAGCTGCTTCTATATGCAATATATACATGTATACTCGCCCTCTGCGTAGAGCGGCGTATAAGACACTCTCATTGGGAGTATTGCTCATATATACGCGCCGTATATCCAATATAAGATTGACGTCTATTGTGGAGCTGCGCGAGGGGGGGACACCGGGTATGGGTTGATGAAGCCAAGAGCTAGTTCAACTCAGCTATATATATATGACGTATACGCGTAGGGAACTTGGAGGAACTGACGCTCCTCTCCACGCTCGCGTAACATATATCGCCCGCGGAGTCTGGGCGCATATCTTCGTGTTAATTATACTTGCTGGTGCTGCAGCGCGTACTATAGTGTACGCGTGATATTTTGATGCGATCAGTGCCCGCGACGGCGCTCGAGCTTGGATTTTTGATTCGCAGCTGATTTATAAATGAGTTTTACGTGATCGCTGCGATCCATGGGTACTTGCAACGCGATTACGTACGCGGACTCGAGGTGCGCATAAACGAGTACTCGGCTAATTGCATTTGAAAATTCGTAAAAGTTATTAATTTTTGTTTGTCTCGCAGACAACGTGTCTTATTAAAGGCGCGCACTCGCCTCACGATGTGTCTACACCCATGGATTATTCTTTTTTTGTTTTGTTTTCCGAAACTTTATTATCTATCTTGTAACATCGACGTGTCGATACGCGTTCAATATAATGGCGTGCCAGCTAAATCATTGTATATCACACACGGCTCACATAATAAAGCCCCGCCGCGTCTATATACATCGAAATATAAATGGCGCGCGTGTATACATATACCACCGCTAGAGAGAGAGAGAGAGAGAAAGATCTCGTACGTAGATAATGCGAATATGCGTGTGTTATATAGCAGCAGCAACAACATGGCAGGCAGATAATTTATCATCTAGCTTTTTTTCAATGTAAATATAGCACAAAGATCTATGTTCAATTACACATGACAATTTACAAGATTATTCGAGCGTCGAACTTTTTTTAACAAAGGCAAGCACAAGAATGAAATAATTTTTCAAAAAAAGCCTACGTACAATACGTATATAATATATCTGCCATTCTAATCGAGATTGACGAGATAATGCCACACATAGACGCACGAGTCGCGCGACACGCAGAAAAGGAGAGCAAGCGCACATAATGCGCGATTTATGAATATATAAAACGAGGTTGGCAAAGAAAAGTGTCATCTTCTTCAAGGGTACGCACACAAACACACACACTGAGAGACGTTTTAAGCCACGTCGCGGCTAGAAGCACGCAATTCTTCATTTATCTTGTTTGCTTGTGTGATATCAACAAACGCTATGTAATTTCTCACAAGTCTCGGAGAAGACTCGGAGCTCTCGCCGTTTAGCAAATTAAAAAAAAAATACGCAAATAAACTTGAACATTATCCCCCGACAGGCGTACACAACAGGACCACGGGGCAATCCGTCGATAACATTTCTGTGGATTCACAGGTAATTATACATGGTCGCGCGGCAGAGAATAGATAGATCGCAAATATCATTATCCCCGTAGCACAATCGTGCGTAGGATAGACGAGGCACGCACTGCACGTCATGTGCCGCGGCCGCCTCTGCATGCACACACGCAATCCCAATGTCTGTGTGATGTATTTATATTTATGCGGATGGGCGATCAATTATTCAGAGACGACAATGCGCGGAAAAGACGGTGTGCTGGCTGTGTGTGAACGAACGAACGAACGAACGAACGTGCGTGATGCGTTGCGTCGCTCGCGAATGTTTGTCCGTCTGTGTACGTATATGTACAATATAATATCGACGAGTACAGATGCGCGCCCTGATACTCGTGCGGTTTTATAATAACGTTTATATTATGCAGTTTTCAGATATCTTGCGTGTTCCACGGGCCGTATACAGCAACACGAATATTGAGAATTACGTGCGCATACATACTTATGCGCGTGAACATATACGATCGACAACGCCATAAGCATTATATTATATATTTGGCAGTCATTCAAAAAAGTAATAAAATTATAACACGATAAAAACCTTTAATTATATATTCCTCGAATTATTTACAAATCAATTGAAAGAGCAGCAAAAACTTCACAACAATATAATGACATACGTGTGAAGTACTTGAACGCACATAGCTTTTGCATTATATAGCACGCTCTATTAAGACGTCAGAAAAACGGCACGTCATATTGCTCATTGAAAATTTACCACCGTAAAGAATCGATGAAAAGAAAATAGCGCGCCGCGTAGCTGCGTGCCGTATACGCAACTATACACGAGGTAAGGAATACGCGATCGCAGCGCGGCAAACAATGCAAAAAACGCTCCAGCGACTCGACGCAAAGGGAAAAGTCGCCGCCAGCACAGCACAGCCAGCCAATCGATTATAATTACTGGAGCAAACATTTTTACGCATTATCAGCGCAACGCGTCATTGACCGAACTTGTACGTATATTTATGAAATACCCGTATAACTATACAGACGCGCGGTGTACACTATAACTATATATAGGTGAATGCTGAAAGTACACAGACAACATTGCGGCGCGCGCGCGATCAACTGCTGGTCAAACAATATAATACGATAAGACCTTCGGGCGTGAGCAACAAAAATAACGTATATCTAATAATAATCGAGTCACGAGGTTTGTGTATACGTGTGTGTGTGGGTCCATATTACAAGATAAACAAGCCCGTGAGCGGAGTGCAGTTGTCGCTCCTGCAGCGTGAACAACTTTTTGCTGTATCATATTATTATACACACACACACACCACTGAGCGGCTTATGTCTGGAGCAGCGAGAGAGTCGCACTATAACACACGATCGATGTCGTGTGGGAGCGAACCGAGAGTGAGGCAATTAGGTTACAGCATTTAGGGTATCATATAGCTGTTGGAGTACATTTAGTATAAGCAGGAGTTCACTCGAAGGTTGGGCGAAATCGACGAACTGCGGCTGCTCGTATCAGCCGTTTTTTTCGTGTTCATAATGCACTCGCTGCGGCTCGCTTAAGTGCTTTAATGCTCGCGCACACACACGATATAGAAACTATATATTGGGATTTTCGATTAGGAAAAGTTCAATCGTCCGATTAGGTGCACCGGGCAGATAAAGAATGAATATTCATCATGCGCGCGGCCCGATACGAGATATATGTATTATATTTCATAAGCAGGCCAGGCTTTTATTCCTGCACGCTGATATAATTAATTGAACGGACCCGGCCGGCTACTATCGCGCGCGTATATCTCGCGCAATTCTGCCGGGAGATCGAGCTCTGCAAGTTTTAGAACAAACGTATTATTGATTTATCATTTTTTTACAATAATTCTTCGTTCTCGCACGCACGCACAGCTCGCGCGTGCAGGGATTTTTCTATACAAATCAATCAGGCGAAATATCAGAAAATAACTGCCTGCCACCGCGTATTTTGCTATCGATAAATTTGTCCCAGGGTGCATCCAATGTTTTATAGTGTGTTTCGCTGAACAAAATCTTTTTTTCCGTTCTCGCTCTCTCTCTCTCTCTCTCTCTCTCTTTTTCTGTTTGTATCATTTCATTTTTCTCTTTGCACTTGCGAGGATGACATGTACGTCAATATTCATTTGGGCGTATAAATATATATAAAAGTAAGCTTACACCGTGTGCACATGTAATGAATAGTCGAAACAAAAATTGAACGAGGAAAAAAAGCGAACGAATTTTTATCAGCCAATGTAGCGTTTGCTCTAATTCGACGGAGAATATTTCAACGAAATTACGGCAATGAAAATTCCAGTATCGAATTTAAAAATTTCAAATGAGCTTCGAACGATAGTACGTTTTTTCTCTCGAATCGACAATGTAATCACTGTTTCTGGGGCAAGCTCGAGGAAAAATCGAGGAGCTAAAAATGTGTAAATTAAGCGCACGTATCCGCACGCGAATACATATTAGGAAGAGCAGCCCGTGTCGTGTGACGCACGTCTGAATTCGAGAAAGAGAGACGTGTGTGGCGAAAAGCCGTGAGTGCGGGCGCGGATGAGTGTCGACGTATGTCAAACTTGGAGCTAGACGACGTCGTCAACACACAGGCACCCACACAACGCTGTCACGCATGCACACACCTACATAACAGTACAGACGTAGCGAATAATTCCGAATAAGATCACGTCCATGACGCGCTTGAATTTCCGAATAAACTCTATATACGTATAGGAGTCAGGCAGCTCCGTGTGCAGATACATATATATGGCTTATCAGTGTGCGACGCGCACACCCGCCCGAAGAGCGCCTAGACTACTACTACACCTGAGAGAATACAGCGAGGCAGTGAGCGAGCGAGAGGAAAAGAGAGAGTACAGAGAGAGAGAGAGAGAGAGATAGAGATGGTGACGACGAAGAGATGTTTGACGAGCGGAAAAGCCATCGACGGGTAAAGAGCTCCCCGGAAATGCAGTGCCAGACGTGACTACGCGCGAGTCTTTAAGACATTTTATGTATTATACACATGCGCGAGTACTCATATAATATATATAATGTATGTATTTCAATGTTACTACTTCTCGTGTCTCGACGTGTAGCTCTTCCTAGTTTCTTTGACGTCGAGCTGTACTACTATAAAGACATACAGAATTGATCATGGGGAAATGGCTTATACATCCACGGAACCGCTCGGTTATTTCGAAATAAATTGATTGTTTACGAGGCAAATTCAATCATCGTCGCCGCGCATAACTGCCAGCCGATTTCCTCTACTTGGCAATTTCCTCGTGTGGAACGCGTACGGCGGCAGAAAAGTCTCGAGCGACGAGCAATTTTCGAAAAACTGGGTAGTATTCGCCGGGCAAAACTACCCGTACAATCATGTAATTACGTTTGAAACGCGATATCGCGTCGACTACTGCACTGCCTCGAGTTTACATCATAATACGCTGTGATGCGCTGCTGCTCTCTCACTGGCAGCTGCAGCAAAAGTCGAGGTGCAACGCGACTGTGCCGTACATGTGTATACATGTGCAGTATACGCGCGGCGTGGACTAATGGCACACTACTCATCATCGGTGATTGCACATTCGAGTATTTTTCCTTCTCGAAATGCAGCGGTGTGCGACCTCGTTAATATCGGGCGCAAAACATGCCTCTCGGTTTCTGGATTACACACACACACACGAGCGCGCGAGCGGCAGCTAGCGCACAGTACAATCAGCAGACACTTTTTCTTTCCTCCAGCGCTTCGCGATAATCACTGTACTTGAGCTCTCGGGGGGGGCTAAGATGTACTTGTGCCTCACGAGCTGGTCCAATTTGCATGGGAGAAAAGAGAGTACGAGAGAGAGAGTTTGTCATTTTTAGGATGCATGGAAAGGAGTGGTTTCGGAGTCAAAATTTCGAGTAAATTTTTGTTATTGTTCGAAGAAGAAAAAAAAACAATAACTACAAGTGCAATAATAAATCTGATTTCAGTTGTTGATGTTTACTCATTATAAAAAGAAGCATTGTCAATCGCACGAATTCTTATACTTAAGACGAATCGTTTCATCGAAAAAATAAAAATAAAAATTGGTCTTTCATTTATCAAACACAATGCTATTCTCTCTCCTTCTCTCTCTCGCTTGCTGTTGCCTGTTTTCTCTGTTTCTCTCAATTCTTATTCCTCCTTTTTTTTCTTTCTTTAGCAAGCAATCCCATTACCTTAAAGTAATAACGAGAAATGTATTTATTCGCACGTAATGCTTGGCGCGAACGCATACGACTATTATTAATACTAGTCAATACATCGACACTGAAAAGAACAACGAGGAGCGAGAAAAGAAAAAAAACGGCATTAAAGCAGAGAGGCGAAAAAAAGGAGAGCAATATTAGGTGGCGGCGACGACGTTGCCACCGCCGCTGCTGCTGCTGCTGCAAGCAATAATAGTAGATGGGGTTAAAAAAATTTTTTTTTCTTTTCTCGCGTAATCACGAATAAAAGTTCTAGTACTACTATTGCTGCTGCCCCGAAGAAACGAGAACGGAAGAACCTTCCTGTAGCGCGCCTCCCAAATTGAATCATAAAACATCAATTTCAACCACATAAAGAAAACCTTCCTGCGGATGCACGATGAAACTATGCCGCGCTCTCGTATGTGCCTCTTTCTCTCTTTCTGCAGCGTCGATATGTATACGCGCAGTATATAAGTGTAAGAGAGCGAGAGTCGTTCGATTCGATCGACGACCTTTATATGCGACGCGCCGAGGGTCAAATAACGAGCAACTTCGCAGACGCCGTGGTACACGAGCTCCGCGCGCATAAGTGTGTCTGTGTCTGTGCATGTGTGCATGTGTGCATGAAGTACATAAACATGAAATATGCCCGTGCACTTTCTCATTTTTATATTCACTTTCCTCCTTGACTCGCTTTTTTCCTTCTTTTATCATTGCCTTTTCATAATTCATGTACGTTCGATTGAGCGATGTCGTTTGTATATAAAAAAAGATGAAAAAGAAGTTTATCTATTCTTGTAAATTTTTATTAATGACCTACAAATATTATTACGTCGAATCGATTACTCTTTCTCTCTCTCGCTTACTAAAGTCAATAAAGCAAGTAAACTCAACACTGTGAGCGTGTCCACAGAATTGCCTCAATTCATTTCATCTTCTTATATATTAAAACCGACTAGTCCAATGCTTGGAAGGATTTAATGTTGCAGAAAATGTCACTAATGGTTGAGCGAGAGAAAAAAAAGGGTAGTGAGAGAGAAACCACAGCAGTAGCAGCAGCAGCGGCTCCTCTTTTCTAAACAGCCATAGCCTTTGAGTGTCACAAAAAAGTTACGGGTGTTATATAAACGAAAGTAAAGGATCGTTGGTCCGTATATATATAGCAAAGCGCGCGGCTGGTATAGTATACATACACGAGAGAGCAATATCCATGATTTACGCGAAGCCACACGGAGTTTTTGCTGATTCGAAAAATATTTCTCCGCGATGCATCTCGCGCCATGTGAGGACAAACACCGACTTGTAGTAGCAGTTCTCTTCCTCCTTTTTTTTGCTCTACATGTTTAGAGCTTTTGCCCCGCAAAAAGGAAAAAAGAGAAAATATAATAATGTTAACCCTTGAACGAGAACGAAGAAAGAGTGGGTAATTAATTCAAGTCGACAGCGAAAGTTAAATGGTTTTTTGGATGGGACTGAAAAAAAAAATTCAACAGAGAAGTTTTTGTGTGAGAGCGTCTGTGTATATAGGACGAGGAGCAATAACGATTCGTCAAGCTGTGCTTTTAATTGTGAGCTTTTTGCGAACCAACTCCCTTTCTCTGGGCAGACCACGTACGAGTCTGCTCCTGAGCCTTTATTGCCGAGAACCAGTAGGTATGAAGCAAGTTTTTATCGAAAGAAAAAAAATTAATTCGCTGGTTATGTAAGCACTGGTCTCTTACGTATACATCTTTAGTTCAAATGATGAATAATTGATTATTTCTAAAATAAAAATCATAACAAAAAGGTTCAAATGTAGAACTTGGAATTATCGAAGTTTTACTGCTATTTATACTCACCGGAAATATTTTGGCTACTTGAGCATTTACAATATCTCTCAATCTCCATCTGTTGATGAAATCAAAAAGCTTATAATCAAATATGACAGCTTTGATTACTATAAATCTTGGTACAATACAATACAATCTGTCTCTGCTAGGAGTCAATATTCCTACCATCATCTTGCTGGATCCCTAGTTTTTTTACCAACTAATCTCCCCTGTCCTCTTCAACAAATTTCCACATAAAGTTTAAGATAACAAACGCTACCCCGTAGTCATATAGACGTCTTTAAGAGATCCCGAATGTTTACCAAACGATATTACCTGGATATTGCGCCTAACAGACTCTCTCTATATCGATGAACCATTAGCTTCGTTATAACTGCAGACTGCACATACATGGGCATACCCACTCGAAGCCGTGCAGCAGCAGCACGCGCTCGCTCGCTCGCGCACACACACACCAAAAAAAGACAAGTCAATGTGGATAGAGAGGGTTGATATAACAACCCACCGAAGGCATTTTTAACGAGACCCGTCGGTTTTGCTTGATTAACGAGCAATCACTCGTTCGAGCGAAGATATCGATCAACGAGGCGAAAAACAAAAAAATTCACGCCGCGCAACGGTCGCGAGCGCGCGCATGACAAATGGCTATACGGAGTAATAAGCTCGGCGAACTGATGGAGTTGCAAAGTTTTTTCTTTGTCTTTTGTTTCCATTTTTTTTTTTTTTTTGGTTTGTTCGCTCCGGCCCCCCTGAACACTCGAGGGAAAAATGAACGTTGATCCTATTACCACGCGCTTTTCGCCCGAATTTCGCTAATATTTTTCTTCGAAGCAAATTATCTCTCTCGAGCGTTGATTAAAACGGACGGATTCGAAATTTTCACGAAGACATCACGTTGAGCCCTCATCGAGATGGACGTAATATAATTGTTCGAGCAAAGCAGCAGTGGCATATCGCAAGCAAGCAAACTGACATCGAAGCCACCAAAGACTTTGCTGATTTATTTTATAGATTTGAGTTTGATATTATAATATAAAGGTTCAACAGGAAACTACTTCAGCAAGTGGACGGTAAACTTTACAAAGCACGTGTATGTGTCATGTGCCGGGCTGCTTTGCGTATATACTCGCACACTACATAAACAAAATGTTATGCTGCAATAATCGATTATCGATTATCGGCATAATTAGGGCATGCACACGCATACACGTACAGCAACAGCAGCAGCATCGGCAGGCGGCATGCCCATGGCTGACTGCATCTCTCGTGTGCTCCAACTCGCACCAGCACCAACACACACGGGCGCATGCACAACTTCGTTCTCTTTATCGTCACTGGAGGCTTGAGCTGTTACGGTCCTTTTGGGGTAAACGAGCTATAGGCCTGTGTACTATATACACAAACACACACGGGCGCCGCCGCTGCTGCATGCAATTACCAGCGGTGTCAAATTCGACGCGTCCATACACATAAGACAATTTATCGAGAGTCGTTAAGCCGCGTTGATAAAATAGTAATCACGGATATAATTGAGTTCACAGAGCAGATGAGAAACGACGAAGAAAAGAAGAGAAGAAAAAAAGGAAGCGATCCATTGTAGTAATTGAAATTGAGACGTAAGCACGTGTAAGATCGTTAAGTGAAAGAACTCGAGAACGTATCAAACCGTCGATTCGTAATATGTAAATTAATGTGCTTCACTCGAGCGTGTGCGCGCGCGAGATAATTTATCAATTATCGATGAGATTCGCATTGCGAACAAACATCGTCGTAGCAATAAAAGCGGGGCCAGCGCGGTGGCAGTCGTCTTCTCGGCTTTAATGTTGGGTCGATGTTCGAGTGGAGCTCGTTCAATCCACTTACGGGGAAGTTACTTCGCCAGGTGCATCGTAAGCTTCTTCGTTCCGCCAGTGCACTCGTATGTGTGTGTACGTGCAGTGTGTGGTTGCTCACGCGCGCTCGTGTGTGTTTATAACGCCAAAACTTTCGACGTATTAGTCAATTGCAGACGGAGAGAGATATAGAGAAGTTCCATGGGAAGATGCGCACTAAATTATCCAATGTATCAGATATATCGTGCACGCGTAAGACGCCGACTGAAACGCCACGTGTATATTATAGGTACTCATAACTTTGACGTATCGGATCATGTTTTTTTCAAACGAGTAATAAATGCTTATTCGCAAAGATCAGTTTGACGCGACTTAACGATTTCGCGATCACACGAATTTTTCAAAGCATCGTGTGCGTGTTAAGACGATATATTTATGAATCCATGCCAGGCATACATAGAAAAAAAATTAACAAAAAATACATTCAAATTTTCATTTTTACTTTGAAGTTTAGTTGACGAAGAATCAGGAATAATCTGTGCTCACAAATGATCGTTACATATGCAATTTACAAAAGTGACTTGTTCCCGCTCGCGAATCACCCTAATTCGACAGACGCACGGTTGACGTATTACTTACTTCATTATGAAACATTAAATTTTAACGCTTATGTAAGAGAGAGAGAGCGTGTAAAAAAAATCTGCGAAATATGTATAAAGCTAAATGCACAGCTTGCTCGTTTAAATTATAACGAGATGTACGCATATATATACATTATACATATACTTTACTCGAGTGTATACGTAAATGTGCATAGCATATATACAATATACACCCTGGCGCTCATCAGTACAGTGTAACAAAGACCCGGAGTACTTCTATATATATATGCTCCATGTTATATGTATAGCTCCGCGTGAAAGAACAAAAAGGAAATAAATCCTCACCGGTAGGCTTTGCAGTTATATACACCCGCACACGTATACGGCACGCCGTAGTGTAACCACGTCGTTAAACGCGCGCAGTTAATGATCGTAAACGCGGGAGTATATACTATCTAAGACCGGGTGCATTTTCAAAGCTCGCCTCTTTCTTTTTCTTTTACTTTTGCTCAACATCATCGTCATTAATGGACTGTATACTGCGCGCAAACTAGTACAGCAGCGAATAGGGGTTAAAAATCATCCGAGTCTCGATAAAGCGAAAAAAACGTTGTAACGCTCGATTTCAAAAAAATGATTCGAAATCTTGCTGGAAGTTATTCATGTAACGTAATAAATTGCATAATACATCTACGCATAATACTCGGGGTGAAATGTCGTTAGGTTATGCGTTCATATTCGTCATCGAAAAACGTTACAAAACGGTTGAATTTCAAAAAAAGAAGTTGCTAGCAATAATCCAATATAACGATCGCCGCCATTTTGTTATAATCGAATTTATAACGTTTAGGCAATGTTTAACATTGTGGCATGGATTCTTTCGAAAAAACGTTATAAAACACTCGAGTTTGAATAAAACGCTCGAAGTGAACTAAAATCGATGTATAAACGGCAGTATCTAGATTTCGTACGTTACACGTTCGATACGTTACAAAATGACAAAATATATTCAAAAACAACGTACTAGTATGAATTTCACTAAATTTTCGTGGATAAAGTACGTTACCTTTTGCTGCTGAGACGATTGTCACGGCGCCGAGAACGAAGATCAGCTCCAGAAAGCGATGCATCCCGAGGCCGGTCGAACAGCTCATTTCGGAGATACAAACTCGAACATCAAACTCATAGAACTGCACCAACACTCTTGACTATACCAAATGTTATCTCGACAAAATAAAGAATCGCACAAGCACTTCACTGATTTTCCGTTTATCCTCCCCGATACGGAGCAGCAGCTTGGATTATGTTATATATGGGGCCGTCCATTAATTACGTAATGGCTTAGGGGGGAGGGGGGGGGGCTTGGATTTTATTACTGTTCATTATGTGAGGGGGGGGGGGGGGGTCTTATAATTTTTTACGTAATAATTTTTTGTGCGAGCGCAGCTCAAAATAAAATTTTTGGGTCTATAAACAAATTGAAATTTCGCCTAAAAGATTCACAAACAGAGTACTCATATACCGTGAAAACGTATTATAATTTACTTTGTAGCCGATGGATGTACTACTACGCTAACCGATTTTCATGTTGTTATGGAGAGAGATCGTAAAATTTTAGATCTCACCGTACATTACATTTTTTCATAGCGCGCGTCCTATGTCAAGATGTATAACAAACTTGAACTGACACTCGATAAGTCTCCTGCCCTAATTACCGACCGAGCTATACTCCCATACAGAATACGTGTATTACGACAAAGAAAAGTCGTTAGGTTAGCCGTGATACAACAGTTTGCTTACAACGCTGCCTTTGTTTTCAACCGTAAAAAATGTCTTCCCAAAGAGGTGATTTGTTTAATAGTTTATATAAAGCTCATTTGCGAGCATATCCTTTTGCTTCAAAGGAAACAAATCAAGGAAAAGCAGTGACTTTTTGGAACAGTGAAAAACAAAGCCACAAAGATGATAAAGAATTTACGACGATCATTAATGGAAAAATCGAGGCATTGAACCGGCTGACCCCTCAATCTTCAGGGAAATCTTTGCTGAATTATTTCAATAAGGTATTTATCCGCACTTTATATTTACCAACTATTTGTTTATTTAAAAAGTGAGGTTGTGTTGCTTATTTACTTTGAGAATTTTTACATGTCCGGTTAGTATTTAAAGATACAAAGATGTTTTATGTTAATACTTAGCGAAAACTCGAGAGCTTATGATTTCTAAAAAAAGTATGTAATACAAATCTCGTAAGATTGGATCTTTGATGTCTAGGTTTCGTCGAAATCGGTTGCAGCTACGTCAGATACTGCAAGTACTAGTGCTAGAACTCATGCAAACTCGGACTCGGCTTCAACATCTAAATCCTCTTTAGTAAACACGTCCACCGTAAGCGTTATAGAGAGTGAAAAACCAAATTTAAAGAGAAAAATATATTCAGCACCGTCTCAAGATGAAACAAAAAAGAAAATAGCAGCGATCGAAAGTCAGATCACATCTCTCACTATGATGAGAGATACGAATTTGGGTGGGAGTGATGTCAATGAAAAAATAAGTAAGGCCAGAATAGATTTGAAAAAAACCCAAAATGAACTAAAAATAAAACAAAAAAATGCTGAAAGCCAAAAAAAATTTCGAGAAAAACAAAAAAAAAAGTTTCCGATATAAGTGGGTTAGAATTAAATGTCGAAAATTCGAACGTAAAAGTTGGACGGCCCAGAAAAGAAATAGAATATCCGGAATTGTTGAAAACTATATGCGATATAGCCATCGTCAACAGTGCCGCCGACGAACGCCGACAAACGGAGCAGATTAGGACCTGCAGCACTTTAGACGAATTGACAAAAAAACTACAGGAAAATGGTTTTTATCTGAGTAGAAGTGCTGTGTATTTGCGATTGATGCCCAAGCGATCAAATACGCACGAGGGTATGCGTCACGTCAACACCGTACCTGTTAGACTGTGTAAGCCACAAAATGACTTACATAAAAGTCACGCAGACGGTAAATTTTGTACTGCTACAATTCGAGGAGTCGACACTCTGGCTGCCATTTTGGGCCCAAAACAAGTGGCATATCTATCGCAAGATGACAAAGCCAAAGTGAAAATAGGGATTACAGCGGCGAATAAACAGACATCAAAACTCATGCACGTTGAATATAGAGTGAAGTTGCCAGATCACGACTGGAATGTGGCAAATAAGCACTCGTTGATACCCTCTGTATATGCAGGTATAGATATAAAAGAGAACTCATGTGGCTCGGCAGAAAATGTCACTTACAGTGGTCCAACTTATATTGCTATAAGGAGTGGAAAACATTCAAGTTCCACAGCATCGACGCACTGTAATGACATAGATGAATTGTATCAGCTAGAAGGTTTTAAAAACATGCTATATTATAATGAGGAAACAAAGCCGGTTTTGATTATATCTGTCGATGGAGGTCCCGACGAAAATCCAAGGTAAATTTTATTTACACCGTGCGATATTCCTTTTAACTTACTTTTAATTTACGTTTAATTAAATAATTAATTGTATTATTTTGCAAATGATTTTCAGATACCACAAAACTATAGCCTATGCTATAAGACATTTTCAAAAGTATGCACTGGATGCACTCTTTATTATGACCAATGCCCCCGGACGCAGTGCATTTAATAGGGTGGAAAGGCGTATGGCTCCTCTAAGCAGAGCACTGAGTGGAATCATACTGCCACATAATTACCACGGCGACCATTTAAATTCTCGAAAAGAGACAGAGGACGGAGACTTGGAGAAAAAAAATTTTGCAAAGGCTGGCGAAATTCTGCAAGAAATTTGGTCAGAAATGATTATCGATAAATTTCCAGTCGTGGCCAAGTACATTAATCCAGATGAGACTATACCTTCCATTCCCAATATAGACTGGATCTGGCATAAAGAGCACGTGAGAGAATCACAATATTTTTTGCAGGTCTGATTTTATGCGAACAATAACGTAAAAATCAATTTTATTGGCTTTGTTATTAATAATTTTTATTCGAAAATTTTAGATCGTGAAATGCAACAATAGAAGCTGCTGTTCAGAATTTAGAAGTGATCTAAATCTAATATTGCACGATAGATTCTTTCCTGCACCCTTATTGACTCGAAAACTTGAAAATGGACGCTTACAAATTATTGAAAATCCACTGCAAAACAACAAAGATGCATTTTTTTTGCCTTCACTGCAACGACTTTTAATCGACATTCCATTCGAACAATCTGATTTCTTCAAGCTACCGTATGATTATCATTGTCCTAGCGTCCAAGAAAGTCTTACAGACAGGGTGTGCTCATTCTGCGATGTACACTTTTCGAGCATAAAAAATCTTAAAGACCATAGGAAAGTTTTGCACCCTTCAGGACGACAGAATAAAAAGATTGCACCAGAGAAAGTTTTACAACGCCGAGATGACGAAGCTCTGTGTATCATAAAACGGCAAGACTCCTATGATGCTGAATGGTGTATGATCGAAGATATCATTAATTACTCGAGTGTTGAGGATCAACAGTCAATCACACAGACGGATTACCCGGTGATCACTTCAATAATCGAGTGGCTGAAAAGTGACTGGTCGAATGACGTATAATTTATTATACGCGTAATTTTTATATTATCTTAAGAATTTATATTTATATTATCCTAAGATATTCATAAAGATAGTATATATGCTTTTTCAAATTCTATTTTATTACATGACTAGTAATTTTAAATTTAAGAAGAAATATATTGATATGTTGATTCACAAACAATAGTTTATAAACTTTCTTGAATTTCCAAAAAAATTTTAATTTTTCGAAAAATTAAAAAAAAAATTCCTTTATTACTTCATTATTACGGTTACTCTAGGGGGGGAGGGGGGGGTCAGAAAATTATTACTGTTCATTACATAGGGGGAGGGGGGGGTCACACGGCTTGTAAAATCCCATTACGTAATTAATGGACGGCCCCTATTCGCTCGGTAAAGTTTCGAACTCGCGCCTCGACAAAGTGTCGCCGCTGCGTCTCTTTCTCTAAACAAACGAACTACTTTGAATACTCGTGCGTGTCATAACGTATATACCACACACACATAAACTCTATATATATTTGCGTGAGAGAGAGAGAGAGAGAGAGCAAAAGGACATTCGCACACGCCGGGGTGACACAGAAACGCCGCAACAGCAGCAGCCGTGCGCCGCGTTTATGGAGGTTATAGAGGCACAAGTGCACGGCGCAGATACTCTCGCCCGACTCCCCCCCGCGGCCTCCCGCGCCCTCTTCTTCTCCTCCTCGGCGAGTTTGTTTTGCTCCGAGGCTTCGCGCGAGGCACTTCTGCCAGTACAGCCGCGGCGCAGAGTAGCAGAGACGCAGAAAGAGCAATGTTCGAAGTTGAACGTTGTACAGGTATATCTATCTATCACTCGCCGAACATGTTGGGCTACGTCGTGCGTTATACGTATATATGCGAGTGAGGCTTCACGCGTGTGTGTGTGCGAGCGAGTCTATATAACGTGTGCGGGATTCGCAGTCCAAAAGGGGTGGCTCGACGACCTGGGCTTCGGCTTTAGCCGCTATCTACCGAAATGCTATCGAAATTGCTACACACGCGAGTTCGATCGACCAACTCGACCCGGCAGTGCACACAAATACGACGCACACACATGCATTCAAGTTAGTAACATGACGATGAACTTTTTTAAGCCTTTTGCAGCTAATCATATCACGCAGCTGCGTAGTCGTAGGACTCGGCGCACGTGTCTTTATCCCACAGGCACACACAATCACGATTTTGCTCGCGTTTTTAACACTCGAGATTCGAACTTTTGAACGCTGCACTGGCTTATAGCGCGCGCTCGATTAACTTTAATACGTAACGACTTTTTTTCAAAAATCAAAATTCGACGACAGCATCAACGTGGACAGGGCGAATCGAGCGTTAAGAGCTGTTGCTCACGCAAGCGCCGACTCCGTTCTGTCAAAATGTGCAATGTGCATAGATATAACGGCGAGAGCTGCCGGGCAGATTCCGTGTGTAGCGTGCGGCACGGGATGCTGCAGCACCGCCAACAGCAGCAGCAGCGGCAGATACGGGGTGTGGAGTATTATATATATATAGAACTCGCTTTTCTTACAGTAGTAGTACTAGTAGTAGTAGTGGATGTTGAGCCGGGCTGAAGTACGTATGTGTGCGTGAGTGTGTGTGTGCGCTACTCCGTGCCAGTGCGCAAAAAAGATCGCGCACGGAGGAGAGGATGCAGCCGTCCGTACTATACCTGCACGCGAGAGAGCAGCCGCCCGCCCTGCGCCACCGACCCGGTATTCGAATTTTCGTCCTCTAGGGAGGACATATATGTGCGTATTATATACAGAGATGTACGGATATTTCACAGCTGTTTCTATTTCTCTATGTTATGCTGAAATCAACGAAGCTTTTTCTCAATTCAAATGGAGCAAAAAACAAAACGTATCGTACGATTGTGGATTTTAACGGTAAGTCTTGATGTAAATTTTCGAATTCAAATAAACCGTGGCTTCAAAAAAAGTCAACCGAGACTTTTCACGAAGCTCGAGAAAACGTTCAAATCCTCGAGCTCCCCGCCGCAGTGTTCGGCGGAAGAACACGATCTCCGACGAGAAAATACGAGCCGATATTACAAGTGTGGGTGGCGGTAGAGCTTGCTGAGCCGGGAAACTCGATGCACACATGCACATGCCTATACCTATACATACGTGGAATGGACCACGCGCCACCTCGCGACCGTTGACCCCCACTCGCACTGCCAGCCCGGCACACTGCACTGCATAGCGGCAGCCGCCACTGCTGCCGCCATTTGACCTTGATCTTTTTATAAGGGTAGCCGAACTTTAAAGGATTGAAGCTTTGCAATGCAAGAAATGCGATATACATTTCGTACGTTGAGCATTTTGAGTACGGGTTCATAATAAATCTAGGCAATCGTAAAATAAAAGACGCTGATATATGTTGCGATATTTTTTTTAATGTTTTTCCTACAATTAAAAATTGCATAAATACATACTTCAAGTTATTAAAGTAGAAAAAATTATACCTTACAATAATAAATTAAACTTTCTCGAGATTAACACTAATTTAATCTGTCGAGTAGCGTTTCACAGATTTTTCATATTATGAAATTTGAAGATCAGTTAAAGGTAATAACATTATTTTCTGCATGACTCAAATTTCTTATTTAATAATTATAAGCGTGTATAATACACGAACCATTAATATGAATAGCTAAATAATATGTACATGATAAATTGAATTTTTTTAAATTCTACTAAATTATTTCTAATCATACTCCTCACATCAATTTTCTTCGGGATCGATATTATTTTCAACACTCTCGGTGGTTTGCTCTTCGCTGACTGGGTCTTGAGTGGTTTCTAATTCATTAGAACCCTCGGTAGTTTCCTCTGCACTTCCAGCTTCTGTTGTTAGTTCAATAGATGTTTCTTCGCTGCTTTGTTCTTGGTTTGATTCCTGGCCAGATTCAGAAGTATTTTGCTCTTCACTTTCCGAAGTAGCTTCTTGGCTTTGTTCACTATTTGGTTCTTCTGTCGTTTGTTCACCACTGGAAGCTTCTGTATTTTGTTCTTCACTAGCAGCTTCAGTAGTCTGTTCAGCACTTCCAGCTTCCGTAGTGTTCTCATTGCCGCCTTCGCCACTGTTTTCTTCGGTAGTTTGTTCTTCATTAGAGGCTTCTGTAGTTTGTTCGGCACTTGAGGATTCTGTTGTCTGTTGTTCACCAGAAGACTCATTCGAATTCTCGTTGCTTTCTTCACCATTGCTTGCTTCAGTAGTTTGTTCATTAGAAGCTTCTGTGGTTTCTTCAATGGAAGCTTCTGTGGTTACTTCATTAGAAGCTTCTGAGGTTTCTTCATTAGAAGCTTCTGAGGTTTCTTCATTAGAAGCTTCTGTGGTTTCTTCACTGGAAGCTTCTGTGGTTACTTCATTAGAAGCTTCTGAGGTTTCTTCATTAGAAGTTTCCGTGGTTTCTTCATTAGAAGCTTCTGTGGTTTGCTCGGCACTAGAATTTTCTGTAGTTTGTTCAGCACTAGAAGCTTCTGTTGTAATTTCTTCATGAGACTCTTCTCCACTTGCTGATGTAGTATTTTGTTCTTCATTTGATCCTTCGGTAGTTTGGCCTTCTCCGGATTCACCTGAATTTCCTTCTTCGCTGGATCCTTGGGTTGTTGCTTCACCACCAGTTTCTTCAGTAGTTTCACCTTCTCCAGATTCCTCGGTAGTTTGACCTTCACCAGATTCACCGGAATTTCCTTCCTCGCTCGATCCTTGAGTTGTCGTTTCGCTACCAGATTCTTCAGTTGTTTGTTGCTCATTAGATTCCGATGAACCTTCATTTGATCCTTCGTTAGATGCTTCGGTTGTCTGACCTTCACCAGATTCCGCTGAATTGCCTTCTTCACTGGATCCCTGGGTAGTTACTTCTTCGCCAGATTCCTCAGTAGTTTGACCTTCACCAGATTCACCGGAATTTCCTTCCTCGCTTGATCCTTGAGTTGTCGTTTCGCTACCAGATTCTTCAGTTGTTTGTTGCTCATTAGATTCCGATGAACCTTCATTTGATCCTTCGTTAGATGCTTCGGTTGTCTGACCTTCACCAGATTCCGCTGAATTGCCTTCTTCACTGGATCCCTGGGTAGTTACTTCTTCGCCAGATTCCTCAGTAGTTTGACCTTCACCAGATTCACCGGAATTTCCTTCCTCGCTTGAGTTGTCGTTTCGCTACCAGATTCTTCTGTAGTTTGTTGTTCATTAGATTCCGATGAACCTCCTTCGTTTGATCCTTCGTTCGAAGCTTCAGTAGTCTGACCTTCACCAGATTCCGATGAACCTTCATTCGATCCTTCATTAGATGCTTCGGTAGTCTGACCTTCACCAGATTCCGACGAACCTCCTTCGTTTGATCCTTCGTTAGATGCCTCAGTAGTTTGGCCTTCCCCAGATTCACCTGAATTGCCTTCTTCGCTGGATCCTTGGGTTGTTCCTTCACCACCAGATTCCTCAGTGGTTTGACCTTCACCAGATTCCGATGAACCTTCATTCGATCCTTCGTTAGATGCTTCGGTAGTTTGGCCTTCCCCAGATTCACCTGAATTTCCTTCTTCGCTGGATCCTTGTGTTGTTCCTTCACCACCAGTTTCCTCGGTAGTTTGACCTTCACCAGATTCCGATGAACCTCCTTCGTTTGATCCTTCGTTAGATGCCTCGGTAGTTTGGCCTTCCCCAGATTCACCTGAATTGCCTTCTTCACTTGATCCTTGAGTTGTTGTCTCACTGCCAGAGCTTTCAGTAGTTTGACCTTCGCCAGATTCAGTTGTACCTTCATTCGATCCTTCGGTAGTTTGATTTTCTCCAGACTCACTTGATCCTTGAGTTGTTACTTCATGGCCAGATTCTTCAGTTGTTTGTTGCTCATTAGACTCCGATGAACCCTCATTTGATCCTTCGTTCGATCCTTCAGTAGTTTGACCTTCTCCGGATTCGCCTGAATTGCCTTCTTCACTTGATCCTTGAGTTGTTGTCTCACTACCAGAGCTTTCAGTAGTTTGACCTTCGCCAGATTCAGATGAACCTTCATTCGATCCTTCGTTCGATCCTTCAGTGGTTTGACTTTCTCCGGACTCGCTTGATCCTTGACTTGTTACTTCATTGCCAGATTCTTCAGTTGTATGCTCCTGACTGGAAGAAGAATGTTCTTCGCTGGATCCTTCTGAACTGGATTCATTGCTCGATTCGCTACTTTGACTGCCAGATTCCGTCGTTGGTTTTTCCGTCGTCGGAGCTCTCACTTTCGTACAACGACCGGCCCATGGATTACAATAAAGTCCTGGACAACATTCTCCAGTATTTTTGCACTAAAATAGATATTTCTTAATTAGTACATCATTTTTTAAGAAAGCTATTTAAAATTTCCTCATCTTACCCAATATCCTCTAGGTTTACACACTTCTGGTGGCGGTCCATTAGGTTTCGTACACCTACCAGCCCATATATTACATATCAAATTACCACAGCACTGGTCACTTTTGGTACACTGAAAAATTTAAATTATACTTAAATTAAATTAAATCTAATTATTAAATCTAATTAATCTATTAAATCTAATTAATCTATTAAATCTAATTATTTTGAAGATTCTTACCCGAAAGCCAGGTGGTCTACATTCTCCTTGTGGTGGTGTTGGCTTCTGAGTTGAAACTTCATTTGAATTTTCAGAACTTTCATTGCTCTCATTACTCTCATTGCTCTCATTGCTCTCTTCACTCTCGCCAGAATTTTCTGGCTCTTGAGTTGTAGTTGGATATTTACGCACGGTACACCTTCCTGCCCAGGGATTACAATAGTATGGTGAACAACATTCTTCGCTGTTCCGGCACTGTAAATATTACAATGATTCTCTTAGAAAGCAGTCTTATTTTTTCAAAAAATTATTTAATGTATCATCACTTACAATAGCTCCTTTCGGAACACATGTTTCACCACCGGGTGGATAATCCGAAGGTCTCTTGGTGCATCGCTTAGCCCAAGGATTGCAAATAAATGGCTCACAACATTGAGAGTTGTTCGAACACTAAAAAATAAGTGTCTAATAATTTTCAATCTGACTTGAAAAAATTTTAATTAACTAGTACTCACTCTGAATCCTGGAGGATAGCAACTTAATGCTCTTGCCCAACCTTGTGGATCAGGTACTGTACAACGATTCTTCAAAGGGTTGCAACGAAACGGACCACAGCAGTGAGCATCATTTGTGCACTGAAAAATGAGATCATGAGTGGTCGAATCGAATCGAATAATTTCCACACTTTAATTCTAAAAACTCACGAGCTGTCCGGGATATCTGCATGGAATTGCGTCTTGCTGAGCAGCTGAATTTGTAACGCAGAAAACTGCCACTAGTAAGAAGACAAACACCGTCGACTTAGCCATCACTAGGCCGCGTATTCTGTAACAAACACACACAATTTATCAATATTGAACTATTAAACACATAATGATGCAGCTCGTATATCCAGCACACACTCGAAAACATTTACACATCACAATTTATCGAATTTTATGTATGCTCTTCAAAACTGATAACTTGCTACTTATAAGATACGTACATCAATCGAAAAAAAACGTTAACTCTTTCACGGACTGTCTTGATTGCTTCAAGTTTGAAACTACATCTAAGATTTCTCGCCTCGAGCGAAGCCTTTTATGCCCAACGAGTCTGATCGCATGATCAATTGTTGACGATTACTGATAATTGATAAGAGATGTGAGAAAAAGATATTGTACTGATCATTGAAAAAAGACGGAATCTTCGGAACTGCCGTGATTTTTTTCATCATTTAGTGAGCGATACGCTCTATCTTTATGAATAATTATCAATATTCTTATTTCCAAATTAATACAAATGTCATGTTTAGATATAAGTATTTTCAACGCATTTAATCATGAGTTTATAGCAAAACTTTTTTCGAGTTTAAAAAATTCATTATCCATAAAAATTGAATTTGCAGGAAAGCAATCATGAAGATTGAACTTTACGAGTTTCATACAAACTACTATAAACTTATGCATAAACTTTTCATTTTCTTTATTTCATCTCTCAAACGCACCATTTTCGATTGAATCGTTTGGAAGTTATTATTTTTGAAATTCAGAAAGTGACTTTGAACGTGCGTCGCTTATTTCCGAGAAAATCATAATATGTATACAAATATTCACGTTATATTTACAGATGATAGAGGCACTTGTTTTGCAGTATTGATTCACGCAATCCACTTGAACCCTTAGTTCTACGCGGGTGGTATCGATAACGGCGAATATCTAGAATGCACGTGCACAGTATATGTCGATTGGAGGTAAGGATTTTACATATTTTTTCCCAATTTTTTCCTTTTGCTCCTCGAAGCATCGTGAAAAAGTTGCGGGTACGAGGGCATCGCTTAAAAGTCGACAATAAGAATGCATAATGCAACAGATTGATGAAAAATTGATTTATTATAAAAAAATTTCGTGCGCGTCATATCTCGTGTATCGCATTTCCACTATTTACTATGACAATATACCTAGCTATCTATGAATCTATTTTTAAACGTCATCATTTCTACCGAGAAAATGGTCAACAGGAGACTTTAAATCTGACATCATACCTGTTGACTGATAAGATTTTTACTTCTTTCTACGAATTGATTTAGTTGATATAATTTTTATCAGAAAAAGGTGCGTGTTAGATGTTAATGGAAAAAATGAATTGTTTCCAAATTTT
Organism: Trichogramma dendrolimi; assembly: GCA_034770305.1. Lineage (NCBI taxonomy): Eukaryota > Metazoa > Arthropoda > Insecta > Hymenoptera > Trichogrammatidae > Trichogramma > Trichogramma dendrolimi. Next base: position 281,916 of record JAPMIB010000007.1, on the reverse strand, counting down.
TCCAAACCTCCCGGCGACTCATTTGCAGTAGCAAAATTTAGTAAAAAAAAAATGTCGTCGAAGGTTAACAATCACATATATTTGTCGAATCTATCATTTCCTACCTTAGATACGACGTGTTTATTTAAGATTACTCATTTATTTAGACTTATTATTTTATACATCAAACACGACCATTAATTACTCGGCCGAGTATAAAGTGGCACTCTGCGCAGAGTGAAACCTTTTTCCGTTATTATTTTTTCCGTTTCATCGAGCAAAAATGCGAGTAATCAAGCATATATGACGAAAGCTTCGCTGGCGCGCGGGCGCGTGCAACAGAGCTCGCGGCATAAATACATTTTCTTCTTTATTTGCTCTGCATTGTAAGCCAGGGCGCAAAAATACCAATAGGACGATTGCATTTTGTTTTCAAAATTCACCATCCGTATATATGTGCCTCTGCGTATATATTCCGCTCTCGGGGCCGCGCACAGTGCACTGTACGCGTTGTGTGCTTTATCTCCGAACGTCGTAAACTCGCTCGTGCTCATTGCTGTACGTATAACATTGTGCACAGCTCCAAGCTTTGCAACAGTCTGTGGGTTTCCCCATACGAATTATGTATCTGTAAACGCATGTTTATACGTCGGCGCAGCGGAGCGTGGCCTACAAAGGCGCGAAGCGTAACCGAGCTCGTGTTCGGCGCTGCTCCGGGTTCGGGGCCACTCCGAGTGCCCGAGCCATTACGTTTAACGAGCTGATTTTTTCTCCATCAATGGCAATTAGGCCCGCGCGCATCGATATTTCTCTTCTCTCTCTCTCTCTCTCTCTCTGTCTTTTTTCGACCCATGTACGCGGGCGGATCGACGCTCGAGCGCCGCCACCTTTGCCATCTCGGTATCGTACGCGCGCAGTGGGACATTTGTACGCTATCGCAGGAGCAAGAGAACAAAAAACAAGTTGAGGCTGAGCAAGAATAATTAGACCGTTGCTCGATACATTAGTTGAATGAAGTGAACCTTTGAAATTAACCACACAATCAAAGATCGAGTTAATTCATAATATTTACAGTCCAATTTTCATGTCATTGAACTCGCGCTTATTTTCTCGAAAAATCGATTCTATCGTGTTCCTCAGATAGCAATTGATAAAATCAAAATATGATCAGCTACACGCACGTTCTCGTTGGACTATCTTTATTTCCGACGTTCAACAGTTCCAAAGCCAGTGATTAGATTTTTAGACGGCTGATAGCGGCAATCGTGAAAATGTTGTCGCGTCAATTTTGTAAAGTTACTCGATTGAAAAAAATTTATTGTAAAACTCGTGATATCATTTTAATTGATAAATCGCCAATAGATGGCGAACGAGGACTTTAGCTAAATAAGCAAGGGTCATGGCTATGTATCTAACGATGAAGCCAATAAACTACTACTACTACTACTACGCAAGGGTCAAGAAAACTTGGAATTAATATAAATTAGAATTTTCGAATATATACAGTATGGATGATACGAGCTTGTGTATCCACCTAATTGCATTCAAGTATTCGTTTTGCTAAATCCCAACTGAAAATGTGTACCATTCGATACTCGTGCGGATCTTTTTCTATCCGACACACGTCGTAATATTACGAAAAGAAGTATTTTCTTTTTCCGTCTCTCTATACGTGATACAGCGCGAAGAGTTCCGTACACTGCGCCACGGGGAAACTCGATATTCATTTCATATATAACAAAGGATGCGACAAAAAGGACTTGTTTTCTCATTCATGAGAAAACGGAGCTTTTTTCCTTGCGTCGTGCAGCAGCAACAGCGGCAATATCCTCGAAGCCAAAGGAAGAGAGGTTCAAAAATGAATTTGAACCGTCACGTCTGTGTGCGCGCGCCTGGCACGTCGTTGTATAAAGCGCGTACAACATAAAGTATACGCGCGCGTAGCCGATATGACAATACCGTTAAAACGAAATTCCTCGAGCCCAGCGCAGCCGCGCGACGTAGCTCTGGCTCCGAAAGATTCGTGTACCTTGTGCGATGCTCTGCTTCATAGTAGGCGCGCGGACATGGTGTAAATAAAAAAGAAAGAAGAGAGAAAAAATATGGTAAATTCATTTTACCTCGCCACGAAGAAGATTAACCCCTCCTCCCTTGCGGCTCTTACCATCCTTGCAGCGCTACAGCTACCGATGGTAAATTCAAAATATAATAATGCACCGTGAGTACGGAAAAGTATATTAAACTCGGTTGCGGCGCCGTACCTTTGGGCCGCCCCGAGAGTTAAACGTATTTCGGGCGTATTTATTATGCGAGCTATACTATTACAATTTATGCGCGCGCCCGCGAATATACATATATGTAATAATATAAACCGAAGCGGAGGTGGAGGGCTAAAAATAGTAATAAACGAGCGAAAATATGCGCCTATCTCTCCTGCGAAAGCGCACCGAATTAATTATATGCAACCTTGACAGCCAATGAAATTAAAGCCATACGTTAATCATGTATGGCAAGGGAGGAGGTGCAGCAGCAGTAGAACAGCTTCGGTTTTGCTGTGTACGCAGCAACACAGAACAGAACAGAACCGCAGTTTATCGGTCTGATGTACTTTATAAATATAAATACGGCTGCGCGCAGAAAACGCAATTAATCACGCTTATGACAAATATTGCCGCTGCCTATATACTGTACGCCGTGCGACGTAGCCATGTAATGCGTATATAATAATAGCCGCCGCCGCCACCGTCGTCGTTGGCCGCCTTTCTAACTTCGCGCTGCAGCTAAGCAGTATAGGAACTTCGGCATAATGTCCTCCTGCGTGTAAACGTTTAGCGTAATAGTTGTAAGCGCGGCGTCGTCGTCGTCGTCCTCTAATGGCCCGCATTATCAAGCCACGGGGAGAGATGCTTCTTACGAGTTGTAACAGGGGCAAAATGGATAATCCTGCCTTCGATTATTTACGCGAGTGGAACATTTTTCAGAGAATCGCACCGGATGATCATACGTACGCGCGAGAGAGAGTGCAATCGAAATATGCCGCGCGCGAAAAGTAACGAGAGAGAATAAAATCTTTGATGCCCATCGATAAAAACTTGCGAACGACGTAAAAAAACTAGATACGATTCTTGCTCGCTGCGAAAAAACCGCGAATGTTATAAAAAAGTTGGCTTGGAAGGTAAAAACCATCGCCATATTGTTCGTGAAAAAATAAAAAAAACTTGTCTTTTTTATCTCTCCCCGCTCTTATTCGTTATATACGTGGTACTCAGCGGAATATCAATATTTTTACAAAGTCACGAAAAGTTCCCTTTCTCCCTGACGGCGTAAAAGTACGAGTATAATCAGTCTGCAGAAGAGAAAGAGAGAGAAAGAGAGACTGTCAAGTCAAGCTCCTAAAACTTACGTACGTACACGCGCGTAGTAGGCGGAGGGACAAGAGAGAAAGAAACGAAGAGCCACACAGCAAAGTTTAATGGTCTTATACGATGTAGCTCGACTGGAGGAGGAGGAGGATCGAGTAATGTATGCGCGAGTCTTCCAAACATTTCTTACTTGGCTAATTTGTATTCGAATGGATTAGACAGTGAGAGAGAGAGAGAGAGAGAGAGAGAGAGAGAGAGAGAACAAAAAAAATTAATAATCCCACGAGGGCATAAAAATGAGAATTAATAATCGCTTAAAATCACGACGGGTATTATCTAATTTTTTTTGTCTGATTAGCGCGACGCGACTTTCTCCACACACGTTATAGCGAGGCTATATTATATGTACGAGATGCGATGATGAAAAAACAAGATATATTTTGGAGCGAAAAATACGAGCGATTTTAATCTAACCGGAATATCGAGGCGCAATAATATTTACGTTGAGCGATGACACGTGAGTCATTCGTGATAAATGCCGCGCGCGTGGTGTACTCATGAAAATCCTACCGAGGGCATACGGCTAGAAAAAAATCGCTTATTTAATGCTTAATAATAAATTGCGAAAAAAATTCGATCAACAACGTATCAGCAAAATTGAGCTGGATTTTTGACGTTTTCGATGGCCGAACAATGCGCGTACGAAGAGTCGAGATCTGCAAATCTAGCCTAAACACGTGTAATTTTCACATTAACCGAGTAGATGGGTAGTGGCGCGTACACAGTCGAGCGGAATGAATTTTCCTGTAATGCGCGCAAACGCTATGTGGCAGTGACACAAATCAAACGAATAAAGGCACAAAGCTGCATCGACCGTTTCTATGTGCATGTCTGTGTGTGTGTGTACACGCGATGCATATAGGCGTGTGCGTGCGCATGTGCACGCATTACAAGCTGTCGTGACGAGTAGCAGCAGCAGCAGCAGCAGCAGTGGAAAATCGAAAAAAGCTAAATCAATTTTCGTTAAAACTTCAAACAAAAAGCGACACGAGCACACATATAAGCCCCGACGCATTGATTGTTTGAAGAGCCTCGCGTTGCTCTGTACTACATGGTGCTGCAGCATGTGTACACCTCTCTTTCTCTCTCTGTCGCTAGTCGACTCTTTTTGCACTTTCGACTCTTTTATTTTTAACGCATTTATTGAACACACCCGGTCCCCCACGCGTATGCAGACGGACTTTTGTCGACAAACTTTGGGAATCGATATCATAAACGCACGAGAAATCAAGATTTACTCTTTTTTTCGGAGGGAAATGTTTGCACTAAGGCAAAATGGGGAAAAAAAAGAGAGCCAAGAATTTCATTGGCACATTCACAATCGCCGCGAATCCATCGAAATTTTTTTAACGAGCACAATGAACGAGGGATAGAGAGAAAGAGAGAGAACAAGGCAATTAAAAATATAAGTCGCGATGATAGACCAGTAAATAGTGAGAGAGATAAAAAAAAGTGTCACTTGACACGCGCACACACCGTCATCCGCGAACTGTATAAAATTCATCGCTTGTTCGTTTCGAGGCTTCGTGCTATTCTCTTAATTAAATTCTCGCTGCTACGCTGGCAACTATATAGATTCTCAGCTGCATCGAAGCACTACCTTCTTTATTATATAAATTTATGATACTTTTTTTTTTCTTCGAGAAGTTCCATTGAGATTTGTTGAAAATAAAAAGAAAGGAATGAATAAATAAAATAAAACGATTTTTCACGCGTTTATCGAATATAATGCAGGCGGAAAAAAAACCACTCGTTGAATCTCCTGACGCTGCTACTGCTACTTGTCTCTTATAGCCGAAGAAATGCAAAATGTCGGCGGGAATTATTAAAAACGATGAAATCGTTATGAACGTTTTAAACAATGTCCTCCTTTTCTTGACATTTTATCTCGCTTCTCTCTCTCCTACCGACTGCAACGCGCATTTGCGAGAGCACCTAGCAAAAGGATGGGTTGAATAATTTATCCTCAAAATTGCGCCACTCTCTCTCTCCCTCCCTCTCAGCAGCTATATACAGAAGTCAATGGAAAATTTAGACTCGCGCGCATTTTCCAGAAAGAGAAAACATTCAGGAAACGGTCCTGTGTGTGCACATGTACACACAAACAGCGCTAAAGGGAGATGGCATCGCGAGACAAATACAGGGCAAATTCAAATTTAGAGAACGACAGAGAGAGAGAGAGAGAGAGAAGAGACACTTTTTTTGTCCCATTTGGTAAATATAGATGCAGACACGTGCGTACAACGTTTTAGCTCTTGCCGAGCGCACGCGAGTATAACATTTTCGTTTTATCGGCTCTCGAGAGTTGGGATTTATTCATAATGTATCGCGAGAACAACTGCGCATCTCTTATACTTTTAATCCTTCATGATGTCTCGTACTCACCAGATTAGCAATAAGAAAAAAATCGTAGCAACTATATGAATGCACTTTAATTCGGACTCACATCCACACTCTTTTTGGTAAACTTGCATCAACTCTCGGGTAATGAGAAAAAAACTTTGAATTTTTTAACGAAACGATAATAAAATTAGACGGTTGCTTCTGTACACGGCAACGACTTTTAAGCGACTGAATATGGGATTCGAATATCCCATCGCATACGATGATCCACGCAATTTTTGGGGTCCGTTGCACGTAGGCCTAACGCCGATTCTACGAGAAAATTAACCGTTTTACTGGTTCTCGGTATAGGCAAAGCCATGATGCTGTGATGCCACAAATAATACGTGCCTATTTCTATCGCTTCGCCTAAACCAGTTACATGTTTGGTTCATCGACTCCTTCAATAAAACTCGTGCTACCGCATCAAAATAAAATGTATTTATATTAAATCGAAATTTACACGTATACGTTTGATCATCACCGCCGGAAATCTTTAAAATTATGACGTTTCTGTTTGTCGAGCCTATCGTACATGCATATGACGGTTGAACCAGCTAATTTCGAGCTTTATCAATCAGTTATCCTAAACCCGCGCTCGATGAGTCCTTAATTATAAATTATATATACAACAATTATACATCAAGGCCTCGAAATCACATACAGTGCCCGTGGCAAATTAGACTATGTGCAGCCTGTACCGACGGCAGAGCATGTATTATTCAATCTTTCGATTCCGAAACGTCATCTCGGAATAATACCTCGGGTATTCGACTACTGCCGTGCGCAGCAGCAGTTCGGCACGATTATGTACCTACTGATCGATGAGGAGATGAGAAATTACCCGCACGGCTTACTTCTTGCGCCGTGCAGTACTATAGGCCGGGGCGGCCATTCGATCCGCCGCTCGATGGCTTCATTATTCGCCAATTGGAAGCTCAAACATTTCGCATTATCTCGAGAGCGCAGTGGGTGTGGCTAAATCAAGAAATGAAATCGCGTAAGTATATTATATTACTCGCGCAGCGCACGAGTTCTTTTCGCGCCGGGCGACGCTTATCGCGCTCTCGTATAAACGCCACCGCGACGGCCGATGGCTTATCTCTTGGCTCTCTGTCTCTCTGGCGCATATTGGCAAAGTAATTAAAACATCGGCGGCGGCGGCTGTGGTGGTGGTGGCGCGCACACACTCGAGTGCATCATCATTATATCGATGGAACGGCACAATCGCGCGACATAAAGATTTTTCGTCGCGCAAAACACGCGTTCGTGCTTGACACAAATCCGACACTTGAGAGTTGCCTTGTCTCTCTGTGTCTCGGCAATGCATTTTTTATACATATACTTTTTTTATTTCATTTTTTCAATTCATTTTTTTATTTTATTTTTTATTCACTGCCATTCGCGCGATTGAATTTGCGTCTGGGACTTTCCTTGAATCAAGCTCGCATTGAATTATTTATTCACGTGAGATAAGAAATTCATACAAAAAATGCGGGGATCGTCGGTATGTGTGCTCATCGACGCTCGCATTCTACCGATGATTTCATCCGTAAGAAAACAGCCATGCAGCTACACAGGTTGGAAAACAAGGTGCGCGTGTACATTTTTGTTTCGTATCGAAGCTGTATATATACTCCGTCCGTCGATCCAATGTTTACTCGACAAATATATAGTTGGAACGTTTATTAATTTTTCTTCTTCTTTTTTCTCTCTGTGCGAGAGCCACAAAATAGACAATGCGCAACGTTTAGCGAGCTCGAAGAGGGAGTCGAGGTAAATAATCTGATTAGTTCTGAGCATCGAAATTTCAAGAACTCCCCGTTGTGCAGCGTGTCTCGTATACTCTTGCTTTTCTTTTTAATCAAACGTTCCTCGTCGTCGTCGTCGTCGTCGTCGTCTAACAAAATAAAAGCCAACAGGTTCGATTGTTATATCATTGGCAGAACTTTGAAATTCTATCAAGCGAACATAAGATACGCAGCGATCGTGCGTATCTCTCTCTTACTCTCGAATGCAAGTGTAAAGGCGTCACGTTTACACCTTATCCTCTGGCAAAATAGAAAAGACTTTTTACCATCCCTTTCCCACTCCCCGAGAGCTCGTATATATACACACAGAGCGCGCGCCGCGCGAGATTCCCTCCTGACAGGTCTGCTGCTGCTGCTGCTGGCAATGCACCACAGCGAGGCGCGCGCGCCGCTGGATAACGAACAGCTCTCCTACATTGGCGCGTCAAAATGCGTCTTCTACGTGTGCGGGAGCGAGCTCGAGCGCGCGAAAAAAAGTAAGAGAAGAAGAGAGAAAAGGGAGAGGGAGAAAGAAGAAGAAGAAGAGCATACGCGTGCCTGACTCGAGCGGGACTGTAACTACTTGAATATCGCGCAAACGTGCCTTTTTCTTCCAAGCTCTACCTGTGTGTGTGTATGAATACGTCGTGGCGTGCCTCTGTGTGATCGTGCCGCTGCTGCTGCACCCAGCTGTGCGTGTGCAACGTTGTCGAGCAGTAGCGAGCGCCGCAATAAGAGAAAAGGAAAGGAAAGACGAGCGAGAGAAAGCTTGCGTGAAATTGAACGAAAAACGATTTTTTTTTGTACGAAAACACCTTCGTGAAAGTGGGAGAGAGAGACTTTTTTCTCTTGTCTTTTTATAACGCAGAAACGAGAGACGAGTTGACTGAGGCAACAGCGCACACAGGCGCGCAGCACTCGGCGCAGTGCGTTTAAGCCGACTGCTTCGATTTTTCGAGAATATAGATAAAAAAAATGAAGTAGGAATTTTTATCGAATCGAAGTTTTTCAGATCTCTCTATGTGCCTACAGACGAATCGCATCCGACTGATGGAAAGAGGCAAAGAAAAAATGACAAGATCGCATTTATAGTATCCTTATTATAAGACGCATATAATGTGTAAAATAAAAAAGATACGCGCAGCATTCGACGAGTATAGTACTGCACATGTAGCTCGACTCGCGAGTCAAAGTCAAGAGTCGCGCACGCCGCTGCGTGAGAGCTGTGAAATTTCAAAAAAAAAGCCCGACGTCATCTAATTAAAGGCTTCTCGAAGCGTGTCGAAGTCGAGATCCGAAACGTCGCGCACACCCACGCACACGTACAAGCACGTATATGGCAGCTGCGGCTTTGCTCGAACGCACTTTATATTATACTCTCTCCGCCGAAGCCTCGCTACAGCGTCGATCGATTATCCTGCATGCGGGAGGAGGTCCACGTACCAATCGCTCGAATCCAATTAGTCGTAGTCGCGCTGCTTATATTATGTACCCCCCGTGCTTATGACGATCACTGCTCCTGTGCACGATGTATATTCGAGTACCCCCGCGAGAGCGAGTTCAAAAAAAGCAGCCGCCGAACTGCAGGTAATACGCGGGGATTCGGCTGAATATTGTAAAACTTTAGCTTTACTCTCTTCCATTGTATCCACGCGAGAAAAGGCGAGTGTGCGTGATATGTATTCGAAAACGCCGAGTACACGGAGCGATTTCAATGGTAGCTGTGGAGGTCCCTGCAGATCAGCCTCACACATACATACACGCGCATACTCGTGCTTATACACAGAAATTACATCGTGCCCTGTGTATGGGTGTGCTATATGCAGCCAGCGGAGCCCTTACATTCGAGCCGACTTGGCGGTAATTATTATTCCGTCGCGCCGGTGCATTAATTATAATCGTGCTCGGCTGCTGCTATGGTTTCCATGCGCTGCGTGCGGAGCGCGGCACATTGCGCTCACGGTACAAGAGTCAAGAGAAACAGAGATGGAGAAAGCTCACAGCCACATCCACAGCAGCAGCAGCAGCAGCAGCAGCAGCAGCAAATTGTCAGAGCCCTCCCTGAAAGAGACACGCTATGGCAGCAGCTACGTTATATACATTATATCGGGGTTCGAGAGCGAGGGTTAAAAAAAAAAGATCCTCTTCATCGACGATGCATCCGCGCAGCTTTATAGTTAGTACCGAAAGCCACTATGGTACGTAGTGTATTTTCGAGTTTCGTACCATCGTTTTCTATATAAATCGGAGTTTCTCGTGTGCGCGCCTGTCGAACTATCTACCCGTGAAGCGTCGATGAAAATAGAATTGCCGGCTTGCGGCAGTAGTGGAGTCGCGCGCGAGTCTCCGACCGCATGAAAGATCGATCCTTGCCGCGTCGAGCTCTTTCCGCATTCACGCTCGCACCGAATCTGCAGCTACAGCAGCAGCAGCAAAGACTGAAATAGATCGGGAGAATTCGCTCAACTAATCGGGGCTGTGCGCAGATGAAGTAGAAAAAGATCGCCGCGTAACCGAGAGGCGCATTTTTGCCTTGCGTACGCGATACATCATACTATTCAAAGAGGAGCGAGGCTTTTATACGATCGGCAAATTCCAAACTCACAGCTATTGTACATCGTATCGGGATATATTTGTGTGTAGCTAGGATGATGCTAAAGCATATATATATATAAACGCATCCTATATATTCCGAGGCCTCGACTTTTTACCTGCTCACGCGGCGATATCGTATTCCGGACCGGAAGTTATGCGCCGCGCTCGATCCTACTCTCTCTCCTCGCATCAAGCAGATTGAGTTTTGAAATTTCATCTCTAAATAACCTGTATATATACGCGCGCGCACATACAGAGAGGCTCGTCTGCTGCTGCAAGCATATGAGCTAAACTATGCCAAAGCTTCAAACTTCGTTTTATCCGTATGCGATAGTAGCTCTCTCTGTGCAGTGCGAGCGATATATACATTATATGTCTGCGTTATATATATACCTTCATTATTTGCCCCCGCGTGCGTACATATTTTCTTGGACAAAACATGAATAAATATACGCTGCGCGTGCACGTCGAGTTTCGTTTAGAGGAACGAAATAAACGCCTCGTGATATGGAATTTTACTCTTCTCTCCTCTCTTCCCATTCCCCTCCAAAAAAGCTTGTTAAAACTTTGTTTCTCTGTCTGCGTTTATTACGAATGTTTTTTCAATTGTATTCAGCTGCAATTTGTAACTCTCCGCTGCCGAGCATAATTATAATATCTTTTATTCGGAGTCACGTTTGTTGCACTGGCAAATATTCGATACACATTTTGCGTTTCTCAAAACTCTCTGTTCGGTTCACAACCTGAAGCGCGATATTCTGAATTATACGCGACGAACCAGATTGTACGGGATCTCTTTGGATAAATAAACGCCGATCGCGTTCTTTCCATGTGTAGTGTGTGTGTGGCATATCAAAGAGAGAGAGAGAGAGAGAGAGAGGAGGACTTTTTGGAGAATCGTATTTGGCCCAAAATTCCGTACCCTGGAAATAGTGCTGGTAAGCAGGTATTCGAAAATCGAAAATGTCGCGAGTGCGGGAGAATTTCGAATTGTATATCCCCTCGAGGGATCAGATTCAAATTTGAAATGAATTTTCTGCTTTGGACTAGTATTACGTCCGCGTCGATCTTTGAATCGCTCGAATTCTCGCGTGTACATTCGAGTGAGTCCGTCCTTTGCCTTTTTTTCGCAGGAAAATTTAGGCATGACTCTCTTATGAAAGAAAAGCACACCATGACCTCTATTCTGAGTACCTCGATAATATCATGCTATTCAAAGCAGTAGAAGAAAGAAGCAATTGCATGCATATTTTTTGACGACGCGTGGAAAGGGCTGCAGAACGGGCGAGAAAGAAAGTAAATAAAAAATGAAGAAAAAAAAAAATATGGAGAGCTGCGACTTGCTCGAGGAAGGCAGCAACTTGTTGCGCGACGATTACGAGTCGCTCTCTCTCTCTCTCTCGCGATGTACGGTATTATACTTGTACATCCTCGCGAACGACACATATATATCGCGTGCAAGGTGTATATAAGCGCGCGAAAAAAAATCCAACCGCAGCTCCGAACGCGTTCGAGCATTCAAACTCGCGACGTGTGCCTATCCTACGCTCTCGTAACGTATATATATAGTTACGAAACGTCGACGAGAGGCCACGCGCGATATTAATCCAAAGGTCGGGCGCGAGCACTCGTACTCGTATATTAGGCGAAAAGGGCGACACGAGTTTAAGGTTGCTCGCGGCCGGAGTTCACGAAAATCAACAAGTGTTGACGGGCCGCGAAATCGGCCGGTAGCAGCAGCTTTCGATCGATCGCCTCGCTAACAGAATTACGCAAACACTCGCGTTACGCGCCTATACCCCCCCGTTTTGTATGCTACATACACCTATGTTGTGTGCGTGCAATAATAATTATCGCACGAGTACGTAATTGCATGTAACGCACGTGGCGATTCGACGACGACGACGGTGCGCAATCAAAATGCGAAAAGTGAAACTCGGCGCGAATATTATTATGTAGTACAGGTAGTGGTGTCCCGCGCGCGCGTGCGGAAGAAAAAGTGAACGGCAGCGGCGGCGGTGGGTCCGATCAGCGCTGGCCACTGACCGACATCGACTCGTGCAGCCGCCGCCGCCGCAGCTGCTGCTCCGAAATGCACCTAACTGCAGTCCAGCACAGGCCAGCTTTTGTATATTATCCTATATAGTCCGTCCGATCGTCCCCGTCCGTAATATTACAAACGTCAAATTTGCAGCTCTCGGCAGTTGTTACAAGATACATTTGTACAGACATTTGCATAGACTCAGCTATAGCCACTGTGGTATGTATGTTACACAAACGTAGGCGCAGTTGTATAAGCTTTTCTACTAATACGATTATTCGCGCGCGTCCAGTGCATTCAGTATATAAAGTAGTATTGTATAGTAAGCGGAAAAGTCGTGACAGTTGTGCCACTACTGCCCTGCCTGTCTGCGAGCCATATAATTGTATATATATATATTGTATAAAGAGGACGGGCAGCAGTGAGTTCGGGTGCACTGGCGCGGCTGCAGGCAAAGCTCCCAGCACAGCTCGCGACTAGGCGGCACAATTCCATGGGTGGGGAAAATCAATAGGAAAAAAGAGGCACAGCACCACATAGCATAAAGCTCGCCAGTGCACCGTGTTACGCGACACTACCTACACACGGGGTCCCCCGCCAGTACGTCTGCACTCGCGATATATATATCGCGACATATTATCATTTTCGTGCAAGTTCAGCCAATTGTCAAAATGAAGCGCAACAACGTCTTTCGCGGATCTCGCTTTATTCTCATGCCTCGGCTCCGGGCGAGCTGCTGTACGCGCCGAGTGGCTTTGCCTGCTGCTGCAGCTGCTCATGCAACGCAATGAACGCGTCAAAGTGAGCCTGTGTGTTCTCTCTCTCTCTCTCTCGGTGTTTGCACTCGGTTGCATACACCCCTATACCTATATACATAGTATACAGCGGCGAGGAGTTCGCTGCTGCTCTGCCCGGAATTCGCCGAGGAGGACGCCAAAATTATTCGCCTCAGCTTTTGAGGTTAATCGGAGGTTGAATCACTGCCATCGTATACCATCGCCTTCGCCAGCTGCTGCGTGCCCACTGAGAGACTGATTTCGTAAACGAGTTATCGAAATAAATTCTCAGTAGTAGCAGCAGCAGCAGCAGCAGCAGCTGTTGTATAGTAGTAGTGTTTGACATATAGCAGCTTATCACGCGCTTCTTCGATGATATCGAGTAAGTCGTTCCACCACTAATTGTGGAAAAGTTATTACACGTACATCTCGGCTTGAACAATGGATTTGCAATAGTTTTGCTCGCTAGACTGCGATAACTTTGATGAGAATTGAATGCCGAACGATTTTGCCGAGTCTAAGTGATCGATTTTTCCATTGGCTATAGTTTTTTGCTGTGAGTGTTGCGTGCTAGAAAAAAACTAAGCTCCGCGATCGTGTCTGATAAATAATTCAAGACTGCATCTAGTGTGAATATTTAATCAATTATATACTAATCGTTATTTATTTATACTTAACGGGAGGTTAATTTCATTTATTTCAATCTGTCAATTCTCGGTGTTAATATGACCTTAGTTATCTGATTACTTGACTTAAACAATGCTCTTGTTTCAGCCTTGAACAACTTTAAGTATAAGAAAATAAGCAGACTTCTCAATGGCAAGTGAAAGATGACACCAGCTGCAGCTGCGGAGCAATGACTAGGACTTAGATATCAAATTCTGTACAATTCAAACAATCAGTAGCGATGGCTTTTAAAGGGCCCAAATTAATGTGGCTATTGCTGCCGCTATTCCTGTTGATGCTATGTGATAAAACTAACTCTACGCATATCACAGGAACCTTCAAGACGAAAGATTTTTTCAAGTTCCTCATTAAATTTGGTTTTCAACGAACAGATCAACTGAATCCAAAAGATTCTTATGGATATATTTTTGGTAATATCACTTCGAGAACAAACTTTACTCAGAACATTACTTTGGCTGTGCTCGACCGCAGCCACTTTTTAGAATACTATGGCAATCGAACAATAAGAAATAAGGAACTCGCATGTGCCATGATGTTTGATACGCTTAAGAAGAGTTCATACGATGAAAAATGCAACGATGATGGTCAAGATTACTTAAGGTAATTATCTACTACGTCTTTGACAAGCATGGCTTTAATTCATCGATTAACAATCATTAAAATTTTGTAGGAGAGTCCCTTGTCCAAAAGGAAAATTGTGCCCAGATGAAAATGTACCTTGGAATGTAATTAAAGGAAACCAATTTACTTATACGATACAAGATCTGTATCAACCACGTTTCTGGTACATTAGTTTGGTAGCATGCTACAGAAATAATGAAACTTGCCAATGGGAGTATTATGACAAACAAGATGAATTAGAATATGACATATGGCTTGTTAATGGGAATCCTAATAACAGTGGTTTGAACAGTCTGACCTATCAATTCTCTTATGATAGGCAGAATACCATTGAAATGTATTTGATGTTCTTTGTATGCTATATAATTTTGGTGCCACTTCAATTGTATGCTGTTAGTATACAAAAACATCCTGTTACAAGACTTTTTACAGCCAGTCTTCTTTTTGACTTTATGGCTTTAACCCTAATTCTAATTCACGTTTTAAAATTTGCACTTGATGGGGTAGGCTATGAGCAATTAGAAGTTGCAGGTGACATAATGGATATTATATCAAGAGTAAGTTTATTACAATAATAATTGTAACTCAGAATAAATTTAATTTTATCATAACCATTATTTCTGTTTTTTCAGACAACTTTCATGTTATTACTATTAGTACTAGCCAAAGGTTGGGCAGTAACCAGGCAAGAATTAACTTGGAAACCTTTACTTTTTACTATTTGGCTTTGCTATGGAGTAGTACACATATTATTATATGTTTGGAATATGGTACGTAATCAATAATGAGGAAATTTTGACATATTATCTTGAAAATTTGTTCATGTAAACTAATTTTTTATATTATTTTCAGACGGAAGTTGATATCATTGAAGATATTGATGAGTATCAAACTTGGCCTGGTTGGTTTATATTATTTTTCCGTACTATGATTATGGTTTGGTTTTTACGTGAACTTCGAAACACCATGATGTATGAGCACAATACTCAAAAACTTAACTTTTTGCTTCACTTTGGTGCATCTTCATTAGTATGGTTCATATATTTACCTGTAGTAGCCCTTGTAGCCCTTCAAGTTGGTGCTCTTTGGAGGTTTAAATTATTGTTAGGTAAGACAACATTCATTTCGATTTGAATTTTTATTTTTTTTTTTTGATAATTATCTGATAATCATTTTTAATCTTTGTTTAACAGGTATCACATACTCAATTGATTGTTTTGCTTATTGCGTTATGGCCCATTTACTTTGGCCGACGCGTAGTGAACAATATTTCCTTTTAGCTGAAGGTGCGGATCATGGCGATGAACTCGATGAATTTAACGAAGCACCTCATGTTATCAATAGCTATGTAGAACCACCAGAGTTTAACAAAATAATTGCTTAAGTTAAACCTAAAAAACTAAAATGGTGTGTTAGTAGAGTGTTATTTTTTCTGTTGTAGACTGAGTCTTGTCACATTGCATTTAATGAAAAAAAAATGATGCCACACAGTCACGTTATTAAAAATTATTCAGTTAAGAAGTGCAATTTTTAAATATTCAATTGTTGTAAATAAATGATTCATTCTTATTTTTCGGTGAATCATTTTTGTTGTTAAGATAAGTTCTGTTATTAAGGAACTCGAATGTAAAATATTCATATAGATAATATAATTTTTTATATTTTACATTAATATCAAAAAACTATTTTTTATCATTTCAAATTAACGATAAGTTTAGTTAACTTTTGTATTTTATTATTTTATTTATTATTTCAAAAAATGTTATCAGAATGATCATGTATAAAAATGTATTCAAAATGTAATGATTCTTTTATGAGATTTTTTAAATCTCATGGAATGTCTTCTATGAGGTATATTAATCTTTGCCGTGATTTTCGTAATAAGCTTTAAAATTAGCGATAAAATATCTGAACATTGCCTAAAACACTGTTCATTTTATCTTAATATGTAATTAGGAAAGTCAATTTGTGATGCTCAGTCAATAACAATCTAATGTTTTTATAACTCGAAAAGTAAATCTTTAAATGTAAGTATAAAAATACTTATTTAGATGCAAATTCTTATTTATACTTGGAAAAGTATGAAATTTTAATGTGAAAAAATCGATGACAACGTAGAAAAGCTTTGAAACAATGCAACGATAATGTGATGTAAGATTGCCAAAATATCAAAATTAGTATGTCGATGGAACAAAATACTTTTATCTCCTTAAGCCTGATGATATTTGTACTACTTTCTTACCAATTTCTATCAGTCGATGTTGTAACAACTAAGTAATTAGTAATTAAACATTGATAATTTTTAATAAGTAAAGTTGAAAAAATTAAATGTACAGTAAAAGATACATTTTCTTGCTTAAATTATTTTCATATATGAATGCCACAACAAATTTTCTACATAAAAATACTCTATTCTATTAAATGAAAATGTATTTGTAAACTCCAAATAGTTTCATCAGTATTACAGAACTCCTCAGCCAACTTTTAATTGAAATTACTTGACTAAATTGTAAAAGAACATTACTCACAACTTTATATCTATATTGTCCATGTATCATGCAAATTCTATTCAAGCCATTTATCAATCGATAATATTCTTTGCCTCAAAGTTATAATTCTATATATCTTTAAAACATAATCACTATGTTTTTTAATTATTTCTCTGATATATGTAAAGATTAGTATGAATGATGATTAGAGAAATAATAAGATATCATTCCATCTATTACTAATATGTTACTTACTTTTTAATTAAATCCTTCTTTAAAAAAAACTGTAATTAGTAAAGTTTTTAAATCTTGTAAAATATACTTTTGGATAGAAACTTACAAATTTAATCAAATTATTTATCACTTGTTATAGAAGATTTAAGATGTACACTTGATTTAATAAATGACAAGACAAATATAATCTTTAACTAGATTTCAATCCAAGCGTATTTATTTTTTATGTAACTCCTTTTATACAAAATAACTTTGGCTTACACCTTAACAATTGATATAATCAACATTAAAGATATCTAAAGCAACCTCAAGTGAGAAGTAATCTCATCAATCTTTTCTGTTGCGCCAGGACCAATACCCAATACAGTAATTGTGCCAGGTTTTAACTGCGTTCTTCCAGCATCTCTAATGGCAGCAGTGACAAGTCCAGATTTTTGTGCTGTTTCATAAAGACGTAAAAATTCTTTTTCAGTTTGAACTTTCAGAACAATTTTAGGTTGGCCCATCATAAGCCATGCCCTAGCAGTAAAATAACTAAAAAATCCTCTTCTAGCTTTTGTAAAACATTCAACTGCGGCATGAGCACATTGTGATGCAATTTTGCCTTGGCCCATTCCAATGTCCATTCGGACAACTAATACCATTTTAATGATAGACATTCTCTGCACACTATATTAACAAATATTAATTACGAATACTTTTTTTCTTGTGATTCTCTATACACATTCATACAATCCTTGAATTTCTTAATTTGATCTTGGCACTGTCTCCAATCGTGGGTTTCAAAAAAGCATTCCTAGAAAAAGGAATAATATCTAAAAAAACCATTGCAATTGACTAGTTCATGATAAAATAAACATTATTATTACCTGTACTGCGTGATGTAGATCAATACAACCGGTCTTTTTTAGCATCAACTCTACTTTATCAATGGGTTCTAGCTCTTTTTCTTTTTTCACTTGAGCATCAGACATAATTCCCGAAAATTATTTACATCGTTTGACGTAATTAATATTGATTCTGTGCTTCCTTTTCAAATTATGAACTGTTATGAAACCTCCCCCTCACGTGGAAGGAGCAGAAGACACCCAGCACGACGACGATGACTATGTCGTAGACAGTCGATGACCGGCGTATTTCAGTACCCATTGTTGCCAATACCCTGCAACACGAGTGACCTCGTAATCAAAACAATGACTCATCTTGTCAAAAAAACTTTTCTACGATGAATAAAAAGCAATAAAAACTAGTCTAATTTTCGTGCGATCGACGTTTGAGCACTTCGACTCCTAGTTAGTAAATCAACCGTCACTGTAGAACATTTTCAGAGTTGGCAATGAACCTGTTAAAGTAACGAGCAACTCGCTTCAAGTTGATTCTGCATAATCTGCCGCTCTTACACAAGTGTTGCTGTGCAGAATTTTAAGTGAAAAAATTAAATGAAACGATGAAGTGCACCGTGATTACTGATTCTCGTCAAGTTTGAGATAATCGATTCCTCGTTAATTTCCGTTCATCCAGGTGCTTCCGGCCGTACATACTTATTTTTATAAACAGCAGTGCGCGCCTATTTACTCTGTGAAAATTCGCGTGCGCCAAATCCGGCATCTCGCTGGGGCCGGAAAATTCGTGTAGATATGATGTATCGCAATGTGACGAATTCGATATTGGTTATAAGCAGTGTCGATGTGAAAATATGAAGCAATTCGTCAAGCATAAGAACGAGAGTTGTTTGTGTTGTGTCGTTAAGTGTCGAAGAAAATCCGAACCCAGGAAAAATATAACAACTGATTGGAGAGGTTAGTTTTTGTTGCAATAATTCGTAATACTTTTTATGTTTTCTCTATAGAAGAGTATTTCTATACTTTGAAGATTTAATTTTGACTTCAATTCCCCCCTAAAAATGAAACTCATAAGGTTTGTATTAATACCCTTGAATTCCACGGTTTACATTGTTTATTACTCTGAATAAATTAAAAATTTATGAATTATTCAAAAGTAAGTTGACCCTTGTTTAAACATTTCTCGGAATTTTTTCGTCAACTCATTAACTATTCAAAATAAAATCATCAGGTGTTGTTTGTCATTGAAGCGAAATGTTAAACCGTTGTTACGCGGCTCGACGAGTGCAACGAACTTTTATATCGCTACTTACGCAGTCAATGAATTATTAATTGTCTTAACTAATTATGTAAAACACCATTTTCACGGGTCAATTTTACTCTCCCTTGCATGACTTTTGTAAGACACGGAGAAAAAAATTATTCGCTCTCTTATCTGTAAGTTTCTCAATTATTCTTTATTAATTATTGCTTTTTCCATTCCATTCGATCGCAAATATAAATCAATGCAAAAGTTCCAAACGAAAAGTGCAAAGCTCTCCTCGACTCGCACGTGCGATCAGTGCGCTTGCGCCGAGCATCTAGCAGACGATAATCTCGCTGTTCGTGGTGGGTTTTCTTGTGTATTTCGGAGCAAAACGTGCGCGCCTATCTTTCCTCGAAATGACTCATATTGTTTTGATATTGAAGTGTTGACATTCCGAAGAAATGGAAACGTGATCAATCATTGGTCTCAGTCAAAACAATGACACCTTCTCTTTTAAGGTCTTTAAACTTCTTGAGTATCGTAAATACAACTCGAAGTAAATAATAATTTGAGAATACGTATAGGCATCATGTCTTTGAATGAAAAAAAGGAAGAAGGGCATTTAAACGCAGACTTATATATTGATAAAACAGAGCTTGCGCGCAGAGCGACTGACGTTGCAATTCGAGTTCATTCGGAGCAGCCACCCTCTTTCTCTCCTGCTCAACCTCGAGCCTCCCTCGAGTTTGTATACACGAGTTGTAAGCTAGCAATGAAGAAACTTTTCACTCAGTCTTTCTTGCGATTCCCGACGAGATCCTTCGGCCGCGATGACTTAGATGATCCACAAGATTTGTTGTGACGTACCAACCCGGTTCGTAGTGATAGTGAAATCGATGTGCTGCTACTGCTACTGCTGCGCGCATCCTGATCGTAAATGGGTCATCAGCGCCGAGTAAAAAGGCCAACGAGTTTCTACCCCGAAAATATTAGGTATTTTTGTCTGCTTAGTTGAGACAACTTTTTGCCTGTATCATCGTTATTAGATGGGTATTATAATCGTGTACGCTAATTCAAGACGATTCGTCATCATATGATTTGTTCACCGTGAATTAGCAGAAAAAAAATTGAATTAAAATTGCAACTCTTTCACGATCGATTGATCAAATTTTTTTTTTTATCTTGATTCCGAAGGTCAACGTATCGCACTTATCACCTGTCTCGATCTGTCAGCACGCAGAAACTATAATAAAGCTAAATCGCGAACAGATTTAACGTCGTTTGCTCGGTATAATATTGACATTTTCTTCGGAATATAAGTACACATTTGTTCTGCAGCGGCGCGCAATCGTTTCCAATTATTACATTATCGGAAATTGGTAACTCGAGTCGAAGACGATGTAGCTAATTCCCGAGCGAGTTAAATGATAACCGATAAAAAGTGGAATCTGACGCAATGGCCGCAGTCTGCGACGATTGATAAATGATTTTTCATAATTCGCGCAGTGACTAAGGCTTATACTTTAATCACGAGTCTCGAGACTCTCTTCTTTTTGTAATAACTTAATTAAAAGTCATTCAAGTTCAAAAGCGTAATAATTTTTAATAATCAAATTGACCATTACTTAGAGCTCGTTACTTTCTCTTTGATAAAAAAACGGAGATACAGCATCCAATGCAAGAGTCTCAACGGTTTCGAATGAGCAGTAGGACTCGTATTCATAACACATGTGTTTGAAGCATTAGATATAGTCTGCATGTATACAGTACAGTTGAGTTCAAGGTTCTTATCGGCGGTGCAAACTTGCAGCCTTTACCGCCAGATGGACAGCGCCTCCACCGACGCAGTCTTGCAGCGGCCGATGCACTTTTTTTTCAAAAATTCGCACCACCCCCGCATTGCAAAATAACTCGGGAAAATTTCACTGGTCGAGTAGTCGAATAGTCGTAGCATCGATCTTCGTTCGATTCAACCCCAACCCAACGCGATTGTCCATAAAATGATGCAGGAAAAGCCCGCGAATTCGGATCTCCCGCTCGTTTTCGCGCAACACCCGCAAGTGGCGAGAAATTTCCTCAGATTCGTATATAAGAGCGGCTCGCCGCTAGTTCTCTCGTGGTAGTCTGATGCTTCCCGGGAAACCAACGCATTATGAACGCGGCCTTGATATCGCTCTAGACCACTTCATGTGCAGTACACACGTACATACACCAAAACCGTCATCTCGATTTCGATAATTTACTTTAAAACAAACCGTGGAAGCGACTGTGACTATCATTTTGCAATTTTTTTCCTGTATTCTTTTTTTTTTTAAATATATTCTTCATTATTTGTTTTCAATTATCGACGAGCGCATGTGCTGAGCTGTGCAAGAAACAACTGACAATTTAAAAAGAAAAATCCAATTGACGACAAAACGTGACGTTATCGGTTATCTTTTACTTACGCGCCGCGTTTCTTTCCACAGTTACGAAAATCGTCGAATATAATAATAATTTGTTAAAAAATTGAGCTCGATGTACGTCTGTGGAAGATTAAGGCGATTAATACCCTGGACCTCCATCAACAATAATAAGTCCAGCAAAATACCAAGTAAACAGAGGCCAGTTTTGCTTATCGCGTGCGTGTCAGAGAGAGATACTGCAATTTTTGACGATCCCTTTTACGCTCGCGTCCACTGCTGTTGATCATCATTGCTTAGCTACACATAGTAGTTTATTATCTGGTTGCGCCGACGTGACGACAAACTTGAGACACAACTGCACGAATACCTCGAATTTGTCGCCTGCAAAAGTTCCTCTGATTAATCCTAGTCTTCTCTTGCTTCTAATGCCAATAGCAATAAATCTAATCGATATTATATGTATCGCAATACGAGACGCGGCGGCTACTATTACGATCTAAATAATAATGTATTATGCAACACAATGCATCGATCCGTGAGCGAACGAGAGAGAAGGAAAAAAGAGCGAGAAAATGTTATCATTTCGCAGACGATAATGACGCGTCGGACAGATCGTCTATAATTTGAAGACAAAACAATGAAATACTGCACATTTTTTTCTCCTCCCTTTTTTTTCGCATCAATCCGTCGAGCTTAAATTTCACTAATCTTGCGCGCGCGTAACGACGACTTCTGGCAATTTTAGTCGGCTCAAGCCTTGAACCTGCGCATCGCGAAGTCGTCGTCGTCGTCGTATGAGTCGTCATCGACTTTACAAGCATAAGCTCGTGTATATACTAAACTATTCGTGATTAGCTACTCCGCAAAAATATATACGCTTATTACGTCGCTGAGTCTCTGTATACATATTACATGTATATAAGAGAATAAGAGAAGCTCACGTGTGCGAGCTAGCGAATGTCTAGCTGATGGTCCGTGCCAATCGACCGCACGAAACTAACTTTAGTCTTTCTTGGCCGGCAATGCCACCCGCGCGCGCACAACCGTGTGTTGTAGCACCGTCGACGACAACTCGATCCGCGCGTGCACTTCCGGCTCGGGCGCAGACTCGCTCGAATTACGTTGGATTTTTTTTTTCTTTTTCATAAATATTTGATGGAGCGTGTTTATTCTATTTAAAGAGAATCGAATCGCGTTGGAAAAAATTTATCAAAATCAAAAAAAAAGTAATCGAAGTGCCGTTGAGCAACGAACGAAAACTATTATTTATCGTCGATTTGTCGACACACAGTGCGCGCGAATGATATACGGCGAATTTTTGGAGGTATGCGATTCGAGGCTTGTGAATTTATTATTTTTTCATTGATAAATAACACTCGAGGCAAAACAAAAACGCGAATCGGAGCTGAATTTCAATATTACGCATTCGAGTCGGAGTGGTTTCTCTCGTAAATCGACGAGATACGCGCGATTATGTAGAAGCGAGCATAAACAAAATATTGCGAATGAACGATAGTGCATAAGCGATTATTCAATGAAACTCATGAACACATCGTTATGTGGTTCGCAACATATATGAATATGATTTGACTAAAAAAAAATGTCTCAATTTGTTCCAGCTAAATTGCCACTATTGGTTGTCAAAATTTCAAAAAGCTGGGAGTGATCGGTCTGCGCGAGTTGACAGTATGGCAGGGAGGTTTGACGAACAAAAAAGAAACGATAACGATAAAGCTCCAAATTTCTCAAGCAGTACTCAAGGTAAGAGATGCGATAAAGCAAAGTTGAAGAACTTCGAGACTTTCCATCGTATAATAGGCTCAGCATAATGTTTCTCATTCTTGTTGTACGTCATTGTGACATACGCGTAGATCATCTCGAAGTCGTTGACAAACAATAATATCTGTACTGACGTTCACTGCAAATGTATCGGGCAAGTAAACAGTGAGTGAATTCATTTTGTCGTCGTTTGTGATGCAGATACAAGCTTGTAACACTTGCGCGCACACACGCACACGTACTCAAGTAAAATCGACTTATCAAGTGTCTGTCAACTACATGTAGTATTATCGCGGCGTTGCGTGTCACTGCGCTGGTCAATTTTTCTCTCCTCTCGTCCAAAAAAAAAAAAAATTCTTTTTTTTCCAAAACGAGAAGCGATACAACGCGTTTCTAATCAAGATGATTGCTGCTCTCCGTAACAAAGCGAAGGTCTGCCTGACGCAATGCCGCTGATATGATGCAAAGCGTCACGAGTGTTAATTGAAAAAAGAAGCCATACATAATAATGTATACGGGCTCGTCGTTGCCGCCGTTCGCTCGTCCGCCGCACATACGCGTATTGTACGCGCTCGAATAGCCGAATAAGTGGCGTATGATAATTACATTTTTGAGGCCAGCGTATAGACACGCGAAAAATTTCAGGGAAATGCAGAGAGCGTTTTTGAGCTAAAAATACGATCCTCGAGCCGTAATGAATTCTGCGCGCCCGAGAGATGCTCAGATATGCGATTATTTTTATTTTCATTTTCGATCGATCATTCAGCGATGACGATGACTCGGCTTGTTTTTATCGTCGCATTGAATTCACGATTCCTTTATGTTTTATGTCATCCGCACGTGTTTTACGATAATTTTATATATATAATATTTTTTTTGCTCGATTTTTGAACTTTTTTAATTATGTTCTGCGATCGATATCAATGCGCACATGTTCCACTGAAGTCAGAAGTCCGCACGCAGGCTTCCCCCTAAACGCTGCGCGAATTTCGAAATTGATACGACACGATGACTTTGTGTATCGCCGAAAAAAACTGTCAGCCTCTCTTATTACTCTAAATTCCGTATCTTTATATTCCTATCGTTGAGTACGCCTGCAATGACGCAACTCTATTTGTTCTCGTTTCTCTGGTGTGTATGAATGACTATGAAAATTGACCGAGATTTTTTTAGTCGCGTCATCGCTGGTTGGGTTTTCCACTAGACTCGAAGTACCCTATATGCTTACGGTCATATGCTAATAAGTGCATTATTTTCGCCTTGTTATTGAACTGAAATCTATTTTGTCAATTATTTCTGCACTGTTTATAGTGAAGCCTCGGGTACTATTCCTTCAGTATCACTTGCTTCTATTATTGCAGTATTAAATGCGTTTGTACTTGCTCGAATCATTCGGAAATTTTTATCTAAATTATTGTTTCTTCATACCATAGATTAATTTCTATACTTTGAACTATGAACTGCTGGAGGTGGATTGTGAATATGATTAGTTCTATTACCTAATCGATAAAAATGAAAGTGATAAAAAAATGATGAATATACAGGAATCATACTTTCTAATCTACACACAGATGTAACGTCTAAAAAAAAATTATTTTTCTTTGTGAAGAACTAAATACTACATTTGCACCAAAATTATCTTTTGGACCTCTGTCTGAACAAAAAAGAAAGATGCACTTAACCTAATTGATTCCGTTCTCGCAGTCAGATTTATTTTTGAAAAGGCACTCTTATTTCAATACCAGTTTTGAGGAACGCATCCTCTTTCAAAACTATTTAAGGCATCCTGATTGCTTCATCGAAAAAAATACTGATCAGCGCGACTAGAAAGTAATATCTCGATTTATGGGTCTCATGTATTCAAGTCAAACAAAGTACAGACTACACACGCAGATGTAATCTCTTTAGGCTATAGGAAAAGAAGATATTATAAAAGTATAAAAATAGTTTTTTTTGTTTCCTCCGAAGTTTTATCAGCTCGACAATTGATACCATTCACTCAAAATCTAACGCTTATTCATGAGTTTTTGTTATCCTAAAAGTTCGCGTCCATCGTCGATGTGTACAGCTCCTAAATTTAAATTCGTCCTCTACTCTGCTCATTAGCGGATCAAAAAAAAAGTAGAAAAAAAGGAAAGATAAACCAGTTTTATAATGCTCATGGTTTATGTATGTGTGTGTGTCTATGTGTGTACGTAACTCGTGCGAGGCTCCTCTCGAGACAAGCCTCCACATAAAAAAAAGGAAAGCAATAAAAACGTGTCTGTCCCTGAAAATACCCACTCGTGTACTCACAGTCACATGTAACACGTGAATATGTTTAAGTATAAACACACATACACACACAACACACGCGTGGAAGCCGGCGCGACGTTTACTCAAAAATAAAACTCATCGACCGAGTGCTCGTGGAACGCGTACTCTCACATACGCACTCGCGCCGGTCTCTTTCTCTCTCTCTCTCTCTCTCTCTCACTCTTTCTCTCTTTAGCGCGTCACGTATTACGCCGACGAGCCTACCGATGCCGGCCAATGAGAAAGCAAACTATAATCGAGCCTTCCCCTTCTTTTCGGCAAGACCGATGTATTTCCTCGGCTTAAAAAGCTAAGCGACTCGCCGTAGAATGCATTATTTTCAGTACAGACGCTTTGGCTTGCGCGCATACGAAAGAGGCTAGGCTCGGCTCGGCTCGTCTCGTCTCTCGTTCGCTTAAAAATTGTGAAGTGTCTGCCGCCGCGCTAGTTCGAAACCATATACATACATAATACAACACCACCATATATGCCATTATTATAACGGCTTGTTTTTAAATACTTGTGCACTGTGGGTACCTTATATCGCATTGTTGCTGCGACTCTTTTTGCTGCACCCCCTGCCTGGAATACTTCTAAAACCACAAAAGGTACATTTCTTTGCACGTGTGAGTATGCGTTATCCCATTAGAGCCCGGACGGACATTTTTTTAAACTGAACTTAAGGCCAATATCTTTACTATTCAGAATTTTGCTAAAAATTAACGAGTTCATGTCTCTAACGGAAAATTTAATGATCTTTTTGAATATGGCTTCAAAATTAATCTTAAAATTATTGTTCAAAAGCTATAAACAATTGAACAAAAAAAAACACGAATTGAAAAAAAAAATCGTCTTCAACTCGAATTTTAAAACAGAAATCGGCTTGATACATAGGTCCCGAGCACATTAAAGGTTCCATGGGATGTAAACTAAAAAGACCAATATCCATAATATCGGAATTGGACATTTTTCATAACAAAATGGCGCTTCGTATAAAAAAGGCCGTACATGAGCTAAACCAATTTTTTTACATGACAAGGATCTAGGAAAAAAAAGTTATATGAAAAAAGTTCTTAGAATTGTTCAAAGAACAACCCTGAATTTTTTCAGAAGTTTTCTCGATATTATGGATACTGGTCTTTTTAGTTTACATCCCATGGACACCTTTAATGTGCTCGGGACCTATGTATCAAGCCGATTTCTGTTTTAAAATTCGAGTTGAAGACGATTTTTTTTTTCAATTCGTGTTTTTTTTGTTCAATTGTTTATAGCTTTTGAACAATAATTTTAAGATTAATTTTGAAGTCATATTCGAAAAGGGCATTAAATTTCCCATTAGAAACATGAATTCGTTAATTTTTAGCAAAATTCTGAATAGTTAAGATATTTGCCTAAAGTTCAGTTAAAAAAAATGTCCGTCCGGGCGCTAATGGGTTATGCTGCGCTATGTGTCGCGGATACGAGTTACATACGCACATTTCTACTAGATAGTTGGTAGATTCTACTAACGTATCTAGTAGAATCAACCGAGCCGCCGTTACTTTTCTACTTTAGTAGAATCTACTATGGCGCTGTAGTCAATCCTACTAGATTTTATTCTCAGTGTGTAAATGAGGTTTGGCAGCTCTCGACTTACGTGGACTTTGTGTTTTTCAGTGAATGTATTTCGCTCTGAAAAAAAAAATATATCGAATCGAGAGTGCTTTTACTCGATCGAATAAGTAATACTCTTTAGTCGCGATGACAATTATTTTTCGTTCAATAATTAATTAATTGTGGAAAAAAAATCAATTGCGAAATCGGCTCTTATCGCAGATCAAAATGATAATTCAATATTGGATACTTATAATATATATTAAAAAAAAAAAAATTTAATTGCGCGTGAAAAAAAAATAAAAGAAAAAAAAACAGAATTTCTGGAATAAGTGAGTTTGGGCGCGCAAAGTTGAGAAAATTAACAGACGTTCGTGAATCTAATCGAGTTTATTTGCAGATACAACAAAAATGCCAACGGCGCCCAGCAAACCCGGCCCGTTCATCGGTGTCATCGACGTCGGTACTCGTACCATACGATTTGTGGTAGGTATTATTAATTATCTTATCGAAAGTATACAAAAAAAATAATTAATCAATGAGCGATTACCTAAAACTTTTTTGCTAAACGACTCGTTGAACCGCTCATTCGGCCTCATGCAAACTTTTGTCGATCCCGATAAACACGCGCCGATATTCAAAATATCAAAAAATGTAAACATATCTCACATGCTTGACTCGTCTGCATCCTCGCCGCAGATCTACAACGCCAAACACGCGACCGAGGTGGAATCCCATCAGATCGACATCGAGCAGATCTGCCCTCAGGAAGGATGGGTCGAGCAGGAACCCAAGGAGATAGACTCGGCGATCAGGACGTGCATAGCCGAGGTCCTGACGCGCATGTCGGAGAAGGGCCTGGACGCCTGCAGCATCGCCACGATCGGCATTTGCAATTCGCGAGAAACGACTCTCGTCTGGGACTCCAAGACCGGAGAGCCGCTTTACAATGCCATACGTGAGTGTTTGTTGTTGTTGTTGTTATTACGAGGAAAAGTCCCGATGTGTTTACATGCGTGCAACAATGCGCACTGATTGGCTGAATTTATAAAGAATTAGCGAGATAGACGGAGAAAAAAGGAGAGAGAAAATTAGACGATTGGTGTCGAAGGCTCTTTTCGTCAGATGCAACAAATCGGTTTGTTGCATAGTGCACTATAACGCAGCAATAAATATTTACGCATCGTCGATGACCCATAACTCGTTCCTTGTATCGTCATGCTGATATAAGCACTTTTCTGTCTTTCGCTCGTGCAAAAGCCTCGGATTTGATTCTCTCTCTCAATTAAGAAACGCGAAAAACGTGGAAATACCATCGAGCCCGCGCCGCATATCCCACGTAAACATTGCCCAGCGAGACAGACTTGCGTCATGTTTTTGTGCTGTATACACACGCGTACAGTGTGTAAAAACCTGTTTTTCCTTAACATTCGGTGTCTATCGGCGCTCGTTTACTTGCCTCTCTTTTTCGCTCTCTTCGTGTGTATATTATAATACATTATAAACAGTCCATTTCTATGCAAACGATCGACTCGAGCGGGGACTGCGTAGTACAGACATCGCCCCGATACGCGTTGGAAAATTAATTATTAACGATCGACGCATTCCCGATGATTATTTACAGTCTGGTCGGACATAAGGACGGACAAGATGGTCGACGAGATAATAGCCAAATTCCCGGACAACAATAAGAATCACCTGAAGCCGCTGTGCGGTCTGCCGGTCAGCTCGTACTTCTCGGCGCTGAAGATGCGCTGGATGATGGACAATGTTCCCGCGGTGCGCAAAGCCATGCGCGAACGGCGCTGCATGTTCGGTACCCTGGACACTTGGCTCGTTTGGGTAATGACCTTTTTTTGGAAAAAGATATTCTTTTTTCCCAAGAGCTACGTAGAGCAAAAAGTTCACGAGTTCGTTTCTTGTTGCGTTCCACCAGAACCTGACGGGCGGCAAAAAGGGCGGCCTCTATATCACCGACGTGACGAACGCGTCGCGCACGATGCTCATGAACATCGAGACGATGCAGTGGGACACGACGCTCTGCCGATACTTCAACATTCCCATGCATTATCTGCCGCAGATACGCAGCAGCTCCGAGATTTACGGAAAAATCCGAATCGGACCGCTCAAAGGCATACCGATATCCGGGGTAAGAGACAGCAGCTCAGCAGACGATACGAAATCTTCCTTTTTTTGTTGAATAGAAGCATAATTAACGCTCTTTCTTTTGTTGCTCAGATTCTGGGCAATCAACAAGCCGCGCTGGTCGGCCAGAACTGCCTGAAGAAAGGCCAAGCTAAAAACACATACAGAAGCGGCTGCTTCTTGCTCTGCAACACCGGAACGCAGGTAACGATCCCGATCTATCTCGCGCAATACCGATCTATTTCTCGCGAGAACGAAATTTTGAGGCAATTTTTCTTCCTTTTTGCAGAAAGTATTTTCACACCACGGCCTCGTGACGACAGTCGCCTATCAGCTCGGTCCCAAAGCTCCGGTGGTCTACGCGCTCGAGGGCTCGGTAGCCGTCGCCGGATCCGCCATCAAGTGGCTGCGCGATAACATGCGCATGATCAAGGACGTGCAGGACAGCGAGCACTTGGCCGCCAACGTCCTCAACACCGGCGACGTCTACTTCGTGCCTGCCTTCAGCGGACTCTACGCGCCCTACTGGAGAAAAGACGCCAGAGGGTTAGTATCTTGGGCGATCCCCATGTAAATGAAAGAGTCGACGATGGGTTGAGAAATTTTTCTCATATCGATCTTGTATTTAGAATCATTTGCGGACTGACGGCGTTCTCGACCAAAGATCACATTATAAGAGCATCGCTCGAGGCGGTTTGCTTCCAAACTAGAGACATTCTCGAGGCCATGCACAAGGATTGCGGTTTTCCATTGACGAAACTCAACACCGATGGCAAAATGTCGGTCAACAGTCTTCTCATGCAGCTCCAAGCCGACATCAGCGGTGTACCAGTTTGTAAGTTGTAACTTGGAAACTTCTTGCACTTTGACGAATTAGCGAATACTGACGAATGATACTTTAATTAATACAGACAGATCCAAGTCGGCCGATATGACTGCCTTGGGTGCGGCGAAGGCAGCTGGTAACGCAGCTGGTATAGATCTTTGGACTTTGGACAACGAAGACTCCGTATCGAACGACGAATTTCTACCGACCACAACGATCGAAGGTAAATCATATTACAATGTCACGGTGATTTTTAGCGTTATACGATTGTACCTAATAAGAGAAATTTTTTCTACAGAGAGAGACAAAAGGTACAAAAGGTGGAGAATGGCAGTTCAAAGAAGTCTCGGCTGGGCTTCGGTGAAAATGTCTCCGCAGATGACAGGTAAAACAACTGATACTCCTAGTTGCAGCGCTGAGCATAATAAGGAGACTAAAAAGGATTCGTTTATTTGTAATCCCATCGAGACGCGAAGCTAGTAGACTTAGACTTTGTAGAAATCCATGTTGTATTTTTGTGAGATCAAAAGACTTTATCATCCTTTTATATATGGGTAATATACCTGCGTATATGAGAATATATAAAAAAGTGACTCTTCTCCTCATCCTGAGAAATGAATATCTCTCATTAGATGTTGTTTTTAAGCATGTTGAGAAAAAAATTGTAAATACTTTGTCATGAAACATAGGTACTATAGTGGATGCATGATTCAAAATTTGTTGTTATGTCAGTAGTTTATATTTTTACACAGTAGATTAGTTTACTATGTGATTGGCACTTAACGAGCATCTAGTAGTATTACTATTGTCATTTTATGTTTCATTAGTTATTAAAGTTGATGTATATTTTTTTAAACAAGTTTTTTAATATTTGTTTTTTATAAAACATTTTATTATTCTCCTTGTCCTGCCATCCTTCTTGATTTTTCTTGTTTTTTTTATTAATTACCTTTTGATTCCTATACAAAAAATCATGATTTGCAATATGTAATAAAAATTTGATCAAAACAAAATTGATTCAAACCAAATCACCGAATCATTGAAGTAATATAATCATTTGATTTAAACGTTGGTTAAAATCCAAATAAATGGTATGACACGAGGCACCATTGTATTTTTTTTGCATATATTTCCTTTTTGCAAATTTTATTACGTATTCACAATATGTGATTCTTTGTTATCTCAAAGTTATAATTAAAAAACGAAAAAAAGACAATTTGCACATAAGAAAATTTTGTTTTTACAGATGACAGGTATCGCATCTTGGCGTCAATACCTGCGAGCTGGTTCTTACTGTCGACGTTCATGTTACTTAGAATCAGTTGCTTTTTCGACAATCGGTGACGCCTCAACGATTGCCTCACGAAAACGATCGGCCGCAATCATCTAGCTTTTCAAAGTAGTACAATGATACCCGCAATGATGTAGTCAACCCCAAACGTAGGTATCTTCGATGCCACGCAACGAGAGTAAAATTCACCGTTTACGAGTTCAAGAATTTGCAAATGAAATAACGAGTCATAAGCTTGTAATCACGAGTGTAATGATTATTTCGTACAGCACGAGTATCGAAGCAATTGTGATTTTTTATGGAAAAATTTGATTTACTACTCAACGGCGAATTTTATGTAGAAAAACAATGATATTCTCGCGTGTAAGATAAAAAATAATGTTAAATGATATTCATAAATATCTATTATGAGAATAATTTCGAATGTCAGTGATGTAATGGTGATTTATTATACGTTTGAAATGAACCGTGCGTTCGATGTGACTAGATTTATTTTGATGATCATTCAAAAAAGCTTTAGTCTAATGAACAACCAAATTGTATATCTTAAATATAAAAAGCAAAACGGTATGAAATATGATCGAAAGAAATTCATAGAAACCATATTGAGATTTTTATTTAAAAATAATATTAATGGTAACATTGTTTTTAAATGTATTAATCAAGTATGTTTTATCATGCCTGAAAGAATCTCTTGAATGATGGATCGAACAGTTATTTGATTAATATCGAGGTGTATCTGCTATTTTCGATTTGTTTTATGTAATTGTTATTGATTTGGAAAGATAATGGTTTTGTAAGCGTTTGAATGGATGTGTGAAGACGGTATACCAAAACTTATTTAACTTTCTAAGAACGAAAAATCGATAACTGTATATTTTATTCATAATCCCACGTATTTTTAAGAAAAATAGATATTATTAAGAATTATGTTTTGCCCGCAGCAAGACATTAGACGGAATTTTTTAAATTTTAGTTGTATAAAAGTAGGTTTTAAGAAATATTGCATGGTGCTGAATAATTGAATACCATCGATTGTCAAACTCTAGGTTTATAATTGTTGTTTGCATTAAAAAAAGAATATAACGCGTATATAAGTTTTGAGAATGTGAACTACGAAGAAAAAACAGAAAAATGAAACAAAACGATGATTTGTCAGATGGTTTGCAAATATCCTGTAATTGTTCCTTCAAAGAATAATTTGTATTATATTGTTCAGTCTTTTTTGAGTACATTAAACATTTTTAATTATAAACCAAATCAAAAATCAATTTGAATTCGTCATTCCACCGATGTTCCCTCGAAAAGCTCTCACTCAGCGGTCAAACGTTAAACTTGCACAATTCGTGGCAAACGCGTCGACGATCTTTCGATTTTCATCGAAATTGGAGCTTTCGCGGCGAATCGTTCGAAAATCTGACAGTCGAAATTCGCGCATTCGAATTGACCCGATAAATGCACAATCGTCTCGTGACGCCGATCGCGTGCTAAAATAAAAAATAATTCGCAATCGCACGCCACGAATATTATACCGACCGATGCGAAGTGCGAAAATATATATAACGCGCGATAGGCATATATCGCGCCATCCCACGCTGATTTTCGGCATCTTCACCCACGCGAAAGCGAAAACCTCCAAAGGGCCTGAGCGTGTCGCCGCACGGCGTCGCTGCTGCCGTTTTTCGCACACAGGTGAATGTGTCGCACTCGCACAGTTCTTGCTTCTCGCAGCGGCGGCGAACGAGTCTGTTTAGAGTTGGCGCACACACACACAAACCCACACACGGACATTGGAAGCAATAATAACAATCTTGCGTTCGCGCATCGAAGCAGCAAAGCCGCCTGCCTGCCAGTGCCTCTCTCTCTCTCTTTCGCTCGGCGCTGTGGCAGCTAGTTTGCGGCTGCAGCAGCGAGCAGCATCAGTAGCCGTTCGCCGCTGATTGTGTTTGCGCCGCGCGTTTTTCCTCGCATACACATAACACGCACACACATACGTATACGTACGGAGCATCATATATACACATAGTGTGTACGTAAATACTATAGCTATATATATATCGTTGTGTGTACATGTATATTCGCACACTCGGAGTCTCTCGGCTCCTCGGCTCGTCGAGTGTAGTACCTTGGCTACAGTCGAGTGTGTCTGCGTGCGTCTACAACATAATGTACTTGTGTGCGTGCGTTAGTTAGTATATAGACTATATAGAGAAATAGCATATACGTGCGTGAGCTGCTGCTGTAGCCGTAGCTGTAGCTGGTGAGTTGCAGCCTGCTGCTGTAGTGCTTAGCTGCTGGGCTGGCTCTAGTGTGTGCAGTGTGTGTGTCGCGCTCCTCTATAC
The DNA here is from genome assembly GCA_034770305.1 of Trichogramma dendrolimi. Lineage (NCBI taxonomy): Eukaryota > Metazoa > Arthropoda > Insecta > Hymenoptera > Trichogrammatidae > Trichogramma > Trichogramma dendrolimi. The sequence continues at coordinate 248,136 of JAPMIB010000007.1, read as the reverse complement.
ATGTATATATATAAATAAAATATATATATAAACGCGCCTCGTGTCGATGTGTGCGTGCGTGCAATTATAAACAGCAGGATCGGAGTCGTGCTCGAGGAGCGCAAAGTGTAGCAATAGTTCGTAGTGTATACATATCTGGCAGATTATCGTCATCCTCGTTATATTATCATCATTATCATCGTAAGCCAAAGTGCGTCTATCTCACTCTCTGTCTGTCTCACACTGTGCATGTGTGTGTGTCTGTGTGTTGTCTGTCTGTGTGTGCCTGTGCGTATGTGCATGTTGTTGTGCAGTATTCAAGTGCGTTCGCGAGTGTGCCCGTGTGTCTGTGCGTAATGCACCGACGAGTGCAGCAGTCCTATACAGAAATTCATTCACTTTAATGGTAACTGCAAAAGAGAGCAAAAGAGAGTAGTCCGCCTTACGCGCGTCTCGTTCGCGGTTTCTCTCTCTCTCTCTCTCTCCCCGTCTGTCTGTGCCATTGCCGCTGCCGCCGCATCGTGCAATCGTCGTTGCTATAGTGCTTCTTCTTGGTGTTTCTCGTGTCGTGCTAAAAATTCAGAAAAATTGCCTATGCCAAGCGTAATCGGTCTCTCCTGGCGCGGCTGCAGCAACAGCAGCAAGCAAATGTCAGCTTCGGAGCTCGCGACTCTAATCTCTCGTGTATATAATACACGGCTCTCGAGTCGATCGGCGCAAAAGAGAGCGTCTCTCTCGCTTGAGCAGCAGCCGCTCGCTGACGGACCTCCTCTCCTAGCGCCTCTGCGAGAGGCCGGGATCGTTGGGCGCGCATACCCATATAAACGTATTCCGTGTACACATATGATATTATTATTCTAAACGGGAGCATTGTACATAACAACAACATGAGACGGCGTTTGGAGCTGTATACATATAGCTGACTGATGCTGCTGTTGCTGCTTGACGTACAGCAGGAATCGTCTCTCGAACTGAATTATTAACTCGTCTCTCGCTCTCGGTCTGTCTTTACTCAACGTTTGTGTATATAACGTATCGAGGAATACCTTCAAAAACACCTGCAACTTTTCAGGTTCTCCTCTTTTTCATTTTTCGTTTATTTTTTTTTTTCAACTTTTTTTTACCGTACGCTCAATGAAGCGATGCTTGGCGAGATGCAGGCAGTGTACAGTGCAGTTTGCGCTCCGTCTATGTATGCGTTCGTCTCTCTGTGTGCATGTATCTCGCGGCCGCGTGTGCGTGTGTGTGTGTGTGCCTGTCTGTGTAGTACGTGTACGCCTGACGGCTCCGAATGTGTTGGTCTATCCGTGTTGTCCGTACAAGAAACTGCGGGAGAGCCTGTGTAGTTGTGTTGTATATACGTAGGATTCGATGTTAGTATGTGTGTGTGTGTGTGTGTGTGTGTGTATCTTTACTCGCTTGATAACCTGTTGTCTGGCAGACTGCGGTGATTGAAAATTCATTTAAAGGATGAGATGAGTATGCGATAGAAAGTAATCATCATCGGTGGCGAGCTGTCGTAAACAAAATTATGCAAATGAGAATCGTGAATTAATGATTATTACGGATATAAATTCCGACTTCAAAAGGAGTGCTGAAGATCTATTGGCACGGCATTTTGGGAAATGAATGTCAAGTATCTTTACAAGCATGACTACTGTTACCACACTTAAATAGGCAAATGAGAATTTAAAAGCACAAATGTCGGAATTATTCAAAATAATTTCCCAAAGACTTGTCTCGGTATATTATAATGAATGACTCATAAAAGCATTATATATTCTCATATTACTGATTCCATTGATGCACTTCTGTCAATGAGAATTGTCTTCATTGTAGTATCAGTCATTTTTATGCTCACTCTTGCATAACTTTTACATTGCTTAACACACTCTGAAAAATTGAATTTAATCATTAGTTTAGGTCATTGAAGATTGTGAAATGGAATTTCAATCAGTTCAAATGTGTATATAATTCTAAGTGTTAATATAGATCATAAGAAATAACAACTTTGAACTTTCACAATTACAATGTATCAACTTCTAATTCCTATGTATTATTATTTCAGAATCAAGATGTCTACTCCAGGTGGTGGCGGTGGCCGGAGTCGAACTGTACACATCAGTTCGATATTCCAGAAACTGCAGGGGCGCTTCACAGAAGTCATGACACCTCCAAAAATGTCAACTGATAAACGCATGTTAGACAAAACGTGGAAGTTGATGGACAAAGTAGTGAAGTTGTGTCAGCATCAACGCATGAATTTGAAAAATTCCCCACCTTTCATACTAGACATTTTACCAGATACGTATCAAAGACTCAGGCTCATATATAGTAAATATGAAGATCGGATGCATGTGTTACACAATAATGAGCACTTTTGTGTGTTTATTAATAATTTAATGAGGAAGTGTAAGCAAGCAATCAAGTTGTTCAAAGAAGGCAAAGAAAAGATGTTCGATGAGACATCTCATTATCGAAGAAACTTGACAAAACTTAGTTTGGTGTTTAGCCACATGCTCTCTGAACTAAAGGCAATTTTTCCTAATGGTGTATTTGCTGGTGATCAGTTTCGTATTACCAAGTCAGATGCTGCGGAATTTTGGAAAGAACGATTCGGAAACAGGTATGCTCAGCTCAAATATTTACCACACACAAACACAGTTTAGTGAAGTAAGCGATTAAAAATTCGCACTCGTGCCTCGTTATATACTGTGTGCAGATCCCACAAATGATTTCACTTTCTTATTAACTGGCTTGACTCAATTCATGAGATCATTTCCGAATGACCTGTAGTGAAACTGATATCGCGCGCGAGCTCTCGCATAACTTGGAATTTATCAACGACCGAGAAAACCTCGTTGTATAAATATTGCATAATTAAAATATGTATAATTCGCACGATAAGACACATTAAACATGTACGATGCGAATAATGGTCTATTACAACTCGTCGCTGAGTTTGCATTTGCAACTTTACAATTGATACCAAAAGTTTTCTAGATTGTAAAATACACAACCGAAGCGAGCCAAATAACGAAGTTACGAATTCTCGGCCGGCGCATCAGAAAAAGCAGGAGGGGAAGGGGTAGGAATCATCAACGCCTGCGACTATATAGATTATTTCCGGCACACATATATAATTCATCTCGGTGAAAAACAAACAAGCGATCTATAATAAATGTCGAAAATGCATCAAACCGGCGCGCAAGCACACTCACACTACACACCTACATAAAACCGCGAGAGAAAGAGAGCTTGAGCTTGAGCTTTATAGTTTACAGTACTCGTATGCGTGCTATATATGTGCATCGGTTTCGCGCTGCCCGCGCGCGCGTCATCGTCATCGCCGTCGACCGACGCTCTTTTCGTATTAATAGCCCATAACGACGTATCACGAGACGATGGACGTATATAGCGAGACAAGTGCAGCGTGTAGAGCCTGTGTGTGAGTGTGTATGTGTGTGTGCTTGCGCGCATAGACTCTGGCCGGTGTTTATATACCTACGACCCACTTTACTTACCCGATCAGCTGGTGGTGAATCGAAGGACGCATATATACATATGCATGCGCATAACGTTGTACATATAGCGTAACCAACGGCCGCCGCGTTAATGATGTAATCGCCGATGGCTACATCGTACATGTAATACCGGATATGCCGATCGATCAAGTTTTCGCTCTCTCGCTCTCTGGTCTTTTGGGGCTCCCCGCGCGATATTCGCACAAATATTGGGGAGCTTTGAATGATGATACACAACGATGGCGATGACGCTACTCTGCTGCTGATGCTGCTAATGTAAGTACGTGAGCCGCTGCGCTGATTACGAAAACCTCGAGCCGAGCTTTTATATATATTATTACGTTGTTACTGCGACCGGAAAATGAGGTGCCTGCGAAATTTCTCTCGAGAGCTTTTCATGCAAAACGAAAGATTAATCACTCAGACGATCGCGGAATATTATTGTAAACCAATGCTCTGACCCTAGGATGGCATTTTTTTCTCTCTATCTCTTTTTCCCTCGTGCGATCTGTGTTAAAATTTAAAAATAAAGTTTTTATCAGCCTGGAATGCGGTGCACGCGAGCAAAAAAAAGAAGTAAAAACAATATTTATTCACCTCCCTCGTTGTGATGCTGTGCTGTATACTGTGTACATTGCCGTGCGCGCGACAAGCTCGTGAAAAATGCATCGCGCCTACAGCGGCAGCGGCATCAGCTTCATCGCAAAATGTTTCGCGGGGCCAAATTATCTTTGATGAGCGCGAGACTATTTTTAAAACTCTGCGAGCCCGCGAGATTCGGCTTTTAACAAGGTTAAAACAACCGAATTTGAATGAACTTTTTTTCGTCTTCTTCTCGTTTCGGAGTGTCGTCAAGACACCAAGGAAACGCTGTCGGTGTATCCGGACGGGGCGAACGTTTAATTGAAAAATCAGGCACGCGTGAAACTGCACGGGATGAAGTACGAAATCCATACGGACTCGTCCCGAGGATCAATCCTTTGAAAATCCCAGTTCAATTATAGTTTATATATATCCTTCGTTAGTTTGAATCGACGTTATACAGAAACTAGTTCAGCGATCTGCTAATAGATTAATCGATCGACTTGAGCACATACCAATGCGCGGCAATAAGTCGCTCTTTTTCACATGCAAACGTTCTCGCATTTTATGAAGGATAAATAATAATGAAAAAAAAAATAACGATACAGTAATCCCAGGCGTGTCAGAGCAAACCACGCGAGAAAATCCTCGATGTTTGTACGTGTACGAGGCACGGCGAGTATACACCATGTGTGTGCATATAGTCGTGTGGCTTTCGTTGCGTTGGCTCGAATCGCAATATCAAACAAAATCAACGCGCGGGATTAAACGTATTTGTAAGTAAAACGTGTACAAAAATGTTACCTACACACACATCACACATAGAGAGATCAAATGGTCAGGGTGTCTCTCGTGCTGTACGTGCATTTATGCTCGAGCACAAAAATAGATTTACGCACGCGGGGCCACCGACTGTGTGTGTATGTGTGTTGCTCGTGTGTGCACTGTTCACCAAGAGAATTAGAGAAAATAATGGTTAAAAAAAAAGGAGACGTCCGAAAGTTTGACTGCTCTCGGAGTTGCTGCTGCTGGCTTTGCTCTGGACCGTTTAAAAACACATTTACACGTCGAACATTTCTCTTTTTTTCTTTAACAAGTTCATTATTTCTCATCGAGTCGAGTGTTTCGTATATATACATGATACACGCCGAAGAAAAATCGAACTAAACGTACGAGCCGTAAAAAGTTCACCGCGTACTTTCACGATTGATTATAAGCCGAAGCATCATTTGCGAATCTTCTATCTCTATGCTATATACTGCGGCTTTTTCCCGGAATGACGTTTATATGCCCGTACGTATAAGCTCGCAACCTGCAACCTGCAGGCGTTACGTTATTCTACCTCTATCTATATACCGCGCGCTTCGACGTCACAAGCACGCCGATCGGAAAATTAAGTGTAGGTGTTGTTTACGTTGACGCTTAGCTCGTGTGTGTGTGCACCTATTATACACAGGTATACCCTAACGTACACATAACTTTCCGTCCGATATGCTCGAATACGTGAAGTTGTGTAGTTCACGGCAGCAGCAGCTTTCAGCGCGAAGCTCTCCACACGATAAACTTGTTAATCGAACTTTGTCCGTACGTACCTTATAACGATTTCTTTTTTTTTTTCGTAAAGTCAATGTTGAAGCGACCGACCTTGAAATCGATTATAGAAACACACATATAACGTTAGTTGATTTACGAATTGTTTGTCGTTGTCGTTGTCGCCTGCAATGGTCACCTTCGTGCGTGAAGCCGCACTGCGTCGAGGGAAAGACGTACCGACGCGTGTGGTTATTTCCTGGAAAATCCATACGTGTGCCCGCGCGCAAAGCTCCTACTCGTCCTAAGTCGTCATTCCCATCATCGTCATCGGGCGCGCAATGATCAACGCGCGTGTACATCATCATGGATTATAATATACGTGTACGGTACGCAAGCAGAAAAATTAATCGAGTTATAGTTAGCGCGTGCTGCAGGAGTGGCTCTATTCGTTTGGAAAAGATGAGTTGGCGTTTCCCCCACGGGGTATATTCTCGAGTGCTAGTCTATCCTCGGCTCTGCACCCGCGTAATATACGATATATATAATAATAAACACGTGGAACGCATTTATTATTTTATTATAGCTTAGTTTTACGCCGTATAGTTTTGTAATGACGTTATCCGCGTGTAACACGTTTTACCTGGAAAACACGACGTGTTTATGTTTTCATTTTGCCTTGAGAAAATTTCGACTTTATATGTACGCACACCAATGTATCTCGAAACTCTTATATACGAGATCGCGGTCGAGACCATATATTTTGCCTGAAATCGAGTTACACGTAAACTTGGGAAGATATATCGCCTCTGCGCCTTCCATAAATGCACGTACGGTTCAACGCTGCACCGATTGCTCAATGTTCGATCTAGTGTAACAATATACACCTTCATAATTTGCTACGCTTCGATGCGGGGATCACACCCATCTCTCTACAGCTCGCTGTATTTCCCTCTCTCTTGGGTATATTAGAGGTTTCTCTTAATTGAAAAGAAGATTAAAAACCCATCGAGTATCACTCATAAAAATATTATCACTTTTCTAATATCATCAACTGTTATTGTTGTTGTTGTTGTTGTTGGTTAAAATAAACATTAGCGATAGAGCAAATAGAAAAAGAGAGATTTAAATGCCTCGCGAACCAATCGCACACGCCCGTGTACGAATCGTAAATATCATATTTAGCAGGAACGATGATGTTTTCAAATGCGAAGTAAGTCTCGTGGCCAGACTTTTCCGGGGCGATCATAATCCGCACGCAGTCACATATATAAAGCTCGAGTCGAGAGCAGGCAAGAAGAGATCTGGCCACAGTCATAATATAATGGCCAAAATAAATCGGAAATTGTGCGCGAGAGAAAGAGAGCTCTTGACGAGTCTTGTAGATTTATCGATAGCATTAACATCGAAATTACATCGCAGACGTGCGTGCATATATTTACGACTGTGGCTGGATGGCTGGATGGCTGGCTGCGGCTGACTGTCCGGAGCTGAAGGAAGGCTACTTATGTGTACTATTACAAAGCGATTAACCTCCTTCGCTTAAGAATAAATTGTCGCTGGTGCACATGTGCGGCTGACGCTGCTCGGAGCTAAAATAATATTCGCCAACTTTGCGAAGAAACGTGTGCGAGGCTATATCCTCGATATAGCGATATCTGCATGTATTACTGCCTTGCGCCCAATTTTTCCCTCCTCCTATAATTTGATTAAATATTCCGGTATGCTGCTCGAGAGCGTATGTGTGCATACGTGCTTATAAACGTGCACCTTCTTAATATAACGGATACGTAATCTACTCGCCGCGAAGTACGTATATACGTTTGCGGGCGCGCAATTCGCAAGTTGAACGAACCGCACGTTCACGCGCTCGTCTGGCATATATAGTGTATGTAGGGCCTCGCGCATGAAGTACCTATTTCTCTTCAGTCTTTCTCTCTCTCTCTCTCTCTCTCTCTCTTTCTCTTTCGCAGCGGGCATGCACAAGTGTTTTCTCCGAACGGATTTTTTTCGACCCGTCGCCGCCGCCGCCGAGCCGTGTGGCGCGTTTCGATGGTCACGCTTCGCTCGTATATAGGTATGTGTGTTCTGCGCTGCTGCTGTGTAATATGCGCTCATGCCCTCGTCGTCGTTGTACGTTTATTACAATACAGAACGCGCGAGGCCAAATGTGAAAAATAACAAAAAAAACATAGGCGCACACACACATTTCATGCGCCTCGTCGCTTTCGGGATTGACAAGTTCCTCTGAAAATATGTAAAAAGGAATTAGTTGTGGAGAGAGAACGAGAAGGAGAAAAAACCCCCGATGAGAAACAGTGGGCGCGACACACCGTGTATAGTACACGCGTTAGACTGTACGGATAACGAGCTGTATTTAGAAAGAAAGAATAAAAGGAGAGTCATAAGACATGGCCAGACGATTACGCACTCGAAGCTCCGGTAAAAATAATAAAGACGTCGTGCGGCGCTCGAACGATCGATCGATCCACTCGAATTGTTATATACTCCGAATTCGAATAAAACGATAACAGCATTGAGTACGCGATATAATATATAGAGTACCGGACGCATGGAAACTCGTCAGTGCGTCGAAGACGATGACGCGCATACCCGGGGCTCATAATATACATCGCGTGCGCGCCTTGTTGATTTTGCCGATTGTCAAACATATGCAGCGCGCACAAAACGCGTCCTTCTCTCTCTATCTGTCTCTCTCGACCGATACACTGCACATACTTGCATACACATGCGCTCATGGACTAATACACGTACGCGTGCACGAGAATACATTAATATTGTATTAATATTAATGTAAACGCGCGCGCGCCCGCGTGCATATAATATTATATAGCCCTGGACTCTGCTGCTGCTGATGCACTCACGCGCGCGGTCGAGCTTACTATGTACCGCATGAATAACCGATTACCGTTGTTATTATTAAATAGAAAATGCGGAATTATTATTATAATTACGAGCGAGTGAGAGAGAGAAAGAGATGCGCCACGCGCGTGCGGCGCTGCGGAAATATGCTTGCTCCGCGTGTGCATGTGTACAAATCAACGTACTATGTGTGGCGGAGCCGCAGAGTTTAATTATCGCCGCTAATTAAGGCGTAAAAACTTAAATCCGCTTGCAGCAGCAGCAGCAGCAGTATCAGCGTGAAAAAAAGCCCGCGAGCGGCCGCCCCGTAGTACGTCTTTGCATCTATCTTGGACCAGGCGCGCGTGTAAAATTAGATTAATTTCAACGGATGCATGCATACGAATCGTGTACACCACGTAGAAATGTATATGTATTCGGTCGGGCGGCTAATAAACGTTCGGTGGCGGCCTGGGTCGGACCTAGCCGGGGGCGCCCAAGGAAAACGACGATTTTCCGATGATGCACTCGAGCAATTTCACCGACATATACAGCTGCAACAATTATACGCTCGTCGTCGTTCTCGGTAGTAATACGCTCGCGTCGTATTATATGGAAGTCATCGGATGTGGCTGCAGCGGCAGCAGCTAGAGGATGCAAATGAATGGGGCAACGAAGCGCGCCTATTATATATAGCTATACGCGAGGTGGTTTCTGCCATATTCAAATCCGATTATGTATCTCTCTCTGCAAAGCTTCTCTTTCTCGTGCTCATCTTAGCATTGTCAATTTCCATGTTACCGCTGCTGCCGCTGCGTTGCTATGTGGGTACACGGCAGTAACAGCCGGCGTTCGTCTTTGCCAGCCACCGCGAATCGTTCGTTAATTTTCTCTTTCGGCGTACCTATAAGCCTCGTTATACGTACTGGATATATAATTAAGTTTTTACAGCTCCAAATATATATGTTTTTTTGCGAGCGAGTGGGTGGGCAGTGGCCGGAGCGCCGTCGACCCCGCTCTAGCTTTCGATTCGTGAAAAAAAGTAATAATAACAATCACATACATCTCTCCCCGTGTACGTAAATTCAAAAGAAACTTAATGATCTTTAAGAGAGTTGAAACTATTCGTTATGTGTATTATATTCGCGCGCAGAGCCATCGTTCCTCTTCGTTTCTTTTCTTTTCTTGTTTTTTCTCTCCGAAGGCCATGCAGTGTGGCCTTAGTATTTTTTCTACACACCTCGTTTCGTGTAACTCGATTATTAAAAATAACGCCACGCCGCATTGAGATTCCACCCCCACCACGCGGCAATATATAAAATATTTTTTCATCTTTTTTTTGTTGTTATATAAATTCCCATGGTAACAAATCGAACTCTTTCTGTATTATTTCGCATTATTGGGTAAGTCGCGATGCGGACTCGATACATAAATACATATCGAGCGTTGGCGGCAGTGACCGAGCGCCAGTGTGTGTGTATGTGTGTATCCAAAAATAATAAATATACTCGCGCACGCAAAATCGGAAGTATAGTTTAGCCGAGCGAAAAAAAACAAAAAAAACATATGTCTCGCAAGAGAGACCGCGCCAGGAAAAAAGCCAACTTGAACACTTCCGGACGGCTGGTGCTGAAATATCTCTTGCTTTTTCTTATTTCTGCATAATATACACGCATAGCAGTATATAGTAGTCGGCTTTTGCACTTTGAATTAAAATCCATAAAAGTTTCAAACGCTCATTCGCTTTATCGAACGACACGTGTTTGGTCTAGACTCCAGAGGCCCCAGAGATAATCATGCATTCGTTTAATCGGATTGTGCTGGGCGCATAAATGCGGGGAAGAGCTTCGCTAAGAGAAAATCGAAGTTAGTTTGAGACGCGACGATCGGTCAGTAATCGTAAAATCTGGTATGCGCCTGAACTTTTTCTGCAGTGCTAACTGAATTTTTTATATTTTTTATTTAATTTTTGAAGTCGCGAAAAATAACCACGTTGGTTTTTAATAATACTCTCACGATTTCTATTCATACGCGCGTGCGCGCTTATAATATTTTTACCTGCGGCAGCTTTTATATGCGAGTCGTATAATATTTTATGGCAAGCGAGCGTTTAATTTCAATGATGAAAATATCGTTTGATGAGACAGAATGGCTGTCCGTGAATATATACAACGAATTAAATTTTTATCGGGCACTTGGTTTTGAATTAAGATTTTCTCATGACGTTTGCGCGGTTTCAACATTCAATTTCCCTTTTTCAATATTCGAGAAACTCCATTTCCACAATCGAATCGATATAACCGAAGAAAATAAGCTGAAACCCCGAACTTGCGAGTTTATATTCTCTCGCAAAAACACATGGTCTCGCACGGACGTGTGCAATATTGTCGCTTCGCTGCAGCAGCAGCAGCACAGCACATCACATCCAAAAATAAAATGTTCGACCTGCAAAGTGCGCGACGTCGCGCGCGGCTAGCAAAAGTCTGCAGCTCTCGTGCTGCGAGTAGAGGGAAAAAGAGGCCGTGTGTGTCTGAGCTCTCTCGTGCATGCGATATACATGTTTGTCTGGGGTCTTTTTATGAATGAAACACTTGCCATTTGTGTATACGTGCAATGTACGATAATGCTTTTATCCAATGAAACGTTTTTGCGCCCTTGATGTTAGAGAATTCCGTGTAAATACACATATAGCGAAGACTACGGAGATGAGAATGGAACACTCGTATATACTTTTATATAATGACACGTGCCATTTGGAGTGGGCGCGCAGGTAGATAGATTTTATACTTTAGTTAGCGAATTTTAAATTTATATTTTCTTAGAAATGCAGGATCTCCTTACTGTACCCTAGGACGGGAAAGTTTTTTTGCAAATTATACCGGCACAACCCACGGACTTTTTTTTACTTCGAATGCACTTTGCTCGTCAAAGAGTTTTATAAATTCCTTTATGAAGTACTCAGTCAAGTATGTACAGCAACTAATACGAATATAATGCATTCATGAAAAACCGAAGAACATCGCCCAGTACCGGAAAGATAAAGTAGTTATATTGGAAACGAATCGCTGCCGTTGTAGTGATATATAGATATAACGTATTCGCGCGATATTTCTTTCGCCCGGATAAGTAGGTACAAGAGAGCATGAAGCATGAAAAAAAAGGGAAAAATCGAAGTTGGCTCGTCTAACACACAGAGTACTACTACACGGACAGTGTCGCGGCGGCAGCGCGTGGGCGTAAAGTAACGTATAGGCGAACGACGAAGAAGTCGTCAGTCGTGTCGTCGCGTCGTCGGCATTCGGCTGTGTACAATCAGACTCGCATACACACATACACATATATAAACTGTATATATAGATAGAGATAGCATGAAACGTATTGCTCTCCCTCTCTCACTCTCTCTTGGAAGTTAACAGTTAAGGGATTCTCTCGACTCAGTAGTCCGAATCACTCGCCAACTTTGCTTTGACCCTTTTGCTCCCTCTCCTCTCTTTTCTCGCTCCCTCTCTTTCTCTCATCCTCTCGGTGTGGTGAAAATACAAAGCATAGAAGAGCACATGTCATGCAGAAAAAAAACGTTAAACCCTTCAAATCCCCCGCCGCCGACGCAGACCCACTCACACACAGAAGCACTGACAAATACGCGCACACACATAAATACAGAAAGTATATTACGGTGACACAGGATATCTTATTTTAAACGTCGTCGTGCCAATTTCGCGCCAACGACGTCGTATTTTACATAGATTCTGCTGCTAGGGGAAATGATTAGGATGTCTATACAGATATAGTCACGTATACAGAAGCAAAAGGCGTGTGTGTATATAGCTGTAGTAAATACCCAAACCCGCCGAGGTCGCTACTGGCTGCTGCTATGGAACGTCGAAACGATGATGGGAATAGATTTAAGAATGAAAAAGTCAACTAGATGTCAAGGATGGTATTATTTAAATTACCTTTCTTCTTTTTTTTCATTTGACTTTGCGCTCAAGAGCTTACTATTATTTTTTGTGTGAGTTACGATAGAATGATTTTGTCGTCGCTATTTTTTCAGAGATTTGAACTCAAAAATATGTGAGCTTTTCAAGGCTACCGTGTTACATTTTCTCCATGACGAGATAGGACCTTAATTGGCGTTATCCATATAGCGAATATCGATTTACTATACATTTATTACCGATTAAATTGACTCTCGATTCCTTTGTGCGATATACTCGCTTTTTAAGATACTCGATCCCGGTCATCCTTTCGATGTCTATCCCCCTCATTGTTCGCAACGCCGGATAATAAAATCGTAGGTCGTAACAAACGAATAGATAGGGCGTCTATACTGGGAGTAGAGTTTTTTTCCTCGATCATCATTTTTTCATCGATCGCCTAGTGTCGCGCGCTTGCATATACATATTGTATAAGCTGCAGCGCGAAACGAACTTATATATATCTCAAGTGTGCGCCTGTATCTATCCTAATAGGATGTGGGCGATTGTGTGCTATTATCAGCCAACTCACCGTTCGGTTTCCGGCCAAATGATCCGCGGATGTCCGTCTCGCTCTCTCACTTCTCTCGTCATTTTTTGCCTCCGAAGACCGGAAACCAACTATTCTGCACTTTTCTCACTCTCGGAGCTCTCTCGGTTGCGCATATAATATAAACGCTCTCGTTGATACGCGTCGTCATCTCGTCATGTACTTGCATCGGGCCGGGATCATCCGATCCGCATCAACACGCGCGCGCGCGACACAATCGATTTTATTGATTTGTGACACGCCTCTTCTCGTGTCAGAGGCACGATGACGATTTTTCGACGTCACTAATTCGCGAGGGTGTAGGTAGGCTTAGTTTATTATACATGAGCAGCGACGACAGCTGATGACGATGCGCAAGTAGATGAATCGATTCGAAAGGTCGCATCTTCGGGATGCGCTGCTGCTGCTGCCACTGCCGCTCACGTGCTGCGCTGAAAAGGTCGTAAGTTTGTCCCGAAATTATAATGCCGTGCACTTAAATCGAAGCTCGCGTAATTAATAATTGCACTGCTCCTGCGCAATTCTTCTCTCTGCGGCACAAATTGGCTCCCATGAAAATTTAATTGGGAATTTCGGCGAACGAAAGCCATAAAAAGCCAATCGATATTTGCATAATTGACGGCTATAACCGTATCATCCTCGCTCGCGTTTTCCACACAGCAACGATCTTGCGACGTGCTCGCGTCGTTCGTGCTGCATTATACTACTCGAGTGCACTTTCTTTTATGCATACTTTTCTATCGCAATAGCATCGCTTTTGCACGCGCCACAGCGGAGAGTTAGAGCGATATACATGTACGCGAGGCTCTCTCTCTCCCTCATACATAATATCGAATTTACATTCTCACTTTGAAGCGAGAGAAATGCGTGTGTGCAATATAACCGAGCCATGCTGGGCTGCAGCATGTTGTGCAGCAGCGTGCAAGTCGCGAGAGTGGGCGTAATAGAACCGACGACGACGCGATAAACGCTCGTAACTTTTCTAAATTGCGTCGGTAGCCCCGCGCGTGGACACTAGTGTATAATTTAATACGGCTTGTCTTTCTTTCGTTCTGTACAGCTGTTTCACTTTATTTACAATGTCACAGCTTTCACGGGTGTATACAAAAATTTAAGCTCGAGATAGAGAGTGAGTGTGTGACACTTTTTTTTGCTCTCGGCGATACAAAATTGTTTGTGTTTTTTTCAAATACATATCGCGCGTTCGATTGCACGATCTGTGTGTATTATCACGAAAAATTGTTTGGTATGCGATGCACCCTCGGAATTTGAAAAATATTTTGAAGCGCGTTTTCACGCTGTGAAATTCACACCCACGCATTGGGAGCATGAAACTTGCTTTTTTTCACGTGTAAATTATTAGCCTCGGCGCCTTGTGTATGCGGATTAAAGCTCACCGCGGCGCGAAAAAATCCAATAGAAGTCAACGACAAAAGCTTTAGTGCGATATAAGCATTGAAAAACAGACCGACACCTTCACGCGCACGCATATACGTACACAAAAAGCTCGCTCTTGCATTTATCACTGTCTTTGTCATGGAGGACGAAAAATTCATCACGAAAGAGAGAGAGAGAGAGAGAGAGCTAAAAAGCTTAACGCGAGCTTTCGGGTATGTACGTGAAATTTTGTTTGTGCGCTGTGTGTCTTGACTTCGTCAGCTGTTCCGAGCGTGTAACACACGAGGTCAGTTTGCTAGTAGTATACCGTGTGTCTACTGCTATGTGCATGATATATCTAAAAGGAAAGGGATGTTGTGACGTCAAAGAGAGGAGACTACGACGACGACCACGACCACGAATTTAATACGGGCTTGTGTAATATCGTTTCGAGAGAGAACGCGGGCCGGAGCTAGTAACGGTATGGCACACACACGAGCGGCTAAAATTTATTACATTTTACAAGCGATTCGATATTTTTTATTCTCTCTCCCTCCTGCCTATAATGTATAATAAATTATTGCGATAAGTATCGCGTTGATGTTTTGCGGCGTGGATAAAATAAATATATCGGTCCACGCGATATTTATACGCGCGCTTTAAGAAAATGGATTAAAAGTATAAGCATTTTAATCCCAATATAGTATCGAATTGCGCCTCGTCGTATATATCATTAGTGTACGTAATACTTTATGAAAATGTTTACGCGCTAATTCTTTTTTTTTTCACCCCAACTATTACATCGAGCGACAAAAAATATTGAAAAATTCACGAAAAAGGTCTGACTCGTTAATAATAAATGCATTTCACGTACTCAACCTACATTGCATTGAGCGAAATATAGCACGTTCGAATCAGTGTCGAGGGGTTCACACCGCGAGAGCTGGTAATGAACCGCCAAGATTGCGCGTTGATTATATTATTTTTAAAATTTTCGCTGAACTCGGCGAAAAATCAAGCGCTCAAACGTTTCGATTGTTATCCTTGTTTTTTGTACAGAGTATGCAAGCTTTAGAGATAGTAGATATATAATGAGCGTGTGGCAGTGCGGGCCTAAGTTTGTTGAAAAGTCAGCATTATTTCACTTGCAGTTGAGGACAAAAATAGTGATAGCAATTTTCTTCTAAATTTCCAAATTTATCTTATTGTTGTTCATAATGAAAATTATTGCCATAATTACCTTGGAAGAAATGATTAATAATTGACTAATGACCAAAAAATGAATAAATTTTTTTAAGTACATTACCATTAATTAGCTTATTTTTGGCGATTTTTCTGGTACAATTTTGTTAGAGCCCACTTCAGGCATTCACCACTAGATGGCGAGTATCTTTACCTGTAAATCTGCAAGTGGCAAAGTAAAAATAATTATATAAGTTTAAGCAAGGTTTTTTAACCATTTTTAATTTCTCAAATCGTTTATTCAAAATTTAAAATAAATTCATTCCTATTAAAATATAACGATCATAATTACACATAACCTATCAAATTTCGTGGACTACGCATTAAAACATTTTCTTCCAAAAAATGGCAAAAAAATACTCTTAATTCGGCCATGCAATCCTATTTGTATGTATAAAGCCTTTTGAGAAAGGCAAAAAGGCTGTATCAACACGTATTTTATTTTTTGCTCTCGCCCGTGTACCTTGAAGAGAGATGTAGAGCTTGACTTTGTGTGTATGCACTTTACCTTCTTTCAACTCGTTGCTGCTACGCAGAGTGAGAGCGAGAACGAGTTATACAATAGTAGATGAAATCCTCAGGAGGATCCTCAGTCGAGAGAGAGAGAGAGAAGCAGAGCTAGGCGAATCCACTCAATGTGATCAAAGACTACCCCGGAATGCCCTATATTTCTTGGCTATAAAAATCATTTGCCCTGCTTAGCTCGCGCTGCTGCTGCAGCTGTGCATACACGTACACCATTTTACAATTTCCCTCGAAGCTCGCAGGCGCCGCGCTCGTTTCTTCTTGTTTGACAACGAGATATGTCATCCTTGTGCACTCCTGCGCGTCTCGTTAAGGGGACGCATTTTCAAAACTTTCTTGCACACGCTACTTAGCACGCGTGCAGCTTCATTGTTGTTGTTGTTGTTGTTACTGGGTGCTGCATTTGTGCTATAGCACCGTAACGCCAAGATTTGACCCATTGTTGGCGAGTGACACATTTTTATTTTCCGCAATTTTTTTTCCTCTTCTCTTTCTCTCTTCCTTCGAGCAATTTCATATCTTTTCTCTTACTTTTTTATCCCGTTTGTAAGTGCCGCCGATGTGCCAGTAATATGTGCTGCTGCTGGCGCTCGTCGGGCGATAGTATACTGCTGCATGCAGCAGCAGCAGCCTTGGTGCACGTTATTACGTGTTATTGTTGCCGAGGCTGTATTATAGCTGCCACACACGGGTCTTATATGTGCTGCACTGCCGATGACAAGTCGACGACGCAGATGCTGCTGCCATACGTGCCCGCGACTCAGCCCCGAAGCGAGTCTCGAGTAACGTTTCTTTTTTTCTTATCATTCGAGTATAATTTTCGTGCGCAGCGCCTTGATCGTGGCCCCATAACTTTGAACGAAAGGTGCAACTCTCGAATACTTACGCGGAAATATTACTTTATAATTCGGCGACAATACTATTTTTTTGCTCTTGTTGCGAGCGGGGCCTGATAAAAATCGACGGATTCCAAGCGCATAATTGCGAGTTATAGAAAGCCGCGTGCACCGCGCTTGCAGCTGCTCTCTCGCTCTTTCTCTCTCTCTCTCTCTCTCTTTCTTTTCACTCGCACTCGCTGTTCCTGGGCGATAAAATTCTT
This sequence comes from Trichogramma dendrolimi, assembly GCA_034770305.1. NCBI lineage: Eukaryota > Metazoa > Arthropoda > Insecta > Hymenoptera > Trichogrammatidae > Trichogramma > Trichogramma dendrolimi. The sequence goes on along the minus strand of JAPMIB010000007.1, from coordinate 230,889 downwards.
TAATGAATTGGCTTTAGCATGACTCCGAGCGCTGCTCTCTGGCACTCTTGTTAATTATACCGAAAATGCAAAGTATACAAACGTCCGCGCGTGCATGCACGTTGTGGAAGAGTAGCAGCGGCAGAAAAGTTTCAAGGCGCCGTTACGCGACTTCTTTTTATTTTTCGCGCGTATGCCATACTGCATCTATAAGTGAAGCGAAAGGAGTCATGCGCTTTTAGTAAATTAAAAAAATAATAATCGTTAAGTATCACCACCTTTCTATTATTAGCGCGCTAATTTTTTTCTGGAGGTCTGCAATGTAAAAATATACGGGCGCAATGCCTTCGACACGCGAGTCTGATTCGATTTTCGTTTTGAATATGTATATTTTATCTTTTGTACTCTATTTCTGCGCCGTGCTACCTATACGTACGCGTACGTGACCGCAAAATCATGACAACGTATTATCAGTGATTCTAAATAAATTTTTGTGCGACTCTAAATAGAACGACACAAATCCATATACTTATACTCATGAATGTGTGCGGTGGAGAAAAAAAATCTGTAACGACGAATATCGCAGCCGCAGCAGCCACACATATACGAGGCTCTGCTGGCGCGCACGGGTGAATGAAACTCGCACGCACGTATGGCCCGAGTATTTATCGCAAAAAGAGGTCGCGTCATCGACCAAAGCTCTTTCAAGTGCTGCTGCTGCTGGTGCGGCTGCCGCTGCACACAGCTCTTGAGCGGGATACAGTAGTCCTGTAGCCGAGCCGAGCGCTTGATGCAAGCTGCATTTTGTCGCTTTTCAGTCTCATTTCCGGCCCGATAAATGCTCTTCCGTTCGAACGGTTATTTCGTAGCGAGGCCTGGGCTATTATATACTTTGTAATACACACTCTCGCGTATACATGTAGGTGCAGGCTTCGACGTGTGCCCGTGTGCCCCGTTAATCAGTTGAGGTCGATACGAAATTACATTTAAACTCTCGAGCTCCGATTAACCCCGTAACCTTTGCTTTTTATAATAAAAGAGAAGAAAAAGTAAAATCCGTATCGAGATATAAAGTTAATGGGCTGATGCTTCTTCTATCGGGATAAATAGATCGGAAGTTGTAACAAGGTCAATATAAATGTGGCGTTACAATTTTTCTATTCAAATCATTCGACTGAAAAAAATATAAATGCATCTCGACTCATTTTATTAGCTTTACTGATAAAACTCTCGAGATCTATTCGAAGAACTTTGAAAATTACCATTTGTAGCATATAAAATGTACCATTTTCTACTTTCGTTTAAAAAAAAAAAAATATGAATAAAAAGTGACACACGTTACGGGGTCAATGCGAAAAATGAAATTTGCAGCAAGTGTATGAGAGAGGCCTAAAGGTAAAGTGACAAAGTAAAAGTCTATATAAAAAAGGCTAGTCTCGACATATATTACAACTGCACAAGAGACGTGCTTAGATTGAGTTTTCTACCTCGTATACTTTATTACCTGTATACCGTCACTTTTCCAACGCTGTAAAACGACGTTTTCTTCTCTCTAGTACACCATCTGCTGTGTACAATAGAGACCTTCCGAACGAATAACATCGAGCGATTTTTCAAATGGAGCTTATAGCGGTGAGAGTCGTCGGTGTTGAAGCTTATATATGAAAAAAATGCCACTATTGATATTAATCACAAAAATGGATTTTCGTTGTACGGATTAATTTTTTATTCTTTCGGCTCTTCCAGAGCAAAATTAAAAAATACAACAGAGGAAAAAGAGCACCGAGAGAGAAAGGAATCTGGGTTGCTATGCGGGTTTATTTATTTCGATGAACTCTGATATCCATTGTTGCGTGTATCTATTTTATGATGAATACTGACAGCAGCGAAACAATACGCCTCGAAATATTTTTCCAACCAACAATTTTCGCGTTCAATATGTGACCGCACACGTGTGTGTGTGTGTGTGCGTTTTGAATTTCTAACGATTTACATAGTACACACGCTGTTAATTATAAATTCACGATTCGCACATTATTAAGCTGAAATAACCTGGCTTCGATGCATCGAGGTTATATTTGCATTCTCTCATCAAAACGGATGCGGGAAAGATTATACGCGAGTATTATCAGCTTTTTGTTGAATTTCGATTACAAAAAGGGCAGAGAAGATCAAAAGAAGAGCGGCAAAATTCGGGCGACTGTTGTTGAGCGCGCGCGGATGTTACACCCTACAAAAAGTTTCTCCTGTATAGGATAGTAGTACACGCGATGACGCAACGCCTCAATGAAATTTCCTTCTCTCTCGTCTTCTTTCTCTTTCCTTTTTTTAACGTCGCCTGAAAAGTTCTAGTTTCTGCTCTGCGCGCGTGCGGAGAGCTATATAATACGCGAACTCTATGCTGCGCGCCGGCAAGCGCGTTTTAACCCAGATACAAGCGCGATGAATAATACATGAATTTTTCTTCTCTCGCTAGTCGAGCTCTAGCTCATAGCAAGTTCGCAGCAGCAGCAGCAGCAGCTATACACAAATCCTGCGGGCTTCGGCACTGCCATACAACTACAGAAATTCTCAGCTGATTTGCCCTCAAGTCCCGATGAATGTGTAAACATTGTTGGTTACTCTCGGGCGATGCCGATAATGATGCTACGTTGCCGCTGCTGCATCGTACTGCATATCTGCCGAGCTGCTAATTCTCATTTCGTGTGATATGCACAGACAAAGCGGAGAACCGTGCGAAATTGATTAGGGCCTCGTTGAGAGCAGAGCCTTGTATACGCGAACGAATGTTTTCTCGCGTTTTTTACTCGCTCGCTCGCTCTTTTCAATTAACTACTTGTCGACCAATTGTGTAGTGGCAGGCAAAAACGGCATCAGTATATAAGCAGTGGCAGGCCCAGCGCTAGCTTCGGTCGAAAGGGTTAAAGAAAAGTATGCCAAAAGTTATATATCTCTCCCGATGCCGCACGCAGCAGAGCTGCACTACTGTGCGCAAAAGCGAGCCAAAAAAGGGCAAGCAGTACCGGCGGTGGTGGCGGCGCATCATCCAGTAATTGGAATGCTCATCGCATGTATATAGTCACGGTAAAGGTTGCGCGCTCCCGCTCGTAGTAGTAGTATATAGAAGCAAAAGCTCAAACAATGAGTGATAAACAGTCGGGGCAACAAAAGTCCCTCGTTTCTCTCTCTCCCCTCTGAGGTTCTCTACCTTTTATTTCGGAAAAAGCCTAGCAACTGATGGTATACATACATACCGGAGCAGGGGGTCTTATAAAAGCCCAACTTATATGCTACATGGCGCAAAGTCATAGCATCGTTTTTCTTCCTTTCGCCGTACGCTCACTCACTCACACACATACCCACCCATTCTCGCTTTGCACAGTAGGGCTCATTTGCAATATGTAAGCTCGACGTCGACGGCAAGTCTCTCTCTCTCTCTCTTTCTCTCCGCAAAACCTAGAGCTAGAAGAGCTGCTACTGCTGGTACTGTTGCGAAGCAAGTTCGAGAAGCCCAGGGCTTGCGCGCGTACGTATACGTATGGTCGTTGGCGAATTACTTGACCCCGTTTTCGTTTACTGCCTCTGTCATCGTCGTCGTCGTCGTCTCGCGTCGCGCATTTCTGCTCTCTCTCTCTTTCTCTTGATGGGCTGGTACGACCGAGAAATGCGAGAAAAGAGATTGAAAAAAAGAAGAAGAGAGAGAGAGAGAGAGAGAGAGAAGCCGGAGAAATTGAGAAATTCAACTTAATATGAGGAAGAAGAAAAAAATATACATTTTTCCACTTTTTCGTGTGTATGCATGCGCAAATTTCATTCCCGAAAGCTGATGAATTTCGTCGCGCATATAATCCCCGGAATTCGGTCGTCGTCGCTTGGCGCGCAAAATTTTCGTCAAAGGGGCGACGTAGCAGAACACAGACTTTATGTTTGGGATACCTTTGGTGCGGTGGGGTAGCAGCGGCAACACAGCTTTTGTTTGATCGATGCAAAATATCTAATCAGAAATTCCTATGCTCGACGGAAAGAAAAGCCAAGCAGCTAGCTAGACGTCGATTTCGAAAAAAAAAACAAAGTCGCGACGCGGGCTCGTTTCAGGCAAAAAGGAAAAAAAACAAAAAGAAAAGAAATTATAATGGCTCGCGTTCCAGTAGTGTAAGTTCGGAGTCGTGCGTCTGTGACTCATTGTATTATTACGCGAGACGTCTAAAGTTCTCGGCATTGTGTGTGCGCCAATCGAAAAAAAAACGCCACGAAACAATCAGCATATATGTACGTACGTAAACGACTCACCGATTATGACAAAAAAGTTACATCTGTCGTGTGTGGTGGTTATTGTTGTTATTTGTTTTTTTTGTCCGAGAATTGCCGACTTTCTGAGTGCACTTGTACCGCTCGCGCTCGCTAAATCCTAAATTGCTTTCGGCTTGTATAATGCTTTTACATATGTGTGCTGCTACTGCCACTGCTGCTTGTAACTAAACGTGGCATATGCAACCAAGAAAATATACTGACGAATTGGCGTGTCTTTGCAATTCCGTTTACGGAAGAAACCAAGATTTAGTAATCTTTCTCTCTTGCGCGCGCGTTCGCCCCGGCAAAATTTATCCAATTCGCCGTCAGAGCAGCGAGTTGTAAAAGCCAGTAGCACTGGCAGTGGCAGTAGCAGTTTGACCCGATTTTCTTGGAAATCAACGATACGCGGAAAAGAAAAGAGTAGAATGAATGAATATTATGAAAAAGCGAGAAAGACGTTTAAAAAAAATCTCGGGAGATTTTTCAGTAAAAATACCTTACATTGCGCATAAAGGCCAAGTAGCTAATATTAAACTTTCAACGACGGAAATATTATTATTAAAAAAGAAAAAAAAGAAAAGAGGAATGAATCATTATTAACGCGAAATTTATATCCAACGTAAACGCGTGACACGATACATTTAACGCGTGCTGCGAGAATCCGTTAGCTCGTAAGCAATCCATTGCTGCCTCGCCCAGTGCGCACAAAAATTACGATTGTGTTTTAGGACGCGTGGAGAAAGAAAAGAAATTTCGCGCTCGCGCGAAAAGTTCGACTGTTTATGGCTTGTAACAGAGCAGCGTACCAGACGTCGAGCTTGGCTAAATTAAAGTGGAATTCTCCCTCACACGCGTCTAATCGGAGTTCGAGCTCCGCTGCATTGTATGAGGTAAAAGTCGCCACCACCGCAGCGCAAAATGAAGAACTGGTGCAGAACCAGATTCTCTCGCGCGTTCCCACCCTCGAGCGTTAATTGCAATCCACTACGACAATTTGTCATTCGGTGTATAATAAAATTACTAGTTTACGACTCTCGCACTAAGCTCGTTAATGTGATTATATATCTCATATATATTTCTTTTTTTTCTGTTCCAGGTAAGAGAACAAGTAGTTCAACGACAAAACAAATGTCCTGTCGTCGTCGCGCGTCGTTACGTAAGTTATTATCGTTTAAACGATTGAAATCAGCAGCAGCCAGCGGCGATCGAAGAGAGAAATGTTTTTTGGCACGGCCAACCGCCAGTGCGAGAGCAGTCAAGTGTCGCGTATAAATTTCGCCTACGCATTCTTTTTTTTCCTTTTAATTTTTTTTTGTGTTCAACCAGAGTTCACGTTTTTTGGCTTCTCTCTTCGGCGCGCTCGGCGAGGCGCATCTTCGCGAAACACGACCGATCTCGTACATAGTAGTGCACGCGGAAAAGCTCGAATTTCACAGCGACACGAAGGAAGCGGAAGTGGTGTAAAAAAAAAAAAAAAGAAAAGAAAAAGTGAGAGAAACTTTGCGTATTACATTTGCATACCACGCTGCGCGGCAAATATCGATTAATTGCTCCTCATACATGTATTACGCTTGCCTTTTGTAACGCGTAAACTTTAAAAAAAAACTTTAAAAAAAAATTCTTTGTGCGTTTAAATGTAGCTGCCGGCAGCGCGCAATATTCATGACTGTAAAAGGAGAATAAGGAAAGAGAAGAAAAGAGGTAGCAATTATTCCTACCACTTGCAACTGGGTTAGCTGTAGCCCATATTTGCCCATATAGGCAACTCGCAGTGCTGGTGCATGCATGTACATTATAATAATAATAATAATAAGCTTCTCCGGTTCACTAGAGCTTCGCGTTCTACATAATACGGCCCTACTTAACTTTGTCAACAGCAGTGGGTTGCTGCCTGCTACCTACAGTAAATTCAGCAACTAATTAAGCAACTTTTTACACAATTGCGTCCGATGATTAATTTCTTGTCTCACGCATACGTGCAGTACTGCCACTCGACTCGAGGAAACTCGTGTATGAATATGTACATATCGCACGCACAATTACGAGTCTAATGCGCATAAATGCCCGCAGTGCAGCTGTTTACGATGGGGTATTATTGGAAAACCACAGACACTCTACACATTCTGTACATAGGTATAACGTCCGTTTGCGAGAGAGCAACACCTGTTATACATGTTTATTTTATAATAAAGCACATTGGTCAGCGGCAGCTTCGGGCGTTTATGATCGCATTGCGCGCGGCCTATGGCAATTTCCGACCCGTCTTGCTCTCTCTACACAGATCGATCCATCTGTCAAAATCTGTTCTAGCCCTTGGAATGCGCACGATTACTCCTGTAACGATTCGCAAACTATCCACTCGAGAAATGTTTCTCTCTCTCTCTCCTATTATTTTGACTTGATATATATAATACGGCACGTCGCGCGCGCGGGCCAGTTGCGAGCACTCGAAAATTCAAGTGGTTATCACTCGCGCGCGCTTGGAATGATATACAGCACATAACCGACACTCGAGCAAGTATACATGTAGTAAGGTCGACCTAATCGGCTGGGTGCCAAGTAGTCACCGGGGCGAAAGTGAATTCGCGCTCGCGCCCCCGCAAAGTACTTATACAATTTTCCAGCAGCAACTCGCTCTACATATATATAGTGCACATAGTACAGGTATAGATATGTGTATATAGCACGTAATCCTCATTCGATAAATCCTCCGAGCGAAAGGGAAGAGCTCGAGCGGTTTTTCGAGTACTTTTCGAATAGCTTCCTCTTCTGCGCGCTTTCAAGCAGTTCCGCGAAAGCTCCAAATTAAACGCATATAGTATATGTACGTTATACGTATGGAGCGCGTGCGATGTTTTTGCGCGTGTCCGCATTCGCAAGGGATTTTAAAAGCTCGTCGACGCTCGCGAGCGAGAGCGTCAAAGGAACGCGCGCTGTGCAACGAAAAAACAGCTCGCACGAGGCGTCAGCTGTGTGTGTGTATCATGTTGACGCATGCAGCAGCAGCAGCAAACACATTTGCGAAGTTGATGCGTGTGGCGTGTGCGGATTTAATAGTACGCAGTAGCCGGGCACGCGGCATACAGCAACAACAACAACGAGTAGCTTGTGTGTTTGCTGCTGCGGCCTGTCTCTCTATGAATGAGCGAAGGCGTTCGCGGCAAGGACGGCTAATTATAGTTACTTCCTCTTGTACTATACTTTGGCGCGCGGATATAAACACACAGACATACGTGATACACTGTGTGTTGCAGTTTATATCCGCGCTCGATCTTGCTCTCTGGCACGCATATGTAAACTGCACGAGCTCAACTGTACAATATATGTGCAAGTTTACGCATTATTTAGACACGCGCGCAGCTCGCGTCGGCTAATAAAGCATATCGCCCGCGCGCGCGCATTCATGAAAGTTTCGCGGCAACAATCGAGTGCATGCGTATGCATAATATCAGCGAGACCCCTCTATCTCTCTCTCTCTCTATATCTCTCTCTCTGTCTACGCGCGTGTATGTTATATTTCAAATTTCTCGCTCGGAAGAATAATAGAGCAATTACCACTCGAGCTTGATTGTTAAGGTATCGATTTTTTTTCAACCAGCCACGGTGAAAATTTTTTTTATTTAATTAAAGTTCCCAGAAATATTGCAACAATATACTCCGAGCTAGAACCATGCGCGCGTATCGCGCTACAATACCAGCTCGTGGTGTAATGAAAAACAACTGAACGCAGAGCTTTTGTACCTGCGCCGTGCGATGTATCGCGCATAGGTACGCGTAGCCGACACTCAATGCCTGCACGTGCATGCTACATGGCCGATTCTCCAAGAAAAATAATGTCCCGAAAATTTTCTTCGCGATGGAATAAAAAACTTGTACGACCGCAAGCTCGCAAAGTGCTCAGAGAGACAATTTTCAGTAGAAAAACTCTCTAGAATTTTCGCCCAGAGTCACTCGAGACTTAGTTCGAAATTTATAAGCACGAATTTAGGAAAAATTCCAACTTCAAGGATTGTGAAAAGGATGGTCGACGGCCTCAAAAATTCTAATAAAACGTGGGATCTCGTATGACAACAAAATCAACAAGTTTTGCAAGCTGCTATCGCGAGGAAAAACATTTTTTTCGACGATTCAATTTTACAGAGAATCAGTCATGTACACACGAACGATAGCACGTTCTGTGTATATTCGTAAAAGCGAAAAAGTGAGAATAGCGGAGCGCGCGGAAAAGGAGAAAATCACAATGGCAGAATTAGCTACTATATACTATGTATACATACGCCGCCGCGGCCGCCCACGCACGAGCGCGCTCAAATGCGATACCTACACGTGTAGGATATATAGCGAGGGCGAAAGTGCGGCGCGTGCATGTGTACGATATGATGAAGTAATATACATTCGACGAGGCAGCTTGATGATAGTCGATATTGCGTGTGCAAAATTCTTCTATCTTCTATGTATAACGCTTTTGCTGACTCTGCTTCAAGAATATCGACGAAACTTTTTCTATTAATTAGTTCAACTCGTTGGCGCATCGCTGTGCTGTTTTATTATTGCGTACACTGTTGCACGATGCAGCAGCTCATCAGGGCAATAAAGATTACACGTGGCTGTTGAAAGTTCGCGAAAATTAATAAATATTGCTTCCTCGACGAGGAAGCTCTGCGATGGGTTCGAAAACGAGTTATTGAACCAAACATCGTAGAACAATTTCGTTTACATATTTTTAAACGAAATTTAATTTTTAACAAATATCCGTATTATATGAATGCTCTAATCGTTTCTCGGCCTTTCAGTGCATCCTTTTTGTTATGATGATGTATTACGTAGAAATTGAGAAATTATCAAATTAGGCATTATTCTTAAGAAGCTGCTTGCCTATACATTTTGAAATTTAAAAATGATTTGTTCGCTTATTGTGAAACATACAAATCTTGGGTTAATGCTTTTAAAGAGATTTGAAGAAAATTTGTCAACTTTTCAGAACAAATCAATGACTATCAGTACAGAAAATGTATTTAGGATATTATTATTAAATTGAAATGACGAAAATCGAGTGAACAAATTTTCAGAACAAATCAACAACTATCAATACAGAAAATGTGTTTATAAACGTTATAGATTCGTTGAAAGATACCTGAACAAGACATAAGTAGAGAAATCCGTGTCTTGTTGTAAACAACATTAGTAAGCAGTTTTGATACCATCACCTAATGACTGAAAATTTTAGTTAACAGTCAAATTAGTACGAGTGTTGCTGGCATAGACGATACCCTATAAAATATCTGCGAAAATATTTTATTTAATCAATTTCCATGGTAAATTTAATTATCGTTCATTCAATTAAGAGACTGATATAGATCAATGTGAAAGAGCCAAGATAGTTAGCAAAAATAAATTCAGTAAATACGGCAATATTTTTTAGTCGTCGATAAATACGGTAGTGTAATTTTTCAGAAAATACTCAACAAAAAATATGGCTAGTGTGACTATGCACAGTAACACAATTTACAATGTACAAAATTATAACGAACACGACGATAATTACGCATCCGACCAATGCGACAAGAAATTTGAACCCGAGTCAAGCTCGCTGGAACACCAAAAAATAACTAGTGGAGGTGGCAAAGATTTCGCATGCGACAACTACGAGAAGAAATTTGGACAAAAATCGCATTTGAACAGACACCAAAATACTATACACAAAGGTCGAAAAGATTTCACATGTGAAAAGTGCGAAAAAAACTTTGTGACTAAGCAGCATATGCTTGTCCATCAGAAGACAGTTCATAAAGCTCTCAAAGATTACGCATGCGACCAGTGCGAGAAGAAATTTGGATATAAAAATAATTTGCACTTACATAAAAAAATCATCCACGAGGGTCGTAAAGATTTCGAATGCGACAGGTGCCAAAAGAAATTTGGATACAAATGGACTTGGCTTATACACCAACGGGCTGTCCACGAAGGTCGCAAAGATTTCGAATGCAACAGGTGCGAAAATAAATTTGCATATAAATGGGTATTGCTTAAGCACCAACGGATCGTCCACGAATATCGAAAATATTTCGAATGCGACAAGTGCGAGCAAAAATTTGAGCGCAAATTGCATTTGCTAAGCCACCAAAAGACGGTCCATGAAAAACGAAAAGATTTCGAATGCGACAAATGCGAGAAAAAATTTGGAGTAAAATCGAATTTATTTAAGCATCAAAGAACTGCCCACGAAAGTGGCAAAGATTTTCCATGCGACAACTGCGAGGAGAAATTCGCGGGCAAAAGCAATTTGAGAAAACACCAAAAAACAGTCCATGAGAGTCGCAAAGATTTCGAATGCGATAAATGCGAGCAGAAATTTGAAAAAAAATCGAAATTGACCAAACACCAAAAAATAATCCACGAAAGTCTGAAAGATTTCGCATGTTACAGGTGCGAGCAAAAATTTGGAAAAAAATGGAAATTGATCAGACACCAGAAGAAAGTCCACGGAGGTCGCAAAGATGTCGAATGCGACAAGTGCGATAAAAAATTTAGACTTAAATCTCATTTGCTTTCCCACCAAAAAACTGTATACGAATGCCGCAAAGATTTTGCATGCGATCAGTGCGAAAAGAAATTTACATATAAAAATAATTTGCACTTCCATCAAAAAACAGTCCACGAGGGTAGTAAAGATTACGCGTGCGACAACGACAAGAAGAAATTTGGACTCAGGTGGAATTTTTTCAGACACCATATACAAAGGAGAGGTTACAAAGGTCGTACAGATTTCTCAAGTGCCAAGAGCGGGGAGAATTTGGAGAAAAATCCAAACACAATGAACTCAGAAACTACTCAACATTTGCAAGAGTGAGGAGTAATTTGCGAAAAAAAGTATCAGAATTTTTTCATTTTTTATCATGATAAAAATATTTTGTAATGAAAAGCCATGACAGAAATTTTCTCAAGGTTGGTTCATCTACATATTATTATGTATAGTTCTTAAATTTAGAATCAATTTTCAAGCCTTTGACTCAAGTATCAATACGTTTTTACTATAGAAATTGTAAATAATCGTGTGAAATACTCCATTTACCACAAATTGGTGAAATGAGGTTTATAAATATATTTATATTTGTACGCATTAATTAAGTTTATAGAAATAAAAAAATTGCTTATCAATTATTGTGTTTCCTAAAGCTACTTGGTCATGCATCGACAGTGTTTTTTTTTTAAATCTATACTTAGGACGTCATTATGCATAAATGAAATTTTTATCATAGCACTGTAAATGAGGGATGGCATCTTATTCCAGACGTAGTTGAAAATAAAAATATTTATTAGTGAATATCATGAAATTCACCTAAAATGTCTCGCTATACACTTTCCGCGGCTTATCCGAACCGTTACTATATAAAAAATTCATCAATCGGCTTTTGTTATATTACATTCTAGATAAACGTGTGGCAGTACAGTGCAGTAAGCTCGATTGCATACGCGCATCGGCATTTAAGCGAGCCGAGATAATAATGCCTTACTTCCGCGTAAGACAAGCGCGCACTTAGTACGTCGTCGCGCCCGTTCGAGCTCACACACACACATATATTTTGGATTTTTTTCTGCCCCTCTGCCGCTCTTGTTTTGTCCTATATAGATGAGCCGAGAAAGAGCTTGGAATAGAGCGGAAGTTGGCCGATTATTTATGGAGCGTATCAATGAAGCGCGTCGATAAGGACAACAAAAAAATCGTACAAGTTGGCTCGCGATCGCTCCGGACGAGAGCTGCTTAGCAGAGAGCTTCGAAGAAATTGTAAATGTGCCGATGTGAATCCGTTCCTTTGTGCACTGCACGCGCGCGACAGCAGGTGCAACGTTCCCTCGCGCTTATCGCGCATATAGCACGTGTGTGCACATATACATATAAGCGAACACGTAATATTTGGTTTTGAAATTCAGCTGGAATTGCTGTGCATAGCTATGTCATATACCGTCTGCATGCATATAGCCATGCCTGCTGCTGCTGCTGCTGCTGCACTGCATAGTCGCGAAAATTGGCGCATCTCTCTCGGCGTTGCTACCGTCGTCGTCGTCGAGATTAAACGTTTGCTATGTCTAAAATGTAGACTCGGTTCCGCCACACATACTCGCAGGCGCGCGTGCACAATCACACGCATATATATATATGGCACGTGTAGCATATATTATATACCTACGTATGTGTACACCGCGTGGGTATGTGCGAATAGTGTGAGTCACCGTCTACGTACATACTTGCAACGACGACGACGGCGACGTGCGATTTAGCTCTCAGGAATATACCGTGCGCTGCCACGTGTACCGAGTTGTTATGCCTTTGAACAAATAGTCGAGCTGCCGCCACTGCTGCTGCCGCCGCGACCTCGCGCGAATCATTAAACTCAACTCTGTAATATTCATGCTCGAGATGATAGATTTCGTAATTTTCAAAAATCTTCTTCTGCAACGTGTGTCACTCATTTTGCCTTGGAAATGCAAGATCGAATTTCCTATCTTCCTGTCGTGATTAATTCGTGAGAATTCAACCAGAAATTCATAACCGATAAATGAAGCCAAGCACCTTCGAAAATAGAATGCATAAATACAAAGTGTTCGATTCAATGTGAATTTTATCTGAGCCGATTGAAATTAATCATCTCGTTTCGTCATTAGCGGTGCTTTATACATTTTTAAGATCAGTATCATTCGGCACATGTTGATATCTTCTGTCTGCCCTCGCTGCTTCACACACACGTATAACAAAACGACGTGCGGTTTCTCGAGTTACATTATTTGGTCAACTCGAGCTTGAAATTTTAGTTAATTCGTCATCCTCCTTGACAAGCGTATAATTATATGACTAATTATTACGAGCCCATTCAATGTTTGGAAAGAGGGAAAAATCGTGTCTAATCGTGCTGCACGACCGTCTACGGTTTCATGAAAAAAAAAAAATAAAGTTTTTCTTCTCTATTCATCGTCGCTATGATAATACCGAATCCTTGCTACACATTTTTTATCTATTCCTTTTTTCTTTTTTTACTCTCGGTTATCCAGTGTATCCAATTTTGGTATGGTTTGCATGAGCAGCATATGTATGCGAATCGCCATTCACTGCCCTGGAATCTGGGTATGTACTCTCGACTTTTCTTCGTCGGTCGTTTCGCTCTCTCTCTCTCTGTCGCTCTCTCTCACTCTCTACCATGTAATACGAGCTGAAAGCTCCGAAGCTCCAGTTACTTTTGCCTACCTGAATATTTTTTTGTTCTTTTTTTATACATGGTATGCATCCATGAAGAATCAATGTAAAGCTCGATATTCTTTTACCGCGTCAGATCTTTCTTTTTGATATTGAGTTGCATTAATTCGTATTGTTTCTATTTTTAAACAATATTTTATGTGTATGATTGAACATAAAGATGATTGATTGATTATTAAGTTTGTTATAATACAGTTGTAAATAATATATTATAGAATATAAAATTACAACGTTGCTTTCATAAAATTTACTCTTATTGAATTATAAAATAAAATTATTTAAAATAACGTTATTCGAGAAACGAAAGAAGTAATTAGTCGAGCTATCGGGGTGAAAATTAATTCTTTTTTCCAACGAACCGAACGTACTGAAGTTACATAAAATCCAACAACAAACTCGAGCTCGTTGAGGGAAGCCGAAAAACTGTAAGTAAGCATTTATCGGCGAACCGCTGTGAAAATTTTCCTCTTCCAAGTAAATATCATTTTGCCTCACTCGGTATCGGGTCGAGTGGATCAGCAGAAAATCTATATACACGCACGATTACCCCCTGAACAAGTGAGGAAAAGGAAGGAAAAAAGCAGCATAATTTGCGTCCACTTACTCGTGTTAGAATAAATTACAGGCAAAAGGTTTATTTGCCGACACTATAGCACGAGCGAGCGCACAACCTGTCCCGGAATATTCTCTCTCTCTCGGAAAAAGGCCTTTAACCAACAAAATCGATACGTCACGCGCTCGGTGCGCGCGGATGGGATTTATGATGGTATAAGGGATCAATCGTATACACCGCTCTTTCACACAGCAGTAACACACGATATTGCCACACGTACGCGTATGTAAAAATCTGCCGATAGAGAGAAAGAGAGAGAGATATGCTTTCGATGCGATGAGTAGTACAAGCGTAACCAAAACTCCCTTGTTCCTTTTCTTTTTTTTTTCATGGGTTTGTAAAGCCGCCCTACCCGCGCGAGCACCAAGCGCACTGTTGCTTTTTTTCCGATGAGCAAAGCACGATCTTTTTTTTGCGCGTTTCAGCGGTTTTTATCTTTCAGCCGCACTATAGACCGTACGATGGGGAGGGTTCGTTTTCTTATCACGCTGCATTGAGTGGAGCTTTGTCGGTGAAGTACACACGCTGCTTTTCATTTTTTTTCTTCTCTCTCATTATATTTGGCTTAAAAACTTGACCAAAAAGGGGGAGAAAGGCGCTACTCAAGTTGTATCATCATAAAATAATATTATGAAAATGTCGTTAAGGTAACGCGCGAATAACGTCATTAAAAATAAAACTTAAAATTTCGTCTCGAGCGTAGATTTTAATTTCTTAGCTTGCAACTACAGTGGTGGTGCTGGTGCTGGAAGTAGTACCTATTGCAGCAGCCTGAAGAGATTATACGTGCTCCGAATTTTAAAGGGCGGCCAAGTACCGAGCGCAATGGCCAATGTACAGTAGTATTTGGCAATTTCTTGCTGCTGCTACTGCTGATTACGCGCGTCCTGCAAAGTTGACCAGATCCCCGCGCGACAGCGTCACGTCTCGGCACTTTATTACGCGCGAAATTACCGTTATTGTTTTTGGCTAGATTTTATTACTCTCGTTTACAGCGTATAGCGCGCGTTTTCCAGCGCGGGGAGGTAAACAAAGGCACTTTACTATCGATATGTGTAAGATATCTTGTGTTTTATCGCGTATGTTATTATTTCGCTTTTTGCAATAGCTTTTATTTGTTTTAAGAGAGAGAAAAAGATTTGTGTAAATTTCTTTGGCATATAAAATATTTCCTTCGATTTCTGATGTGTGGGTCATGTGAAATATAGAAAACGTGCGCTGCCAAGTATTTTTCTTTTTCTCTCTCTTTCTCCACCCGAGTGATCGATCTTTACTCGAAAGAAAAATCAAGTTATCCATCAAATCAAATATCAAATAAAAGCCGAGAGCTCGATCATTCGATTGTTTGTTATTGATAGTTGTTGCTCTCTGCTGTTGTGTGTGTTTGCGTTCGCGCAAAGCCAAGCTAGCTTCGAGATCGAACGATCGACTTTGCGCCAATTCGATGATATAAACTTTGCGAAGTAGGATTTCACGGTGAAGTTTCAGCAGCCCGCCCACGCCAGTTCACCGCAACGTTCGATGATTCTCTCGTATATGCAAGAGAGAGTCGAATATCAATTATTATCTCGTTCGCGCGAGGTATATAGGGCGCTGCTGCATGTAAAATCATTTCGAGCTCGTACTTATACGCGCTCCACTTCGTCGCGATTGTTCCGTCATCGAAAATCTATTTCTCTCTCGTTTTTATGACAAGTTTTTTTCTTTTTGTTCATCGAACGTCTTTCGATACGTCGTTTCAATCTGCGACATCTCCATTGTTGTTCGCTCGCTGCTGTGCTGCACTTTCCAACAAGACGATGAGCCGCGAGTTGAACTTTCATTCGGAAGTAAAAGCAATAATGAGCTTTCGCATTACGTATACACACAGAGAGACGGACCTGCACCGACGCAAAGAGAGAGAGAGACTACTTTCTTTGATTAAATGATGCGATATCATCTTGTTTCGGACGTAATTTTGCCAAGTACAGAGTGAAAGTTGTAGTTTCCGAAATTACCGTCAACTTTTCACAACTCGCGTCTAATGCAGCTCGCTCTCTTGAATTTCTACAAATTAAATGGCTCGTCTCGTCATTTCGAGCGATCATCCATCGTCATCCGCGCTTAGTATAGCTTTTACTCGGCTGGGGGATAAAGTCTGTGTTCTACTATTACCGACACGCCTCTGACAGAAGCTCGATCAATGTGTATATCAGAGAGAACATAAAGGGCGCGCGGGCATCGCGAAAGTCTCGTCTCGTCTCGGGGAATACGTTGTTGTTATTATGATATTTCGCGCGCTTACGCATGCGCCCCTCGTAATCGGACAGCGACCGAAAATCGGTGAAAGGCGTCTGCCGCTGCTGCTGCCGCCGCCGTCGCCGGCTGCTGGCTGCTGCACCTTCGCCAATATTTTTTTGTTTTGGGCCTCTTTCACTTTTTCAGCCGATCTCGTACACGCAGATCGGTGGAATATTCGATCTCCGAGCGTCGAGCGAACACCTTCGCAATCGCGTCAGACACGATTTCTACCATATGGACAGCTCGAGCGTCCGAGTTTAATTGAACTTTTCACCGTTTTGTTTTCACACGCTCCTCGCACCGGGGAAAACAGAGAAGAGATTGACACCGCACCGGAGCTCGTCGTGAACGTCAATTATTGTATTTGTCAACAAAGTCGCTAGAGTAGAAGTAACGAAGAACAGCACGAGAGATAAAAGCAGTGCGTGTACACAAACATCTGTGCAGGTCGTACGTGAATTTTATCGAGCGTTGACACCGATAAGTGTTTAAATATATAACAATATATACGCTCCTATCAGTGGAAAAAAAAGATTCGCGATTCTCGTGTTTTCCATCGAGGGCGTTTGACACATTATTCAGATACCGTGTAGCTGCTGAGTTGGCACAGTTCGATACATTCCTCAGTGCATCCAAAAATTGTTAAAATAATGACTTACTTGGAAATTAAAGCTCTGCTCCAAAAGCACGGCCAGGAGCACCTGCTTCAATTTTGGGACGAGCTTTCGCCGGAAGAGCGAGATTGTTTGATCGAAGATATCGAAAATTTGGACTTGATGGAGGTAACATCTTACTTTACCAGAGCCATAAAATCCAACGAAAGCAAAAGTTTGCTGGATGAAAAAATTCAGCCCATACCAGATTCATCCATCGAGTCGATCAAGACTGCTCTACCCGAGCAATTGCAAAAGTATGAAAGACTTGGACTGGAAGAAATAGCGAAAGGTAAGGCTGCTATCATTCTTATGGCTGGTGGTCAAGGTACAAGACTTGGTGTGGATTATCCAAAAGGAATGTACAATGTTGGACTACCATCCAATAAAACACTATTTGAGTTGCAAGCTCTAAGAATAAAACGTCTACAACATATGGCCAGAGAATTGTTTGGAGATTGTGCAGGTATTGCTCTGTACATCATGACTAGCGATGCTACTCATGAAACAACCTTGGCTTATTTCAAGGAAAATGACTATTTTGGTTTAAATGAAAACCAAGTTAAAGCATTTAAGCAAAGTACTCTGCCTTGTTTCACTTTTGATGGTAAAATCATCCTTGACGACAAGCACAAAATTGCTAGAGCTCCTGATGGCAATGGTGGATTGTACGTAGCTTTAGAAAAAGAAGGAATTCTGAGTGATATGGAAAACCGTGGAATCAATAGTGTACATGTTTTTTCAGTAGATAACATTTTAGTAAAAGTAGCTGATCCAGTATTCATTGGTTATTGCCTTAGTCGCTCTGCAGACTGTGCAGCTAAAGTTGTTAGTAAAAGATCAGCAGATGAGCCTGTTGGCGTTGTGTGTTTAGTAGATGGACTCTTTAGTGTTGTCGAATACAGTGAAATTTCAAAAACTACTTCACAACTTTGCAATGATAAAGGAACTTTAGTTTATAATGCTGGAAATATTTGTAATCACTATTTCACAACTGAATTCCTCAATAAAATTGCTAAAAATTATTCAAAAGAATTGGATTTACATGTGGCAAAGAAAAAAATTCCATTTATTGACGCTAGTGGCACTAAATGTAAGCCAAGTGCACCAAATGGTATCAAGATTGAGAAATTTGTCTTTGACGTTTTCAAGTTTTCTTCTAAATTTGCTGCTTGGGAAGTTTTGAGAGAGGATGAATTTAGTGGACTCAAAAATTCTGATTCTGCAAAAGAAGATTGCCCTACGACAGCTAGAAATCATATTTTGGATCTTCATAGAAGATGGCTCCTCAAATCTGGAGCAAAAAATGTTGATGGAAATGTTGAAATCAGCCCTTTGTTGTCATATGCTGGAGAAAATTTGGTAGACATTGCTAAAGACAAGTCCTTCAGAGGTCCTTTAGTTTTAAATTAAATTGTGCAATTTTTATACATTTTTCAATTATATTACTTTTGAAAAGAATTTGTAGAAAGATGTAATCAGTTTCGACACTCTACTCTTTACAAATCATGTACTGAAGGAGATTTATATTTATAATATTTAAGAATTTATCTTGAGATGTATCTTTTACAGATTCAGAAAGTTTTATTTCTACACAAAAAATTTTTTATATTTTTATTTTATTTAAAGAAAAGAATTTATTTTGATGTTTACACTGATAATTAAGGCTGATAAGGACTATAAATTTACTTGAGTAATGCATCAAGAATGTATAAATTCTTAGTATTGCAAAATGGTGCCTGTTTTGTATGAGATGTATAAATATATATTTTAATAGTAATTTTTCTAGAAAAGAAGTTTAATATCATGAACAAGCTTTATGTGTCAATCCAGTGTAGTTATTTTTAAAATGTTGTGCAATAAACTGTAGTTCAAATAGACCTCGTATAAATGTATAAAAATATGAATAATACAGCTAAGATCCTGATATATATGATTTTTATATTTTACATGACAAAGGATTAAGAATTGTTGTCAATAAGATTGAAAAATACATGGAAAAATCTTTGTTAAAAACAGGATTTTTGCAATGTGGTCAATCAACTTGAATCGTTAGTGTTTTTTAATCATTTTTATCAATAAAAGCGAAAATGTTTTTAACTCCGTTGTCCATTTATTATACACAAAGTCACTTTCAAATGAATAAAAATTTGTTTTATTTGTGAATAAAATACAAAAAAGATAATCGATACAAAGAGAAAAAATGTATACGGCTTTGGAAAAATAAGCAGCTTTTCAAGCTGCGAACTCGTTGAATAAATTCAACTTCGTATAAGCGTGGCTATACAAACATAATAATATGAAGCTGACTTGATAAACTTTCGCTCGTGCGTTTCTCGTACGATCGAGAAAGAGAGACAGAGAGTGAAAAACGGAGAATATATTGTCGTACATAAAGAGAGAGTAGTGCGTATCACAAGATATAAATACAACCAACGCAGAACATTTCAATAAAGAGAGACAGCTGAGATCTTAAAAGTACTTTTCGAGATGTACAGCGATGTCCATGGGATCGGTGTTGGGTCCGTGTCTCTCGACGACCTTACCCTCTTTGTTGACGATGAACTTGGTGAAGTTCCATTTGATGAAGTTGCCAAGAGTGCCTCCCTGCTCCTTCTTCAAGTACTTCCACAGTGGGTGGGTCGTATCGGTGTTCACGTCGATCTTCTCGAACAAGTCGAATTTAACCTGCGTAAACCAGGAAAATAAGTACAAGATTTTCCTTAAAGTCGCGCGTACGCAAAAATTTCGTCTCGACAAAAGCTCGGGTAAACTACGATAAATTCTCCGAAGCGCAGCCCGCACGTTTCGCGCATTTAATATAAAAAAAGAAGGAAAGCGTACACCCGCGCGCATAATGTTTATAAATCACAGGGGCGTCGATGCATTTTCCTCAAGCTTCTTGCGATTTATTTCCTTTTGCGCCCTCGAGAGTTTGTGCGAGAGTTAACCTAGTTTTTAAACTTTATTATCCCCCAGTTCTCTCCCGGAAGAGCGAGTCCAGAAGTACATAAAACTTTTTGTACGTTTATATTATTTGTGCGCGAGCGCGTTCGATAAACTTTCATTTAAAATTCGAGACGTTTTAATTGCGCCAAGTTTTCGAGCTGAGAAACTGAGACTCCCTGTATATCCCCGAGTACTTTTTTGTCGATGCGAAGTGAGTAATTCGACTTACGCTTTTACGAGCGGCAAAGCTGCAGATTTCCTCGGGGCTGCCGGGCTCTTGGCCGTTGAACTGATTACAGGGGAAGGCCAGGATCCTCAGACCCTTGGACTCGGCGTATTTGTCGTGGAGCTCGTTCAACTGCTTGTAGTTGTTCTCGGTCAGTCCGCACTTGGACGCGACGTTGACGATCAGCAGTACGTGGCCCTTGTATCTGTGTTGGTTTAAAATCGAAAAATAAATTTTTATTAATAAAAACATAAAGTTTTTAACAATAACTAAAAGCTTGCATATGCATTACTTTTCCATAGAGACGGGCTGTCCCTTGATGTCGTTGACCGTAAAGTCGTAGACCGACTTGGCAGATTTGTAATCTTCGTTTCCGCTCATGACTGCTGCAACACGATAATGCGAAAAAATTCAGAAATTCAGCAGTTGTATAAACATCGCGTTTGCAAAAAATAAATGTCGATAAACTTTTATCTCTGCGTACACATTAGAGAGCAACGGTAAACGGTTAATTCAACAAAACGTTGGATAAATATTAGTATAAATACGATAAAAATAGAGATTCCATTACTGCATGCATAAAGAGATTCAATTATTGCATCCTTTTAACAGGTTTTCAAGATTATTATGTATGTATTGAAAAAGCTCGGGCGTACACAACATACGTACACACAAACACAAACACATACTCGTACTCGCTAAACGTTGTAGAGTACTATCTAATTGCAAACTGTTCTAATGACTTTAAATACATTTACGATGCGCACAGGCAGGCGCATATGTATATTTTACATACTGAGGTAGGTGTATATGATATAGAGAGGTGTACGTGCCTGAGAAATTTCGAAATAAAGTTTGAAGTCCGATCGGCACGAGGGTGGGCCTTAAAAAACGCATTCCTTCTAATTGAGCTTTTTTCTCTTTCTCTCTCTAATTTATCTCAATCCCTACGAGAGAAATGAATGATTAATGATTTTTCTTTTGAGTTTTCCTTGATTATCAAGGTGTGCGTGTACATAGCGGCGTACATTATTCACTGCATTATAATGTATACGGCGTTATAATGTATGTCGCCGAGATTATCGACGTTTTTCACGCATTATGCACGCAAGTCCATTTTAATATAAAATTTGAGCTTTTCCTTGAAAGTGAATAATGCATAAAATTATGGTTTGAATACATACACAATCGGACTCAATTAATATTTCATCGCTGCACAAGTGTGTTACCTTGTGCCTCTTAACGATACGAAATTTACAAGAACAAAAAAAAATCAAGAACAAGAAGTGAAGTCATGCGTTCGATCGACTTTATATTTTTTATTATTACATCCGAGAGCACGTAATGCACAATATCCGAGTCATTGAAAATCTCTCTCACTCTCTATCTCTCATCCGGCGAGTTGCACGGCAAAACGAAACGTTGCATTTGGCTGCACATACACGCAAAATACACACATACACAAACACGGCGACGACGAGAATCGCGAGATAAAACGGGTGGCGCCATCGAGCGCTGCATCTCAGTACGACGATCATCTGATTTTGCGGGATACATGTTGTGTGCTGCATTCACGCAACAACACACACACACAGATACGCACACAATGAATTCTGCAAGCGAGAGATCGGGTCTCTGTCACGGACATTTAACAGCGAGTTTACGTTTGTTGCGATCGCGATTAAATGAAAACAACGACGATGGGCAATGGATTTCGCGCAAAACACTCTTACCTGCTATGCAATCGTTCTCGAACGTTTATAGAAAAGACGAATCACAGATCTCTTTTTGCGGAGGCTAGTATAGATGCGTGGCTCGAAGCGTCTGGTCGCAAACTAATGCCACTCGGCACAATATAGCGGCGACAACGGCGGCAGCGGCTGCGCGAGGCGCTGACGACTACGACGACTCACGGCGACTCGCGAGTATTTGCGTCCGTGTGCGTGTGTATATTTTCGCCGGTATATGCTAACGTGTACGCGTACTGTACTATATATATATACACGCGCACGCTCATTAAACGTCCAATAGGTACGTAACGCATCAGCGTGACTTGGCGGCTTTGCCCCTTTTGTTGTGTGTATGACTATCTGACCAAAAAATTCAATTTCTCTCCCGATTTTGCCATCGCAGACGACAATGTATAACGCGTAATGTTGCGTAAGATAATTATTTCGAGCTAGCGACTCGTCAGGATATTTTTTCTAAAAATGTTTCTAAGTACTGCACGTTGGTGCTGACTAAAATATTTCACCGATGTATGACAATTGGCGAGCCTTGAAATAGCATTAAATATGCAATAATTCGAACGCAAAGATTATTCTAGTACCTTGACAATTAGTCGCGTTTTACGATGTAACGAGATCTATGGCTGATATACGCCTGCATTAGTCATATTTTTATACCGCAGCAGGTAGTACTGTATCCTGTTATTGGTAATGACAGGTCTATACACACGTGCAGCACCATTCGTAATAATAATCGAGCCTCTGACTATGAAATAATGACAATTACCTCGTGCGCATCGATCGATGCCGCAAATTACACACGTGTCGTTACGAGGCAAAAAAATGACGAACAAGTTGGAAATGTAGAGCGAATTCGATTTGCCCATTAAACATTGACGCCCAGCAACAATAATAATAATGATGGTTACTATACGCGCAATTATACACGATGGACAATTTAGTTGTACTTTAGCGAGTGTGAAAATATCCGTAAAAAAAAAAACAAATCTCAAATGTCTCGATTTTGTTTTTTGTTGCAGCACGTTAGTTCCATGGAAGGTGTTCAGGCATGAGCTCAATCAGGTTCATCCTATCAGTTCAGGGCTCCAAGCGATGGCCCTCAAATCGACGATTGACCTCACGTGCAATGGTTACATATCCAATTTTGAGTTCGACGTATTTACTAGGTTTGTAGTGTGTCAAATTCCGAGCATGACTCGTGATATTTCGTCGCTCGAACGCTTCCTTGCTAAATGAGTACGTGTGTTTTTTTTCCAATTTTCTCAACAGGTTGTTTCAGCCCTGGTCGACGTTGCTGCGCAACTGGAAGATACTAGCCGTGACTCATCCGGGATATGTGGCCTTTTTAACATACGACGAGGTCAAGGCCCGATTACAAAAGTACTGCATCTCCAAGCCGGGCAGCTACGTCTTCAGACTGAGCTGCACGAGGCTCGGCCAGTGGGCCATAGGATACGTCACGTCTGACGGTGAAATATTACAGACTATCCCGCACAACAAGAGCTTATGCCAAGCTTTACTGGATGGATATCGGGAAGGATTGTGAGTCGTCATCAGAATTTTCCATTCATTGAAAAAAAAGGTTTTTATCTATAAAGATCTTGCACCTCGTGTTTCAGTTATCTTTACCCAGACGGGCGGAACGTCAATCCCGACTTGACGTGGGCCGTTCAACCGACCCCTGAAGAACACATCAAGGTCACGGCCGAGCAATACGAGCTCTACTGCGAAATGGGCAGTACGTTTCAATTATGCAAAATCTGCGCCGAGCACGACAAAGACGTGAGGATCGAACCTTGTGGTCATTTGCTCTGTACACCATGCTTGACTTCCTGGCAGGTGAGTCGTCGGCGAGATCTTTTTGCGCAAGCTTCGCTGATAAATTACTGATAAAAAGCTGATAAATTGATAATGATGATTTTCTGTGTGCGTAGGATTCCGAAGGCCAGGGTTGTCCGTTCTGTCGAGCCGAAATCAAAGGAACGGAACAAATCGTGGTCGACCCGTTCGATCCCCGCAGAACCCACCGTCAGGGTGCCCAGTCAGCGAGCGCGAGCAACGCCTCGACGCCCACGCAGGACCTAGATCCCGATACCGAGGTATCCGATGAATAGAGAATGCCTAGACCATCACCCGCTTTACTTTTTTTACATTCCTTCTCATTTTTTTAATTTTTTTTATTTTGTTCTCTACTTTTGCTGTCTATAATGTATATGCCTATTATTGTTCCCCCCTGTACTAGATTAACTATAACTACTCGTTCCGTCCCAATTAAATAATTGAAAACCGCGCATGGCTGCCGAGCGTTTGTTTGTCTCCTTCTTGATTTTTAATGTTTTAGAAAAATAACTTTTTCTCGATTTCTTTTAAAATCTTTGAACGCTTGAGTGCGAGTGCTGTTGTATAGTTTATAATTAATGAATGTATGATTTTTTTCTATTTACAATGTGTCATTGTTAACTCAAAGGTATTAATTTTCGTTTTATAAAATTATTTGGCTGCAAAATGAATACAACTAGAGACTCTGTAGACGGGATTATCTGGCCCTAACGATAATACGAGTTTAACAAATTCTCTGTCAATGATGCATAAAACGGCCAAATGTCGATTAATAAGTTTCCTAACACGTTAATATATACGACGCTTGAACGTCAAATGGTAAAATGATAAACGTATAAATACGTTTATAGAATTTCTTTTGTAATTCTATTATCTGATAAGCTGTGTTTACTGTAAAGATTGATTTATTTTTAAGATCGCGAATGCATCTGTGCAGAGTGAAAAATGCGTGAAATTAGATTATATTTTCGAACAAATTTTTTCGAACTGAGGCTTTTGCTTGTCGCTGAATGATTAGATTTTCAAATATCAATATGTGATAGTTAAATAAATTTAGTATTTAAAAACATTCATATTCATCTTCTTTCGGAATACATTCGTTACTATGTAAATGAAGAAATTTTGATTCATTGTTCCATGATCATCATTACTAGATAAGCGCTTTTTGCATGATTGTTGCAATAGAAAATTTATGAATTTTCTTTTGACAAAAACAGATTATTGCTACCAATGAGGGACCAGTTCTTGCGAATCTATCCAATATAGTTGTATTTTGTAAATTATATATCATATAGGATTACGCTAACTTTAACATAGCGCTTCAATGAGGCTTACACGACGAACAACTCACACGGACAAATACGAAACATTTATCATTTAATGTTTTTACCGTAAACAGCGTTAACGAATATATATTTCATTGATAAATGTGCAAGTCTCGCGCTTATTGTATAAAAAAATTAGGAATAGAGAGAATGTGAGAGCTGTGAATTGAGCATGGATTACGTAAATGCACGTGTATTGTATTAATTGATAGATTTTGAAATTATTTCAAAATTTTCATTCTAACAAGTATTGACTAGTATACTATATATTTGATAATGAACTGCGTTATTTGTATGAAGGGTTGTGCTACTTGTGCAATGAATATTATGTATGTTTCGTTTATACGTTTTTAATTCTCCTTGCCAAGTGTATCGCAAAAAATGGCTTTAATTAATTTTTTTTTCTCGAGTGCGAAAGTTCAATTCTTTTTTAACTTATTGTAATATACTAGGTGCAGAAATTGCAATTTTTTATTTGAATAAAAGGACGCTCATGTTTATTTTTGAAATGAAACCTTTCTGCTTTTTTCTTTCATCCTTTGAAAGTTTTTTAATATCGTTCGAAAAGAAGAAAAGAATCTTCTAGTTGTAATATTTTCGAAAGCAAAACTTTTTATGAGCCTCGTTAAAAAAAGTTCCACTTGTATATGATGTTCTCTCATGATTACATTTGAGTTGAAGATTTTTGCATGCCCATACACATTGAACTTACTAATCAAACAAAAATAGACACTCAAGTACATTACAACAGTGAGCGAAAGAGAAATACAATGAAGGTGAAACACATTGCGGATTCCAGAGGTGAGAAAAACGCTTCATTCAAATTGCATTTTGTTTAGAAAGCTTGTTTGCTCTGCTTTGCATCCTTGATCGAAAATTGCTCTGGCATGTTTTTTGTTTTATCCTGTGTAAGTAAATCAATGAAGAAAAAATTTAGCGCAAGTATTATCGATGAATGGAATGTTCATGTGCAAGATTAAAAGACATTATTGTAAAATAAAAATTAAAAATGAGAAAGAAAAAAAAATTAATGAAGTTATTTTAGGGCAGAATGTGGTTTTACTACGCTTGGTACTGTGGTGATTGGGATTTACGCAAATAAAAATAAAATTAGACAGTTATTAAAATTACTTCCAATGCTGTATCGTATATTAAAATCCAATTTTTTCCTCTTCCAGGCTATTATGGAGTTGATCAACGGCAATGGAGCAGGTAACGACACGGACGACGAGGACGACTCACCCTCGCCGTCGACATCACCCCAGTCGTCGCGCCGAGTCGTGCCGAGTCCACCTTTGCCACCGCGTCGTTCCTCGCCGTCGCCAACGTCTAATGGACCAGTCGGGGTTGTCCCGGCGAGTATGCCGATTCATCAGTCTCAGCCGCCGCCGCCAGTGCCGCCGCAGCAGCAGCAGCAACAACAACAACAACAGCAACAACAACAGCAACAGCAGTCGTCGTCCCAGAGAAACGGCCACGTCCCGGTCAGGCATCTAACAGTGCCCAAAGAGAACGCACCGCCGCCGCCGACGCTGACGGCGACGACCCCGAGCTCGATGGCTCCGCCGCTACCCGCGATAACGACTCCACAACAGCCCGCGCCTCCACCTGTTACGGTCATTCTGTCCTCGAGTACCAACAACGAGCCGAACAACGTGAACAACAAAGCCAACGGCACCGAGTCGAGGTATGACATGCTGCACCGAGCATCGTCCCCGTCGCCGGTACCGCCGGCAGTGATAAGGCCGCATTCGCGATCGCAGCCGCAACTCGTGAATCGAAATCCCCCGGCTTTACCGGAAAAGCCAAGGCCTCCGATGCAGCAACAGCAGCAGCAGCAGTCATCGGGCTCGACCGTGCCACCCGCAGTGCCGCCACCGCTGTCGGTTCCGAGGCCGCCCAAGTCCAATTCGGTTCAGAGCGGTGGCGTCAAGCAGGATCATTTGTACGAGAATACGATCATGATTCCTGGCACCAAGCAGCACGTCGTTAAAAATATCAATTTAGAGGTATATTTTTGTCTAATATTAAAAACGTGAATGAGCGCTGGCCATTCATTCAACTGAAATTGTTTATTTAAGGTGAACAAAGCACGCATATCGAATCTGATGAAAGGCAAAGATGAGAGTGGTCGACCAATTCCAAAATCGAACGAATCAGCCGCTGCTTACGAGAATATTAACGTCGAGCACATATCGAGGCTCGTGGCTCTTGGCTTCGCTCAGGATGCGGTGATCCGGGCTCTCGGTATTACGAGGAACGACCTCGAAATGGCCTGTGATATCCTTCACGAGTTTGCCCAGAAGTCTTCCTGACCCGGTAATTATAGTCAACGCTTTTTTCGATCGATCGCAATCTTCGAATTGCTTTACTCATTGTTTTTTCTTGTAGCAACAGAAACAAACGACGACGACACATGACCCCCGTTGCCCGCCAGGCGGTACTTTTGACGAGGAAGTCGAATCCGGAAGAACCGGAATAACCGACCGCTCGGCAGCTGGAGTAGCTATAGCATCTGCGCAGATGAGCAGGCGGCTATCGCCGCCGAGTCGGAGCAGTCGTCGACAGCCGTGGCATCGTCAGCCTCGTAGCAGCAGACCGCGGACGGTCGCGTCCTCGCCGGCCAACAACGCGCTCCACAGGAGCCCGCGACGCAGCAGTGCTCTGTCCCTGTCGCCCCAGGCCGTGAGAAACCGCGACTTGTCGGCTCCGGTGGCTAGAGAGCGATAGAACGAGGCCTAAGACTTGGACGATATTGTGGCATAAAGGACGTGGTGAAGACGACGATAACTGCACAGCGCGGGGGTTGCGATCTAATTAGTTCATAATTTAACGGATAAGTATTGTGTATAAAATGATGTGATTAGACTTATAGGTATCGCTCGAGCACGAGAGTGCGCACAAAGTATGTGTTTCGATCTTCTGAACATCGGAAAGAATGTTTCGGATGGATCGATGAAAATTCAAGTTATTGGACGTACTTCACTTGATATTGTGAACGTAATGTTGTGTTTCGCGCACGCAGATGTGTTTGATGAATTCATATATTATATCCAAATAACGTTAGTGTCTATTAATCTGATAATCAAATGATAGATTCGTTTATGTAATTAACGTCTTTATTCTAAAATTAACGTCACTTTGAATTGAGATAAAAGACAAGAAGGCAAAACACCAATTCAATTGACAAGTTATCGCAAATAATTTGTAAAAACGATTATATTAGATTACGATAAAAAGGGAACATCATACACAATTAGATTATTTGTAAAGTGTCGCTAGGATACAATTATTTATTTTTACAGATATAGAAATCATTTCTGTGATATCTGGTAATCAACAATTAGCAATTGCTAGCTAGCTTGTGTTAGCCTCCGATCGTTGAGACGAACGATTTTCCATGTATTCAATGCGAACAATCATTTGATTTTTATTAATGCACATAACGATTTTTATCGGACGGATCACAGTAGTAAATAAATAATTTTAAACTATAAATGGCTCTTTTAACGTGACGTAAGTTAAAAGTTGAATTCTTTATTCGAATATGCGAAAATGTATTTTATTGTGTAAATAAATACACCTCCATTTGTAAATTATTTAGAAATACTTGATGGCATTGTTAATAAAAAGCATTTTATTTATCAATCTTTCAAAAATAAATAATTTTGTGGAATTTTCAACCACGTTTGTAACCTGCATTCCGGGGATCATTTTTTAATACTTAATGATATATAAGTGAATGTTTTTTTCTAAGTATATCATTACGACTTATTTATTGTATTGAACAAATTGTGATATTTGATTTTAAATTGTATATAATTTCGTAATTTTTTAGAATAAGCCTTTGGCAAAGATTTTAAGATTAGCATATTTTCAAATTATATCATTTTCTATAAATTGTAAACGTAAACAATCATTTCATCATTTCCTGAGCCCTAGTACAAAAATATTTTATCTTCTCTATAGTTGTATTATTATTAATTATTAAAAAGTAAATAAGTAGGAATTCTAAATTGTAATGAAAATTTTGTGCATTGGAAAATGTTAAACAATGCAAAAATTTGAATATTTTTTTAGTAGGCAGTGGAATTTCTTCTGATTCTGCTAAATGCATTACGTGATTTTGACATTTCACAGACCTAACTTAACATCAATAATATACGTAGATTATGTTTAGGGAGAGATAATAACAGGGCTGCATAAGGGAAAATTTCACATCAACTTTCAGTTTCGTTTCAATCATTCATGACTGATATTACATACAGATTAATTAGTTGTATCATAGCTTGTGTCAAATATTTTACTGATTGCTGGATATTGAAGGACTGTAAATAAAAGCGATGTCACGGGTAATAATTGGTAAAAACTTCACGAAGCATATTAAGTTTTTTTACGAATAAATATTTGTTTAAAAATACGACAATCTTGAATTAAAGTATGAACGTGAGTGACATGAGTCAAGACTATAACAATGATTTAATATTCTACCAAGTAAACTGTACCAAGATCAGAAAATTATAATCTTATATACTGTAGATGATTTCAATTAATAATTATCGTGGAGGTGACTTGTATCATATTCAACCAGATAGTTAACAAAACAGCCATTGCCTCTATTAAATAAATAGTTAAAATATTACATTCATGATAGGAAAATGATTCAGACTCTTCAATAAAAATGTTTATATCGATAAAGTATGTTGTAAAGTGAAAAAAAACAATGAATGATGAATTAAACTTTAGCTTGTGTGACATATTAAAATATACATACAGATACGATTTATAAAAAGGAGCACAATGCACTGAAAAAAAAACAAATAGTACCTCTTAATATAAGCATAAGTAGTTTCTGTTTATAGCTGACAAAGCCTTAAGAATTTCATGCAATTAATTAAGTTCTAAATTTTAATGGAAGCAAATTTGTATTTCGATGGTAGCGTATTCAAAATCATTGTTGTTCGATAATAACATGTGTAGATATTGAAATTATAATTCGTTCGGTAATAGATTTGGAATTCTTGGCTTGTGTGTCAGAATCAGTAAGCGTACACATTAACGTCCTATTTTTCTACATTGAACAATACCGTTTCTCCTTACTGTAGTATTGTTCGCGTTATACATGCGTTACATGTGAAACTGAATATATTAAACGAAGAAAACAAAAAAATAGATTAAAAAAAGATTCAAAGTGGAAGTGATTTTAAGGGGGAAAAATATAAAAATAGTTATATTCTACGATAAATAGTTAATTAGTGTAAGTAATGATTAAAAAAAAACATTACCCATGTCGTGCAATACACAGCGTGAACCCCTTTATAATTTTAATTTCATCAGTATAAATTATTTTATGTATATTCTCAAGAATAAAAACAGCTCATTTACAAATCAACCAACAGTTTATTCATATTTGAAAAATATATCATTCAATTTCACTTTGCACCTTAAAGTATAACATCGTAACAACAGAAAACCATAAAAACCGTATTAAAAAATCTCTCAACCACGCGACGACAATTCATCTCTGAGCTTTTCGTACCTCCTAAGCTCCTCTTCGCTGACACTTGGAACGAGTTCTCCCACGACCTGAAGAAAATCATCCAATTCAACGATAACATCCTCAGCCGAAACAGTATCTCTGCTTTTAATGCCGACCCTTTCCATGAGTTTTCTAACGGCTCGCAGCCAGGCATTCGAGCAGACGGAATATAGGTCCGCACCGGTAAGATTTCTCGGCAAATTTTCCACCAATTCCTTCAACTCTTCTCCGCCTCTCTTCAAATTGAAGTGCTTGGTCAAAGCCTCGAGGACGCTGATCTGCGAGGCAGCATCGGAGTAAACGCCGACGTAGAGCATCTTGTCAAATCTGCCGGGACGCAGGAGTGCAGGGTCAACCAGATCGGGCCGATTCGTAGCGCCAATCACGAAGACACGACCCTCGCTCTCTAATCCGTCCATTTCGGCGAGAAGTTGCGATACGACGCGATCCATCACTCCGCCACTGTCACCGGAACGTCCTCGATTCGGTGCCAAAGAGTCAAGCTCGTCGAAAAAGATGATACTGGGCGAGGCCGCACGAGCTCGCTCAAAAACTAGAAGAGATTTTTATTAAATTTTGTTGGAGAGAACAGCGAGATCTATTCATGAAAAAGAGAATTACCTTGTCTGACGTTTTTTTCGCTCTGACCCACATACATGTTCAAAAGTTCCGGACCTTTGACCGATAAAAAGTGGAGTTGACATTCCGTCGCGACGGCTTTGGCTAACAAGGTTTTGCCAGTGCCTGGAGGACCGTACAATAAAAGTCCAGATCTGTTCATACCGGAAATATTGAGCAGAGGCATCTCGATGCGACGCATGATTTCGCGTTTCAATTCAGCTAAGCCACCGATATCGTCCCAGTGGACTTTCGGTACTTTTGGCGCTCCAATCTGATCGGCAAACGTTGATTGCATGTATTCTATAACGAATTTAAATTTGAATTATGGATCATCTTAAATGATAAAAAATATTGAGAATAAATATGTACCGCAAGCATTGACGAAATCGTCGGTTGTTAGAGTCAAATCGGCATCCTGATTTTGAGTACTATCGACAAGTTTCAAGCGGCTCTTTGTGGCATGCGATACTAAAGCTTCTAAATCAGCAAGGACAAAGTCTGAACACATTTTAGATATTTTTTGTAAATCAGCCTCGCATTTTAGACCATTCGTTTGAGCGAGCCAAGATAATATTTCAATCCTTTCGTTTTGTGTTAAACTTTCGATTGTAATTTTGTCGACGAAAGTCGACTCTGTATCTATAGCCATTTCTGACTCACTTGATATGGCAAAAATAATGAGAGGAAACTTTAACTTTTTTCTGTACAATTTTTTTAAAGCTTCAGAGAAAGATGCAATGACTCTTTGATCTTTGTGACCTTCTGCATTGATGCCAAGTACCTAAAATAAAATGAAGATCAAGCATAGTTCATTGCTTAAATGGATACATTTTGTAAAATCAAAAACCTGAATATTGTGGAGCAAGAGGATACAAGGTAGACATTGCTCTGCCTCATATAAAATGATTCTTAATTTTGCTTCAGTTTGTGCTGCTGTAAGGGCTTGAATATCAATTAAATTAGCTTCAAACATATTCAAGCCCAATGTTTCTGCTGCTAGTTTGACAAGACGTGATTTACCACAACCAGTTGGACCCTCCACAAGAAAAACAGGTTTTACATCAATTTTAGTTTCTGCAGGGAAGAAAAAACAGTTGATTTTTTTATTTGAAATGCAGCTTATATTTAAAAATAGGTCATACCATTCTGTAAAAAAGGCATAATGCATAATTGAATTTGCAAGAGTTGACCCATTAAAATTGGAGGCCAAGAACAAAAACTTGTTTTTTCTTCATTAAGAATATCACAGATGCATTTACATGGAAGATAACTATGTATATTTTTCTCTTGTATAAGTGACGTTTTACCATACACAACAAAACTACCATCTTTGGCTTTATCTTTTCCTATTCGAATATCATTTACTTTAAAAAATAATATATTTAACTTTGAATTAGATACACAATATGTTGCTTCTGGAACATAATCTTTGACAGTAATTTGTAAAATATCATTTGGGCGTAGATATTTTGGCACTAAAAAGTAACTCTTCAATAGTTGATTCAACAGTTCTTCAGTACATTCAGATGGACTATTTATTAATGATATTTTTACTTCAGTGGCATATGCTATAGCTTCATCATTTACTGAAACTAAAATAGCATTTTATAAATTAGATGTATTTTAAGAAATCAATAAGAAATTATATATTCTTACATAGAAAATATGTTGAATCTTCTTCAGGTATTGCTTTGAAATGTTTGTTTAGATTATTTTTTAAAACTTCTGATACATAGATTGTATTTACTGGAAGGTAGTCTACAAACAAAACTGCTACCTTATATTTTTTTCTAGATTTTTTTGAGCACAAATAAAACCAGTTTTTTGATGTATCTGCATCTTTGTTGTTACATAAAATATATAAACCATCATCTATAAATTTTTCATTACATTCTTTGGATTTTGTTATGTATGATACATATAATTTTTTAGGTAAACAATATAGTTGTAATTCCATTTTTAACAGTCTTTGAAATCTCTTGAGTAAAAAATATACAAATAATAGTTCACGTGTTGGCTTTTTCGTGAATGTATTCGTTAATCTTGATAAATAAACTAATAATCCAATCGATTGCTGAATGGAAAACATCTTTAATTTTTATAAATTTTATTCACAAAAATAGATTTAAGAATCGAGCTGGGCTCTACTTGTTGATTGCGTCTTTCTTAGATGGCACGAATGATAAAAACATCTGACATTTTAATCGTCAAACGTCACTGTGAAACAAATCACTATTCACAAGTGAATAGAAAACACGAACAAAAGATTATAATTTACAATAATCGCATCAACATCACGAAACACTGAATTATCGAACAAAAAAACTAAGTAAACAAACACATTGACACATAAACAGAGCCAGGTTTCCAAAATACCGGTCTTATCTGCTATAATTAGAGGTTAAGCGCATCAGTATAAAGATCTTTGACAGCCACTGGCTGAATGTGCAAATAGAGAGCACAAAATACTGGATTTAGAGAGTTCATCATCCAATCGTAGCGCGGCACGCGCAACCGGCTATCAAATGAAAACTTTCATCGAAATGCATCATAATATGTCAAACACTGACGGATCGAAAGTTATTATGATACACTGTCATTTTTCTCCTCAAATTTTCAAATTTCTTTACTATTTGTCGTATAGGAAATAACGTAAAATAATTTCAATTCAATTCTGTTCAGAGAAACATCATCGAAACAAAATTATTGTTATTTATACCATAAATGTAGTTGAAAAATTAATTGCATCATGCACTTTTCTGCATGAAAAAAAGGAGTTGAAATTTGAATTCAAATGTTTACTAATTCTTGACGCAAGGGTGACCCGAGATTTCATCAGTTTTTTCAAGGATGCGTTCAGTGAAAATAATTTAGACATGAAATTCACAAAAATTGATTATTATTAGTAAAAATATTAGGCAAATGCATAGAAATCCAAGCCAAAAGACAGTCACGTAACGAAAAAAAGCAGTCCCATTGGCGAGGTGTATTCTCGCGAGCAGAAGACAATTAAAAGTCCGTTGCAAAATATACACGCGCGAGCGCACCGCTCATGCCCAAGATCAGCCAACCACAGGGCTCGTCCTCCGCACATATACCGTATATCTTGCGGATACCTACATGGCCGTTGCGCTCGACGCCATACACACAATACAGCATCAGCAGCATAGGATTGGCCTGTAAGCGCGCGAGATACCATGTTTACTGTTTAGGCGATTATAAACTGCACAAACACACACAAACACATACACACCAACTCGCGGATATAATACGCGCAGAGAGGCTGCGTCCGTGTATTATAGCGTTTATAGGAGGTGGTGCGTACATGTATAAGCCAAGGAGACGAGTCATCGTTGAAAAACTGACCCTCTCGATTTGGCTTACGCAGGAGTGTGCTTGGCGCTCGACACCACCCTGCCTGCCATCGACGCGCGAGTATAATCAAAGCGACGACCGCCGAACATTTTGCACCCGCGCGCGATAGCTGCTTTTTGTACCCGCCGTGAGGAGTCGTTCGACGTCGACCTAACCTGTGATATTGTAAATTGTATATATCCAATTCGCACAGACTACTCCGAAGATATATATACAGATATATGTATAATATCTCCCATACTAATAGCGCGTGTGTGAGTGAAAGAAGAGAGAGAGAGAGAGAGAGAGGCAACGAGGACATTTGTGTGTGCAGAGTTGCATGGCCAAGTGTTTTTTGATTAAAGTGTCGTTGAATAGCGATTACAGGGCAGAGACGAGAGCATGTTAAGATTTAAGGTAAGATATTCCACTCCAGGCATTGCTTTGCCGTAAAATAATCGCAGAAACAGTGTCTGGATGTTCGTGTCAAAAGGATCGAAAGTAGCGTGTATGTTGAGTTTTATGGATATATAGGAGGGGCCGTCAGCGGTCGGAGCATCTGGTGCTCCTTTTTTATTTCAGCGCGTTTGATTCATCTAATTCGTTATAACGCGTTCGATTCATTACTTTTTTTCTTTTTGGCAAAAAATAACATTGAATCGAATCAAAATGAACGCAAGACAATAACTCGTCGATTAATGAGAGCACGATGTAAAATTTTATAGCATTAATGACCATGTGATCCTGTTCGATTCTCTGATAAGATTCATTTATACTTGCAAAAATACTCTGAAAATTTTAATGATTCAATAACGAAAAGTCAACTTTTTTACGTAGCATATGACATAATTCTGTTGATCATTTAAATGTCTAGTTAATGATTTAATTTACTCTAACTTTTAATGTTGTAATTAATAAATGATTCAGAGTTTAGCATTTTTATATATAATATATTACATAGACTGCATTTAAACATTTTCATTGAGTTAGATGTCATTGATAAATGATTTATTAACCTCTTTTTAATAAAATTGAATTATTGAACATTTATTTCTTTATTCTTATAATTTGTCACATTTAATTTTTTATTCATAAAATTTGTTCATTTTCAAGATTAAATAAAATTGGCTTGATAAAAAATGGAAAATACAGCAACTGTGATTGCCCAATGTAAAGAAAATATTCAACCCTTAAGACATGGAAGAAATGTTAGTCAACTTGGCACTGCCCTTCGTGCACAAGATGATGTTGAGGCACAGCAACTTATTCAACAAGAAAAACAGTGAGTTTTATTTTTAAACTAAATTTTGCCTTGCAGAATATATTAAAAATTAATAAACTGATTATTTTTAGGGCGTTTGAAGATTCAATAAAAAACTACGAAGGAGATGATCCTCTTGAAAATTGGTTTGATTATATATCATGGGTAGAACAAAGTTTTCCAAAAAGTGGACACGAATCTCCGCTAGCAAAACTACTGCAACAGTGCCTAACAACTTTTGAAAAAGATAAGAGGTACCATCAAGATCGAAGGTTTATAAGATTATGGATCAATTATGTAAGTTCATCAACAATCTAAAATCACTTGAAACAGTAATAAATATTTTAATAATTGTTTTTGCAGATAAGTGTACAAAAAAACCCCTTAGAGTTATATCAATTGCTATATACCAATGGAATTGGAACAATGATTGCTGATCTTTATCGTGCTTGGGCATTTGAATTAGAACAAACTGAAGATTACAAAAGAGCTGACGAAGTGTACATGATGGGTATCAATTGCAGGGCAGAGCCAAGAGACGAGTTGGACCATGCTCATAAGTAATTGCAAAAATTAAATATCTTTTATAAATTTAGATTTATTGTTCTGATGTATTTGTGAATTTTTAGGAATTTTCAATTGGCTGTAGCAAGAAAAACACTTGGGCATATGGATGATCGAAGTGAAGTTTCTGTTATAGAACAACGACAAGCTTTTAGTTCCTTAAAAGCAATTAGAGCTGGCAAAAAAGTTAGTAGCGTACGAACTGGTCATAGAGTGCGTGATTATATGCCTGGTGCAATCCCACAACAAATGAATTCCAATGGACCTCAAAAACCAAATGCAGGAATTCAAATTTATCAAGTAAATAATGGATTAATATTATTAAATTTTTGGATTCTTACATACAATTGCTTAAAAATGACTCATGGTAACAAATTTCTTTTATCTTATTTTTAGGATGATGCACCAGCCAGTTTGAAGGGTTCTAGTATTTTAGATCACGTTCCAATCGATGATGCTGTGCATAAGGAGAATACCATAAAACCAGGACCATGGAACAATTCTGCTAGAAAATGTCCATTAATGACTTCAGCTGTAAAGCCATCTTTCAAAGGTAATATGAATGAGCTTATTGCTAAATTTAAAATAGTTCAAAGAATTAAGTTTGTATTTTTTAAACTCAGTTCACGAAGATAACGAAATCCAAGACATGGAGAAATTGAGACTGTATCCCAATCATGTAGTTTTTTTTGATGGTAGAAAGTACTATGACCAGTACATGCAGGTACCCGTATATGTCCCAGATGTGCCTAATCCAAATATTGTGTCAAAACCTCATTATCCCAAAGATTTAGTTTATGCCAATAATGTGGATTTGAGTTTAGAGCAGATAAGAGCTCAAAAATATCTTCAAAGGTAAGAATTTAAAATAAAACAAATTTATATTATATATTCGAATTAAAGAAAATATACATAAAAATATCTATTTGAAAATAGCCGAGCTATGAAAGATCCGGAGCAAGAAATGGATCACCAAGACATTGAAAAATCAGATCATCAGGCAAAGTTGCAATTACAGCAAAAACGAGAAATGGAAGAATTCGAGAGACAGAGATTGCTAAGACAACGAGAAAGTGAACTGGAAAGGCAGAGACTTTTAGAAGAAGAGCAAAGAAGAAATGAAGAAATGCAAAGACTGCAGCAGCAAAAAGAAGCTGAACTTGAAAGACAAAGACGATTAGAGCAACAGCAAAGGGAAGCTGAATTAGAACGTCAACGTTTATTAGAAAGACAAAGGGAAGCTGAGATGGAACAAAAAAGAATAATGGAACAGCAACAGAGAGACGAGCAAGAAAGACAAAGAAAACTTGAACAGATGATGGAACAACAAAGACAACAACAGCAACAAAGTATGCACTCATCAAGTTTTTTAAGTCAGTATCATTCAGGAGGTGAGAATGAGTTACTTAGCCAAAGTATGACAGTTAACACTAAGGAGGCCGTAAGTGTTATGCAAGATTTTTGGCAATCGCCAAGCGGCCGAATAATGCCTAGTCCAGTCATGCAACGCATGAACTCCGAATCGCGCAAACTTGCGTTCAACATTCACATGGACAGTTCGATGACACAAAATGTTATGTCCAACAATAAGCTTCAGCATCAACATCAACAGCAGCCAAATTTTTCTAATGTACAACCATACAATAACCAAGAGAATCATCACTATCATAATTCTTTTTCCAACCACGAGCATCAAAATTCTTCTTACGGAAGCCACTCACTTACTCAAAATCCTTATCATTACTCAATGCAGGTATGTAGTTCAAATAGCTTATCTTTACTTTGAAGTAAATTGATTGAAAATATGTGATTTGACGTGTTCTTTTAGCAACACATGCAACAGCAGCAACAACAACATCATTCTCATCACGTTTCGCCATCGTCTTCGCATCAAATGATGCAACCTCAACCACATCAGCCTCAACAGCCCCCACAGCATCACCAAATGCCTCATCATCTTCACGAGGCGCCACCGCACGCGATGCATCATCAACACCAATCACCAGTACAATCCCATTATCCTCATCATTACCCTCCGGCTGTACAACCGATGCCTCCTTCCCATCATGGGATATCCCATATGCAACATGTAAATACCTCTCAAGCGATGAATACTTCTCAGAATGCAAATACTTCTCAGAATATGAATGCTTCTCAGAATATGAATACATCTCAACACATGAATACACCCCAGCATGTGACTCCACCTCAACATGTGACTCCACCTCAGCTTATGAGTCCACCTCAGCATATGGGCACATCTCAGCATATGAGTACACCTCAGCATATAAATATACACCTTCACATGTGAGTGTTTCTCAACATATGAATTCATCTCCACATGTGAATGTTTCTCAACAAATGAATTCATCTCCACATGTGAGTGTGTCTCAACATATGAATTCATCACAGAATATAAATAATTCACACATGAATTCTCACCATCTGAATTCATTGCAACATATGAATACTTCTCATATGAGTACACAATCTTTGAGCACCTCACAAAATTTGAATACGTCTCAGCCTATGAACACATCGCACCTAATGGGTAATTCTATGGGTATAAATACGTCGCAGCAAATGATGCACTCACCGCATCACCCTCACATGCCTCATCAACATACTCAGCAAGCAGTGCTTCAGTCTCCTCATCACCAACATCAACAGCATGTTCAGCCACAACATCACATGTACAATAGCCCTGTGCCAAATAATATGAACTATGCTCAGCCTTATGCATCACCGATGCAACCACCTTACCCAAGTCATGATCAAGCTAAACAAGTAAGACGTCTTCATTTTATTGCATAACAGTAAAACCTACCTTTTCCTACCAAAATTTATTTCATTTATCACCTTTCCATTTTTTCAGGTTCAATACCCAGGCTATCCAGAACAGCAGCATCCTCAAGAGCAAAAACCTCCATCATACCGTATGCCACTCGAATTACCACACATAAAATCTCCGGGTATGAATCGTCGAGACATTGAGTACCTAGAGAATGCTGATAACAAAGAAAATAATGCAACAGTTGGTCTGGAAGACAGTTCGATAAAACAACACCCTCCTCAAACTGACGAAAATAATTTATATATTGATGAAAGTCTGGGCATCGCGCCACTGCCAGGTGTTAACGAGACGTGTTACACCGAAACGTTCAATAGACCACTTATTGCATCGACTCCGATGACACACAACTTTAAGACTTATAAATCGCCAAGAGATATGCCGCCACAACACCATCCTCATCAACAGCTGCATCATCAGCAAGCAGCGCAACAGTATCATCAACAACAACATCAGCAACAACAGCAGACGCAGCATGCACTTCCTCAACATCAGCAACACTACTACGATAGCCAACCTGTTGCACCGCAGCCACCACTCCCACCGCCGTAAGTATTATGGGGCATACTTGTTGAGCGTATTGATTGCTTTCGTCATAGCGATAAACCTTTTTTTACGATTCTCACGCAACAAAAAGTGAATTTTACTCAATTGCATTTTTTTCTTGACAACGTTATTGATGATTCTTTGCCGATTTGCGCCTAGTGAAAAGTAAAATAGTTTTTATAGATCGAAAACACTGATTTTAATGCCGACGAAACTATTGTCGAGTAGATTATCTCAGTTAACTATTTGTATTATATATACATTAGAACATAAAAAAGTCCGATATGAAAATTAGCGCGACTAATCTATACGTGTAACATGAAATTGCAAGCTTGTTGCGGCGAACTCTGATTCATTTTTTTTCTCGTACGTACGTTTGACCCATATTTTTTTTTTAACAATTTTAGAGCTCAAGCAATGCCACCACCACAACTGGGGGAAAAATTAAGCGTTATTATGGAAACTACTAGAGAATACGTTTCCAATAGTTCAACAAGCAGTGGTACTCCTAGTGTTGGGTCAACCATTAAAGAACAGCCAATTGGTACGTACAGTATTTTTAATATTTTTTTCTTTGAGTTATTGAATTAACATATCAGCCCTTTTAATAGATTCTATGCATTATCGAGATGCATACGGGAACCAGCAATTGCAGCAGCAAGAGCAGCAACAACAGCAACAACAGCAACAACCGAAATCTCAAATACCTATTAAGAAAATACGTGCTCAAATCAAAACTAATGACGTTCAGAGTCCACGAACAATTCAACGTGGAGTTGAGCAAATTACTAGTGATATCAAAAACAACTGCGATTTACGTAAATCGATTAATTTTAATTCACCCGAAACTGCCATGGATTGCGAATATCAAGAGCCAATGGAACAAGAAAGTAAAATTGAGGAACCAGAAAAAGAAGAACCGCCTTTCGAAATGCCTACGGGCGATTTTAATCCTTTCGACAAAACATTGATAAATGGATTATTAAGAATGATCAAATTTCCAAAAGAACAGCACAGTGACGGCTATGTCAAGTTAACGACTAATCTTATAAAATTTGTTCCCTCTGCTACAATAAGTCTCGGTAAGTGTTTTTATATAATAAATAAATGGTCAACTAACCGTAATTCATAAATTACTATTGAAATATTTGAATGTTCATCAGGAAATGACATGTATGATTTGGATAAGTGCCTTGGCAAAGGAACGTATGGTACGGTGTTTAAAGCAACCGATTTACAAACGCGTAAAGTTGTTGCGCTGAAGACTCAAAAACCAGCTTGGGTATGGGAATATTATATTGCCAGAGAAATAAAGTCACGTTTAAAGAATCCTCATATGGTAGGTTTAACTTTTCAAAGTTTACAGAAATACATAAAAAAGAATCGTTATAATATTCTTATAACTCCCAATAATTGATTTAGTTGCGAGGCTTTATGGATGTAAGACATGCATACGTAGCAGAAAATGGAAGTGTCTTAGTAACTGAATTTTCAAAATATGGTACACTATTGGAGGTGACAAACAAAATTAAGGTATCAACGGGAAAACCACTGAGCGAACCATTGGCTATTTTCTTTACAATAGAAATGCTAAAAATTGTTGAGTACCTTCATAAATGCCAAATAATCCACGCAGATATAAAACCTGACAACTTTTTACTTATGCATATGTAATTATTATTTTTTTAACTACCAAATTTAATCTAAGAAATTTTAATAAAAACTTAACGGTATTGAACTTTCATCAGGCCTCTGGAGGATTATAGACCAACTATTCAATTGATAGATTACGGTTGTAGTATAGACATGAGTCTATTCCCTGAGGATACTAAGTTTACTCAAGTTATTAAAACAGAAGATTTCACATGCATCGAAATGCAAACCGGAAAGCCCTGGACTTATCAAACCGATCTATTTTGTCTAGCTGCTTCTAGTCACTGTCTTCTGTTCGGAAATTACATGAGGGTCTCGGTGAGCGGTAAAAAATGGTATATTAATTCCAAACTTCCTAGGTAAGTGTAATTTTACGATATATATGTAATTTACGATGGGCAAAAATAAAAAGTCTAACATAAATCATTTTTTTCATTAGGTATGCCAAGAAAGTTGTATGGGAGCAATACTTTACTGAAATGCTGAACATAGAGTCATGTGATAAATTACCTAATTTAGCAAAGCTTCGAATCATGATGGAGGAAGCACTGGCCCAAATGCCTGAGTTGCAAACGAAATATAGACAATTTTCTAACATCTTGAACAGTCGATAACGCTTACTTCAAGCCGCTGTTTCTTACACAAACTATTTTTACTATGCGTTAGCCATCTTGTTTAAATATGGTTCCGCGCAGTAAAAATCAATTCCTTCCTTTTATTTCTTTTAAAGTCAAAAGAATGTATGGAGTTGATTCTTTAATCGAGTTTTCGAATAATATATTGTACGGTTGTATAAATGCTTATTTTTAAGTCAACTTAGCTATTTTAGCTAGGTTATTTAAAACTTTCGCAGTTCTATACACTTACTTGTGATTTCATTGTATACTAAGAGATAATAATGAAATATTTTGGTGAATACTTTATTTTGGAGAACTAAGTACCGACCAATATTAAGAAAGATTTTTATTAAAAATCTACGAAAGTTCCCATTAATAAGACTCATCTAAGTGCTCTGAATGTTTAGAATCAATGGTTATGAAAATACTAATTTTACCGTACTGAAAGTTATTTGAAAATTCAGTAATTAAAAAATTAGCCAATGTAGAAACCCTCATCTTACTTTTTCTAATAAATTTTGGACATGCCAAAATGTTCGAAATTTCAACACTCAATTTGGAGATGCAATAATAATATGGATTTGTATTTTAGAAACAATGAATACTTTACGAATATTTCGTTTTAATTTTATGGTATTATGAAAAAGGAGGGTGCTTATAAGACAAGGGTAGGGGTTATTCCGATTTGATTCGTTTAAAAGTAGCGATAATATTTATCATCGGTGCAAATGGAATTTTTGAAAAAACATGTATGCCAATAAAACGTTGAATCGTTTCTTTAAAGAGAGTAAAAATTATGAAATATGATAGACAAAACTACACTTCGCCCCTGAACCATAAAAAGATTCGATCCATTTTTAATATGGCGTACTGAAAAACTAGCGTACAAATGAGTTTCTTTATAAAATAAGCTAAGGTATTAGAGAGTGAATGTAAACTAAGGAACATGGACAAAGATTTCAAATTTCTGTTAGGGACGTTCATTGTTAGATTTTATAAACCTTATAAATCCGTACAAGATCGTGTAATTGTAATTATTAATTGAACATACGGTGGTTTGCGTGGGTGGCGATGAAACGTCAAACGTGGTTTTTATCAAGGTGCGCGTTGTAATAATGAGTGGAAGAGAATAATGCACGTTCAATCTTTATATTATCAATATGTATACTTTGCCTTATTGGAACGATGCTGTGTAAAAATTGAATGAATTGTACTATTGAAACCAATTAAAAATAAATAAGTAACTATTGCTACTTTTGAAGTAAACAACTTATTTATTTGACAGATCTTCAAGTTTGAATGCCAAAACGCAATGTGTATAATTTATCGAAGTTTTAAAACAGGTAAACAATATTCCGCAATGGCTTCTGACTTTTTTAAAAGTTAATGTATTTAGCCTTTGCTTATCTGAAAGAATTAAAATTATATCATTTTCTAATAATAAAAACAGAAAGATACTTTTAAAAATTATACTTTTTAATTTTCATACCTTAAGTATTATATTTTTTTAACAATAGATTAGAAATTGATTTCACCAATTAAACTTTACAAATATATTTGTATTTTTAATGATTTTGAATTGAACCTTTTTCATATGGATACAAAATTTCCATCTCTTTACATGATTATTTTTACATAACTTAAGAACAAAGTTACCACTTTTTACAATTAAAATACGCATGAGTACTTTATTTTTTCCAACAAATAAAATCATTTTCATGAACTGTTATTTTTATGTTTAACTAAATTAAAAATTAATTTTAAAATCTTTCTACATACATGATTTCATTTTCAAACATTATTTTTTATACGTTCGCCCGAATCGATTAAGTAATTTTTAACAAACGTCATTCGAAAGAATAAATTAATGATTTGCAAATAATTAATCTTTCCTTTTATAAACATTTTTCCATTTCACAATATTTAATACTGACTTAATATTTTTGTCATACTTTTAATTGTTAACATTTACAGAAAGTGATTAACACTGAGCTCATTATAATATTTCCTATAATCTAAATTTGTTGAAATATAATAAATAAATGTACAAAATCATGAAATACTCAAGACGACATTTCTAAAAATCATAACTTTCATTTTTGA
The DNA here is from genome assembly GCA_034770305.1 of Trichogramma dendrolimi. Classification (NCBI taxonomy): domain Eukaryota; kingdom Metazoa; phylum Arthropoda; class Insecta; order Hymenoptera; family Trichogrammatidae; genus Trichogramma; species Trichogramma dendrolimi. The sequence goes on along the minus strand of JAPMIB010000007.1, from coordinate 186,625 downwards.
CTAAAGAGAATTATAAAAGATTTTTATCGCTGGTTCACTGTCGATGCTAGTCGAAGACGCGTTATAAGTTTTAATTACTATCTTAATTTGTAAACTTTTACTTTTTACCGTAAAATTTACAATTAATCAAATGCAATAGAAGATTAACATTTACTTGGACCTCTCCAAACATAGTTATTATGTGGCAACCTTCATATTGAAGCTCCAGTAAGTTTTGTACGTCTACTTCAACTTTTTCCATGGATACTCCCATGAATTTTCCGCAAACTGCGAACACTCCATTTCGTTCGGCAGGGGATATTTCGAATACAACATTTTTCATATGACCATCTGGCAAGTTATCAAATTTCACAATTATTCCTTTTTCTTTCAATTTAGTTGCGGTAAATTTCAAAGTTGATTTAGATTTAAGGCGTCGGAGTCCACTCTTATTCCCAGTTTTGACATCATGCAGTGATCTTTAAAAAAAGTTAATATTAATTTGTAACGACTGTTATCTTCAATTCATAAGAATACATAGTATTATATTTTCGAGATAATGTTTTGGAATGTGAATAGACATTTTCTTATTATAAATGTAATATTATTAAATAGTAAGTTGAGTCCTTACTTTTTTCCTGCAGAGAGATTTTCCAAACATTTTTTGATATATGCGCTATAAAATTGAACTTGCTCTTCGTAGTATTTTGTTTTTTCGTCAAGACGCTGCTTAGTATTGCGAAGTGTTTTCAACTCTTTTTCTCTTAAAATATGGTAACGGCTTTTATTAGCCAAATCTTTGGCTACCGCCGTAACAATCGCTTGATAACCGTTATCACGTGATACCAATCCATACAACTCCAATTTTTTGAGTGAAGCCCGAATTTGACGTTTACATTGTTCCAAAGTTTCGCTGAAAATAATCATTTCCATTCAAGGCCATTATTTTTTAGTTATAATGAACAGTTGGCTGAATAGTTTAAGAATAGTTTGAAACGTTACCTCTTTGTATTCAAATCAAGCCTGTTCTGTTGTTTTGATCGTTTTGGTATTGGAGTCAGTCCACCTTCTAAAGCTTCAATCAAAGTATCGCCAGGTAAATATGGAAGAACCGAAACAAGTAACTCTTTAGTTGTGATGAACATTTTCTTCATGGAAGTTTCATCCGTTCTGTGTTCTTCATATTTTTTGCTCAAAACGAGTGTGATTTCAGTCTTTCCCAGATGTAAGAAGTTACTATCGAGTTTAGGCTGACTTTTTCCTAATAGTTTTGGTACGGTAGGTACACCTCCGATATCATCAAGCAATTCATGCATCTGGTCTTGTGGATCCGGTGCTATCAAGTCTTGATGCTCGACAAGCAAAGTGTGAGTATCTATCATTTCCTGTACGGAGATTGTGATGACTGGTTTTTGTATAAGAGTTTCTTCACTGTATTCTGACATATTAAAATGTTCGTCAAGATCCTCAATGTCGCAACAGTCCATGAAGAACTTTTTAAATTTTATGTGACAATCAATAATAAATGGATTTATACGTAGCAAATGCTCTTCTGCAAACTAAAACAAGAAATTAAATATAATATTCTTTCAATATTTGCTCATTTTTTTAGAGTTTTTAAATATTAAACTCACCCCTTTTTTTGATGCAGCAAAGTGCAGGATTTTAGCAACGGTGGCTAAATTTCTTCTTTGTTCGTTTGAGAGCGATTTGTTGATCGGTAATGCAATAATATCGAAAGCATCGGGTGTTACTATTGCTGGATTAAGGAACTGAAAGTATATCAAGTTTCCGACTATTTTGATAATTTCTTTGTGCGCAACGTGAGGGAACTTTTCCTGAAGAGTTTCATTAAGTATTTTGGCCATATAACATACGCCATAAGGTATAGAGTCTCTTGAGGCAATTATGCAAGTTAGTAATTCATCAGTTATTTCTCTCAAAACTTCAATGCCTCTTTTCAATCGTTCTCGCACTACTTTGAATCTCAACGCTTCATGTTCAGTAACTCTTAATGGCAAGTCTCTGTGATCGATGTTTAATAGTTAAAATATGTTTCTTTAGAAGTATCTCAAATTATCAATATATTACTCACGCTGATTTTCCGGACTCCATTTCTAAAGTATTTCTCCAAGATTTAAAAATATCAGTCGGGTTCGATTCAATAATTAAATTTGTATTATCAATCATTTTCTGAATAGTGGGTCCAATAATATCACGTAAAGCGCGCTGGCCGAGTTTTCTTGCGTAATCGATGGCGACTTTTAATACTAAAGGACTTGCTGTTACAACCTCTGAGGGTTTAGTGTACTTCGATCTGTTGATGAAAAAATTCAAATTGCAGTAAAAATATTTAGTTGCTAATAATAAAATACGATTTAAATTTTTACCGTATCTCCTCTCTCAGCGCATTGCCTAAAAGCTTGAGAAGTAGATATTCTTCACGCGAGTTACAACCAAAATTAAAAAGTTGCAGAATAACGTTGTGAATGAATTTATGTGATTTATTTTGCGGCAAAAGAATCAACAATTTTGATAGATAGTTAGGGTTCGTTTGAAGTTCATAAAATAAATGCTGATAGCCTTCAAGCATTTGACGGCCCTCTTTCGTTAACGATTTCAAACCTTTTTGAGTACTGTAAATTTCATTTTCAAACGAGTATTTATTGCTGTGATAATCTTTTTTTTCAAAACCTTTCGTCAGAGTCAAGTTTTCTAGATCTTTACCATGTCTAACTACGTCCTAAAAAAAAAGAAAATGAAAAAAAATTCAATAAAAAATTGGTACATGAAATAGTTAAAATTCCCACTAATTATACCTGAAGAGTAATACGGTTTTGAATTAAAAGTCCTATTTTCAAATCCATATCATTTAGTTGTTTTGCAAGATTTTGATTGTGTTTAATCGATTGTACAACGTCAGCCTTCAATTGCTATTTAAAAATTGTAAAATAATTATTATTTTTGGCTATTGAATTATTCGTGGATGATATTTACCTCTAATAACAAGTCCTTGTCGTAGTCTTTTGAACTGAACTCTAATTTGCATGCAAAACTTCGCACTACATAATACGGCGGATTATCCATTCGCAGCAGAGAATGGAAGTTTCTGCGCGCTAAGCGACCGCGCCAAAGTGCTTGGATTTTTATAATATTATCCTCCTAAAATTTCAAAGTTTAACGAAACTATTTATGAAAAAATTTGGAATTTACAGGATTTTAGAAACATTTCATTTTCAAACTTACGTGACTTTTATAATAACTCAAACTGTCAGATAATTTACTACCTATACCAGATGAATAATGTATTGTAGTATCTTCCTGTAACGTTTTGGTAAAAGTACGAGTTTTTAAAACTTTACGCCACCAAATTTGAATCGATATAATCGCTCTTATTTTTCTCAATAATTTTCTGCGCGTTAAGCAACCTCTTGCGTGAGCTTGAAAATTAATGAGTGATCGATCGAAATGCACTTTTGTATCCGCAATCCTAATATTCATAACAGCTTCCTTAAATTAATAATGAAAACTTGTACTACAAATTGTAAGTTTTTAAAACTTGCAGTATTTAATACTCACTTGTACATCATCTAACGTAATGGTAGAGGGTTCTCCAATATTTTTTGGCTTTTCCCACTCGAAGCCTGCGGTTATTGGATTCAGATAAACAATATTATTTAATGGTGTCATATATTCAATGATTGGACAACTATATTTTTCCTCCTAAGTGTTCAATTAAAAAGTGAATAATTAGTAGTAAAAATTTATTGATAGACAAAAATTTATTGACAGACAATCGGCTAAAAATTACCTTATACTTTTTCAGTTCCAGCAATTTTTCGTACGCTTTTACTTGTTTTGTTTTATCAATTTTTTTAAAAAACATCTCTATATTTTCAGTTACTAACAACACATCTTTCCGCTTTAAACCTTCATTTATATCATACATGAAACTAGCGACTGTAATCAATTTTTAATGATGAAAAGGTACGATTAATTTAATTTTTAATGAATAAACACAAACCTGATTCTACGTGGTCATGCTCCATCTTTGCAGATTCAATCATTTCCAGTATATCTTCTAACCAAAGTCCGGAGCCATCAGCGTGTTTTTGAACCAGATTTTTTTTCAAAAGAATCATGTACAACATTACATTTTTTTTTTCAAAGGATGCATTAATGATTTTTCCAATTTGTTCCAAAATAGAAAACATCTTGTTCTTTTGATTTCTTTTAACAGTTTGAGTTAATAGTTCTAATTTTGTTATGACTGCAAAAACAAATGAAAATGAAAATTAGAATTTGTAATTATTAAACAAAGGTAAAATTATGTTTTTATAGAAATTGTATTACTTTTTGTGTCTTCTAGGCATTGTTCATTTACCGAATCAATACAATCTTGAATATCAATATACGTTAGCAAGGGACAAACATTTTCAACTAGACGTTTTTCTTCACGAACGGCCCGAAGTGCCTGAGTATACTTGACTTTGTGTTCAACTTCTAAATTCTGTGAAATGAAATTTTTAAGGAGATAAAATAATGTTTAATTGTAACGAAATAACTGAAATCAATTATTTACCTGTATATGAGTGTCAGGATATCTTAAAGCATCATATACCATATTAGGATTATTCATATCCACTGCTTTATTTACATTACCAATAGCTGTTAGTACATTTAAACAAGCCACAATATCTTCATAAGTTAAGTTTGCCTGAAAGTAGGAAACATTATCTTGTAAATTAAAATTTATATAGATTTAATATTTTTAAAAAAATTAATATTAACCTTAGTTTCAATACGGTCAATTTTCATTTCTTCAAAATAAAGCGGAACAGCAAAATCATCAACAAGATGATCAATTCCTAAATTTGGATCCATCAATGTGTTGTAAAAATCATTTTCATTGCAACTCAATAAATTACAATTTAAATTATCAATCGCTTTTTTACCTATTAGATACAAGAAAATAAAGAAGTATAATGTAGTTTTAAAATATTTCTAAAAATCTTGAATGTACTAACGTAAAGACTTTTTGTGAGCTTTTTCATTTGCATTATCGATCGATTTTTGTAATTTAGTTTGCCAATAATTACAACTTTCTGTCATACGTTCATTCCACTCATTAGATGCTATTAATAATTTTAATTCTGATTTGTAGAATTTATAATTTTTTGAATTTACATTTTTCAATCGCAAGCTAGGATCAGATAAAATTGGTATGATCTCTGGATTCGTTTGTTTTATTTGATCAGTTAGATGTTGCAAGGCAGACTGAACTGTAATAATGAAATTTTGTTATTGTTTATATTTAGAAGGCACAAAAAATATATTTCACATTACTCACTGTTAACAAAGGTAACATGTCCCTGTATTTCTGCATGAGTCAATATTTCATCATTTTTATCATGTTTATCCTTGAAAGACTGCATAAATTATTAAAAAATGAGCATTCAATTTACTAATGTAAATGTATTTTATTCATAAAATTAATAAAAAAAAATTACCCTGTTCATAGCTGATTCTACCTTTGATATTTTTGCATTATATAATGATAATAAATACAATTCTGTATATTCAGGTTTTAAAAATTGGATTTGAGCATTAGGTTTCTCTAATATATTCAGCAATGTTTCTTGGTTCTGTAATTAAAGTGAAAAAACGAATAAAAATCAATTAAAGATTTTTCAAGTTTTTAATAAACTCATAAAAAGATAACTTGATGTATTACGTTTGCTGCTATTGCTTCGTTAATATCAGAAACTGCTTGATGTAAAGCAGCTGTATCGCCTTTATTATTATTTGTTAGTAAACCTCCAATTTTTTGAAAAGCTGGCATTTGAATACCCTTGTTTATTAATTCTCGTTCCATGGCATCTATTTGTTCATTTGTGAATTTCACTTTTCCATATAAATCTTGGATTAAAGGTGCTTTTCCCAACTTGAATAAATGGGTGCTCAAAGCATGAATACAGTATACCAATCGAGGCATATTTTTTTTGTCGTAAATATCAGTAGTTTCTGGTTGAAACAACTGAAAATTATCATGATTTGTCATTCAACATACAATCATATTAACAAATTAATTAAATATTAATACTAAATAGGATAAATTTGATCACTTACCAAGGGTAATTGCATTGATTTTAAACATTTAAGAAAATTAATAATATTATCTGTATGACGAAACTGTAAACCAGCTACTGAATACCTTCGCTGATCAGGATCATATATCTTATGAAATGGTAAGATCTCTGGTGCCATAAAGTTTCCAAGTTTAGCCAAGTAAACGCCATTTCTTAAATTTTCTTCCAATTCTGTTGTAGGTGGAAGTTTTTCTCTTAAGCATACTTCCATCCAACTGGAAAATATTAGTTTCGTGTTATTGTTCATGCAGACACCACAAACATATGAATTATCAATTTATTTTTTAAAGTTCATTAATTCTCCGTCGACAATCACGTGTGCCCTAAGATTTTGTCATTCAAGATACGTATTATAATATTCATATTGACGTGGATACTTACTTTTTGGCAGATTCCAAATTACACAAGTACATATATGCTGAATCATTTTGTCTCCATTCATCCATTTCTTGAGCTGTTTTTCTGCCATTGCTCATTCCTGTCAATGAAAAGCGGATAAAAATTCAATGAAAAATCAATCCAATTTCGCGAGCAATCATAATAATGCCACGAATATTTTTCCAATATCGAAATCATAGTGTACGTAAGCTATGCGAACTTGCTGAAACTCACTTGTATCGTGAGCCTCGTGAGGTCCCACTTGTTGAATCTCCGTTATTTTCATGATTTTTGCGTTCCGTGATGCGAATTAAAGGGACATGTCACGCTTAACACAGAATACGTTTAAATGAAAACATACACACGCGAATTGACGGACGCGTTCAAGCAAAACAAAGATGCTGCGAGTTTGCCGGCTTTTTTAACGACCTTTCCCCCATGCGTTTCAGAGCGATTTGAAAAGTACGTTGCAACAGCCAACAATACACCACACACACGCGAGGCACGCGGACAAGCTCCGTCCTGATTGGGTTTTCAGTGGTGGACATAAGGTACGTTTGATTTGTAAGTAATTACCGTCACGAACTTGGTGATAATTTAAGCGGAAAATGTAAAAATTAATTGATATTACGTTCAAGTAATACATTGAAATTGAACTCGCGTAATCGCAAGGAGTTCGTTTTGAAGAATTTCTTCAACCTAGCCTTCAGCATTACATTCGTTTGCTTCAAGACACATACTTATAATCTACTCGATGACGCGATGACGTCCCATAAACGTCTAAATGCGCGAAAAGGTGAACACACCAGACGCCGTAATGCTTGTTTCTGCTAGGCGCTGGCCAGGTAGCATAAATTAGGTTAAACCGGTGACAAAAGTCGCGAAGTCGCATTTTTGAATCGACGCGAAATTCCATCATCGATCGACTTGTAAACACATCAATATCGAGGAAATGTTCTGGTACGGTGGTCCATCTAAATTACAAGTGTTTGCCGCCGGCTGCATGGGAATAGCGACCAGCTATTACGTTTGGGTTCCGGCTTTCAGACAGCGGGCCCAGGAGGAGCGAGAAGCGAGAGAAGCAGCAGAACGGAGCCGCAATGACAACAACAACAGCTCGCAGCAGCAGGCTGAAAAAATCTCTTCGTAGATGTACGATTGTCTTCTGCTAGTCTCTGTAGATTTTGTGTACATATATAGTAATGACGATAAAAAAGATTGCTCAAAAAACTGTCACGTACGTCAAACGACGTGAATGTATAAATTCGACGGAGAGCATGTTTTATATATTATAAAAGAGTTTCGCTCGTAAGTTGTCCTTAGTGAATTTACATATATTGAATAAACGATGAGAATTATTCAAACGCCTGTGTCTGCCTTCTATATTTACCAACATCGACTTTATTCATTTTTCATGACCCTTCGAATGGAACACGTCCAAAAGTTACAACATCTCGTGTAAAATGCACGAGACGATCGTGCCGCCGCTGCCGCTGCTGCTGCCCAACGTTTCGTATGTCCGAAAAATTGGCTTTTGGCTTCTCGCGGGTCTTTCGCGCAGATGTACTTTCAATTAATCGAATTATTATTCTCTCTCTCTCTCTCTCTCTCTCTCTCTCTCTCTCTCTCTCTCTCTCTCTCTCGATGAGCGCAAGCTCACGCGCAAAACAACATCGAATCGTGCTCGTCTCTGCTGGTGCTGGGCAAGTTTTTGACGGACGCTCGAGAGCTCGGGAATATTAATTCACCTCCGCGCGCTCGACGCCGTGAATCCACATTTCGGAACTGTATTAACAATAATACGGGAGTTTTCGAAGCGCGAGAAGCGAGAATTAATTACGATGATTCGGAGTTAATCCGAGCGACATATAATAGGGGTGCTATATGGCGTTTTAAAAGCTCCCATCCAATTCGAAGCACGACTCTCCAAGTAATTATGTTAGTGTACAACAGCTTCCGAGGAAATGTCGAGCTCTTCGTTCTCGGGGTACGTAATCGCGTAAACTGTCTCGCGCCGGCAGGGTAAAAATAAAATTCGTAAACTTTGTGCATTGCTGAATATTATATTTCGTGTGTTGACTGTAGTTTTTCATTTTTCTCTTTTTTTGCTACGCCGACAAGGGCACATTCGTACACACGCGTTAAGTATAATAATGTCATCGGCTCAATCCGTGTTCAGCACTGGTCGTCGCACTCGACCTTGGGCAGTCTCACGCACTCGTGGAACTTGATGCCGAAGGTGTAGCCCGGCCTCTTGCAGCATTTCATGCGTTGCGGGAAGTACTTGGCCGGTCCGGGTCCGTCGCAGCGGGCCCTCGACTTGGGTCGCGTGCCTATGCTGAACTTGGGCGGGCACTGGTACACGAGACAGAGCGGGCCGGGATCCCGAATCGGCGGACTGAACTGGCACGGCTTGTCCTTGGGCTTGCCGGCGCTGCGCAACGGAACGTCAATTTTACATTATTATCGTTATACTTTGATAATTAGCTCGAGTCGGCTCGCGTCGAAACTTACAATGCGAATGACGGCCCCGGTGGATATATCGGTGGATCGTAAGGTCCGGAGGTCGGTGGCGGGCAGCGGCTCTTGGGCTTCGGCACGATCGAGAACGCCGGCGCCCAAAAGCCGGGCAGGTCGTACTTCGGCCCCGGACTGCAGCTCTTGGCTGTTTCGAGCGACGAGCAATAAAATTAAAATCGGTTTAACGCAAACACATAACGGTTAATTGGAAATTCACGAGTAGGATGAATCTGATCATCGGTCATTATACCTGGATTGTGTACTGCTTTTGGGAAGGTGTAGCCGGGAATACCCGGAGGTTTGATCATGTACTTGGCCGGTCCGGGCCCGACGCAACTCCTCCTGGCCGGGACTATTTGGCCGATCGTGTAGGCCGGCTCGCGCCACTTCGAGTGGCAATGGTCCTTGTAACCCACCACGGCTCTCAGGTTGTACTTCGGCCCGGGCGCTGAACAATCACGAGGTACAACGATGATGATTTCGTAAAACGCGATCGGCAACTCGGAGCAAGAAAAAGAAAATAGCTTACCCTGAACGCCGCACGACTTGGCACAGCTGTCCTTGTTGATCTTGTGCAGATTACGATCGCCATTGTCGCACTTGTCGGCTTTTTTGCTGGGCATTTTGCTCTTTTTTTGGATACTTTTTTGAAATTTTAATTACTTATGATGTCGCCCAATACGCTTCACGAGAAGTTTTTTGGGGGTTACGGAAAAATTTTGATGTGAACGGCCGAAAGGGTTGCGATTGAATGGCGAGAATAAAGGACGATCTACGCGAGCTTGCGCGCAGCCGAGCTTCATCGTGCGCGCGGCCAATCGACGGCCGTGTATAATTGTACACCTAGCAACGAGATTATGTAGCGATTCAAGCAATCATTTCTATTTTTCATGTTAATTATGCATCGATAAAAAATAGCATAAAGATATTTGGGAAGACATTTTAAATTTATTTATCAGGATAACAATATAATTGATAAAATGCAAAATTCTATTTTTAAATGTCATCGGCCGGTGTCATGGGCACCGTCATACATTGGCTGTGCTTCATTCCAAATGAGAATTTCGGCTCTTTCTTTTTGATCAATTCGATGGGATAATAGTACTGAGGTCCGGGCGAATGTATCGTGTCGAAGCTTTTGTGACGGAATTTCATCGAATAAGCGGGACAGTTCTTTTTGTAGGTTTTCAATTGGTACTGATAGGCAGCCGGACCCGGGCCGATGTGACGAATTTTGCTCTTCGGTTTGAAAGCCCTTTGAAACGCATATCAATTAGATCAGTTAGATGGGGTGAGTGAAATTTTTTTTAAGGATAAAATGTTGATAACCAACATTGAGTAAGCTCCTTCCGCTTTGATGTCTGGTATGCCAGGCCCAATACACGTTGGAAGCATATAAGTGGGACCTGGGCCTACTTTGAATCTGAGTAAATCGTGCCTGGCTGCTATAGTGTACGCTGGAGCCTTTTTTATGTGATTTACGTAAGGATTTTTTTCTGGTGCATGTGCTCCAGGACCAGGTTTCAAATCGTGCTCTATATCAAATCAATCAGTTATTTTTCATGACTTTACAGGTCTAAACGATATTTTTAGCTTACGCTTTCGATCGTGTTTAAATGCCATGGTATAAGCTGGTGGCTTGTGTGGACCATGTTGAGTAAACTTTTGGTCCACAGAATAGGGCCCGGGAACTACCAAGTGTATTTTTTGTTTATGCCGAAATTTCATAGTATAGGCTGGTTCTCGGTGTTTAGATGGATCATGGTCATCGAATCCAATAAGATTTTTCAATCTATATTGAGGACCAGGTCCTGGCAAAAATATTTGAGTAATGCTTTTAATTGATAGTTGTGGGAGATAATTAACAAGTTACAGGGCTTTAAACTTTTTACCTCTTGGCATGCATCCAAGGCCTTTAGATTTGGATTTCTGATTAAACGATTCCATGACGAAATACTATCTTAAAATTTGACACACCAAAAATTTTTTGAAAACTAAAAGTTCAATGTAATTAACCTATTGATACAATTTCATACTAACAAGTGGTGTCAATTTAGAAAGAAAAAAAATGACAGTCAATTGCAACAACTTTCATTCTTTATTATACCGTCTGGTATGGATATATATTTCAACATAACAAAATATATGTACAGAATAGAAAAATAGGTGGGTAAAAATTATCAATCTTCATCAGATTCAGAATCATAATCGGATGAATCACTGTCAAAATTGTCTTCATCTGCATCACCTTCGTCGTCATCTTCATTATTCGCTAAAGAATTCAATTTCTCTAATAACTCTTGCTTTGTACGAGTCACGTGTTTTGATTCTGGAACATGGCTATCATCTGAATCATCACCATCATCATTATTATCTTCTTTTTCTTTTGATTCATCTTCACCTTGTTCATATTCGAGAAGGCTTTTACCAACTTTGGCGTTGTGCTTGCTATTTTCTTTCCTCTTTTTCTTTTTGTCTTGTTCTGTAATAAGATAATTCATTATATTAGAAGTTAATCATTAAAACTTGAATTCTATTAAAATTAAAAATAAAGTAATAACTTACGCTTTCCATTCATGTATCTCATGAACGTTCTTCTCTTGCGCTCTGGCAGAGATCTAAGCATGGCAGTCATCTCAGCATCCAGTTGTTGTTGCTCTTCTTTGCTTGGTTGAGCAGGCACCAATGATGCTTTCTGTTCGCACTTGGGGCATGCATCTCGCTCTCTGGCACAAGGCCCACACATTGTGTGATATGCATGCTTGACAGTCTTCTGATCACACTTATTACACTTTCCAGGCTGCTTCAATGGCTTGTACTTCTTGTACTTAATTTTCCATTCAATAATCGACTTGCATCTTTGACAGACATTGGCTATTTGCAAACTATTGATCTTTTTTGTGATGTGTGAGGTGTCGTGCATGGAATTTTTGAATGCAAATGTATTTTGATGCTTTGGAGGTCTGGTCCTCTTGATGTTGCCTTTTTGTGAACTCATTATTACTAAAAAAAGGGCCGACGTCACAGTCGGTAGATGCAACTATCGCTAAAAAATTCACAGACACACCCGGTACAATACTCGAGTGCAACAGTTCGTTGTTCTGCTCAACTCACTGTACACAACGTGTTCGAGAAATTACACACGGCGTTAAAGGTTATACCGACGACATGAGACGTCTGTGGCACACGTGCGTGCGGCGCCTCGAAGTGAACGCGCGCGCGCGATACGAATTTTTAATTTTTCTGGAAAAGTTCCACGATCGGCTCTTCGCGCGCGCGCCTCAATTATTCTCAATTATTCTCGTCGTTGCCGCTTCTGCAACGGTGCGGGAAAACGTCGATAATTTAAATATAATTGTCGCAGGCTCTCGCCGCGCGGATAATATCGGAAAATTGATTAAATTTCGGGTCATCCACAGCGCGAGAGTCGAAAAGCGCGCAGCGATGCGGCTATATACATTACAGATATTGAGAATAATTCATTACGACGCGGAGCTTGTGCATTGGCTGCGGATTCTAAAAATACAACGACGATCGTGCCTTATAGTATACGAGTGCTCGCTCGCTCTCGAGTGATATGGATTTTCCAGTTATCTCGTAACGGACGTCCATTTATTATTCGGATATGAATAAAAGCGTAATAATGAGCTTTGCGTGCTTTTGAATAATTACGTTAACTCTTGATCAGTTAAATTAGACTATTAAAGGAAGATTGAGAAGAAATGCACGTAATCGCACAGGGAAACTTTTCAAGCTCTGCTTGACTCTATCGTATACGTAAAGTACGCTACACGACTTACTTTTTATGAGCTATATCTATGAAATTATTTTTTAAATGCTATGCTCACTTTTTATATAATAATAAATCCATACGTCTGATCAACGATTATCAGCAATCAAAAATGATATTGAAGCAATTAATTTTTTTCATGTGAAACTTTTATATGTATTGCTGGGTGTGGTAACGAATCCGTAAAAAATGAACTAGCGAGCCATTAGCCTCGCATTAGCAGTCTTGGTTCTCACTGCTAAAACTATAAGGAAGCTTAAAAGTATCAATGAAAGACTGAGTTAAAAATTCTACAATAAGTTGAATCCGTTAGTACGTTGAGGTAGTGTGATTCAAATTACATGATAAATTCAGAAATAATATGCGTATATTTTTATTCATAACGATTGTAACAATTATTATTAATGAAAGGCACTTCGGAAATCCATATGCGCAACATTACTAATATTGTTTATATATAAACACATGTATGGATGCTTACAATGTTTCGAATTCTCAGTCGGCGTGATTTGCTGTAATTTTTCTGTAGCAATATTTACGAAAAAAAATGAGCCATTATAGTTCAGTGAAATCTTACATGGAGTGGCAGTTTATGAAGCACGCCAATCACGCTATATATATTTTTTTGTGAACTCGACGTTGTCTGTCGGGAATTTATTTGAAAGTATTTAATTTTAGACGGACAAAAAATTCCTCGAAGAAATTGTCAGCAAATTAGAATTTTGAATTGTTTTAAATGTTGTAAGAATAATAATGATAAAAATTGTCTTCAATTGCCCCGTGTAATTTGTGGTTAAATTAAATTGGTTGTCAATTGGAATAAAAGGACACAGGTTTTGATGTTCAAAAGTTATAAGAATAATGTATAAACAGATAAATCGGTACCTAAATTATAAACAATATAATCATAAACAATTTTGACATCGTCCCTCGGCACACTCATAATGTTTATGGTTGAAATAAATTAGTTTGAATGTTGTCTTTACCGATGGAACAAACCGTAATATCACACTTTATAGACAGATCAATCATTTAATTTAGGCATCAAAATGGATAAAAGTGAGGAAATCGTCTTAAAAGATCATTTAAGTGAACAGGACAATATTGTTTCGGACAAAAAACATATTTTTGGTATATGTCAGGAGTCATTTGCACTAGAATCAAGATTGATAACACACCGAGACACAAATCACAATAAACAAAATCATTACACATGCGACAAGTGCGATAAAAAATTTGAGTTCCGAAGCCATTTGAGAAGACACCAAATATCAGTACATCAAAGCCGCAACGATTTTTTATGCGATCGATGTGAGAAGATATTCGTGAAAAAATCGAGTTTGTTTACGCACCAAAAATTAGTACACAAAGATTGCAAAGGTTTCACATGCAACAAGTGTGAAAAAAAATTTGAAACTGAATCACATTTACTCAAGCACAAAAAAATATTCCACGAAGTATTTAAAAATTACTTATGTGAATTGTGCGCGAAAAGGTTTGATAATAAACATAGTTTGCTCTTACACATAAAGACAGTGCACAGAAATCTTAAAAATGGCGGCATCAAAGTATTCAAAAATTACTTATGTGATAATTGTGGTAAAAATTTTGGAAATAAATCGAGTTTGCTCTTACACCAAAAGACAGTGCACGAAGGTCGAAAAGATTACTCATGCGACAATTGCGAAAAGAAATTTGGACAGAAAATGCAATTACTCAGACACCAAAAGACAGTACACGAAGGCCGGAAAGATTACTCGTGTGACAAGTGCGACAAAAAATTTGGACATAAACATCATTTGCTCGAGCATCAAAAAACAGTCCACGATGGTCGAAAAGACTTTGCATGCGACAAATGCGAAAGTAAATTTGAACGAAAAGGGCATCTGCTCATTCACCAAAAGACAGTACACGAAGGTCGCAAGGACTACGCATGTGACAAGTGTGACAAGAAATTTGGACGTAAATCACATTTGCTTTTGCACCAGAAGACAGTACACGAAGGTCGCAAGGACTACGCATGTGACAAGTGTGAAAATAAATTTGGACGTAAATCACATTTGCTTTTGCACCAGAAGACAGTACACGAAAGTCGCCGAGATTACGCATGCGACAATTGCGAGAAGAAATTTGGACACAAAAGGCATCTGCTACTTCACCAAAGAACAGTACACGAGGGTCGGCAAGATTATTCATGCGATAAGTGTGACAAGAAATTTGGGGATAAAAGCAATTTGAGAAAACATAAAAGAACAGTGCACAAAAGTCGCAAAGATTTTGCATGCGACAAGTGCGAGCTAAAATTTGGACTTAAATGGATTTTGCTTTCACACCAAAAGACAATACACGATGGTTGCAAAGATTTCGCATGCGACAAGTGTGAGAGGAACTTCGGACAAAAATCAAATTTGCTGACCCATTTAAAGGTACACGATGGTCGAAAAGATTACTCATGCGACAATTGCGAAAAGAAATTTGGACAGAAAATGCAATTACTCAGACACCAAAAGACAGTGCACGAAGGTCGAAAAGATTACTCATGCGACAATTGCGAAAAGAAATTTGGACAGAAAATGCAATTACTCAGACACCAAAAGACAGTACATGAAGGTCGAAAAGATTACTCATGCGACAATTGCGAAAAGCAATTTGGACAGAAACATCAATTACTCAGACACCTAAAGACAGTCCATAGTAAGTATGCCACGATTGCAAGAAGAAATGATGATTGACAATTGTAAACATGTATAGATACTTATATCTATGTTTTCCTAAAATTTTAATAAAAATTGTGCCTAAACGATTCTGTTTTACCTGAATCTTGGGCTTTCAACATTCATTACACCCTCATACATGTCAAAATTACAACTCTTAGATATTTTATGATTTAATTGGCTACTTGATTTTTGATAAACCTCCTATAATGCAAGCCTGAATTAATAGCTAAAAGAGGAGGATCGAATTGTACTTTCAGTTGGATTTTTTCTTCCCATTTTATGTCATTTTTTTCTGAAATCAGCCATTTCTGTGAGCCTTTTTCGTATACTTTGCGTCTTAAATTGTGAGTTTATTTGAAAGATGTTATTTTTAGACGACCCAAAAATTCCTCGAAGAAATTGTCAGCAAATTGGAATTTCGAATTATTTCAAATCTAGTAAGAATAATGTATAAACAGATAAATCGGTACCTAAATTGTAAACAATATAATCATAAACGATTTTGACATCGTCCCTCGACACACTGATGTTTATAGTTGAAATAAATTAGTTTAAATGTTGTATTTACGGATGGAACAAGTCATAATATCAAAGACACTTAATAGACTGATTTAATTTAGGCATCAAAATGGATAAAAGTGAGAAAAAATCCGAGGAAATTGTCTCGGAAAATAATTTGAAGGAACAAGAAATTGTTGTTTCGGACGATAAAAGATATGTTTGTGACATTTGTCAAGAGGCATTTACACTAGAATCGAGCTTGCTAGCACACCGAGATACAATTCACAATGAAAAAAAATATTACTCATGCGACAAGTGCGAAAAAAAATTTGAGTTTCGAAGTCATTTAAGTAGACACCAAATATCGGTTCACAAAAGCCGAAAAGATTTTTTATGTAACAAGTGCGAAAGGAAGTTTGAAAATAAATCCACTTTACTCAAGCATAAAAAAATATTTCATGAAGTTTTCAAAGATTATTTATGTGAAAAGTGTGCGAAAAGATTCGGAAATAAACGGAGTTTGCTCATACACGTAAAGACAGTCCACGAGACTCGTAAAGATTGTGCATGTGAAAAGTGCGGGAAGAACTTAAGGAAAAATTCGAATTTGCTCTTACACCGAAAGATACTCCATGAAAGTCGTGAAGATTACTCACGTCACAAGTGCAAAAAAATATTTGGAGAGAAAGAGAGTTTGCTCCATCAACAAAAGGCAGTCCATGAAGGTCGCAATGATTACTTATGTGATAAGTGCGAGAAGAAATTTGGGCAAAAAAAGTATCTGCTCGTTCACCAAAAGACAGTCCATGGAGATCGCAAAGATTTTGCATGTAACAAGTGTGGGAAGAAATTCGGACAAAATGTTATTTTGCTCCGCCATCAAAAGTCAGTACACGAAGGTCGTAAAGATCACGGATGCAAAAATTGTGAAAAGAAATTTGAAAGTAAATATTATTTGTTGATACACCAAAAAACGATCCATGAAGGTCACAAAAGTTATCCATGTAACAAGTGCGAAAGAAAATTTGGATTTAAATCAAATTTGCTCTTACACCAAAAGACAGTGCACGAAGGTCGAAAAGATTACTCGTGCGACAATTGCGAAAAGAAATTTGGACAGAAACAGCAATTGCTTCGACACCAAAAGACAGTACATGATGGTCTCAATGATTTTGTATGTGACAAGTGTGGGAAGAAATTCGGACAAAATGTTATTTTGCTCCGCCATCAAAAGTCAGTACACGAAGGTCGTAAAGATCACGGATGCAAAAATTGTGAAAAGAAATTTGAAAGTAAATATTATTTGTTGATACACCAAAGAACGATCCATGAAGGTCACATAATTTATCCATGTAACAAGTGCGAAAGAAAATTTGGATTTAAATCAAATTTGCTCTTACACCAAAAGTGCACGAAGGTCGAAAAGATTACTCGTGCGACAATTGCGAAAAGAAATTTGGACAGAAACATCATTTGCTTAGACACCAAAAGACAGTACATGAAGGTCTCAATAATTTTGCATGTGACAAGTGCGAGAAGAAATTTGGACAGAAACATCATTTGCTTAGACACCAAAAGACAGTACATGAAGGTCTCAATGATTTTGCATGTGACAAGTGCGAGAAGGTATTTGGGCAAAAATGGAATTTGTTGAGGCACCAAATGAGAGTCCATAATACGCATGTCACGATTGCAAGAAGAAATGATGATTGACAATTGTAAACATGTATAGATACTTATATCTATGTTTTCCTAAAATTTTAATAAAAATTGTGCCTAAACGATTCTGTTTTACCTGAAAAATCGGGTACTCGCATTGCCCCTATAATATACACGGGATGGCACGGGTGCACAACATTTCCCGTAATCTAAAGATAGACTTTCGATATATGTGGCACTGCGCGCTTCGCTTCTTTTCCACTTGGCCCTACTACACAAACGTGTACCTATATATACGAATCAGTCGCATGCACAGTTGACAGACATATCCCTCGAAAAAGGGGTTGAAAAGCGGCAGAAGCAGTCCTTGCATTTGCTTGTGTGTGTATATAGCTTAGCGTCGCGCGCCCGATGGCCAATGAAATATTCAAATGGATAGCGTGCGCACAACCGAACGTCAATCTGTCAACCCTTACACGGAGCAGCAGTTGGAGTGAGAAAGAGAGAGAGAGAGAGAGAGAGAGTGAGAGACGAGGCTCATCCCATCTTCTCGCGCGGCGCGTCTCGCACTTTGTTTAGTCAATTATTAACTGTCCATCTTTGTTTATCCTTTAGCCCTCTTCTTCCCTCCCCTGTTTTTACTATATTGACCGTTTCGCGGCTTGAAAAGTGTGCGTCACTCCATAAATGGATATTCGTAATTTATGATGGAATGATATGGATATCATGCAGTCGGCGCGAACCACGATATCCGGTTATTTATGGAATTTTTCGTCTCGTCGTTCAATATTGAGAGTCTCTTTCGAATGGCAGCGAGCGCGGCAGAAAAGGCTGCCTAACTTTTTCACCATAAGACAATGTAGCTGCATCAATATTCGATGCTATGATACTCATTTTATAGGTGCATAAGATAAGCGAATAAAAACTGTCCGTTTACGTTCACTCCTCTCTTATACGTGTTCTAAGGGACAATTAAGCCTTACTTTCGCAGCTCTATATACAGGCCTCGGGTCTGCGAGTTACGGGCAGCTGAATTTTTTAACAGCCCATCGCCGCGGAGCTCTCTGCAACTTTTCGATTCGCGTGCTGCAGCAGCGCGTGGGTAAGAAAAAACGCGTCCAACCGATGCATGAATCTCACGCACCAAGATTACACCTACCTGCAGTGTGGGACCATTTTGATGCTTCCGGTGTACATAATTTTTTTTCTTCTTACATCATTTATTACGTTGAAGACACGAGATCCTGCACTGTATCCTAAAAAAGACGAGACCAAATTATCGTAGGATTATCGATTTCGAGTTTTCACCCGGAAGACTTTTTTTATATTTTTGCGATGCAGTATAGATTTACTACAGAAACGTATAAATGTATGTTTTCTATTCACTTTTTTTCAATGATCTCAAGTACTACAAATCATCATTCATTTCATCCAAGGAAAAAGTTTTTTGACATAAAAGGTCTTAAAATTCCGGCATTGAGAACATTGTGCCTTTACTTATACAATTATTTTGACTTATACGATTATTTTGACTCTGTCATTTGCAGACTCACAAATAAAGTTACTCGCTATCTAGCGGTGGAAGCTAAAAGTGATATTATGGTATTTAAAGTGTTTGAAAATTAGTCTTAATTTTTTCAGACAATTAAATTGTAATTTTCCAATCATTTAACGTGCGTTTTATATTTGTAATTGAAACAGAAAAATTGCCAAAAACAAGCCAATTAATATTAATGAATTTGAAAACATTTTTAATTGCTATTTTTTAGTAACACGGTCATCATTACAGTTGAACATTTTTGCCAGGATTTAGGACAAATTTTATTTGATTATAATAGGGGAGAGGCCTATGAAAAGTTGATACCGGCTATACTTTGTGAAAATATTGACTCCAATGTCATGATCACTCGTTTTTTATAATATATAAACCAGAGATTTTCTTCCAATAAGACTGGCGCATAGGAAAATTTGTGAAGAAAAGTTGGTTTTTGAGTAGAAAAAACCCGTGGTCGTCCTCTCCAGTTTTCCATAACCATTTTTATTAAGTACTAGAATAGCCAAATTTACTCATGCATTCAAAAGTAAAAAATTGTATTGCACTCATGTTTTACCACCGAATATTAGTAAAAAGAAAGGAATGAACTGTAAAATATAATTTAATTAAAAAATTCTCAATCAACATAATATTTAACTCTAACACTTTTTACTTTGTAAGATCACTTTGATCGCACAAAAAACTTCAACGACGAGTCAAAATGAAGAAAAATATATTACTTTAAAACATTAATTTCCATTCGAAATAAGAATATTGAATAAAAAGAATACTGTGTATGTTTTCTGTAAAGTATCTTTTTTGAAGAAGGATATTAACAACTATTTGTTCAAATGTCAAAATTCACTCGATTCTTTTCGAATCGATATTTTTTTAATCAAATTTCGAGATTTCATAATTTCATTGCCACTGACTATATACTAATAGAAATACATTGTAATTATTATACAAAATCAAAGTCCGTATCCTGATCAGCAGTACAAGCCCCATATAGTTTTTACAAAATCAAAGACCAATCAGAAGGTCAGAAATGTACAGAAACATTTCCATCTATTACTTTATTAAAGAAAGAACGTGATTACTTCATATGGTTCATTACAGTTTCTACTGTAATTGAAGTTATAAAATTAATCGAAGCTAATAAGTCTTCTAATAAAATATGAATTTATAAATTAAATTTATGATTCGTGTAAAGAGTAAAAGGTCGTAAGAATAATTCGTTTCATTATGAGTAGGTAAAACTTTTATTGAAGTTTAAATCTTTGAGTACATGTGCTAAAAACGAGGAATTTAGATACTAACGTAATATTAATGAATAATCGCATTCATTATTTTTTAAATTGTTTTTTTGTGCCACCCCAAGTAACATTTTACTCCCGCTGAGCGAAATGAAAATGTTACTTTAGGCTGGGGGATTCACAAAAAATTGTATTTGCACCTATGTAGCGAAAAATGAAAGTCTCAGAGCACGTGATTATCAGCCTCGGCTTCGCCTCGGATGATAAATTACACGTGCTCTGAGACTTTCCAGTTTTTCACTCCCTAGGTGCAAAATATACTATTACAAGCCAAATTAAAATGTGATAATAACAAATGACAACGTAGATCTTATAACAACACAAAAAAATTCAAAGAACGAAGACATCGTGTAATACAACGATTTTCTCTACTCTCTGAGACAGTAGACGTTTGAGAAACAGTGCAGAGCTGTGGGTATACTCAAGTAATACGTCTTTTTTCGATCAACACTGGCTTTAAAGAAAAGTGCTTTGTAATGAGATGATCGAAAGCCAATGTCACGGAACGCAGTCGTTGTATTTTTGTTCTGATTCTCTCCCTCCTTACCATTTTTCCAATAAACCCGCTGAAAATTGTCTTATTTATTATTTGTTTCACGATCGTGGGATCATTGCGCTGACAATGTTGAAATGAAATTACACAACGGCTCCTTTTTTCTTTTGTTTTTTTTTGCCATCCAGCTTGTTTTTAACCTTCATTAAAGCAGGTGTTTTTGATAAAAAAAAATAGGAAACAAAAGGATTTCAATATCATACTCGATCGGCCACTTGAATTTCATATGTATCAATAGAATGAAAAATTTCGCAATGCATCGCTAATTTTTAATAATATCTCAAGGTTAAAAAAAATCTTAGTCAGTACTCACTATGAATGAACAATTTACTATAAGCTTACGATACTTTTTGCGTAAATTTTTCCATAAGTATTATTAATATTTACTGTATAAAAATTGTTCTTATTCGTTACACTCGGTGCACTTTTACTCTCCTGTGATCATGATTATTGCCCGAAAGCCAATATCGAATAACAAAGGCTTTCTGAGCAACAATCAAAAGCATGAAGAGAAATGGAACTGATCATCGTTCCACGTGAGATGGCAAGTCTTCATCTTGACGAGTGTTGTTCTTGCGAAGCGGATGAATTTAGAATTGTACCCATCTAATGAGAAACATCATGATATAACAATTAGCATTATTTTGTTTTCAGTAAAATCAAGTGAGTCGGAACAATGAAAATCCTTGTTTAGACTAATGAAATAGATGAAAAAAATAAAATAAAATAGTCTCCGGAGCATTCCTCGCAACACATTATGCATAATATACCGTACACACGAAGCATGTGCCGTTTGAATGAAAAGCGCAACACGTAGGTGTGCGTACTATTATAGTCGCGCGCGCGGATATACCTATATACGCGAAAGAAGCCAAAGCGCGTGCCACAGCAGCAGCACACATAACCGGACATGCGGCGCGCGAGCTTTCCCTTATAGTTCCTATACAGAAGTAGTGGACTATGGGGGCAGATAACGTCTCGATTGAAATTTCCCGCGTATACATATGTATGTGTACGCGTGTGTTTTTTTGTGCACCGCGGACAATAGAGATGTATTCAGCCGTTTCTCTGTTCGTGCATACACACACATATAATACAACTTTTCATTCTTCGCTCGAGTTTTTCCATACAATAAAAAAAAACAGCGCAGGCGATGCGCACCGTATAGTACATCTGCAATACTGTTAATTTTTGTGCTTACGATAAATCGTTACGCTAAAATAAAAAGAGCGGCAATACGTATTCACGCGCGAAAATGGATACACGTAGCTCTTTCTCTCTCTCTCTCTCTCTCGCTCCGGCTTTGCCCACAACGAGTATAACAATAATTGAAGTCGACCGAGAGCAAAAAATAAAATATAAAAAAAAGGTATATATAAATTTAATAATACAAAATCGCTGTAGGAAGGCTGTACAGCAACATTGCTACAATTAGAAATTGTGTTGCCGCGGGCTCCGAGGCACATCGGTCGAGCTGCGTCGAGCTCGAGCTCTCCGCGTCGATTCCGCGAAAAACATTTGAGATGTAATATCGGCACGAGAGTAGCAGCAGCAGCGGCGGCAGCGCACTGTTAAGAATATATATATACGGGGCAGAGCGAGAGTCTGAGCAAGAGAATGAGAGTCTCGAAGAGGAAGAAATTATATTAGGAAGTTGTAAAAAATGATTCGTTGTTACCGCTACGGAGCGCGAGCGAGTACAAGAGAGAGAGAGAACAGAGCAGAGCATCGAACTGTAAAAAAAGATCATTGGAGCAATTGTCGAAAGAGAAAAGAGAGAGAAGAAGAAAAAAAATCCGTGAAAAGTGGATAAAGTAAAGAGCCTGTGTAGAACGTAGCGAATGCCAAGATCATCGAGTAAAAAAACCAAGTTGTAATAATAATTCTTGCGATGCATTTGAGTATACGAGATGAAATGTGAAAATGAAAAGCGAGTATAAAAGAATGTATGCATATTTGTGTACGAAAGGTCAAGGAACCGAAAAATAAAGGGCGCATCGCGGCACACGAACGTTTTGACCGCAACGATCGCGAGTCGCGTAATAATTACATACACGCGCGCGCAGAACACCCGCGTTATTATTACACGCATGTTACTCGCGCGCGGGTGCGGCGAAAGCAAAACAACAAAAGTGCGAAAAAAAACAGTGAAAATAATTTCGTACCTCGTGTCGTACCGACGTGATCGTTGCGGGTCGTCGAACTTTTGCTCCTCGTTGCTGCTGTTGCTCCTGAATAGGATCGACTCCTGCAGGACGCCTGCGTGTATTACATGCAATTGGGCTCCCGGACTGCACAGCTGACGCGAGGATTCAAAGTCCCAGAGCTCGAAGAACAATAGACTGTATGTAATGCTTTTACGTAGAGGGATAGAGAGAGAGAGAGAGAGAGAGAGAGAGAGTAAGTGAGCGAGAACAAGAGAAGAGAGCTCGACCTGTTCGGTCGAGAGCAGGCGAGCGAGTGACAATGGCTCGAGTCTCGCCGATACCGGTCATCGCTCGCTCAGCTCGCTCAGCTCGGCGCGCTCGAGGGTGCGCGTGTATCATTGCACCTATACGAGGAGGAGGGAAGAGGGCGAGCGCCAAGAGGAGGATATGCCGCCGGCCGGGGTGGGAGTAAAAGGGACAAAAGGGTATCGGTCGCGTGTGCGCGAGGCAAGGGCGCACGCGCCGATGCGCCAGGCTGCTGCCTCTGTATACCGCTACTGTTGTCGTTGTTCGCCAGCACAGGAGGAGGTGCTGCCACATACATACATACATACACGCACGTATAATTCCCTCCAACGTACCTCTAGAGCCTCCATACGTATATACCTCGATTGTTACAACGAGACACGCGAGCGAGAAGATGATAAACGCTCCGTTTAGCGAGTCGTGTGTGTATCGGCATGCGTGCATGTGTGCGCGCGCGCGGCAACGACACCCCTTATGTGGAAGCCGCATGGGCCAGTACGCAGAGGCCATTGACTCTCTCGAGCTCAAGAAAATGCGCTGCACTGGATGTGCATGTGGTGCGCGCGGCTTTTTTGGTCGCGACTCGCGCGAATCCACCCGCACGCGGTTGTATTGCAATGATGCGCGTGTGACTTTGCCCGATACTTGCGCGTATTGCGTAAGTATACACCAGGGCTGCATAAAAAAATTGGTCTTTTTATATTGTATTCGATGGTTTCCGTTCTTACACCCGCATCATAAAAGTACAATGATTAATTTTCAATTACGATTTTTCTCATGCGCCCAGCAAACGTTCCCAGTCTGTTGCTTCACGGGGAAAAAATACTTCTTAAGCCTTGACGAATAATCGTTATTCGCAATTATTTCAAAAATTCGTCGCTGCATTTCACCAATTCAAATGACGCGCTTGTTGTTATATGTAACGCGAGCATAGAATGTGCATCATTGCATAATCATCGTCAGCGGGTGAAACGCAAAAGTCATTTTTGATGTATTCTGTACCCTCTATGCTACTGTATACGTTATGTAGAGTCAACAACCCCCATACTCTTGGCTACTGCTGCTGCTGCTGCTGCTGCTGCTGCTGCTGAGCGACGGGCCTTTACATGCGTATGAATAAGTGAATCGGTCGAGCGCCACACGATGTGTTTCCTCTGTTACGTATACGCCGCAGGATAATAGCTTCTGCCGTCGCTCTCTGCGCGGTGTCCTTCATCTTCACCATGCATATGTATACGTATGCAAAGATCCATTTCACCTGCGTGAACAGCCAACACACATTGTCAATCTAACGCTAATCATTTCAAACGTCCATTTAGAGCAAGCGTATGTGGTGGTGCTTTCGCAGCCCTTGTACCTTGGAATATATGCATGGCCCTATACGTCTGGAATTTTTTCCTCTCCCTCTCTTTCTCTCTCTCTCTCCAGTCTCGGCGTTTATTATATATAAACGATTTGATATGTCTGACAGTTTCGAGAGCGCGTGGCTTTGTCAACGCGTGGATGAGCGAGTGTGTAAAATATTGATTCCTTTTTTTGCTATATGCAAACGTGTCAAATGCTGGATTATATTTTTTCGATCTTGATTTTATGCACCGAGAGACGTGTTTAATTTTCGTTAATTTTTGATGCCCGACACTTTCATTGTGGCGTGGCTTTGAACTTAATGAATAATTTATAAATAAAACAAAATTAACAAATTGTCTGCATGTGCTTCATTTTTAATAGTATATTTATTAATACACCGCGAATATAATCGATGAATTCAATGATCGTTTTAAATCCACGATTACTCAATGTAATTAGTGTGGCGTGTAACTTTCAAAATTGAATTTTCTCAAAAAGATCGTACTCGAAAGTCTGATATAGCAGTAGTTGTGCAAATTACAGCGCGTTTTAATTGATAAATAAATGAATCTTTCTCGCGTTTACCCCGGAGCGAGCGCAAGGTTTAATAAACTTATATTCTCTTGCCCTGCAGAGCTCGATTTTATAAGAATAGCACGCCTGTATAACGTTTTGCACGAGAGTTTTACGACAAAGAGAGAAATAGACGGTGATGTACGTGGGGTCAAATAGAGGAGAGATGAGTGTGTTCGCTCACACACACACGAAGGTGCACGTTAAAAATGTACAAGATAGGAAATGGGGTGTGATACCGCATATATAATACTTGACTGATGGCTTTAATTGATTTTCATTTGGGGCATATGTACACATCGGCCGCGAGTAGTATGCAGCGTGTGCGCATATATAGATGGAAGACGAGCCGAGACATGCAGAAGAGAAAAGAGAGCGAAATCGTGTGTACGTGGACGGTATATATAGCTTGATTTGGTTAAGGGAGATAATTAAATTAACGACTCCCGTACTGTACATAGAAATTGTCCATGCGCGGCTTTTTTACCTCAAAATAAAAACCCTGTCGAGTAAGTTTGCGCACTCCAAGTATAAAAGTCACAAAAATACTTCACACCCGATTATTTTTCTTTGACAAATTTTACGAACTATATGGGGCTCGAAAATCTTATCGAATATTATATGAGCCACCAGCACAGAGAAGAAAAAATCTTGTTCAAGCACAGCACATGGAGATAGATGAAAAAAAGGGCGAGTGTAGTAGCAGCAGCATCAGCAGCCACTGGGTCGATTCGAAAATTCTTTCTCTCTGTCTCTTTCTTTTTCTAAATCGTAATCGCGCGTGACAAAAGCGATCGATATAATCCTTGCATGGGTCCTAGTTTTCTCTCTCTCTCTCTCTCTCCTCTCCAAAACAAGCACCTCACCCTTTTTTTGCAGCTAACCGCTCTTCTAGCCGGCCCCCCTTCGTTTTTTTTTCAAATCGTCATCGGCGATGGGGTACAGCAAAGTATACACGCACGCAGCACGCTGGATTTTTTTCTATAACTCACCCAGGCCGCGATGGGGTGAGGATTTTTTTTCTAAGCGTGCGCGCGTGTGCGTGTATGTGTGTAACTGTTACAAGGTGAGAAACCTATGGAGAAATTTTGCTCCTTTGATAGGGGTAATACGCGGCGCTGCTGATGCTGGGTACAGGAGTAACTTTTTTATTTCGTTTTCTCTCTCGTTGCGATCGAGTTTCATTCGTAGAGCGGTGTACTGAACGCTGCTCGAGCAATGTTGCGCTATGCACGCGGGGCATCGATGCACTTTGATTCAAGGGATGAGCGAGGGTTGGAGGGCAATTTGTTCCAATTTTTTCCCCTCTGCATTCTACGAACCAGCTGCGCTACGTCATTATTAGCCGGTATGCGTAGAGGTTGCTTGAAAATTTTTAAGGCAACGCACTTTACGATTAATGAGTATTTTTTTTTTCATTGGTGAACTTAATGGCTTATTATCAAAGTATTCTACATACACCTAAAAGTAATAAAAATGAACCAAGATACAAGGTATCGTTGAATTCTTCCAATGCCATCGTCGCTATCAAGATGGCATAAAACGAGAACAAACAGGTAAAAAAATCAGTCCCCAAGGAGCGAGCGTTTCAAGAAGGAAAAAAAGCGTTTCCGTAGGCCCTTGAACTATCGAAGAGAGCGAAAAAAAATTGCAAGCGCAAGAGGTGTACTGCGATGCGGTTAGAAGGGCAGCTTAAGACTCTTTAAAAATCTTTATATAATAGGAAATCAAAGTAGATTCCAGTATTCGAGAGACGATGAATTGTTTTTTCATGTAAAATATTTACTATGATACAATATTTTGGTTCAAAATAGGCGTATCAGTAATGTTTTAATTTGTTTGCAAAAAAATCAATTAAATACAATCACATACCTTATTTTTAAAGCGAAAAGGATTTGATCCTATTCTAAAATGTTAACATTTTGATTCAAAATTAAAGTTCTCATTATATTTTTTTTCGTTAATTAGATCAAAAATATATGAAAACTCAATTATAATCAAAGCCAGCCTTCACCGCTAGATGACGAGTACCTTTATCTGAGAATCTACAAGACACAAGTGGCAAAGTTTAAATAATTGTGTAAATGGTAGAGCATGGTCATGAAAAACAGCATATACTGTACAAATTCGTAGGTTTAAACAATTACATTACTGGATTCTTATATTTTATGTTACAATTGTAGAAAATTAAAAAAACTTCACATCGAATTGAATCAGAAATAATTAGTGAAAAAATCATTAATATTTAATTCAAATCATTTAAATTTAAAATCTTACATACATTTAAATGTACGTGAGAGGGAAAAGCGTCCTCTACTGATATATATCAATTTTAATTCAAACATTTTTAACAGTATAGTCTGATACAAATATTTTTTGATCGTTTATACGCTTGGATGAAAATCTTTTCGATACACCTTTAAATAATAATTAGTCATTATGAGCCACTAATTTTTTTTTACTTAGAAAATATATATAAATCTCAAGGTAACGCAACACAAGGATTGCTAATAAAAATAATTATTGTCAGTCACTATCGTACACACCAGCTCGCGCACACGTCCATAACTCAAACGGCATATAATACAATTTTAACAACTCAATAATCCTAAGTCACTCGGAAGGAGCTCTAAAATAGAAATATCACGCTCGCGCGCAGCTCCAGCCGTGTGTATACTGCTATAACGCAACGATGAAGCGTAGGAGAGAGTACAGTGTGCAGGTGTATATTGAAAAGGCCGCAGAGAGGAAGAAGAAGAAGAAGAAAAAAAACCACCCATGCGATACGATTCGATGGTGCTGTATACAAACAACACGTCGAGTCGAGAAACATCACACACCCGCGCCAATATCTAAGGTTCGTTGGGTGCGATCTTGAGCGAGCGCAGCGCGATTTTATTTTCCTCTCCCTCTATCTTGGACGAATTATTGATGAACCGACGATGATGAATGGACTATTCGGATAAATTGCGTAATGCGCCGCTCGGAGCACAGAGTGAAAATGGGCTTTATTGGGCTAAGGCCAACGTGTGTGCGAGTATGTACCTGCGCACGGATTTTTGACGGATAAGGATAGCCCTCCCGAGAGAGAAACCCTCGTGTAGTACACGCGTATTATACAAGAAGAAAAGTTGCGTCTCACATAGCTTGCGCGAAAGTACGTCTAGATACGAGAAAGCTTTTCCTCTTGATTAGCCGGGGCCAGCGCGCCGATGATTTTTATTCGCTTTGATGGACATGAGCGAAAAATTGATACGATATCGAATAGTTTCTTTTTGCTTCTCTCTCTCTCTCTCCAGCGGTGCAGCTTATATACCGAGCGGAGGAAGAGAGATATTGGCATACATTATATACACGCGAGCAGCAATGAAATACGTACATACGTTTTCCCCGCGTCTTTTTTCCTTGCCTGTACTAAAAACAATAAGGTAATTATGCTGCGCGAGTGCAACGAGAGACAGACAGACAGTCAGAGAGAAAGAGAGAGAGAGAGAAAACGCAAAAGCCCCGATGTACAACTGGAACGAGCATAAAAATATTAACGAGCCATATAAACCGAGGAAAAGTTATGAAAATTCCATCCAGCGAGCGAACGAGCAGCCCGTGTATGGTGTATATATATATCTTTTTGCCTTTCGGAAAGTAAAAGATCGTCGTTCGATGTTTCGAGGCAAAACTTATATAGCTTCCAGCACAGGCTTTGGCATTTCGGAATTTCGAGTCTCCGCGCGAGACGAGTAGCTGCGCGGAGCAGTTTATATAGTTTTGTTTAATTTTTAACGAGTCGCAAAAAGATACGCGATTCTTCCGGAAAGAAAAATATTCGCGTACATGTTATAAAAGTGCACTGCTGCTGCTGCTGCTTACGTGTGTACGTGTGCGCGCGAGAGGCAATGAACTCTCTCTTTCTTATAAGTAGAAGCCCGTCTATATATTATATTGTAATACAGGTGCATAATTTTTCAAGTGTGTATATGTCAGTGGTTTCAAGTATTTTTTTGCACTCGCGCGTATAGTACAGGGTTTATACAATGGCGATCGTAATATCTTTTCGTGGCCGTGACTCCGGGTGCCGAAAGCTTGTGGTTACTGCTATATAATATTATAATACGAATAAATTGCAGCAAAAAAAAGCTTCGCACACGTACACGCTTTTCTACAGGTGTCACTTCATTGAGATACGGGCGAGGCGCTCAATGGCGCGAAAGGGTGAAAAAGGACCATTATACAAATGTTAGGGTTCGGCCGAGTGCGAGAGAGCGCGTGGACTACTACCGTCGCATTATATATTTACGACTGTGTATTGTGCTTCGAGGAGACGTTTTTTTTTGTCATCTTCGTGCGACCTTACGTATACGCACAGCTAACCTTTAAATATATTTCCGGGTGCAGTGCGGAGCAGCGCGTGTCAACGCGCGAGAAAACAAGAAATCACGTTTTTTTTTCATTCTATACACGCAGACGAGGGCCGAACGAGTCGCGTGCCGGAATTAGCATATCGTAATGTACGTATACGCATGTTCGTATTAAGGTATTGAATCCGATTTTGAGCGATGTGCACAACAATTTAAACTCGTGCAGATCCGAGCGAAGGTGAGATGGTCAGGCACTGATAATTGCGCGTATGCACTCGAGTCGATTCAAATTAGTCATACGAGACTAACGAAGTCAGAATCGGCTCTCGGACGCTTATCGCGATTCATTCCCTGTATTACATACTCATTGTACTCACGATCTGTATAAGGGACAAATCGTTGATAACGACGCGCTTACGGTGTATTGAAGCAGCAGATCGTTATCTACGCGCGTCGGCAACTCTTTAACGCCGCTCGAATATAAGCTCGAATTTAAATTCCAAGGCGCGTGCGGTACACACTGTATAAGGGAGTGCGCGTGAAGGCTATGTTATATTATGGCTCAATCTAATGTTCCGAAATACGAGGCGTGCTTGGCACACGAGCATGCGTGGTACGTAGGACCTTTGGTAATGAAGGATGAGGAGAAAAAAAATACATACGCTACGGATAAGAATATGACGATTCAACCCCCCTCGGACGAATGAAGACGCCTTGGGGTCCATTTATGCATGTTACCATGGTGACTTTGCGAGCTGTAGAGTAGGTCGAATTTTCATATACTCAGCTCGCATTACGATGATAAATGCCGCGTATTTTCGTCTTTGCTCAATCACACATCTTATAAGCATACGAGAAAAAAAAATTCAATATTTATCGAAGATAATTACCCAAGCGCTGGTTCTGCACAGGTATAAGAGATATCGGGCGAAACAAAAGTTCTCTCTGTCCGCGAGAATTTGGTCGTAAAAGCGCAAAAAGTACATCGGAGAATGACAAGTCAGCCAGCGAGAGCAAAGAGTTCTCGAGGCATCGTAAAAACATTGCGAAAGTCCGAGGAGAGCGCAGTCGACAAAAAGGAAAAAGAGAGTAAGGTTAAAAAAAAAAAAAAAGGAAAGAAAGAAAGAAAGAAAGAAAAAAAAATAAGACTCCGCGAGGAGAAGAGCGCCCATAGATCGTTCCGTTACGCCGCCGCGCGAGTGAAGCGTAACGAGAAACGAGCGCGCGCCGATAAAAGTGAGCCTCGCTGCATTCGCGCTCAAGCAAGTAAGGCCCCGCTCACTGCCGTGTATATACTACTTACTGCTGCTGCTACTACTAGCCAGAGTAGCATAACGCGGGGCTCAATGTTAATCGCGTCTCTCTATAGCAGCAGCAGCAGCAGCAGAGACGCTGACTTTTTGCCATATCGGAAGACGGTATTTTTTGTAATAGTCTATAGCTATAGCTTTCTCGATACTGTGTGAAAGGGTTAGTAATTTCCTCCGCGAGGATGTTGCCGCTGCTATACCGAGCAAGGAAAAGAAAAGAGAGAGGTGCAACCAAGTCGGCAGCGATATATTGTGAACACACACACACACAGAAGGATAGGCCTACGATTATAATGGACATTTTAAAATTACGTTTTATGACTCGGACCAGAAGAGCGTGGAGCGAAAGAAATTTTCTCTCCACTCGATGTACGCCGAAGTGAAGTCGTAAGGAATTACATATCGGCAAATGACAATAAATTTTTGGAAAATCTTGCGATTGTGGCTGTGCAAGCACATCATAATTCTACTATATAAATATATTTTAGAAAGTGATCTTACAGTTTTTAACGAGATGACAATTTATTAAACATTTTTATTGCACCATCAAAATAGCACGAAAAGAAACAAACAATGCTAATAAATCAAAGCTCTGCGAAAAAAAGTTCGATTCGACTTCGGAGCAAACCCATTGAGTATAAAATTAAATTGACAGTGAATCACAGCGATACTTTATAAACACAGAGTTATACATTAAAGTCACTAATAATTAAAAAACGATTATTACAGCTCGGAAAACGATTAATTATTCAACTATGAAAATCGTACCTGAATAAACCCGCGTCGGGCTCGATCGAAGATATACAATACAACCGAGGGTCCACAAACGATATAATTCCATTATTTTTTACCTCAACAGCACAGGATGGTTTATCGATTAAACGTATACAAAATTAGACACTTTTTTATTGGTAATAACAAGGAAAAACGCGTGGATCGAGTGCGCGCGTCCAGTAAGCTCGACGGCTCTCGATGTAGTGCTCTGGTGGCGGCTGCAGCGTGTCGTCGCCGATATTCCTTACGTATTATAAGGCACCAATGGGCGAGAACTCCGGTACACAGCACGCAACGAACACAACACACCCCACCCGCTGCTCTGTCTCTCTCTCTCTCTCTCTCTTTTTCTCTCTCTCGCTCGACGTTGTGTACAGGCACCTCGAACGCTCGCAGTGTATATACAAAATCCGCGACGATCCTTTTGTATTACAAAGTCTTTTTCCGATCACGAGTCGCGCGAGCCTCCGACTCCGCAGGGTATATATATACACGAGGGAACATTGCCTCGGCTGCGAGCGGTGCGTACCTATCCGCTGCAGCAGGTATATATAATGTGGAAAGACGCCGTATTTTGGCCGAGTCATCGGAGCAGCAACAGCAGCAGACACAATATAATAGAGAAGCTCGACTCTCGGCTGTTTCACTTCTGGTTTTTTTTTTCATTTCTTTCGTCATTATTTTTCCCTTGCGCGCATATACTAGCAGCGCCCGTGTGAACTCGATCGTCTCTCTCTCTCTCTCTCTCTCTCTCTCTCGCTCGCTCGCTCGCCGATCTGTATCGGTTGGCCGCGCGCGCGCGATGAGAAGCTTTTGCGCGAGTCTCTCGAGTCGCGAGAAGGAATTCGGGTTGATTGAACCTCGCCGATGACTCGGGCACTTGTGTATATTCGCTACCTTTTTTTCGCACGTATCGCCGTATTAAAGTCATCTTGACAAATTCTACATTAATGTCTCTACTTCGATCTCGAAAACCCTTATGAAAATTCCTCGTAAAATCGCTGGAACCACAAGCAAGCGACAGGGTAGACCAAGTGCTTGATCCACGGAAAAAATGGATGCTCTAATCGAATAAAATCAATGCTTCCATATGTGGTGTGCAGTACAGTAGATACACGTATAGAAAACATATAGAGAAAATGTGCATATATAGCACATAGAACGGAGTCGAGCTCCACAAGTGGTGCATAGTACAGCCAATCAGCTCTTGATCATTTACATGAAAGCCGCCGCCACCGCCGCGCGCGCGTCCATATAGATAGATGCAGACACGGTTGAGAGAGAGAGGAGGGGACAGCGATTTTCGTCCAGTCCACGTAAACCACACCTACCGATTCCTTTTCTCTCCGACTCCGACGTGCTACTACTACCGTATGTGTACTGCCTGACGCTCGTGTGCTTACGTATACGTGCATAATATAGCCGTGTGTGCGAAGGGGCACGAACATTACGATATAATCGATACAGGCCATCGGGCCAATTTTGACCAATAGCCAATCGCTTCGTGACGAATGACGCCGCGACAGTTGTCGATATATGCTATATATATATACGGGAACGTGCCGAGGACTCGTTCGTTATTTATCCGACTGTTGAAGCTATACATTTATTTACAAAAAAACTGTTTCGACATTAATTTTCATTGTATTCGAAAAAATCACTCGAGTTTTTTAAGCCTTTTATTGAGTTATTTTCAAGTATAACAATTTTTCATTGATATTTTTGATTGATTTACGATGGACGCCACTGAATTATGAGAGATAATTTGAAATTTGAATGCTAACAAACATTAAAATTGAACCGTTTCATATTATGATCCGTTTATCCTATTATCATATAAAATTATTTGTTTAATCTTTAATTCTTTTTTTGGTGATCACTCGTAGAAAAATTTTTATTGTGTATTACGCTGAGGATCAACAATATAATTTCTTTAATGATACATAATGACTTGACGTTGTTCTGTTTGCATTACCTCACCCAAATTTTAAGATCATGATCCGTAAATATTATTGAATAAAATCGAAACCAGTTGATTCGACGTGTAATATTATAATAGATAGATCAATCGTAAGTGAGATTCTATGCGAGAAAGATGAAATCGAGTAATTTATTCAACTGCGCTGTCAGGTAATTTTTGTTCTATAAGAATGAAGATGTGAAAATATTGTCGCGCGAATACTTAATTTTATTGAAATCGTTACAGAGTTAAACAAGAGCCCAGAGATGAGTTGCTGACAGAAAGCGACGATTACAAGATAATTGACAATACACGTGATGTTAAGCACGTTAAATTTTCTAAACTTTTACGAGAAAATTCGGTAAGTGTTAATAATTACATGCCGCTTGCATTCGCTTGTATTCGCTTTTAACGATGATTATTACTTAAATTCAATTTTATTACAGGCTGAAATGCTTCAAAAATGCAAAGATGATCATGAAAATGAATTTAACGACATGCGAATTGAGTTTGAATGCGAACTCATGAAGCTCAGTATGAATTTATTACCAATTAAGAAATTTGACGATTATTCTTAAAAAATGTTCACAGCATATAAATCATAGCATGGATTACAAAACTCGAAAGGAAGTTAAAATAGAAACTGTGAACGGAGTGAAAAAAGAATTTTTTGGAGGTGAAGCAAATAAATTTATTATGAATTTAAACCGTAATCTTAATGAGGAAAATGAATTAAGAAATGTTAAAAAAGAGTTTAACAATGAACAGAGACTCAAAATATCAAATATCGATACGGTGCACAATAGTGTCAGGCCTGCATATAATATTAGCAGCAAGACAAAAAAAGTCTTAAAAGACACATTGATTCGATGCACCATAATATTACCTACGCATGTAATATTTGCGGGAAGACATTAACACGAAAGAGTCATCTCAAAACTCACATCGATAGGATTCATAATGGCGTCACCCACTCTTGTGACATATGTAGAAAAAAATTTTCAAATAAATATTATCTTAAGGAGCACGTCGATGTAGTACATTATGGTACTGTCTATACATGAGATGAATGTGGACAGAAATTTACACAGAAGCGTTATCTCAATTTCCACATTGATACTAAACATAAGGGTATCACCCACACATGTGATATTTGTCGAAAGACGTTTTCAAGAAAAGACAATGTGAATAGCCACATTGATGCAGTGCACAAGGGTGTACACATGCGTGTGATACATGTGGCAAGACATTTTCACACAAAGGTGATGTCAAAAAACACATTATTTCGGTACATAACAGTGTACGATATGCATGTGATATATGCGGGTCAAAATTCAGAAGAAAGAGATATCTCAAAATACACATTGATTCAGTGCACAATCATGTTGCACGTCCATGCAAAGTATGCGGAAAGATATTTTCACGAGTAGCAAGCCTATATTGTCACGTTAAAACACACGATAGTATCAGGTATAAATGTGACTCATGTGGAAAGACATTCGCACGGAAGGAAATCTCCAATTGCATAACTGTACACTGCACAATGGTATCATACACAAATGCGATTTATGCGGTAAAAGATTCACTCAAGAGAGACGTCTCCAAACCCACACGAATGCAGTTCATCATTCTCGCATTATGGCCTAAGATAAAGTATAAAAATCACGTTGAAAAACTGATTTTCGATGAACTCATTTACGATGCAATGCATTTGTGCAGAAGACTAATAAAAAAATGTTCATTTATATTGACATTGTAAATTCTATCATAATGACATTATGATTTCTATCTATGTTATCTGACTGCGTAAATATAACATACGAATTTGTAAAAATCAATAAATTTTCCATGGAAATAAACGATAATGCTTAATTTGAATAAATTTCAATGTTATATTAAATTATACAGTTTTCTGCGTATTACTCCATACAAGTAACTTCGATCTTTACATTACATTCCACGCTGGACCCACCCCCTAGCATTGATCCTAGGCTGGTACACGTTCGATGGCAACAGAAATCGAAGCGTCCATCCCCTTCATCGGTCAGTATTTTTTGTATCCCAAAATGGCGTCTCGGAAACGCGTAGGCACGAACTATTGGCTAATTTCCTCGGCCCCCCCTCAAGGGGCTGTATAATAGTTTTCAGAAAAAAGTCATCTCTCTGGAACGTGGGTATTTTGAATAAAATAGAAATGAAATTTCACCCGGATAATTATGAATTTCGTCTAGGAGCTTCGATGAGAAGCGTTTATCGAATATATATTGTTTCTCTATCGTGAAAATAAAATTGTTCAAATACAAGTTTAATTTTCTGTGAAAAATTCAATAAAAAATGAACTCATGAAAAATCCTTCAGAACAATCCCCTTCATAATCCTACTAACACATATCGAAGATCAATGTTACCGCTCCTCCAAAACAATCTTAAATCTCGTCTCGTATCGACGTACGTTTCGCGGAAAGAATCTAAAAAACTAGTAGCAGTACCACAGCATCAGAAGCAGTAACAGCAGCTTCAACGCGTCATCCCCGTGAGCAATCTATACACATACACGAAGCACGCATAACATCTGTCATAATCCGCGTATATGTGCCGCGCGGTGAGGCCCTTTCGGATTTTTTTTCGCCCCGTTCGATATTTTACACGCGCGACGCGACGCGATTTCTTTTATCCTTCTCTCTCTCTCTCTCTCTCTCTCTCTATCGCACGAAGGGGGAGAGTTTCGTAAAAGAGATCGTTTTGTCGCTACAAGGGTGAGCCTATAGCCCCTTAAAAATCCTGCAGCTCTTTTTTTTATCATTCTATAGGCCATAGTTTCCGATCGAAGGTCGATACCTTGTGGGCATATTGTGTCGCTCGCTAGCTCGCGCAGCTCTTTCATTCACGAAACGGTGGCGTTTTTTATTCTGTTTTCTTTTTTTGTACTTTTTTCGGGCAGAAAAATGACCCGGAAACGGCTAATAATCGGCCCATCGTATACGGGCGCATATATTCTCTCGTAATTTTTAGGTACGAACGTCGAGACTCGAGACGGCTAATTATACATCGACCCCGCGATACGTTTATATGAACGTGTAGCCGTACGTACGATTTTATACTCACTGCATAGGACAGATTGGCCGGATCGATTCAAACCGCGACACCGGCAAACTGGAGGAGATTTCCAGGCATGTGACACGCGGATCTTAATACGTAACTTAATTATGCAGTCA
Source organism: Trichogramma dendrolimi (assembly GCA_034770305.1). Classification (NCBI taxonomy): domain Eukaryota; kingdom Metazoa; phylum Arthropoda; class Insecta; order Hymenoptera; family Trichogrammatidae; genus Trichogramma; species Trichogramma dendrolimi. Next base: position 149,543 of record JAPMIB010000007.1, on the reverse strand, counting down.
CGGGTCTCGCGATTTTGGAGTGATGTATGCGCGACGTTTATCGATCTTCGGATACGCTCTGAGCCTGCTGCATATTCTAACATCGAAATGTGATGGAATCGTCAATGCAGTCGCGGCGCACACGGAGATAGGACGGGTCTCTCTCTACCTCGAACCGATTTTTCGCCCATTGCCAATTCATTAACTTATTCATGTCGATTTCAGATGGAAATTATTTACTCGGATGGCTATTATATCGGAGGTAAGATTCGGATAAAATTGGATTATCGAGAAAATTGACTAACTCTTTCGTTCGACCGATTTTCCCTCGGTATATCCTTCTTTTTCCTTTGCACATATCCTTCGATACTTACAACGTGATATTTTTCAGCAAATACATAAGATATTTCACATAAATTTATAAATTATCGTAGGCACTATTTTTCACTTTTTTAAAATTGAAATTAAACACTTTTTACTTTGTCAGTCTTTCGCTATCCATACCCGAAGCGATTTTCCTTAGCCCACCAAGATTCTCCGTTGCACATCTTCTCTAGTTTACGCGAGTACGAAGTTTAATGTGTTCGTTCACTTCGTCGTCTCGACAATCGACTGACGATCGAAAATTTTTCGCTCCATGCGGATACGTCTCGAGCGCGTTCGTTCCTTATACAGTTCTGCGCTCCATTATCATTATGATGATGATTCTAAACAACCCTTCGATTGCTCTCGCTCTCATCATCTTTTTTTCTTTTATTTTCCCCACTCCCAGAGAGGCACGCATGCGGTGGATGGAAAAAAGTAGGCGAAAGGGTGGGGTGCCGGCGTTACACAATTTTTTTTTTCATTCATTCTTCACGTTTTTGAGGGGGGTCAAAAGGGTGCAAATAGGCGAGTATCACCCAGGTGCTGCTGTACCCGGAGTCCTAAAGGGATTGAGAAAAAAAACTGCGGGGTCCATGGCGCTGTGTACACACAAAGTCTATACTTTTTTTTGGTCTACATTAGAAACTCGGTTGCAACGTGCCCGAAGATTATAAGTATTTATCTTTATTTCATTTGAGAAGTATTAAGCGATTTATCGAGGCTGCGCAAGTGTCAAAATATAAGAATATTCGCTGACATTTCATCTCTTCCAAAAGTCACGATAATCGAAAATTCACAAGACCTTCGCAGACGAAAAGTTTTTCGACGTACGATTGACATTAATTTTATTTATTTTTATAATCGAACGTATAAAGCACGTAAATTTAGCGGTTTTCGTTGTGCATTCTCTACTTGGATTTTTAACAAATCAATATTTATTTTAAGCGCGTATTTGCATCGTGTGAGATACAATATAGAAATATGAATTCATATTTTTTTTATGACAATCGCTTTTCATTCTGGTCCATTTTCATTAATTTAAAATTTATTTTAAGAGGATAAGAAATCAAAGTAGTACCTGAAACCATTAAATTACGAGATTACTCTGATTATGGCTAATTGAGAAGTGGCAGTATATTAATTATAATTTTTTTCTCAAACAAGAGCAACATGACTAAAGAACTGATGAGTATGGATTATCATAGTTTTACAAAGTATTCTTAAGCTCAGTTAACGAATGATTAAAAATAAAAAATGTTGATAATCGCCAATTTATAATATTATTTTACAATCGATGGAGCTTTTATATCTGCAATAATCTGCACCGGCAGAAGATGCAAGAGTGTATGCCTACAGCAGCCATCGATTAGTCAGTTTTTGCGCGCGTGACATGGCGCCCTCTACGTCCTACTGCACGTAGATAAGGTAGGCTGCCAAAAGACTTTTACACATTTTTCCATGTATTATATGACGAAACGCGCAGTATTTTTAAATTGAAAACGACTACTATGAATTATGACTGTGAAATTCATCGAAGGCACAAAAACTTGTCATACGTCATTGTCATCATTAGAGTGAGCTTAGATGTTTTTTTTTCATCGTTTTTGTTTTTTTTGGTCACCTCCTCGGCTTGGTGAATAATCGACTAATAAGTGCCTAACCGTAATGAAAACTCCTCATGCATATTAATCGATCCGAGCAATGAAAAGAATACGAATTCAAGTGAACGACATTGTATCTTTAAATTACGTCGTACGCGAGAATCACTTGTTAAGCTCGGCCACACCGCAGACGAGGTATTATAATTTATTGTTGTACGTCGATAGTCGTGTGAAACAATCGCGACACGATGTTCGAACGAAGCTGAGGGTGTTTAGAGAACCAACAAACTATTCATTCCAAAATAAGAGAAAAAAACTTGAATTGATGGTATTTACTTCGACAGAGCCTAAAATACGTTTTGCTTCTTTTCATTACCTGCACTGGTTCTTTTAAAATCTACATTCGAATTCGAATAATTTGAATAAAGTATTATTGAAAACCTGATTTTCCGACGAATCAAGTTGGATTACGTGATATTTCGCGCGCCTATTCGCATGCAAAACGATTCAATTCCTCGATGACTCTTCGATTTCCTCGCGAACGTCGTTTACGTTGACTTTTAAGCCGTTCGAATTTTCGCGAGATGCAGGCAGAATTTTGCTGAGCACACACATAAAGAAGTATAATATCAGCAGCGCGTCGTCGTCGTCGTAGCGTTTGCAAACACACGCACACACACTCCCACCTCGTCGGACTATTGAATCGCATGCGGCATGTGGATAGCCCCGCGACTCCATACTACTACTACTACGCTACTCATAGAGCATATTTGCGGAGCGGTGGACTGCTGCTGACTGGCAGCGGAGCGCGGCAACTGCGGGGCGAAAAGTCGCGCGCGCGTTTAGTCGTTCGGCAGACGCGGAACGGAGCATCGGAGCATCCAAGTCGTACATATATAGGTATATAAGTTTATAAGTTTACAAACTATCACGCCGTTAACGTACACAAACACACATAAAACGTAACATATACTCACGTAAACAAGTACTGTATTACGATTGTAGCCGCGAACGTGCACTACATCTTTTAACTGCGAGTTTCATTGTTGCTTTACTTATAGACAAACGACAAAAAGAGGAAGGAATCGAGAGGTTCGTTAAAACAGTACACAAGAACGCTGCTATTGGTTTTTTTGAACGTCGCGTTGTGCACTTCCGCATAGTCTTGCCGCGCGAATAGATATAACAACTATGGAGCATTGGTGCGTTATTATTGAAGTTCGTTAAGTCGAATCGCGGGCTGCGTGCTAAACAAATTCAAAAAGTTCGAAGCTCGAGCTTCGAGCAAGTGTTCAAATTAGTAACGTATTCAAAATTCGAATCGGTATGTTCGAACAGTTGAGCAACGAAGAAGTAAAATACAAAAAATAAAAACTCGCAATACGTGAATTATCGCGGTGCACGTGTTCGCCGGTCAATTATTTTATTGCATTATAGCTGTGACACACGATCGTACGTACAATGTTTCGAGCGCAAGCAATGTGTTCATATAATACAATCTCAAAAACTCTCAACAGGGCAAAATTGCACGCGGCCTGCCCGTAATGAAAAGCAGACGCTTGCAGCAGCATGTCACACATTTATATACACTGCATGTATACACACAAACTTCCATATAATAGATATAGGTATACTGGCATGGTTAGGCTCGTGCGCGCGCGCACTTGCGAACTTTTTTGCTATATACCTTTGCCGAGAGTGCATAGATATATATGTGTGTATACATATACTACTATATAGGCACACACATATATACACATGCACAAGCCGCTCGATCGCAGCAGCAGCAGCGGCAACGGCAACGACCAGCTCTCGGGCAGCCAACACCTTTTGTCGTCGCGTAGTAGGCATACACCTTCATCGTAACAACGCATCGACACACATACATACAAAAACCGCATTGCCCTATTATAATACACAAACGTCAAAGTCTGGTGCGTGCTTTTTTCATTGACGGCAGTCATTGTTGCTTCGTTACAGTTGTTTTGGAGTCACGCGCGTACGTAAACAAAACCGCATCAAAGCGCATCGCAAATGACATCGAGGATAGCCTCAGCAAGCCTCATCTCGCCGAGATAGTATTCAGTGGCTGGCCGTAATATACATTTTTGGCGGGAATACGAAGTTCGCATCTCCCGAGCGAAGCTCTCACGCACGCAGCACAACCACACTCGCGCGCAGAGAGAAGAGTGAGCAGCAGCGACAGCGACGAAGAGAGGCTTTGATACAAAGGGGGAGAACGGCCGGAGAGTTCTTCGTTCGTAGTAGTCGTAGTAGTAGTAGCATATAGAAAGGGTCTACTGCTGCTGCCTGCATATTATATAGCCCGAGAGATACGAACGAGGTATATAGTGTGCTACGGTGTGCCCGCGCGTGTGTGAGTTTGTGCCTCGACGAGAGAAGAAACGTATATATAAAGAGAGTGAGATAGGTCGAGCTGCTGCTGCTCTAGGAGGCAACGTTCCTCTTTTCTTTCTCTCTCTCTCTCTCTCTCGGGCAATTGAAGATCCTATCGCCGCTCGCGGCCTGGCAGCAAGAAGTGAGTACGCCGAGTGCAGCGGAGTCGTGTGTGCTACTACTATATAGTAGATTTATAAACGTATAAATAGAACAATATAAACAAGCTCGCGGAAGCGCAAGAAAAAGGCTGCAGCAAGCACAACACAGCAACATGACAACGCCGGTGAAGAAAGTTCCGATTCACCTGCAGGTAAGCAGCAGAAGCGTGCGCAGGCACTGCACTTTATACATACATAAATAATAATAAGAATTTCGCTACACAATGCAGCTTGGCTCGTGTCTTGCGCTGCAACTCCGGCTGCTGCTGTTTCGAGATTAAACATTTTTTCTACGCGGGATTCCATACGGGGTAGAAATATAGCAGCAATGCTCTATATCGATTATCGTGGTGGTGGTGGTGGTGTTGCATGTGTATGCGCTTGTGCGCCTGCTGCGCGATGGTGTTTGCCCTGCCAGCTCTCATGGTGTATATCGGGCGCGCGGGCGCTATGCACAGTCTCGAGAGACGACGACACTTCTGCTCGATTCTTTCGCGCAATTCGATTGATTGGAACGAGGCGGGTAGTGGACAGATATACGTTTATCTATATTCCCGTAATAGTGATTGATAATTGCGATTCGCTTACTACCCACGCAGTTGTGCGTACAATGTGTACATATACACACGCACCAGAGAGAGAGTACGTATCGATTATTTTACGAGCTGTTGCTGCGGAGCCGAGGAAGCGTGTGTTACGCTCTGTGTGTCGCGACTTGTACAGCTCACACACCCAAGTACAACACGCGGGGATACGGTATTGATCTATTTGGGGATGGTGCGACGAGAGTGCATCGACGAGTGAGATTTTCTCGCACCCGAGAGCGAGTCAGACTCGCGGCATAGGGTCATTATACTCTCTCAGTCTCTCTCTACTCTGTCGGTCTGATGTAATTCGATTATATAGAGCAGCCTAGAGAGCAGCGATTTGCGCGCGCACGGAGAACTGCGCTGCCTTTGTATCGCTGCTACGATATGTTGCTCAACGTTAAATTTTAAGTAACCAATGCATTCCGGAGGTATATAAGAACTAAACACGAGGCGATATATATTGGCACTGTATTGTATACTTCTCATGGCCACTTATAACGAGCTCCGAAAAATAAGCAATTCATAATCGATCGTCGCTCCGTGAAGTCGTGAGTGAAAGGGTTACTTTAATGCTGATTTTCGAAGCTACGGGGCCTGTGTAACACCTTTTAGGTAGATACATTCTCAAGTTGTTACGGGGCAGCACACACATAAACTCACACTCGTTTCGTGCACAAGACAAAATAATAATGGGTAACGTTTTATCCCGGAGTCGCGTCAATTTTGACGTCTAGCTTCTCGAAAATAGACTTCCGAATAGGCATCGAAGCGTGCTTGGTGCTGCGCCGATATAACACACGCCGCGTTGGGTAATAATACTACTACGTGTATATGTGTAAAATTCGAAGTTTAGGCGAAGAGCTGCTACTACTGCGGTGCTGTCAAAATGTCAAAAATTTTACATACATTTTTAGAACGAGAGCGAGAGCCGCTGCGCGTGTTTGCGCGCGCATTCGTCGTCGTGCATGTGCCGCTTACTGCTCCGCTTTGCATTCGATGTGTTATTACGAATAATCCGCTTTGTTTTCATCGCGTCGCACGCGGTATCGTGGACTGTAAATGTATACATGCACGTGAGCGCAAAAAAAGGCACCTGCCCTCATAATCGTGTCAATACCCAGATACGGGAAATCTCGTTATCTTTAATTATCGCTCTCGTCGTACGGTCACACGTGTGTGTGTGAACGTGTGTAGATCTCCTCGATCTTTTTGTTTCGACTCTTCGTAAATACGGACGCTTGTCGCGCGCTTTGCCCTGAAACTGTGTATATAAATTCGACCATCGCTGAGCTAGTTCCGCGACGCGCCCAACCGCGACACACAGACGAGCAACTCCGAATGTCTATTCAAAAACTCGAATAACGGGGCAAGGTGAGTAGTAGCGAGCGGTAGCCACTCCGGACACTTGTTCAAACTTTATTACTCCACTATTTAGATTGGACCCATACCGTGTACGATTGCGACGTGCGAATAAATTTTTTCTTTTCGAATTTAAAAAAACAACGTAATAATATACTCTTACACGACAGTTGTCATGATTAACGAAACGCCGGCTGGATTTTTAATAATAAGTTTTCAACGACTTTCGACAATTTGCAGCTTAACTTTCTATTTACGTAAACACAGGCTCGTTCGCTCGAAGCATCTCCGCTCTACTCGTTCGAAAAGGTCAAAGAGTTCTATGCTCCTTAACACTTCTTTTTCCTTATTTGTGTGCACGTTTAGACGCTTGCACGTATCTGTGTGTTGTGTGCATGCACAAACGCCGCTTCTTAGTTAGCGCTCGCTCGTGTGTCTATATACGTGCAACAGCGACGCTTTTTTACCAGCTTCGCACAACCATAACACTATATAGAGCTGCGATGCAGAGCTCAGAGCTCGAACCGAGCGAGAAGAAGTTTATTTTTGCTATCTGGATACACACACACACACGAGCTCTAATACGTATAGTACGCTCTCGGCCGCACATAGAGAGCGCCGATAGAAACCGGTCCCTCGAGTTACGTAATTTTTTGTTTATATACACGCGCTCGTGCGCACCGATACTACTTTACTATGCTATATGCTAGAGTGCCGCCGCCTGCACCATGACGTTTATAATTGAGCGTGGGTTGGTCGCACGCGTGCACACACACATACCTACTCCGTGCAGAATCATTTGAATTTATAAAGCGCAAAGACCCAGAGACTCGGATTCCAATTGGATTTAAATCGCTTACTTATACCATTTGTAAGGCGTTGAAAAAAAAGAAGAGATTTGGCGGGGGGGAATAATATTATTCCGCATCGATGAAGGGTGTTTGTAGTATAACTCCGAAGTAGTAGTAGATAGTAGTATTTTCGAGGCGCCCTCGTGGTGCGAGCTCGAGAACGTAAAAGACGTTTTACGCCTGGCCGGGTGCTTATTTACACACGCGGATATCAAAACAGTACGACACGTGTATGAATCACCAGTAGTGTTGTACAAAATCGGAGCCGCATGACTCACCGGTACTTTTAATCCCGAATTTCACTTGTTATGTGTGCTATTTTATGTAGTATCACGAGATACGGCGCGAATTTCACATTTCGCGCGACTTTTTATAGAGGCTCGTCGAGATAAAGAATAATACTCGATCTGCATCGTGAGCACTCGATATATAGGCTCGAATATTAAATAACTCAAATTAATTCAACTCATTATCATAATCATTGTCACGGCGCACATGTCTCGGCGCGCGGTCATTAAAATATTGTCTTTATATCGTTGTAACGGCCCCGTGGCACTTCGCCGATACTTAATTAATTCACATCATCGCGTGTGTACGAGTACTCGACCTTTATAGCGAGCGACTTACGTAGCGCATCATATCGTTCGAAAGGCAATCGTCTATATCAGGCAAGTCTATAAGGAGTAACCCTTGATCGTCATCGGCGAGACACTCGCGCTAACCACGCAACCACATATCTCCACTTACTATATCATATCTCTTTATAGAGAAAATAAAACAATACACTCGATCGCAATGCGATCACTTCAACAATGCTATGGGTCCGTTATAAATTCCGAGAGGTTAAGAATCAGCTGATTCGACTCTTAAAGGGCTGATGATTATCGACGTTTCGTCGCGAGATAAAATTTCAAGCATTTTCAGTACCGAGCTCAACACGAACGTCTGCCTGCGTAGATGCTCTCTTATCCCACCCTACGATCTTGGCTCGAACTACGGGTATAAGTACACGCCGGGAAATATTGATCCAGGCAATACGAAATTTTCACTGCCTCGTGCGCGTACGCGACTTTTTTTCCTCCAGCTATATCTCGCAGATGCACTCGTCGGGCGTCGTCGCCTCACTGCAGACAGCAGTTTTACTCTTATAGGCGCTTTTTCTCAGCGCATTTATTCATAAAATTAATTTTAAATCTGCAACTACATATTTTTAAAGAATATTTGAAGTATCAACTACTAGATGGCACTTTGGATTCCCGCAAGTAGTTAAACGCCCTTTAGATTCCTATATAAGAGTATACTTTTTCGATTTATGTTCATTATTTTACCTGTCAAAAAGATGAACTGGTGATCCTCCGATCCTGTATTCAAACTGCTCCTGTTCAACATTTAAAGTTGTTTTTTCATGTCCTAGTGGAAACATGCATTATATATTCATGATCATTGAATTATAAAACATTTTTCGCGCAAGGTCGAAAAATATACACTTTTGAAGTAAAGTCGATTACTTGCGTCGTCGCAGCGCGCCACGTACAGTAAGTAATTCGAGAAAAAAAAATATACAAGCGTATCAAAAAGTTTTTCTAGTATACTTTGCGTCGGTGTGCAAATATTAGCGCCGTTGTACTAACATTGCTAAATAATGAGGTGTGGTATTTCTAGCGTAACTGTTGCCATACGGCCTGTATTCCCACTAGAAAATTGACGACAGCTCGATGCGAAAACTTGCGGTGTTTACCTCCCCTATCGAGAAATAAAAAAAAAAAAAAATGATATAAAAAGAGTCACGCTATAGGAATAATTTTACGACCCTCCGAAACACAATTAACGCGGTCTTTCTGTCGACTCACATCGGCTATCTTTCACTCCCATTGAAAATATCTCTAATACTCTATTTGACTGGTTTACGCGCGAATCAACGTGTATCGCTGTATATAGTGCACATGAATACGAGCGAGTTGGCGCGTGGTTCACGCAGTCAATCTGTAGCCCTCGAGGCCTCGCGAGGCTTGAAAATCTACATTCATATCTGCGCGACGACGTACCTCGCGTATAGTTCATAATACACAACACAATGCAACACAACAGTACGACGCCATGAGCGCGTGCACATACACATTACATGCGGACAAAGACAGAAAACGCTTGAAGGCCGACATTCGTCTATATGTATCTCGATGTGTATACAACAATACCACCCTCGGAGCATCCCCTCCTTTTATTCGTCTGCGTATACGTACTATATCGCGCGTAGACAGTGCACACGCGACTACGGAGGACGATGAACTATCGATTCGCAGCTCGAGCCGCCGTCGCCGCGACGTGGACGCTTCTTGATGTTCTATAATAATACATCGAGCGATCGAAGCCAGACGAGCTCCTAATAATGTACAATAATAAGAATGTAACGCTTATTACTCAATTGCGAGAATGTCTAACGAATTCGTGGGGCCGAATAATATTTATCGCGTATAATGGATGATACGGGTAAGACGATTACGTGCTAGATAAATTTGCACTTGCGAGAAAATGCTTACGGGGGGATATTATGTGTCTCGATACGTGCCCCGCAATATGTAATAATACGACGAGGAGCTCGCTCGCGCGCTCGGTGCTCGAGCAACCTTGAACTTCGTGACGCAGGTGAATTAAAAGAGGCATAATATAAGTCTCGCGCCGTTCGGACGATGGGTGTCGCCCGATAAGAACGATCGATTTCCTAAATGCGATGGCGCGAGTAAGCGCGGACTTCGTTTTACTCCATGAAACAACTTTTTTACTGCCTGCTGTCGTTTTATCGCTGCTTGTTTTGCCAGTCGAAAATATAGGCTAAGATCATAACCGTTTTTCATTGCAATGATTTTTTTTTCGCGGAATATTCAAACATCGCACTCGATCGTATGTCGTATGCAACCAAATTTTTTTTCTTCTTTGTGCGCAACCAATCTCGCCGCTAATTATTCACGTGTGCGCGCGGCCAACAATTATTTACGGTAAAAAGGAGCGAGAGATGGAGAGAGAAAATTAACCAACCGCGATGATCATCGCCAGCGAACCACAACATCTTCCCTTTTTCTCCGTATAACCTGGGTGAGCAATAATAAAAATCAACACCGCACGCCGATATTCCACATTTTCTTATACATTGCATATTCTTTGTGCGCGCGAGCACAAGAAACAAAAGCTCATTATAATGCGCTCGAGATAGAAACAGGGAGAGAGCAAGAAGTAACGCGCGACACGCGCCGCTGCATCGAAAATTCCAGTTTAGAAAAGTTTTCCTCCCCGTCTCTTTTGCTGCCGCCAACGCGCATATTTTTCGAGTGTGACCCCTTATCTCTATTCGTGCATTATTATATGACTTGATGCATAAATAACGACGTCCAGATCCACGGTCTAATTCACAGGTGCGCGCAGACAGCGCAGACACAAAATAACGAACGGACCGGAAACGGCGCCCGCCGCGGGGCCTCACGATCGCCGCGGTATTTTACTATAAAACTCTCTACCGCGTATACCTCTCTACACCTTGCGCATAGCTTATGTACATATATTACGTATATATGAATGCTGATTTTTTGCGCACCCGCGTGAGGAGGATGTGCCTGTAATAGTACTTACTACGTTGTGTATGCCCGCGCGCGCGCGCGAGACGTACGCCATGTGCTTGTTACGTATTTATGCGCGAAGTAGCTATACGATTGAAATCGCGTCCACCTTCACGTGGGAGGTAGTAGATATATCAGTATTTATACTGTCTGCTCGTTGTTGTTGTTGTGGTTGTTGCTGTTCTTTTCCTCAACTTTCTTTTATGTACGTTTCGTTCCTGTATCGATAAAGCCTATTTTGTAACAATTTCCCTGGTAAAAATGCTTAAGATTGATAATTTTCTGATGACCAAAAAACGATTATTTAAAAGGTATAAGATATATGACCATTAATTAGCTTGTTTTTGGCAAATTTCACAGATATTAAACGCATTTAAATGACCTGAAATTGGCATTTCCACTGTTTCAAAAAATTATGATAAATTTTCAACCACTTTATATACGGTAATATTGTTCACGCCTTCACCACTAGATGGCAAGTACCTTTATCCGTAAATCTGCAAGTGGCAAAGTCAAAATGCTTGCATAAGAAAAAGCACGGTTTCAGAACTCTAGCCATTGCATGTTAAGCATTTCTATCAGGGATCTTATTAAAACGCTTTGATATTACTTAATTGAATTAATGAAAAGTTGTGACATTGTGCTCGTTAATGCATTTGTGTAAGCTTTTTGCTGTAAGAAATCGAAAAGCATAACTATAATTCATTTACATTGTTTGAAATTTCGTTTCCTCTCAACGAAGTAGTTCAAGACACGAAAGTCATTTTCGTTTAATTACGCCTGATCACATTATGCAGTTGAGAAGATTACTTATTCATGTGCATTTTATTCGTGCGTGATATTTTACATTAAATTAACGAGGCAAGAATATAAACAAGGAGTATTAATAGAGCCATGCGAATAATTTTGCAGGTTCTTTTTTAAATTTCCCAGTGAATTTTTTACCCCTATAAAAAACATTCCTGACATATGCCGCGCGCGAGAAAACATCATCGGACCGAGAGCTTTAAAAAACTTTTTTTTCTCTCGTTTTGCGCGATGTATGCGCTATTTCGAGAGCGAAAGCTTATATCGTTAAGCGCTTTTACTTCAGCTATAAATACCGATATATATAGCACATATAGATTTACCCTTCTTTCTTCTTCAGATCGCGTGAAGATGCCTTTTAGCCGCGTTGTTTAATGCGCATGTGTATGTAATGTACGTACTCGTATACGACTGCATTCATACGTTTTACACCGCGCGCATGTGTGTTCATAGTCGATTATTCGCGGAAAGAAGCTTTATTATATCGACTTGAAAATAGAACGAGAGCTTGCGAGAGCCAGAGTACGGGGCGATTAACGAGAGCGAGAATGCATCGATGATCCCAGCAGACGTTTGTTCGCCTTAGACTTCACGAATGCGCGAAATAAAAAAAAAGTACAACACGAAATTGCCCTTCGTGACCGTGGAGGGAGTCTTTTGAGCGTGAATTTCGTTGAGATTTCCATATGCTGCGTGTACATCGTGCTTTTATTTGGGTACTATACATAGACGAGAGTTGTGTTCTCGATTTCCATTTTTCAAGAGTAGTGGAGCACCCCGTTTAAGTTAATGAAATATGGAAAAGATCCCGGGGCTTGCCAAGATGAAGTTTGAAAGCTGCCTCTTGTCATCTAAATGTGCACAATTCTCTGTTTCCACAAATAATACGTACATTTGTAAATTACACAAAATTACTTCGCACTTGGAGAACTAATTTTCCCTAGTTTTTAAATAAATTCTAAATATTAAGAAAAAATGTCATCCGTAGTAATTGTCACCTTCCGCTCACTTTCTAGAAACACTCATCATATTATTTTTAAGGCAACTCATTTTAATAAATATATTTACTCAACGGGCGCGTTTAAAAACCACATATTCAATTTTAATAATAACTTGTATAATATTGAGAGTTTGCGCGTAAACAGAAACTTGTTTATTCATTAAAGGTTTATCAATTCACTTATTTCCGGTGCGTATCCAGACCTAAAATAACAGCTGTGAATTACGGGTTAAAATCAGTTTAACGTGTGACAACGAATTATTCGAGTGATTTTTATTTTGTTTTCGCGCGCCGGATACGAAGGGAACGCATTAATGTATACATGCGGCTTAAAGTAAACGCATGAAGGGATTTAGATAAAAGTTCAAATAGCTTCAATGTGGTTATTTCAACGTATAATTCCTGGGAAACTTTATGTGATCCATTATATAGTTAACTTAAAACGTATACCATTATACATACGTATAAAGTTTCTCAAAAGACGTAAATAATTTTGAAAATAAACAAAAATTATCGATTCAGGCATTAACTAAAAGTAGCAAAACTGTCGTTACGTAAACCAGTTCAATTTCCCTTTCGCATTATCCGCGAATATTATCCTATTTATTTCACTCTACAGTTTTTAAAGCCGCGCATTAAATGAAAGTCTTGCGTATACACTAAGCGTTCAGTGATTTCAAGAATTTGTATAAACAATAAAAAATTCTAGTGCGATAATTATGCAAAATCGTAAGAATATATATACGCTACGATATGCTACAACTCAATATAAAAAAAAGCCCCGGCGCGGATTATTCAAAGAGGTCACGTGTGTGTATGCCGATACTAACATTTATATTATACAATATATGCACTCCGTTCGCGCACGCGAGAGAGAGAGAGAGAGAGAGAGCGAGAGAGAGAAAGAGAGAGAACGTAATCAACGTCGCCGCGGCGATCCGGCGTCTGATGCAAAATACCGACTTTACGTACGTCACGGACGCGGATCGGTAATGCGCGCGCCTGTGCAGCGATCGGAGACTGTTTTGCACCGCAACGATAGGTAAATAAACACCCCCGTATTAAATAACGATAATTGAGCTGCTCGTAAAAAAGAAAGAAAGAAAGAAAGACTCGAGCGTGGAAACGTCGAATGCCAGCGAGTCTAACTAACCACAAGGGCAAGTAGAAAAGTAGCGAAAGAGAGAGAGAGAAAAGTCACGCTAGAGATATTTTCATATTAGACACAACGTCGCTCTTGTCGCAGTGGCATTAGACGAGAAACAGAGGGAAAAGAAAAGAATAATAAAAATTGAGAATTGTCCGCGAGTGAGTTTGTGCGCGCCAAGAGGTCCGTTATATGTAATTCTTTAATGTGTACGACTTGTATTATAATACGCGCGGATGATTCTTTTGTTGGCCTCTCGCGCGTCGCTTATTTATCGTACACGCCGTTTTTTCTTCTTCTGCCATTCAGTGGTTTGCCCTCGCGCGGATGAGTTCCTTTTTTTATCATTCAAGTATAATAGTCTTGAACTCGAAGACCGCTCGAACTAACTCGTGCACTGTCATGTACCTGTTGTAATTTGTAGTACGTATACATACGAGTGTCAATTGAACCATTTGTCATATGAATGGCACTGCAGTAACTTGAACTTAGAAAGATTAGTCGCTCGTTGCGCTTGACTCGACAAGGTGCATACGATGCACGTGCATTCAGTAGTACACTATACACGTTACACATATTTGCGCCTTCAATGACGCGCATGATTGACCATAGCTCAATTTTCATGCGCTCTCCCGCGAACATCCCAATTCATTAGCTTCAATATAATCTTCCTTATTAATCGGACTCTCTCGCATGTCTTTGTATAGTACACCCAACGTCATAGCATATACTGTATAACACACACGCGCGCGTATGCATTATAATTTGACGGGAAGTAGAAAATAACGAGCTTAAAATGTGCACGCGCTTTGCTATATCCGATGCGTATACACATGGGTGTGTCTCTTTATCCGATGATATTGACATTCGTTTTATACGAGCCAATCGACGTGCCACTTTGCTTTATTGTGCTGTCGTTACGTAAAAAAAAATTGAATTTCGATGTACGATATAGTTCAGTGCACGATGCGCGATGAAAGTTTTCATGCTGAGTGCGCGCGATATTTATACACTGTGTGCACGCGCGAGAGCTTTTATGCTGCGCCCGAGATAAACAGCGAAACCGCAGGTACCCACGCTGCGTGGCGTGTCATCGTCGTGTCAACTTCCACGTAGATACATATTGCCAGTCACATGCTGTGCGTTGTTGCACGCCGCTGCTGTAGTACTACGTTTACAATTTAAAAGTCGTCGGTGCGTGCCGTCGTAGTAGCGCTGTGGCATTACCCCACGACGCGCGATACTATATACGCACGAGACATACGCGAGCGCGACGATAAAACATGAAAAAAAAAAAGAAGAGAGTATAAAAAGCCTCTCTTTGCAGTGCTTGTTGCACACGATCCCTTTCATTTCTTCTCTCTCTCTCCCTTTCGTCGCGCTGAAATACAGAAAACGAGTGTATTACACCCTCGCTCGTCGTCGTATAAGCGCGCAATATACAAGTACGGAAGACAGGCAGAGCGCAAAATTCCTGCACTTGTACACGCGATACACTCGCCCTGTCTCGTATCCTTGTGGTTCTCCCTTTCACGTGCGTATACACGAAAAAAAAATCCATAAGCTCCGAGTTTTGCTCTCGTGTTAGAAGATATATATGTGTGTACGTGACTGCTTGTAAAATAATCCCGAAAGGGGAGCGACGAACCACTCGCTTCGGGTAGAGGGTGTGCGTAGGACTGCGAACGTATATCGATAAATCAATGCTTAATATATGACGAACTAACGAACGTGCGGAGGGAGTATGCGCGCAAAAGCAGCGAGATGATGGTCTCGTGCGTGAATATAATCTGGAACGACGATTATTAATTGTCATTATGTAAAGAGGTTTAGGGGAGATAATACACAGCAGCAGCAATGGCTCGTTGCAGCTTTTTGCGCAGCGCACGTGTGTGCACATAATATACGTAGCATATATGTAAATCAAGGATAAATTGAATCGAATATTTATATCGTGACTTTTTTTTCATTTTCCAGAGCTCGCAGAACCGACTGCTGATTAAAAATGGCAAAGTCGTCAACGAGGATGGGATCTTCGACGCCGATGTGTTCGTCGAGGACGGCGTTATCAAGTAAGACCACGAGTGACATTCAAACTCGAATTAATATATAAACTGCTATTGCTATGCGCCTACGCGCATAACGTGTACTTATTTATAGATAGATATGTTGTGTGCGTGCCACCCATAAATCATTCTTAATTGAAAATCGTCCGGTACTTACTTACTTATTTATCATTATTATCATGATTATTTTACCCGCAGGGAGCTGGGACGGAATCTCATAATACCGGGCGGTACGCGCACCATAGACGCGCGCGGCCGCTACATCATGCCCGGCGGCATCGATCCGCACACGCACTTCGAGCTGCAGATGATGGGCGCCAGGAGCGTCGACGACTTCTATCAGGGCACGAAAGCCGCTCTGGCGGGCGGCACCACCAGCGTCATCGACTTCGTCATTCCGCAGCAGGACGAGAGCCTGCTCGAGGCCTACGAGAGGTACCGCATCACCGCTGACGAGAAGGTCTGCTGCGATTACGCGCTACACGTAGCCGTCACCAAGTGGGACGCCAAGGTGAGTTGTTGTTGCGCCGGCGGATCGCAGGACGAGATGCGTATATTATTATGGTTCTGTGCTACGCTCTGCAGAATTGCGCGCGGGGGAAAGCTCGATTGCACTATATAGCTGCAGCTAGCTGCTGTACGTGTAGCAGCTATCTATATCGCGAATAAATCGTACAACGTCCTAGTTGAAGCAAAAAAAAAAAAGAAGAATATGCTACACGACGCGGCTGCATCGGTGGCGCGGAGGAAATACAAGACAGCAGCGGCACTACAGACTTTGCGTGATCGAGGCCAATCCGCGGCACACATATGATACCTACTACTAATACTACAGCTACTGCTACAAGCAACATTGGCTACCGTATAGGCGCACACGCACATAAATTATGCATCGTATAAATCTGATCTATCAAGCTTTAACAATCCCTCGTGCGGTAATTTTTGCGCGCCCGCAAGACCTACAACTCTTGGGAGATTTATTATATATAGATATATTATATTATTTATATATAATGGCCGCGTGAAATTACGGGAAAATAACATAATCAACGGTGCGCTCGCGCGCAAGAAAGATGACGCTCGTAATCGCGTATAGAAAGTTTCTAAAATGCTAATTTACTTCCGCGCTTGGCTGTATATAATTGAGAAACTTGTTGTTTCTGATGTCATGCATATCCTCAAATATTTTATTTATACTCTCTGACATCTTTCTATAAGAATAAAATTTGCGGAAATGCATATGGCATCAAAAGCAACAAAATTTAAGGTAATTTAATTTCACTTAGAATCGGGCATTATATTCAATTTTATATGTGGCAGATACTCGAACGCGAAAATCGTGTCTACGAATAAAATAGAATAAAGCGAACCAAGAGAGAAAGAGGCAATGACCTCTGGAGCTCTCGAGCTCGCGTCTCCTCGCTGCAGCCCGCTGCATGTGCAAATTGTTGCGTGATGATGAGAGTCGCGCTGCGCTGCCTGAAAGAGAAAGAGATAGAGAGAAATTAAATTCACCAATGATTATTTCTATATCGTGACGTTTTATACAAAGGTTCGGTTGAAGTAAATATCCCTCTGCGCGCAAGCAAATAATACAGAAAAACAAAAGGTTCGGATCGATGCGCGATATAATTTACCCACGAACGAGTTCGAAGTCATTCGAGTTTGACTTACTTTGTTTTGTAAATTTTTATTTATAGACTCCGACAAAAAAAATTTGTATAATACCTGCGATAAATAGTAGAATTTTTTTTTGTAGGTCGATGTGTCGGGTAGATTTCGTGGTAGGCTTGGTAACAATCGTAAAAACAACTCTCGGTTCATTGTAAAATGTAATCAAAACTTTTTTGTTTTTTCGCACGCGCGCACAGACCCGCGAGGAAATGGCAACTCTCGTGCAGGAGCACGGCGTCAACAGCTTCAAATTTTTCATGGCTTATCGCGACGTCTTCATGCTGAGAGATCCGGAGCTGATCGAGGCGTTCAAGGTCTGCAAGAGCCTCGGCGCCGTAGCCATGGTGCACGCTGAGAACGGTGATATCATTTACGAGGTATGTTAAAACGCGCATACACGTCCATTTGCACACATAATGTTATGTGTGCGTGTGTATAAAGTGAAGTGCATGCGTACGCACGCCCGCCTGCATAATTTATCATGGGAATTCGGTGCGGCTGTATGCATTAATGCTTTATCTGGCGGCTTGGTACATAGATCTGCTTTCCATCTAGATTGCCATTCTGTTCGACTAAAACGATTTATCTCGCTGCGAGCGCGCTTCCTGACAAAAAGTTTTCTACTTCGATTCGATCTTAATTCATCCGCAGTTTCTATATTGCCGCCAGTTAAAGCGGCAACCCGTTTGGGCCATTTTTTGCTCGTACTGGCAATCGTGGTTGCAATTTTATAATGACATAATTATTTCTTTCTCTAATCTTCTATTTTTTTCTATCCTCCACCAGAACACAAAGAAACTACTGGCAGCCGGCGTCACGGGCCCCGAGGGTCACGAGATGTCACGGCCCGAAGAGGTCGAAGCGGAAGCCGTTAACCGCGCTTGCATCATCGCGAATCAGGTGAGTGCACTGTATATGCACGGTATGTATGCGCGTGTGCGGCGCGTATGTAGGGCTTGTGCGTTATCCCCGGATGTGCGCGAGCCTATGCGTGCACGCACATGTGCAGTACTTTCACGCAGTAGTGTGTACTACTGTACTATACTCGACACTGTGCAACTACGGGGCAATGCGACGACGACGACGATGATGATAAAACTATCCGGATGCGATAGATTTATTACGGCAAACGCGGCATTAGAAATAAAAATGTCTTTTTATGCATTTACGTTTACCGTGTGCAGCTATTATACGAACAGATGTCATATGTGTGCCGCTGTAATATTAGCTGCGCCTTACAAAAGAGCTGAATAGTTTTTTTCTTCATCGTCATCAAAATCGCATTTTGACTCTTTTTTTTCTCTTCGCGCATCATTTTCTTTTATTAAGTACGCTATCTTTTTAATGTTGTATTGCCATTACACTTTTTTTATTTCATTAATTTCAAGATTTATTTTCTCGACTCATGCACTCGAGTACAATAAACGTATGTGTTTCATTCTTGAGCACTTTGAGAGCATACCATGAAATGCCATGTGTAGTGAACAAACACGCCGTATCACGAAGGCGCTTCTATTTGCATTTCTTAGTACGTAATATATTATGTGCTGTTTAGTGTATTGCGTAACGTAGTGTATTTTACATGTTCAAGAGCCGCTCTATTTGTTGTAAAAATTTGCATGGCCATTTTAATTTTTACATTTTTTCTTTTTTATCAAAATACTCTCTTGCACAATAAACGCAGAAAATTAAACGTTGTCACCCAGACACGTTAATTCTTTCGCTCGTTAAACGATAAGGAGAAGCGAGAGTGTAATGTGTGCAATACAAAAGAAGCTTGCGCTGCGCAACTTCGAGTGCATCCTATATGCGAGAAGCCGCCGCCGCGTACATGAGAGTTGGAGAGAATAAAAGAAAAGGAAGTGGTGCGAAGGAAGTTGAATAATACGAAAGAGAAGTCGGCTGATGCTGCGGATTTTTTTTTATGAATCGCGAACAAAAGTGTAATGACGGACGTGCTGATGTGTGCATGTAGGCCTTTTTAATATGTTTTTCCTCATAGAAAGTTGCGAGCACGCGATGTTTATATAGTTTATAAAAAAAATTGATTTTAGACACTTTCGAACTAATGTCAAGTAAATTACTCGAAACTTTATGACTTTCATCGAAGCCGCGGTACGCGTTTACCCGCTTTTAATACAGGAGCAGCATTAAACGCGCAATAAGTAGGCGTTTATAAAATAATAATCTACTCGGTGCCATTACGCAATTAAGCTCCATTAGTCGAGCGCGCTCATTGAATTCTATGAAACATCGACCTTATGCTCCAAATCCACATCAGCATCGTCCGTCACAGCTTAATGAAAATACATTAAAAGCAAAGCAAAAATAGACACCAATGAAGGCAAAAAAATGTAAACAAAAAATTCAAGGTATCGTGTCCGCTGTACGTCGTGCACGTGATGAGTCGCAGCGCCGCCGATGCGCTCTCCGACGCTCGTGCTCGTGGCGTTTGCGTTTGGGGCGAGACCCTCGCCGCGGCCCTCGGTACCGACGGCACGACCTATCAGCACAAGTGCTGGAGACACGCAGCTGGACACGTACTGAGTCCGCCGCTGAGGCCCGATCCCGATACGCCCGAAGCCCTCATGAAGAAACTCGTTGTGTGAGTATATCATGGTTGAGCAAAACAAAAAACAAGGGGAAAAAATATTAAAAGGAGCATTAATGTTGCAGTAAAGCTGCACAGGTGTTGGGCATCGTATATATAATTATAATCATGCAGCATATCAGTGATTTTCGAATTACGCGAGACGGAAGTTCCATTGACAGGTGCTAAAACTTAATGTAAGCAGTACGGAGCACGTGTGGTATATAATTACTTGGCATGGGAAATTATAAAAGCTCGCTTCAAGCCCATGATTCGACTGTATTTTATGATTTTAACTCGCGGAAACTTGTACAGTAAACAACTCTTTTTATCTGAAGTACACTTCACATAACGATGACTTTTATGAATTTTTCGTTTTTGTATCGAAGTCGATGTTAACTATAAATATTTTTTCAAACATTTGAAATCATTGATATGCTTAAGTAAAAGAATAACACTACTAACATAGAAATAGTTATCGAACTCGCGTAAGACTGATCGGATCGCACCATGTTTCTATATTTTCCACTTGCGGATAAAGTAAACATCAGATGAAAACGTGTGAACTCGCGCTTGAAAAATCGTTAGCAAGTACCGACTCTCACGATTGAGCTACTTGACGAAACGGTCGTCCCAAACGATCTATAACAGTCTTTACTTATATACAGCGTCGTTAATAGCTTTTTCAAATTGTCGAAGCGTAGAAAATGGGCGCCATTAAATTCAATTCAGTTTTTCTTTTCCGCGACTCTCGAGGGGGGCCGGAAAAAAGTTTCATTTATAGTTTTTATCAACACGCAAGAACGCGATGAGAGATACATCAATGGAGCACACGCGCGAAACTCATAATAAAGCGACTGAGGCGCTGCCGCGGCGGCACCGCGCGAGCGTGTAAATAAAGTATTTAATTATTACAAGATACAAGAAAGCGCGAGAAAAATGGCAAAAAGCCTGAATAGCAACTTTCATTGTGGTTTAGCGTATTCTTTATAGGCAAGCCGTTCGTGGCGTAAACGTAGACGCGCCACGGCGAGAAATGCGATTTCTACGAGATGTTTGTAAATTTGCAAGAGGGACCCATGAATAGAAAATAGATTTTCGCAGCCACAGCTGTAAACTTGAGTTCCGTAGCGTAACGTATCGCGGACACGCCACGTCCCGAAGATTGACGCGAGACTGACACGATAGCGATACCTCGCGTCTGTATTGGCATGCTCGACCATATCGTCGATTGACCAAATGGTAAATCAATTTCACCGACCGTTATTGATTCGGGGTTCGAAGGTTGAGCGTATTAAACTCTTCGAGCTGCGACATGGGGCGGATGTCAATAAACATAAATAGATTACAATAATTCGATGCAGTGCGACACTAATATGTCAAAGCTTTTTGTGATAGCTCAAGATTTAATTTCAATCTATTATCATTGTTCGGGTTTTTAAACTATTATTATTAGCTAGATGAATTAAAAAACCTCAATGTCAGGCAGATTATTCCATTCGACTACGAGAGATAATTCAACCGATTAAATAATTGTTGATAATGATAAATCGATGAAAAATCAGCGATGAATGTGACTTTGAAACTTTTATTTTGTTGTTATAAATTTTACAAATAAAAATACCAACTCGCAGATAAAACCCATAAAATGTAAAAAAAGCGCGTCGAAAACAACATTGCAGTTTACAGCTAGGAAAATTGCTTATCGAGGCTCTACACGCATGTGTGTATGTTTTCTAGTTCTCGCTGCAATTACGTCACGCGTGTGCATCATCATCATCATTCGCCGATAGATTCATATACATAATAATTGCCATCGGTGGCACAGAGATTTATCGTCTCGCTTGTACACATAAGATAATATCAACTTTCCACCCGTTCGTATGTAATAAACATCGATATCGCTCGTGAGCATGTATACGTGTATAAGAAAGCCAATAGTTGCTGGATTGATAATGATCAATATAAACATAGTTGCATGTGTAATATCAGGCACGATTTGATTTGCGAAGCCTATACGCTATAGTATGTATTATACGCACACGAGCAGCCTATATATATACATATAGCGTAGCCGTCGTCGTGATCATCGATGTCAATCTAAATCGTCGTCGACTGTATCGTACGCGACTCGCATGTAATGAGAGTAGTTTTCTGAGCGCGTTTATCTTTTACATTACCTTATATTATATATTTAGCCTGTGTATATGTGTGCGTAACTGTATATCTCTTGGACGAGTAGCCAGTTTGTACTTTATGATTTTTCTGTTGACATGTTTAGTGAAAGATCAATGCGACACTTTTTACTCTTATCTCTTTATTTTTTTGTTGCAAGCTTCTTAGTTTATTATGTATATGTGTTGTATACTTGTACTTTTTTTCTCTCTCTCCATCGACGTTTGTTTAACCTTATATTATACAAAAGGAGGACGACGCGCGTGTCGTAAATTATTCCAACAATCATACGCCCTAAGCTGCCACATACCCTTCTTTATTTTTTTTACACATTATCCTCGTAACGTACAATGGATTTTTTTCGGACGAATGAATTTCACGCTCGCGAGACTTTCTACACCTAGGCACCCATAGCGTGCTCTACGTAAGGCGCATTGTGTATTCATACAATATAACTATCACGGATGAAAACTCATCGAGTCGCTGTCGAGTTTCTCATTTTCGCGTCATTGTGTGGCATTTGAAGAAAATACTTCATTACACTAACAAAGGTGTAAATTGATGGCAAAAAGTACGCATATCCGCGCTCAAGCGAGTTTTACTTTTGAAATCTTATCTCCGCAATACTATGTATCGGTAATTAATACGTAAACCCTAATGCCGTCTCGTTTCTCGATAAGATAAATCAAAACATTCGTATTTTCCTTTTTCATTTTTACGTCGCCGCGTCGTCCTCTCTCAATGTAGCGATGAAAACTTTGATAAATTGAACCAAAAAAAAAGATGACCCAAACCAAACGATCCTCATAAACGCAGCTGAACTGTCCGCTCTACATTTCGGCGATAACGAGCAAATCTGCGGCGGACATCGTCGCGGCGCGCAAGCTCGACGGCGTCGTCGTTTTCGGCGAGCCGCTCGTAGCCGCGCTGGGCATCGATGGATCCGCTCAGTACGGCAAAGACGCCAATCGGGCCAGAAGACTAGTTACCAATCCGCCCTTGAGGCCCGATCCCACGACGCCGGCTTACTTGTCCGAACAATTAGCTCAGTAAGTTGTGTCTGTGTGTGTATGTGTCTTTTGTATCGTATACAGTAGATTCGATTATTTTGTAGAGCTACTATAAATATAGATCACGTATAAGAGAATTCTAGTTAATCAAAGGATCGACTTATTTTTTTGCATGTCGACGAGATTAAAACTTCATTCCTTCGCGTAGATGCGTACGCGCGCTGGATCGAGTATAACGACATAATAAATTCACAATTCGTCATTTTTGCCAATCGTTTTCTTTAAGGCATCGGCGATCGCGAGTCTCACGTGTAGGCTATTAACAACATTTTCTCTCTGTTGGCACTCGTATGCAGGGACAAAAAAAATCCCGCATCTCATACAGAGAAATTACTTTTTCCGCGCGGCGAGATCGAGAGACGATCTGCGAATATATAGACCTGTTTCTCAGCGGGCGCGCACTCGATGAGATGGTCTCTCTATTTGTAACTCGACTTTTTTTGTTCGTCGATCCTCGTCGAAGAGAAATGGAGAATGCTGTGCTGCACGCGCACGCACAGCTAATGGAGAAAAGTAGTAGTATTAGTAGCAGTAGCGTAGAAAAGGGAAATTGATTTTTACGATATGTGTATATAGTGCCGATTTTCATCGGATCTTATAATTAAGCATTGCGAACAGTTGCTATGGGACGATTCATCGGAGACTGCGCGGTAACAACTGCGTGAGAAAGTTCGGATCAACTCGCGATCGTCCGTGTGAATGCGCGACAATGGGGTATCGCGTTTTACTTTTGTTCTTCGCGACGTAAAAAGACAAGACGATCGTTAACCGATTTCTAGTTACCATCATTCGACGCGCATCGTAAAACTCGATCGTATTAACAATGTACTAATATTTAGTAGATGTAGTCAACGTTGATGTAGACTTTTCTCTAGATCATCGCTGCCAATCCAGCCGGATAATAATTAATCGAATCTTCGAAACGATTTTTTTCTTCCTTCTAAAAAACAAAAATATAGCGACGGGCTGCAAGTGACCGGCAGCGATAATTGCACCTTCAACGCCGACCAGAAGGCCCTGGGCAAGGACGACTTCTCGAAGATACCGAACGGCGTGAACGGCGTCGAGGACCGCATGTCCGTGGTCTGGGAAAAGGGCGTGCACGCCGGCCTGATGGACCCGACGCGCTTCGTCGCCGTGACCAGCACCAACGCCGCGCGCATCTTCAATCTGTATCCGCGCAAGGGCGTGGTGGCCGTCGGCTCGGACGCCGACATCGTCGTCTGGGACCCGAGCCGCAAGAGAATCATCTCGGCCGAGACCCATCATCAGGCCGTCGATTTCAATATCTTCGAGGTAATATTATAGCTACAGATATATCATTCGAAACGCCCCGAACGTTTTGATAATACTCGCGTATATTATACTGTTGTGTACGCTTTTATTGTATACATACATACGCATGATATGTGGTGCGTGTGTGTTCCCGCGCAACAACCGTTGGATATATATCCGCTACTGCACATTGCGGTAAATTACACGCGCCGCTGAAACCCGGTTATGACCGCGTGTGTTGTTCTGTGTGTGTGCGGTAGCGTGCGAGCCACTCGTGCGAGGATCATGCCTCGTAACATTTCATCACACGATACTTTATAAACTTGAATTATATGCAAAACATTATTTTCTCAGGGTATGGAGGTCCACGGGGTGGCCGAGTACGTGATCGTCGGCGGTCGCGTCTGCGTGGACGAGTGCCAGATCAAGGCCGTCCACGGCTTCGGCAAGTACCTCGAGACTCTGCCCTATCCGGCCTACGTGTACGACGCGGTCGAGGAGCACGAGAAGCAGCCGCGCGGTGTGGCGCGCAGCGAGGCCGACGCCAAGCGACAGCACGAGGAGGACCTGGCCCTGGCCAAGGCCCGAGAGGCCGCGAGAATCGCCAAGGCCCAGGCTCAGGCTGCGGCCGCCGCGGCGATGCAGAACAACTCCGGGCATCCGCAGACCAACGGCCACAACAACGGCAGCGAGAACAACGGGGACGCGCGACCCTTCAGCGCCACTTTCCCCACCTCCAACACCGCGCCGCCGAGCGTCAAGGGACCCAGACTCGAAGGACAAAGAAATCTTCAAGATTCCACGTTCTCCATTAGCGGTACGCGTTTTGTTGCTATTTTTGTAGACTTACAAAACAATTACATAAACTAGATGTAATGACGAATTATTTCTTCCATTCGCAGAAGACTCCAAAGAACCTCAGCGATCATCGATTCGCGTAAGAAATCCTCCAGGTGGACGCAGCGCTGGAGGCTTCTGGTAAACAACATCCAACTTTTCGCACATGATTCGGTGCTAAGAACGAAAATCAAAAATAAAAAGAAAAAAAATATGGGAAGACGAGGAAAAAAGTGTGCAGTGTGACGAGGAGATGTCATCCGACGACCAACACAGAACAGCTGAGAATGCCTCCGAAAGGCTTGTCTGCGCTTATCCATTTCCAAATAAGGAAATAATCAGATTGTTTATATATTTTCAACAAAAGCATAATATTTAATGAACTTTATTTTTCTTCACACTTGTAATTTCTCTAAATTACTTTGAGGAGAAAACTTAATGATATATATTGAGATGTGTGAATGGTACTTTTTTCATTATTCATTGTACTGTGTTTACAATGCTCGATAGTGGAATACGTATGTTGACGAAATATATATGAATTATATTATATATATTATTTTATGTACAAGTCAAGTACTTGACAAATTTTGATCGCATAATTAAACGAATTTAATGATTTTTAGATACTATTTATCAGATGAAATATACTACTGTAGATTTGTACGACTTGTTTTATTTTTTAAGATTGAATATATTTTATTTCACGCAGATGTAGTCGATAACAGTATCGCACACTTGTATAGTACGAAAGCATGTTAAAAAATTAAATTTTTCGGAGGGTCATTGAAACGAATTGAATTAATAGATTTTCGAGGGTAACTCGTCTCTTTCACACTTTTGCGACATAGACTGCTGATTAACATAATCTTTAATAACTGCGACCATTGATATATTTAGTTAATGAAAAAAAAATAATTAAGGTATCCTTAAAAAAAGCAAAATAACTTATTGTGCAACTGTCATTATGTTATTATATATTTAATAAACGGTATTAACTAATTAGTGAATGTATTAAAGTGTCGTTAAAAACGCAATAGCAATTGTATGAATTTGTTATGTAAGATTCTAAAACGTTACCAAATGAATAATTAAAAAGATTCTACGACAAAACCACAACGTTTGAAAAAAAGATTACACATCAGCGAATCGGCCATCTTATTACTATTTGTCTTGTCATAGTGGCGATGGCAATTCCAACATTTTAATATGCTATAAGGCTACGTAACTAATTAATATCAGCATGCACTAATAATAAGATCAAAAAAAGAAAAATGCATTTTTTTACGCGCTCATTATTTTATGAAATAATGGAATTCATGCGAGAACATTGAAAAAGAAAGTAAATTTTGTACAAAGGATATTCGTGTACAATTTATATGCAGTATGAACTCAGCGTTGCTCTTATAAATTAATAACGTGCTAAAAATAAAACGAAAAAGCGTTTCAAGCTATTTATTTAAATGCCAATGAAAGCCTAGGCGACTGCCTTGTGATAATACTAAGTATTGATCAAAATATTGAAAAATTTCTCTGTTTCAAAATTTGATAACAAGATTTAACTTATTGCTATTGTATTATCTGTTGAACTATAAATTTGAATCTCAGAAGATTCGTTCTTTATAATCTATTACATACATGGTTTATTATGAAATAATAATTTCACACGCTTCTGAAGACATAATTAAATTGTATCTAGATATATGAATGAATGTCTGTTGCTATGTATCTGAAAACTTATAATAAATATTGAATAATAAATATATAAATATTGATGTCTAGATAGATCCTCATTTTCCTCATCCGAATAGCTTCCTCACGCTTTATATATTTTTACAAAGCGTACACCCGATGAAAAATAGTTCGTACCCGATTTATAGATGATCCAAAGCCTATATCAGATTCTAATTTTAAAATTGTTGCCGATTGTCTTACGCGAAAATAGGGTATCGTTCATAATTTCATCTACAATAAATATTTTCGGTAGTAAAACTCATTCAGCAGCTGATTAATGCTAAGTCACATTACCCTTGCTTTTACAGTCTTTTACGCGCGAATCTCGATTTCTCTCCACAGTAGCCACTTTACCATACGTTCTGCAATACAAGATAAGATCCCATACGCTTCTCAGCGAATCGCGTTTGGCGTGGTCACTTAACCTCGGGCGCACAGACTAGTACACATCAGCCTCGCAACTTTGCGCGACAGGACATGTCAAAATATTTGTAATGTCTTTATTAAAGGTTGGTTAATTTTTCTAAAAAATATTCAACAAATTATTCGGTTACCGATCGACTGCGTGTGATTAATCGTGCAGCAGTGTTACTCGCCTGCATTGAGAGTAATTTCGTTTTCGGAGTATTCAACCGGCTTTGTTTTTTCATCTAGGATACAAGCCGAACGTACAATTTTTGGAGTTGATTTCGAAGTAACACCAGTCATACCTGTATTGTTGCTTTGTTTGATTTCAAGAACTTTGTAATCCATATCTTATTTAAACTTCAATTATGAAGAAAATATTTCATTGCTGATGAAAACAAACGTTAGAGGTCATTGATTGTCGGTACTAAATAAGTTGAGTTTAACGTTTTTTAACGTTACTAAAATGGCGAAATGAAAAATTGATTTGTTTTGAAAACATTTTGAAAGACTCGAGTTATTTTGATTATTATTAATCATCAAAGTCTGATCATTGAAACAAAGTGATATTGTTTTGATATGTGTTGATGACTTACATTGACCTCAATATTGTATATTGAGTTGATTAGAAATCATTGGTTTTAATCATTTTATTTAATTTTTATAATTAATTTTTTTAATTTCAAATATTAATTTGCTTTTTAAGAGTCAATTCACATTTGAAGAAGCATGGCCATGTATGCGACCAATTATACTCAATCTCTTGAAACAAGAGCCCGTTACACAGTTAGAATGGCAAGATCTATTCTATTCAGTTCATCAGGTGTGCCTAGACGAAAAAGGTCCACCAAAGCTCAGAGATGCCCTACGAGAAGACATCATGGAGTTCATTAAACAAGCCCAAAAAGTAACTCAAAAAGTTTCTCTAAACGTTTACTTTTAAATGAATAATATTTTTACAAATTATTAATAAATTTATTTCAATTTTAGAGGGTCATGGCACATCAAGAAGAACAAGCCCTCTTGAAGGCTTATATTTCAGAGTGGAGAAAGTTTTTCACGCAATGTGACTATTTACCTACCCCATTTAGACAGTTGGAAGCCTCATTGCGTGGTAAGACTACATCCACTCAAAAGAAAAACCAGCAAGAAGAAAGCATTGTGAGGAAGGTTAGTAATTAAAAATTTTACTTATGCTTCATGTTAAAATTTAATTTATTAAAATGAAGTTGCAAATTAATCTATATACTTGTTTTTATAGTTGATGTTAGACAGTTGGAACCAGAGTATTTTCAACGATATTAAGCAAAGACTGCAAGACTCTGCCATGAAACTAGTTAGAACTGAAAGAAATGGTGAAGTTTTTGACTCACAATTGGTTATTGGTGTGAGAGAATCTTATGGTATAAAAAGTTCCATTATCATTTTACGTATTTTTATTTCAAAAATACCAGATTTTTCTTACACTTATTTTTACTATTTCAGTGAATCTGTGCTCAAACCCTTTGGATAAACTAGAAATATATAGAGAAAATTTTGAAGCTGCTTATATAGATGCAACAGAGGCCTTTTATTGGGTAAAAGCAACTGAACATTTAGAACTTCATGGGGTAGAAAAGTACATGAAATTTGCAGAGGCAAAACTTAAAGAAGAAGAACTACGAGCTCAAAAATATCTTGAGCCCAATAGCACAAGTGTGGCATTGCTTATGGATCGTTGCGTTAAAACTCTCGTTGCTAATTTCAAAACTCCTATCCTCGCTGAATGCCCTAGGATGATAAAAGAGTATGAAACTGAAAGTAAGATATATTTTTCATTTTAATAATATAATAATCTGATAATATGAGTATTGTACGTTTACATTTCACTGCGCAGAGCTTAGATTGATGTTAAAACTCATGGATAGAGTTCAGGACGGAGTAACTCCTATGTTAGCAAACTTGGAAGAGCATATTGCGACTGCTGGTTTAGATGATATGATGGCTGCAGTTGATATTATAACTCAAGACTCTGAAAAATATGTTGAACGACTGTTAGAGCTGTTCCGACGTTTCTCTGCTCTAGTTAAAGAAGCATTTGACGATGATCCACGATTCCTTACCGCGCGTGATAAAGCTTACAAACTTGTTGTAAACGACTCATCTGTATTCAAATTAGAATTACCTATTCGTCCTGCGCCACCTAATATGCCTCTTATTGTTGGTGGTGCTATTATTAATAAGCCCGTAAATAATAATATTCCTGGACTACCCGAAAGCAAGTGCCCTGAACTTTTAGCTAATTACTGTGATATGTTACTGAGAAAGACTCCACTAAGCAAGAAACTAACTTCAGATGAAATTGAAAGCAAACTTAGAGACGTGGTATGCATAGTTTCTCAAAACTATTTTTCGATGTCAAATGATTTATCATTAATCTCGAATTTTTTTCTTGCAGCTTTTGGTACTCAAATATGTTCAGAATAAAGATGTGTTTATGAGGTATCATAAAGCGCATTTGACAAGACGTTTAATTCTTGATACTTCCGCTGATTCTGAAAAAGAAGAAAACATGGTTGAATGGTTAAGAGAAGTTGGTATGCCAGCGGATTACGTTAATAAATTAGCACGAATGTTCCAGGACATCAAAGTTTCTTCAGATCTGAATCAACAATTTAAAGAACAATGCCGTGCAGCCATCGCCGACAGCATCAATATTAAGGTACTAAAAATAAACACCACTATTTAAATTACTGCAGTGAATATTGAAAATATAAATATGTTCATTGTTTCATTTCAGATATTAAATGCTGGAGCGTGGGCAAGAGGTAGCGAACGAGTTACAGTTAGTTTACCTCTCCAATTAGAAGATTACATACCTGAAGTTGAAGATTTCTATAAAAAGAAACATAGCGGTCGTAAACTACAGTGGTATCATCACATGTCGAATGGAACCGTAAGAAACAGACTATTTGGTATCGGGTAGACGGGTCGACGGATGATTTAACAATAATCATTTTTCACAGATCACGTTCGTCAATCAAGTAGGACGTTTCGATGTTGACGTAACTACTTTCCAAATGGCTGTTCTATTTGCTTGGAACGAACGACCCATGGATAAAATATCATACGAAAATTTGCAGCTCGCTACTGAATTACCAGATCCTGAATTGAGAAGAACACTTTGGTCTCTTTGCGCGTTCCCCAAAATCAAGCGACAACTTCTCATAGCTGATCCGCCAGCAGCCAGCCCAAAAGACTATTCATTAGGAACAAAGTTTTGGGTCAACCAGGAATTTGCCATTGTGTAAGTATTTTTATTAAATTTTTATTCTTCAGAAATTTTTTGTAATGAATATTTAAAAATCTTGTAGGAAAAATGGTAAGATGCAAAAACGTGGAAAAATAAATATGGTAGGGCGATTGCAATTATCGACTGAACGCAGCAAAGAAGAAGATAATCAATCAATTGTTCATCTTAGGATACTACGTGTTCAAGTAAGTAGAACAATCCTTCAGTTCGTTGATTAGAGCATAGAATACAAAGAATTATTATTTTTCATTAACTCTGCAGGAAGCCATCATTAAAATTCTTAAGATGCGAAAGACAATCAATAACACTCAATTACAAGCTGAACTGATAGATATACTGAAAAATATGTTTTTACCCAGTAAAAAGATGATCAAGGAACAGATTGAGTGGCTTATTGAGCATAAGTACATAAAAAGACACGAAAATGACATCAATACTTTCTTGTACGTAGCATAACAAAAATTAAGCAGAAAAAAAATCATTCGAGTCATTTGCCGATTGATGAACTATATTTTTATAACATCGGTTACACGTTTGTGGAAAGTGGATGTCTTGTCGCGAGTTAATTGGGTTGAATAATCTTTGGTTACGGATAAATTGCTGTGATGCATTAACAGATTACTTTTGTTTTTCTTTGATGGGCAAAGGTTGCTTTAAAAATCGACTTCAATATTTGACTGAGCTCGGTTGTAAATGCATTCGTATGATTATAGTCATTTTTATTAATTTGTAAGGCAATTCAAATCTTAATTTACAAACGAAAATACCACTTTCTTTCACAACTATTTTTTTTATAACTGTGATTTTAAAGTGACCGCCCGACGCATTACGTTTGTAATGAAATAAAATATTTTATAATGCGAATTACACTATAATTGGGAAATGATCTTATTGAAGAATCATAAATATTAAAAAAATAACTGGAACACTTGAGCAAAAGAATTATATGTAATTAACGGAATCGTGGAAGTGGATTTTATCGGTAATCCATAAATGTTATGTAACAAACGTAAAGTGAACATGTTTTTCATCGAGTTTCGAATTGTAGTATTTACTGAGTCTTTTTTGATAATACTGTTAGTTTTAATTATTACTGAATGGTGTATTTTTACATAGTGATTTTGACGTGCAGTCTTATTTTGGATTATTGTAGATTTTTTGTACAATCCGAAGTTTTCTAAAAACCAAGCTATAAAACAGTGTGTTAACAAAATAAAAAACTGATCCATGAACTTTGTCATTATTGGCGCTAAATATGAATTTTCGCCAATAAAGTAAATAATAATGATAAATTGTATAAAGCCTTTGTAATATTTATTAAATGTTGAGAATATTCAAATGTAAGAATTTGAAAAACTAAAATGAAACATCTGAATCGAAAACGAGTTTTATTTTTCAACACTTCTCCAAAAATAATATTGAAAGCGGTATATTAATAAAAACTCCATTGAATTTTTCATCATTTATTTACATTATTGATGACACATTTCGCTTATATTCATTTTTATAATTTGTCTTTGGGTTCCAAAAAAATTTATTAACTTTAGTACGTATATAACTCAGACTTTATAGTACAGTAGGTTTAAGACTTGCTGTACCCTAAGTAAAAAAGGAAAGATACAATAAGCTTGAATTCATACTCAATATCTTGTTTCATTTGCATAAGCATTTGACATTCACAAACATACACATATATACACATATTCACAATGATTAAGGGCAATATACTTGTACCTTAACTTGTATAAATTACCATTTCTTTTATTCGAATTGAACGACAGCTATAAATATGTATTTTTTAGCAATGGCTCTCAAGTTAATGCCGCTTCCGAACATTTTCTTTCAACTCATTATCCTTTGAATAAATTAAAAGCTTTTTTCGCAAACAACTGAATTTCGTTTATACATAATTTTTGAAGAATTGAATTAATTTTTTTTACACTTTGAATAGTGTCTTCAAAGTAATTTTAATTTATTACATTAGGAAATAATCGTAAGACTACTGTGAAAAAGTAAACTTCTTCTCGGCCACAACCTTTGCATAATCCAGCGATATGGTTTTGATATCATTTTTTTACATTACTTACATTTAATAAATGTATCATTCAAAATCCTTATGCATTTTTTTATGAAATTCAAGATAACAGGATGTCATTTTAAAGATTGATTTTTTTTCCTTCTTCCGCATATGAAAATACTTTTTTCTTTAAATTTGGAGTATGCGAACTTTTTTCATACATATGATTGATAAAATGTGCAACCAAATGGAAACAGCCTTTAAATCATGAATATCTTACAAAAACATACACTTTACGCTAAAAGTAGCATTAAAAAATAGCTATAAATACATTTAGAAAGACAGATATATATACAATTTTTACGAAACAACTTTATTTCAAATTAACACGCACTAATTTCTACATATATTTGAAAATCATGTAGAGACTAAAAGTTTCTGCGAAATTTCTGAATAAAGTATTCTGCGCAACACTAATTACGACCAAATTAAAATCAATACGTTCATAAGAGTTTCTACTGCATAATAAAAAATGATCAACTGCTACTGCTGACTAATTATTTTACTAATTAACTAATAATAATTTTGTCGTAATACAGGTTTTCTTTCGACAATTTATGATAATTTATTTTGAACTTTAAAAATCGCTTGTGTTCAATTTGATTGTTCATGAGCTTTTCTATAAAAGCAGGTAACAGTTATCGATATTTCAATTTTCGTTTCTACATATGTATTATTTCTTTTTTATGATAAAATTATCACCCAATTACATTTTATCCAATACACACAATGATTGTATAAAACTAATTTTCTTTCTATCAATATGAAAATAATCATGTGTGCACTACAATTTCCAACATTGACACTTTATTACAGAAATTACGTCTCCAAAAT
Source organism: Trichogramma dendrolimi (assembly GCA_034770305.1). Classification (NCBI taxonomy): domain Eukaryota; kingdom Metazoa; phylum Arthropoda; class Insecta; order Hymenoptera; family Trichogrammatidae; genus Trichogramma; species Trichogramma dendrolimi. The sequence continues at coordinate 115,648 of JAPMIB010000007.1, read as the reverse complement.
TTATATCACTCATTGTTCAAGGAAGAACTATATTGAGTGCCAATGTTGTTACTCTAAGTTCTTATAGCCAACTTTTTGCTTTCAATTCCTAAATAACACATGCTTCTAAAAGTCATTAATTTATTCTTTTATTAGGCAGCCATTTTTGTGTTATCATTGTTTCATGATTGAACATTAGAAAAATTTATTGTTAAAATATATTATCTTTATGAAAGATTTCGGGGTTCAAAGCATAATATTTATTAAATTTCAAATCAATAATTTTATTTCATTCGAACTATGTATTTAACTTAAGCAATACTTTTGAAGTTAACATTAAAAAATAAAAGTAAAAAATTCGGATTTTAATACAAGTAATTGCATTGACAAAATTATATACAATAAGTACTTTGTATCATTGATCTGCATAATGAATATATTCAGAAAAAGAAAAGACCTGAAATTGTTTTATCAGTTTAACTACAATGAGTAAGAAATTTTCAGAAAATCAACACTTGTAAACATCAAAAACTGTGATAAGAGTAGTTACAGTTTCAGATCTGTTTCATAAAAGTTTATGTATTAACATATGTAATGATATTGTTTTTTGAAGCATTTTAATATACTCACGAGATTAAATTTTTAATAAGCATTTCTTATGAGTATAACTAAAAAGCTGACCAGCAGCGCATTTTGCGTGCAATTCGTCTACACTATAAGCATAATCGTTTCATATTTTATATTAACGATTTCTCTGATCAAACATTCTTTCGTTAATCGTCTGCCTTCTTGCTGACACAATGTAACATCAAGAATGCTATAATGTGACAGTAGGAAATTTGTAAACGTGATCTTAATTTCATCAAATTAAGCTTGTTTCTTGTACACTTGAATTACATAGGATATAAACATATTTATTACCCTTTTGGATGGATCACTTTCAATGTGAGTACAATTCGCCATTAATTTGTTATATAGAGTAGACAGTAAAGGAAGGATGCACTTACACTTAGATATATTCATAATATTTATTTTTTATGAGTAAGATTTTTGGTGTTTTAATTTTCTAATGCAATAATACTATACTCTTAAAAATTTCTAATATTAATCATTATAATTTCATAAATTTTCATAAGTATTAATTTTTTTTACTTGTACCTTATATAAAGGTATATAATTAGAAGAACCATAACTGGAACACAATTACTAAAAGTTAACAATATTAACATTACTAATGTTTATTTTTGTTGATACAATTTTTTTTCTTAAAAACTTACGATACTTTTCGAGAATCTTGTAAAGTCGCTAAAAAAGTACGGAACGCAAAATCGTAAATTTTTTACTGTAAAGTCACCAAAAATCTTACTGAACTTTAAATAACTACTATTAACATTAATCTTCGAATGCCGTTAATCAGGGCAACGAGTATGAGGCAATCGATTAGTTTTCAAGTTATTTGCATTTTCGCAAATATGCACAACAATACCTGGTTGATTTGTAGTTCCAGCATGAAGTTCATGACTTTCTCCTGTTTGAATAAAAAAAATTACTTGTTATCATATATTTTTTTAAAAACAATGTATCAAATGTACAATAACAAATATATTCCACAACAAACCAGGAGTTAAATTTGCAATAGCTGCAAGCAAATCATGATTAACTAATGGTTCATTCTCTTCAGATGGTTCCCAACCAACAGGTGGAGATGCTGGTGGAGATATTAGGAACTGTTTTGTTGGCGCAGGTGGATGTAAATGTATGTCATCAGCATCTGTAAAAGAGGATTTTGTATATTTTATTTATATTATAATATTATATGTATTATAAATAATTTTTAATGGTTTGTATTATGTGAAATGTATATACCTATAGGCGTTACAGGCTGTGCAAAGTAGCAGTTTATATCTGTTTCACCAAAGTGAGCTTGGTGCAACTGTACTCTTGCGTGGGCTGCTGCACTTGGTGATGTATAATTTACTCTCATTCTTCTAAATGATCTGAAGTACTGAAACGTTACAACTTCTCCAAACTGTTTGAAAAGTTTTTCAATCTCAGCCTGACAAATTAAAAAATTAACATAAATTATTGGGACCTAGTATTGATTATCAATTTGATAAGAAAAATTAGAATACCTTCAGTTCATCAGATCTGAACACTCGAGGGTCCACATTTGTAACAATTACAGACATAGGTAAGTCCTCGTCATGACAAAGATCTTCCAAAGTCTTGTTCAACACATCCTCTGCTTCTTTAGTAGTGTGCAGATCATTTAACTGACCCAAGTTGGGATGAAGATTGGGCAAACCATCTATTTCATTGATGATTATATTATCCGAATTCGCCACATCGTCGTCCTCAGTACTCTTCTTCCTCTTATCTTCCATTTTTGCAAATTGAATTTGCAATCTTTTAAAGACTGTTCAACTGCAAACAAACGTTTGTTAAAATAAATAAATTGTACATCGGATCAATAGAATAAATCAATTGTTTACAAAAGGACGGAGGCACGTTTATTTACCTACTATATTACGGTAACGAATTTAAAGATAAAAACCTTTTAGATCGAAATAATTATGAAAATGGTTGAAAATAATAAAGTCTTGTTAATCAGCGTCGCGATCTAGCAGGCATCTAATCTCAATGGACGTCAGCGATACTCGAGTATATAGGTATTTATTTACAAACACGAGTGCGATTTTACGTTACAGATAAAAGTTTCCACTTGTACGAATATACGCACGCACTGACGATGACTATCTATATATATGTCAGGAAAGAGTAATTGTTAATTATGACAATTGCCACATAACAGCTTTGTAAAAATTGCTTATAGTGTGTTTGCTGTCGCGTCGCCTGGGGTAAGCCCCAATTCAAACTGCGAATGACGATCGCGCACACGGAGCTTTTCGAGAACTGTATCCACGGACGTGTTCTCTCTCTCTCTCTTTCTCTATCGAGAGAGCGAGGCATAGACCGAGCAAGGCAGTTAAGTGTGGTACCCATAATTTCTTAGAAACAAATATTAGAGATTTTCTGACGTCATGAAATGATTTACAACGAATCGAAGTATTTTCTCCACAAAAGAAAAATCAGATTTGAAAATTGTTGTAAAAATCAATTAATTGTCCAGTAGAAAAATGCAGCGCGAAAACTCGGTCGTTTTTTTTCTTCGTTCTATATATTCGAATGAAAAAATTGTGATTGTTTGTTAAACATAAAGTCCTATTGGTAAGTAGTTTAGATTCTAAACATTAAGCACGATTTATTAAGATAAATTTCTTTTCACGGCCCTTTGAACATTTTCATAACGATTTGAATTATAACGAAAAACGAGGTCTAATGACAGCTCTGCGCGTAGTATAGCGCAACACTCGCAATTGACAATGTTTACATTCATCGCTGATATATAACCTCACTCATAACTAGAAGTTTGCTTAGAAAAATTGTTTATTTTTTGCACCAAAGTAAAGTTTTTAAGCTTAGCTGTACGCCACTATTTTCAAAATTCAAAAACAATTAAAATTAAGTTTACAATTTACGTTACAACTTAGGATGTTCCAATGCTCCGCACTCCCCCGTACTGTATGTACAAGGTAAACAAAAACAAGCGCGCACGTCTGGGTAATTCGACGAAAAAACGATTGTTTTTCTAAGTATACGAGTCGAGAGACGAGTATAAGAGCTTTATATATAAAAATATAACAATAATAATAACAATAAAAAAAAGTCGAGAAAAAGCAAAGAGGGAGAGGGAGTATATATCATTTGGCCGATGGTCGTTACATGCCTGCTGCTGCTTCTGTGTGGCATTGAAATCGAATCTCGATAAGGCGCAAGCAGAGAGAGAGAGAGAGCGAGATCTTCGCATAGAATCAGCGGGCTAAATCAGCTGAGCATTATACATCCCAGAGCTCTCCAAGGTCTCTCTCTCGCTCGCTCGCGCACGCTATATCTGTGTGCGTACGTGTGCTACATTATGTACGTGTGTACATAGACGTTCTATGTACAATCGCGCAAGCAGCGGAGTATGCATGTATAGGAGCACGCGCGTGTGTGTTTGTATACACACACGTTTAAAGGGATTTGTTTATATGAACTCACAGGGACACACTCGACGCGATAGCCATATTATACGGAGAGATGCTTTATCTCGAGAGCAAAAAAAAAGCTAGCTGAAGAAACGCGCACACGTTGACATTTAAAGGTATACTCACGTTCAAAAGGCAAAATCGAAAAATAACTGCGTTGGACGTCGAGTAGTGGGTATAGTATCGTAATACGTACTGTATCTACGATGAGAAACGATTACTAGAGATACACATTATACACTGACAGGACGAGAGCAGCAGCGGCGGAAAGTCTGTGTGTAATAATATTACACGTATATAAGAGAGGCTTGCGGAGGAGGAGAGAGATATGTGCGTGTGATATTAATAAACGATGCCAGAGAAGCTCGTCGACTACGTAGTCGGCCCTTCTTCCATGCCTATCTCTCTCTGCAAATCATCTGCCTTTGTCGTCGTCGACGCGTCATAGTCGCTACGCTCTGTGCGCTGCTGGGACTGTAGGTATAATAAAAGCTTCTGCTGCTCGCGTAGTGTGCTTCTGCTGCTGGCAAAGCTTTAGCTCACTTTCGCACGCATGTAGGTAAATATAAATGTTCTGCTGCTGCTGTACTCGAATGACGACGACGACGACAACGACGACGACGACAACGTCGATGAAGACGGCACAAGTGTATACATTCACGAATTGTGTGCGCTCGAACACACACACAAACGTACACAAACAAAACACTCAAAAACACTGCACGCGCACGTACCTATGGAACGCACACGCAGAGACGTCACTTTGAGTCGTTGTTGTGTACTACAGCAGCAGCAGCAGCAGTCGCAGCACTACTAGAACCGTCTGAACTGCGAGACGATGTGTATATACAGTGCCTAGTACGGCTCGCGTGCGTTGATATTATATAGCATGTATAGAGCGCACAAACGTCGTCGTCTTGTTGCTATATACATCTATAAATATATATAGAATACACACAGCAGCGCCTAGCTATAGAGCCCGACGAGCGAGATAGAGAGAGGATGACGCACAGTAGCCCCAGCAACAGAAGAGTCTACAACGTTATAACAATTAACCCGCGTTGCATAAATATACGGTTGCAGTTTTTTGTTCTGTTTTTTCGATCTTTCTTCTTTTTTTTTCTTCTTTTTCGTAGTCGCTGCCGTGTGTATTTCTGTCGTTTTATTTGCACGAAATTAACAGAGCTGACGAAATACGGTTCGTTGCTACATCTCTCGAAGAATCGTTGACTATAGACGACGAATCTATCTATATAAACGTCACCGAGGGTTTTGACAAGCCCCGCGATATCGGAGTCACGAAACGAGACATAATAAATATCTCTCTACATAGCAGCAGCAGCAGCTCTGTTATCTCGAGCACGCACACACGTAAACTGCATAGAGAGCTCCACGGAGTGCAGCCCGCGAGGCAGTCGTGCTTCTGCTCGCGCGAGAATATCGTCATCTATACCTATATGTATACAAATGTCGAGGGTATATCGGGTGTGCTTTTTAGAGCGACTGTTCGCCAGCGACGGTGGCCACGTTATAACGCGACGGCGATGACGACGAGAGGCGCGCATGCCCCGCTGCCGTTTGATAGCGTACTGTAGAGTGTAGCGGGTGAGCCGAGACGGCCGCGCTTTACATCACACACACACACGCGCATACACGCGTGTATACGATGATGTTGACGACGATGAAAATATTCGTTACTATACAGCCAATTTTCATTTTTCGACCAAAAAAAAAAACTTTTTTCTCGCGATCTATATACAGCGCTGTACCCTTTTTCAGCGCGATATACGTGAACGCGCACGCACGCGATCGTTATCGGCTCACGCTTTTCTACGTCCTCTTTTTATTCTTTTTTTTTCTGCTCTCTTCATTCTCGAAATCTGTAATTTATAAAAAGCTTACTTACGAGCTAATAGTCTCTCCCTCTGCTTTCGCGAGTTATTCTTTCATACGCGCTCGCTTTATATGGCTTATGCGATATCGTTACGAAATTGCGCTTAAACTTTACAAAATTGTCGTGGTCTCGTGCTAAGCTGTTTTTGTTTTATTTATTTTTTTTTTTTCGTCAAATAGATAAGCTCTTTTACGATGTAATCGATCGTCAAAATATACTTGCAGCACTTTTATGTCGAGCAATTGCTGGGTTATAAAAGGCTTTTAATACTTTATTTGTACATAAAACTCAAAATAACGCAAAAAGTCGATAAAAATGTGTAAGGGAAGCACAAAAGATAGCGCGAGAGAGAAATCGGCAGGTGTGTCTCATATAGGTACATAAAAAAAAATAAATACACGCCGCTCGATCTATAACTTGACTTGCACTTATGTGTTTGAGCGTGTGGGTTTTAAGGATGTACGAGTATCCGATTTTTTGAGTATTACTCGATTTCCTCGATGAGCGATAGAGACACATGACTGGAGATTTTTTACTTCGAATGATCGTGTTACATTATCAATACAAAAGTCGAAAATAATTTTTTGAATTTATGTATTTGAATCATATCAAAACTTACAACATTAAATAATGCAAGAACTTGTTTGCCATATAATTCTAATAAATTTAACACATATTTACATAATAAAATTATTATTCTAACATATAATTCTAACGAATTTAACGCCAGTTGAGTGCATCTGCCAAGCAAATATTGTGTACATCTTCGTTCTTCAGCGCCTCGATGATCATTTCACAGATCTCAATCGGCAGCCGATAGTGAATCAGATCCCAGAAAGGATCCAGGGCCGCTACTCGGAAAAATTTACTTGATATTTTCTCGCACAGGTGCACAATCAAAGCCTTTATATGCCTTATGCGCAGCTTATGCCAAGGCCAGAAACGCATTTCTACATAGTAATCCGTACACGTGAATCGTTTCGCCGCCTCTTTGGGTTGTAATTTGATCAAGTCGTAGAGCGACAGATTCGGTTTTACCACAATCTCCTTCGCTTTTTCTGCGAACTCCTCGTCGTCGTACCAGCGTCCGTCGACATCCGCCGACTTGTTGAACAAGCCGAACTTAGCGAACAATCCCATGATCGACAGGGCGTCGTTTCGGTCCAGTTCGTATCCTCTTTTCTCCAGGAGTTCGACGACGACCATAGCGCTGGATGCTACTTTCAATTTAAAATGAAACCAATCCTCATGTGCTCGCTGCCTCAATTCCTCGTAGAAGTGACTATCGGTGGGAAAAACGAAGCTAGTCAAATCGGCACCACGATCCAAGAGTATATCAATAGTTTTCGGCAAAAGATTCGCTACAGCCCATTGCAGTGGTGTCCGGTCCAAGTTGTCCTTCGCGTTGACCTCCAACTCCTGCTTCATTTCGTCGTTGAGCTTGAAAAATAGCTCCAATAAGTCATCTCCGCCTCTTTGGCAAATGATATGCAGAGGTGTCAACCCTTCGTTGTTGGCCGACCTCGGATCGGCGCCTCGCCTCAGCAGCAACTCGGCCGCCTTCTTCTGTCTGACACCCAGAGCATAGTGCAACGGGGTGTTACCTAAATTATCCCGTGCATCGATCTGCACTGATTGATTGAATTCGTCGCTGACATAAAATAACATCTCCACCAATTCATTGGCGTCGTCTTTCTCGCAAATAATGTGAAGGGCTGTCGATCCATTCTTATTGGCTAAATTTGGACTGGCGCCGTTATTTAACAGCAACTCGGCCGTAACCCTTAAGTCGTTGTTTAGAGCCAAGTTCAACGGTGTGTCGCCCGCACTGTTCTGAACGTTGATGTGCACTGGCCGATATACTTTGTCGCTGAGCTCGAATAAAATCCTTGTCAAGTCATCAGCGGCATTGTGGCATCGTTTGCAAATTACGTGCAGTGCAGTATCTTCGTCGCAGTTGGTCATATTGGGATTGGCGCCTCTCCTCAGCAGCATCTCGACTAGGTTCCGTGTGCCCGAGTTCGCGTCTTGCAATGCCAAATGCAGCGGTGTTTTACCTTCGCTGTTTTGGGTGTTGACCTTTACCCAAAGTTGCTTTTCCCGGCTGATCTCGAATAGCATCTCCGCTAATTTATTATTGTATTTTTTCTGACAAATGATATGCAGAGCTGTCATTCCATCTTTATTGGTTATGTTCGGATTGGCGTCATTTTTAAGCAGCAATCGGGCTATGGTAGCGTGATCAGAGGCCAAAGCCAAGTGCAGCGGCGTCTCCCCCGTTTTTTTCCAGATGCAGTTAGGATCCTGCCCAAATTGGAGGAATTTCTTGACTATTTTTTCACAGCCGTAGATGCAGGCCACGTGCAAATGCGTTAGTCCCGACTTGTCGATGTAGTTAACGTCGTATCTATTGTATATTTTGAAAAGCTCATGAATCACGGAATGCCATTCGACGGGATAACTACTGGCTGCATAATGCAGCGGTGTGATACGACGCAAGGCTGGCTCGTGGCATAGCTGATCGTCTCTGTAGCCGCTGCGAACCACAAAACTGATGATATAGTGGACGAGATAAGCTTTGTCATGTATTTTCATGGAATCCGTGAGAAAACAATCGATTTCGTTGGGCCAAAAAAGGTCTCCTAAATCTGGAAGTTTGTCTTTCCATTTTCTGATTAGGGAATAAAATTCATAAATAAATTGATCTCGCTCGTTTTCGATCTCCCAATTTACACTATCTCGTAACCTCTTCAATTCATAGAAATTTCTGGTCTTTTGAAGAAGGCGAAATTTTTTGTGGACTTTGTCCACGTAACCTCTGCATGTCCTTTTCATTTTTTACGTTCTACGCACTCAACACACAATCACTTATCACTAAATAATATAAAATATTTTTACTTTGTACACTAAAATCACTGCTATACCCTTCAGCGTTGTAACGTGTAATGAACATACTGTATCCATGTGAAAAAAGAACACGTGCACGAAGAGCAATTAGATGTGAAAGTGCACGAGAACCAATTCTGTCGAATTTTTGGGAGGGAAACAAGAATTCGATCGTGTATAAGAAAATGAAATTTCTTATTCCACTGGGCAGAATTAGATTGAGTCTTTAGTGTACGAGCATTCGGTAATGATAAAAATGTGAAAGTCCCAGCGTAGTCAAAGTTTCTTTAGTGTACACTAGACCTACTTTAATTCTGTCCAGACCAAATCCACATTCCGCCGACACGAAAAAAAGATTCAGACCACCATCTATCTCTTTTCATAGTTTCAGATGCTCTGCGTAAGGTAGATATGTGGGGACTCACCGTCTCTTCTTCCCCCTCTTGCGCCACTTAGCGGCGCAGGGAGAGAGGCAGAGCGAGTAAGCGCCCAACCGCCACGCAAGCAACTGCTCAATAAAGCACGAGTCATAAAATCTAACCACACTTCTTTATTCGGCCAACCTCTCCTCCTCGCGTCACCGAGGTATCTAGGACCTCCGGGAGCAAGTCACTCCCTCTCGAACCTATAGTGGTGACCTCCTCGTTCTCTCGTCTTCCTCAGGACGACGAACACGCGACGCGGAGTGAGACGGCCATTGCGGGCCTTGTGTTTTTCGCAACGTGCAAATAATAAAAAAAAAAACAAAAAATCAAACACGAGATCTCGCCGGCGGTAGTGCTCGTCATCGGGAAATCCTCGCCCGAGACGCACAAGAGAAATCTGTGCGCATAAAATCTAAAAAAAAAAAAAAAAGTGAAAACGCGAACAACGAGTCGACGACGGCGCAACGTGTCGAGACTCGCACGGCGCAACATCCACGGCAACACCACCGCGCATCGGCACCTGCCACGCGGTGTCGGCAAGACCACGACTCCGCTGTGCATCGGCACCTGCCACACGGCGTCGACGCGATCAACCGCTCCACCTGCGCAACGGCATCTGCCACGAGGTGTCGACGAGAAGCAACCACGACTCCGCCGTGCATCGGCAACTGCCACACGGCGTCGACGAACGGCTCCACCGGCGCCTCGGCATCTGCCACGCGGTGTCGAGAACAGCAACATCAACGGCGACAACATCTCCGCAACCATCGGCCACGTTCGACGACATCTTCGCGATCATCAGCCACGTGCGACCACATTGCATCACGTATTGCGTCATAAAAGGTATAAGTGGCATCCATCTTGTAACGCGCTGTAGCGCGAAGACGAAGCTCGACCGGCGCGAACCGGCACTCGCGCGGCAGCCATCTTGCCTCGCATGCTTCTTCTTCCGCCGTGTCGCTGCGGCTCGCAACAGCAAGCCTCGCTCGCAGCAGCAAGCCTCGTTCGCAACAGCGCGACAGCAGCAGCAAGCCTCGTTCGCAACAGCGCGACAGCAGCAAGCCTCGTTCGCAACAGCGCGACAGCAGCAGCAAGCTGCGTTCACATTGGCGCGCTATAGCAGACGAGCAGCTACAACACAGAGGCAGCAGAGTGTGTCGTCGTCGTCGTTGCGTGAGCCAGCGGGTCCCGCCGAGCAGCAGCGGCAGCAGCCGTACACAGCAACACGCTACAACAGCAGCAGTGCAGACGTCTCGTCATACAGTGCACTTGACATTTTCGGGATTAATAAAATACATGCTCGTGTTTCTAACATAGAACTTTTTCAATATTTTTAACATTCTGAAGTAGTTTTAAGTATTTTTGAAATAATTTTGAATATTTTTAAAATAGTTTTAAATAATTTTGAATATTTTTGAAATAGTTTTAAATATTTTTTGAAGTGCTTTGAATATTTTTTAGAATACAATTTGAATTACTTTTAAAAAAAAAAAAATTTTTTTTTTGTCGTGCGTTGAAATCCAAGAGACAAGCGAGTCTCACAGTGACCCTCGTGCCGTGTTTTAACGACTTGTTTTGGCTAGGTGGAAGCAATAAGAGTTCTTCGACCCAACTGCTGTCTTTCTTTATCTCTCTTTCATCTCGCTCACGACATTCACGTGTCAATTTTTTTTCTTCCTTTCTTTTCTTTTTTTTCTTCATCTAACACATCATGTCTGAAGGAGAAGAAGTCAAAGATACTTTGAACATCACCGAAGACGGTGCCTCCGACTCCATTGAGGTAGAGAGACGCCTCATGGCGCGTTTGAAGCTACAGGAAGAACAAATCGCGGCTCTTCAAGCACAAATACACGCTCTCAATGAAACGAAACCTGTCGTCGTGACGGTATCACGTGAGCAGAGCGCACAGGCATCTGTCCCAACGACAGCCTCGTCTGTTTTTGCTAATACTACATCTACTTTCACGTCGGCCACCGTCCCCCCAGGCACACTCGCGTCCGCGTCTCACAGCACGACCTCGACCACACCCACCTTCATGCACAACACACCTGGTCTACCAACGTGTGCATTTAATTTTCGGCTCGACCCTCGCGCCAACCCCTTTAACCAAAATAACTCGTCGGGTACATCAAACCCAACACAGCCTTTTGCACCTCAGCAAAGGCTAAATTTTGATCAACCCCCTCCGACGCAACACAGCGGGCAATCCTCTGGACTGTATCGATACAGACAGGTCACCGTCCCTGAATTTTGGTTTCACGATCCGCGTTCCTGGTTCGAATTACTTGAGGGTGAGTTCGCGTTATTGGGCATACAGGACGATAGCATTAAATACAATGCATCGTTGAGAGCCTTGGGCAACGTCGTGTGCAAACAGATCTCGGCTTTTTTGCAATCGATCAGAACTCGTGAGGACAGGTTCGAAAAGGTGAAAGCTCACGTCACCCACAATATTCTCCCACTGTTCACGAAAAAATTGATCAACTTTTCCAACACTGCTCTCTCGGCAGCAAAAAACCCTCTGAACTTCTGAACGAGATGCAGGCACTGGGTCAAGGCTACGTTTCTGACGATACCCTTACGCTCATGTGGTACAGGCAATTGCCTAATGAACTAGCCATCCTCTTGGATGAACAAGTCACCGGCTCAAATACAGCCTCTCTCGTTCAGAAAGCAGATCGTCTTCATGAGAGACTCAAGCCAAAAGGCTACTCTCAAATTTCTGCAATTGACTATGAAAACAACAATACAGCTATTGACTTGGCTACTTCGTGGCTAATGCAGTCATAGCTGCGATTGGAAAATCTCCTCAGACTCGTGGTCGCTCTAGAGAGAGAAATTCAAAGTCGGAGTCGCGTTCGAAATCCAATACTCGCTACGGCCCGGATCATGATTACTGTTGGTATCATCATCGCTATGGCCACGATGCAGAAAAGTGTTCGACCCCACCTTGTGCTTTCAAGCAAAAAAATCCGACAAAGCCACCTAAGAAAGAAAAAAACTAGCTCTCCCGGACGTATGCGAGGCGAGCGTTCCGGGCATTTCCGCTGTAAACTCTAAACGCCTCTTCGTCAGAGATACAGTCTCGAAACTTCTACTGCTCATCGACACAGGTGCGGAAGTCTCCGTCTTTCCCAAAGAGGACGCTGACGACTCTGCACTTTCTTCCATGATACTTCACGCGGCCAACGGCTCCATAATCAAAACCTACGGCTCCAGCATTAGAACGCTGAATTTCGGCCTCAGACGCAAACTAGAGTGGGCATTTATTCGTGCTGAAGTACCGTACCCAATCCTAGGGGCAGATGCTCTCGCACACTTCGACTTACTCCCCGATTTGAAACGGCGAAGACTCATCGACAACATCACAGGTCTCTCGGCCAAAGGAAGTCTAGCTCCTGCTACAATTTCAGGAATTAGCCTCATAGATCCTGGTCATCCTCTCGCTTCTTGCTTATCGAAATTCTCGCAAGTTTTTAATTCACAGGCTGCAATTGGCACCAGAGTTACAAAAATTTCCCATCATCTTCCTACACAAGGTGACCCTATCGCACAACGAGCTCGACGCTTGGATAAAATCAAGCTCAGGGCGTGCAAAGAACAATTCGCCAAATGGCAGGAGCAAGGCATTTGCAGATCGTCAGAAAGTTCATGGGCGTCGCCGATACACATCGTGCCCAAAAAGAGCCCAGGTGAATATCGCGTGTGTGGCGATTACCGCAAATTAAACGCGGTGACACAGCCCAATCGCTATCCTGTTCCAAACTTACACGACTTTACGTCAATCCTCGACGGCTGCAAAGTCTTCTCCACTCTCGACCTCTTTCAGGCATTCAACCAGATACCTATGGCACCTGATGATATACCCAAAACGGCACTCATTACGCCTATAGGACTTTTCGAGTTTTTATACATGCCTTACGGGTTACGCAACGCATCTCAAACCTTCCAGAGATATGTAAACGAGGCTCTCGGAGATTTAAGCTTCGTATTTGTCTACATTGACGACGTACTAATTGCGTCGCAATGTACAGAAGAGCACCTAAAGCACATTGAGATCGTCCTCGAGCGACTTGATAAGTTCGGGCTCCGGCTCAATCTTGAGAAATGCAACTTTGCCCAAACTCAAGTAAATTTTCTCTCTCACTCGATTGATCAACACGGCTTTGCTCCTCTTCCAGACAAAGTGCAGGCAATCGTAAATTTTCCACAACCCTCAACTATCGACGAGCTTCGCCGATACTTGGGGCTTCTGAATTTTTATCGTGCATTCATCAAGCACGCCGCGCACTTGCTGGCTCCTCTCAACGCACTCATAACAGGCGCCAAAAAGAAGGATACCTCCCCTGTGATGTGGTCAGAGTCGGCCGAAGCTGCATTCAAAGCCAGCAAAGATGCCTTAGCACAATCGACACTTCTTGCTTTTCCAAAAGAAAATTCCAAGCTACGTTTGGTCACCGATGCCTCCACGATGGCGGCCGGCGCAGCTTTGGAAATCGATACTGAGCTAGGCTGGAAACCCTTAGGATTCTTCTCGAAAAAATTCACTCCAGGTCAGAAAAGGTACGCTCCTTATGACCTCGAGCTCACAGCAATTTTTCTCGCCGTGAAACACTTTCATTCTCACCTGGAAGGCAGAGAATTCGACGTGCTATGCGATCACAAGCCTCTGCAATATGCTTTCATTCAAGCACCAGAGCAAGTGCCGTTAGTAAGGCAGAGACAGCTCGCTTTTATTTCTCAGTATACCACCAGCATAAAATATTTGCCCGGTAAAGAGAATCCCGTAGCGGACGCTCTCTCTCGCATCGACGCTCGCAGCTCTTCGTCTCACGACGCTGACAGCGTAGATGAAACTACACCATATCTCTCGGCTGATCGCATAGACGCTCTCACTCTAGCTCTTCCCTCGGACATAAGTTTACAGCGACTCGAAGAAGCTCAAAATAACGACGAGGAACTCGCCCTCATTCTAAGTCAATCGGATTTCGAATTGAAACTCAGGCGATTAGAATGGCTTGCTCATGACACGAGACCGATCTTTATCTACTGTGAAGTCACAGATGAGATCGTCCGGCCGTACATTCCCAGGTCTCTCAGAGACGAGGTAATCGCACTGTGTCACAATCCAGCACACCCTGGACCGAAGTCCACAAACAAGCTTCTTCGACGCAAGTACGTCTGGTTCACAATGTCAAAAGACATCCACGCGTACGTCAAAAAGTGCATACCATGTCAACAGAACAAAATTGCACGACACAACAAACTCATTCCAGCGAAATTTCCTCTTCCCGATCATCGTTTTGCTCATGTCCATATCGACATCGTCACGCTCTGCGAGAGTGAGGGCTACTCGTACGTGCTGACGATGATCGATCGATATTCTCGGTGGCCAGAAGCTGTTCCTTTGCAGGACATGCACGCTGACACCATTGCCAGAGCTTTCGTGGATACTTGGGTATCGCGTTATGGGGCGCCCGAGACGATCACTTCTGATCAAGGCAAACAATTCGAGGGATCGGTCTTTCGTGAGCTGTGCAAAATTCTGGGCACAAATCGCATCCACACAACGCCGTTCCATCCTCAGAGCAACGGGGTAATCGAGCGCTGGCACAGAGACTTCAAGTCCGCGTTAAGGTGCTACAAAAACTCCAAGGGTTGGACACATGCTCTACCTTTCATCATGCTGGGCTTACGAACCCGTATTCGCTCAGACTTAGATGCCAGTCCGGCAGAGATTTTGTACGGCTCGACGCTTCGCTTACCCGGGGAATTTTTTTCCGACGAAGACGCTGAGCACGATCGTAGATTCTTCACCTCAGAGTTCAGATCGTACATGCAAACAGTCAAGCCTATTCTCGCCGAGCACCATCAAAACACGCGCCCGTTTGTCCACAAAGCCCTCGCTCTCTGCTCACACGTTTTTCTTCGAGCAAACCCCATCAAAAAAGCTCTCGATCCACCGTACTTGGGCCCATTCAAAGTCGACTCGCGTCCCTCTCCGGCCTTCTACGTAATTAAGCTAATCAATAAAAGGGGACTCGAGGAGCTCAAAACTGTTTCCACCTTACGTTTAAAGCCAGCATTCGGCACGGCCGAGGACATAGACCTTTTTGACAACAAAACAAAGCATAATTTCAACGACGAATCAATTGTCCGCGACGAATCAATTGTCTGCGACGAATCTATTATCTGCGACGAAACTATTTGTGATGATAATTTAGCTAACTCACTTCTCAATGATGCTAGTCAAGCTAGTGCCTCAAAAACTGTACCTAGTATTAAGAAACCAAAAAAACGAGTCCGCTTCGAAAACGAACACTCGTATAGTGTAGTCAGCAAAAAGCCTCGCTCACGCAAATAATCGCCAACCTGTAAGTCATGTAACGCGCATTTTAAAAATGTTTGTACTTAAATTAAGATAAATAACTATTTTCTTACTTAATTCTAGGTAAATCATATTTGTGTTACTCTAAATAAATCAATATTTTTGTTACTCTAAATATCAATATTATTGTTACAAATCACATTGTTACTTAAACTAATCAATGTTCAGTGCCTTGCACTTTAAACCAATCATATGTTCCTTTTGTAAAAAAAAAAAAAAAATACTTAAGAAATTACCTATACCTAGCGCTCACAAGCGAATCATTATTTTTTTGTACTTATAACAAATAACTATTCTTGTACTACTGGCACTCTGTAAATAAAAAGATTTCCGCTCTATTCTAAATCAAGCGAAAATCTTCAAAACCACCCCCGAGTACTGTGGGGACTC
The DNA here is from genome assembly GCA_034770305.1 of Trichogramma dendrolimi. NCBI lineage: Eukaryota > Metazoa > Arthropoda > Insecta > Hymenoptera > Trichogrammatidae > Trichogramma > Trichogramma dendrolimi. The sequence continues at coordinate 99,598 of JAPMIB010000007.1, read as the reverse complement.
ACCGTCTCTTCTTCCCCCTCTTGCGCCACTTAGCGGCGCAGGGAGAGAGGCAGAGCGAGTAAGCGCCCAACCGCCACGCAAGCAACTGCTCAATAAAGCACGAGTCATAAAATCTAACCACACTTCTTTATTCGGCCAACCTCTCCTCCTCGCGTCACCGAGGTATCTAGGACCTCCGGGAGCAAGTCACTCCCTCTCGAACCTATAGATATGGCAGTGACGTTACTTATTTACCTTACGCAGAGCATCTGAAACTATGAAAAGAGATAGATGGTGGTCTGAATCTTTTTTTCGTGTCGGCGGAATGTGGATTTGGTCTGGACAGAATTAAAGTAGGTCTAGTGTATAAGATTCAGTAGAATACAGATAAGTAGGGGAGAGGCGGGTAATTGGAACATGGCTGGTTACCGTGACACCCCCATAAAAATTGCAATTTTCAACTTAAAATTGTGAAATAAATTTATAATATTGCCTATATAATAGGCAATGCCCCTAATACACTGCTAATTAAATTTTTTAATCGTTATGTTGAATCAACTGGTCTAAAATTTTAAAAACTTTCAGATCATTTAAAATGTGCTCAATGAATAATAAAATAATTTTAATAGAAAAACCGCCGAAAGCACGCCAATCAATGGTAATGTATTTCAAAACATTTCAAATCGCTTTTTTTTAATATTAGGCCATGAGAATTTTTATCAAGGCATAGGAAAAAATGATGAATGGACAGTGTACTTACTTGTTGTTTGACCGAGCCACTAAAAAAAACTGAGGTATACGAAAAACAATCTGGTACCAGAAAATTTGAGTACTCGATTCGAGATCGTATAAAAAAACCTTGTTTCTATGGCGCATCGTCTCCGCTTTTATTATCCTTTTATCCGATTTGATAAAAAAGAAATTCGATTAAAACCATCTATTTTTAGATTTCGCGCACGTACGGATGTGCACTGCAAGAGTTGTACACGATATACGTCCTATATATATCTACTCTTTTGCCGCTGCAAATCGCATGTGGCACACCTGCAAGCTCGGCAGTTTATGTGTCGCTGCCGCGCCGCCAGTGCAACAGCGACAACCGCAGCAGCACGTGTGTGTACACACATTGGCCGCGTTTTAATAATATACCACGCGACGATGACGTTGGTATATAAAAAGACACGCGTAATATACATACATAGATCGGCGTTTAATATGATGCGTGTAAACGCGCACTTTATATCGGATAAAGCTCTTTCTCGGGAGCGATATGGATATTTTGTCATATCCGCGCGAGCAACGATGATGACGATGACGATAATTAAATATAGATTCGAAACGATCGTGACGAGCACTCGCGAGCGAGCGTTGCGCTCAGTTAAACCCGCACCCTGGAATTGAGCAATGGCGCACGTGCTGCTCGCTCGAAAGCTCCAACGCAAGCCTTTAAATATAATCGAATCCGCGCAACGGTGGTAATTCACTAAAAATAGAGAGGTGGAGTTTCGAGCGTAAATAAAAGAAAAACAGACGCAATTACGGGGCTATTACAGGAGGATATCGAGCTCGTTGTAATATATATCCTATATTGTATGCGTAAGAAGCACATCGAGCTTTTTACACTCGCACGTTCGTAACAGCTTTGAATTTCAAAAAGGACACAAAAAAGAAGCGTGTGTGCGTGCGTATATCCGGCTGTCAGCGCGTCAGAGAAATGACATCACCGATTCACATATAGCCAAAGAGGAGAAATCAAAAGCTCGGGCGCGATCGCTGCACACGTATACATTATACACGTCTACTGACCGCAAGCTCGCGCGTCAAAAGGAAAAAGCTTCGAGTTGCTTCGCTGATCGGCCTACACCTATACGTGTAATAGTAATGTATAGCGAGTCGCGCGCCTTCTAAAGCACACAGGCGCACGATTTATATACATTACGCGACTCCTACTATACTTACTGCTCTCGCGTAATATACCGATATATTCGTTTCTCCTCTCCCCCCTGCTGCGGTCCGCGGCGCGCGATAGCCGTGCGGTGCGCGGCGCGCGATAGCCGTGCGGTGCGCGTACACTATACACGGCATTGCACGCACTGCAGGTTTTATTGTGCACGCGAGGACTTTACCTCGAGGCTCTCTCGCTCGAGCTCTACTCGCGGCTAAACGAGTGCGGTGGCGGCAGCGGTAATAAGTGCGCCTGTATGTAGGTACAACACTGCGACACGACGACGTCGACGGCGGCCGCGACGGCCATATACGACGTATCATATATGATATATGCACAGGCAAAAAAGCCGCAAATGCATCATCGGTCGCAGGTTTATATATGTATCGTAATGATGTATGTAATGCTCTGGGGTACGTACGTTCGCGATCGGTACGACTGTCAGTGCACTGGCGGGTCTGTACGAGGGATAAACTTTGCCGATTTGCGATCGTTGCACCGATCGTTTCTCTCACTCTATCTTTCTTTTGATTTCATTCAACGAGTAAGTAAGTATAAGTACAATATAATTAGTGCATGCAAATAATCGCGAGTTCGTTCACACCAAAAAAAAAAAAAGAACAAAATCATCTGCTATAACAGACCGAAAGATGGCAATAAATCTGTACCCAAATCTATTGTTTGAGTCCAAGTTATTCATCAGTGTCATCGAGTATCATACATCTAACTTTGTGCGATTTCATCGTGTGACACCTACATATATACGTGCCTACGCAAATTTTACACGCGCGGACAACAATTAAATGGCATTACGATCTCGACACGGATGCTTCTTTTTACACGTAAATCCACACTATATCTACATTATCTCCTACGTGTTTATTGTAGACTTTTTTTCGAGCGAATAGATAACGCGCGAGTCACGCTCGTTCCGCAGATTTCGTACTCGACAGATTTTATTATCGGGCAAAAAAAAAAAAAGAAAAAGAAAAAAGCACTAGCGCACGCGCAAGTTTGAAAATGAGACTCGTTCGATTTGTCGCGTGTGTATATATAGGTATCGCGCATAATACAACCGTGTACTCGTTATTCGTTCGATCGTGTGTACATACACATATTAGACGTCACGTGAAATTTTAGACCCCGGGATACCTTTATAATACGGTACGTGGAATTCTATGGTAGCAGCTCATCGACGACGACGACGACGTTGACGCGAACAAAAAAAAAAGCTGCCTTCTCTGATCCAATAAAAGCCCCCCTTTTTTCTTCTTTTTTTTTTGCGCGCGCGAGAGCCGATTATATATCTCTCTCTTTCTTATACATACACGTACACACACACACACTCTTTGGACACACTCGTGACTGTGTACATACACACATACGGCTAGGCGCGCGAGTATCAGGCCTGCACATTATATGGTATCGCATGTTTTACTCATTGTCGTGCTCGTACTCTTTCGTTGTACACACAAAGCTGTTAAAAGTTGCTTATGCGCGCGCGAAACCAGCCAGTAGAACTTACTCTTGTGCACACCCGAAAGAAAGAGAAAGAGAGTGCGAGTGAGAGAGTGAGAGCGCGAAAAAAGAAAACAAAAGGAAAAGCCGAGAGAGCGTGCGTTTGTGTGCAAGCGGCCGTGCATATAAACAGTATACACATATTGTATATATATACTATATATATATAACTGTATTATATGCATCTGCAGTACACGTTGCTGCAGCGACAGCAGCCTGCGCGTGTATGCAACCACGATACGTCCAGTCGGTCACCACTGCGTGTAGCAGCACGTCTCGGGTAAGTACCCTACGCTTTACATATATGCTATACACTGCTAGCTGTTTTTTCGTATATAAAGTACGTATACGTACTTCTCTGTGCGGCACATAAATTGATTAAATTTCGAGATAGAAGAAAATAGCGTGGCGCGACTGAAACTGCGTCAAAATCTCGCACTGGCGCGCGCGCGTGTGCCAAAAAATATAAGGTAGCAGAACGCGCGTGTCGTGCATCGCGTATGTTTGCTTATAGTTGTTTTTCATTGTATACATACAGTGCGTTTACGTCGCTCCGAAAAATGAATGGAGTGAAAAATAATTATGTATAAACGAAAAGTACCGGTTCATGGCAAGAGTGCGACATATTATATAAAGCGAACTTGCGATTGCAGAAAAAATTACCGAGAACGTTGAAAAAGACGTCGGTGTTATAACGCGATACTTACAGTGATCCCAACGTAACATTGTTTTAACTTATCGTAAATATAAAACGTTTTTTTCGTATTCTTCTTATCAACAGACGAGCAAAATATGAAGAGATTAGCGCGCAGAGTACGCAGGGCGGTAAAGAAGAACAGCAGCAGCGGCGGTAGCGGCGGCGAGAAGCAGCAGCAGCAACACAACGACGACACGGACTACTACTACTACTACTACGACGACGGCACTGCTGGAGGAGCGACTCGTACTGGCAGTGGGACAGAGGCCGCAGCAGCAGCCTCGTATTATTATACCAGCGACACTTATCCTATAACTGCTGCCAGCAACAGCAGCAGTCCATCGAATTCATCGCGACTCCGAGAGCAGCAGCAGCAGCAGCAGCCGCGGCGCGAATCGTCGTCAGCATCGCCGTCGCTGTCGTTGTCGTCGTCGCCGCTAGCCGCCGCCGCCGCCGCTCCTCCTCCGGTGCTGCGTAATAATAGCAATAGCAGTTGTACGCGCCGTATAAGCAACAACAACAACAACAATAACAGCAGCGGCCGCAAAGACAGCCTCGTAATCGTCGACTGTGCCAGTGGTAGTGTTGTACTGAGGTCGGCCAGCAGCAGCAGTGCAGGCGGTGCAGGCAGCAGTCGCTGCAGGCGTTACTACAGTGCGACGACTCGCGACTCGACCGATTATCATCGCTGCTACAATTCACCTGCTCGTGATTTTAATACCTGCTGCTGTTGCGACGCCGCAATGACCACGACGACCATGGAGGGCTCCCTCAGCAAGTGGACCAATGTCGTCAATGGCTGGCAGTATCGATGGTTCGTGCTCGATGACAATGCCGGCCTCTTGTCTTACTATACAGTGAGTAATATCATTGCAATCTCACACGCACCACGAGCGCGATTCGCCAAAAAATTGTGCGCGATGTACATCATCCGGAGCAGGCCACTTATACACTGACACGACACGAACGCGCACACGCACACACGATTATAAACACACACACACACACCCATTGACGAGGAGAATGTGTCATTCGCGGGAGTCCCGATGAGCTACTTTTCACTCCGTAAAAAGCGGATGTGTACGCTGCTGGAACGCTCTGCCAGGTCATGGATATTCTTCGCGCCGAGAGCTGTAATATATCTCTTTCGTCTTATTTTGCAGCACACGTTCACCGACAGGTGTGTTAGGTTAGGTTGCAGATTCTGTCTGTATTGTCGTGTGTATTAAATCGCTGACACAGTGCATGAATTTCTGCCTTTGGGTAGATTATTACAAGCGAATCGTTCGATTTGTATTTCAAACCGTATTAAACTCTGCTATACCCTAGAACGATAAATCGATGCCGATTATAATATAAATCCATTTCATTTGCCCGTGCGAGTGCTGCGACGATTTATTATTGCGGCAAATCGACAGGTGCGACGAGAAATTTTCGCAAATTCACGTTTCTCGCTAGGATTATGAATGACAGTTGGTGTACACAGGTCCTTTTGCACGTGAAAAAGTTTACCTTGACACATTAAACTTGTTGGTTGTTGTAATTATCAAAGAATTTTTTTTGTTTTTTATTAGAATTTATACAAATCAATAATTGAAAGAGAAACAATTTCAATTTATCCATTGTTATTTACACTTGGCATCAGGCCATGTATTTACAGAGGAAATTAACTAACACTTACAATAACCTTTACTATTTTTGTCAATCTTCAATTTGTAAGTTACATCAAGTATTATTATTATTAATATTATTTTAATTATCATTATTATTAATATTGTACACAATATATGTGTCAATTGCAAAATCAATCATAAACAATGAACATAAATGAATCTATAATTTGCTCACATGAAGCCAATACTTGGTTTTTCATTTAATTTCTTGAGATTGCGTATTGGATTGATGTAATAAGCAATTTATCTAAAAAATTTTTAAAATTTCATTAGCTCAATAATTTACAAAAAATATATAAAAAATTTTTTTTTCTCTCATTTACATTGTGACAAATTGAATGTGCTGCCATTCTCACACACCTACTTTGTTACTTTTCCCTGTTACTAAACAATCCAAGGTATTTGAATTTAGACTCACCGACAGTGATGACATTTATTGCTTTTAATCTATACTATTAGTTAAAGTATTGCACGCCACTTTTAAGTGATTGAAATGAAGTACCTTGGAATCTCTCATATTTGAGCACAATTTATCAATGAAAAATTGATTGAATAGAGATAAAATTCATACTATAAGATATCTTTGAATTTTGAATCATGAAAATAAAACTTAGCCATAGCCAAGAACTTTTTGCTTACTTCAAGTGAGAACTGAGCTTTGGTTTCTTTCGTTTGAAAGTTTCAGTTCTTTTTTGCTTCAACTTTTGCTTTTTGTGGTATTTTGTAATTTTGCCTGTAAAAGTTGTAAAACAGGATGAAGTTCATGAACAGATTGAAAACCATTACCAGAGCTCCCCATTGTGGTACATGGCAATAGGGCATGAAAGCTTGCATAGTGTGTCCCAGCAAGAAGAAAAATTGTACCTTGAAAAAAATATATCATTCGCTTGATTATCGTTGCTTTTGATCGTGAAAACAAGACAATTCATGTTACCATTTGTATTATGGTAATGTAGGGCTTGAAGGGATTGATGAGCTTTTGCACGGACGGCCCTTGGCTGCTGAGGAAGTAGTAGGCGTACATGACCACGTGGATGGAGGAGTTCACGACGATCGGCACCGTGGCCATACCGCCGGGGAAGTACCTGACCGACATCTGGGCGATGTAGATCGTCGAGATGTGATGGTACAGGTGCAAGAACGAGATCTGTCGCTGCTTTTTCCTCAAGACGAATACCCCCGTCTCGATGAGATCGATCATTTTCAACACCAGTGTCCAGTAGTAAACGTTGACGAGCTTGACGAAAAAAAATTCAGTTTTCACAAATTAAATCATGATTTTTGATGTTTATTCATGCGCGTTAAATGGAAAAAAAAATCGGCGTCGAATCGCCTCGCGCATTTATAAACCGTGAGAATTTTCCCCGTCTCTCATAAACTTTACATGAGATTTGCAAGTGGTAACCTTTTTCCCGATTATATGCGAGAATTTGATATATGATTTTGCAAAAATCGATGATGATTTTTTTGTTCGTTTGGGAGGGAAAAAATGAACGATCGATATGCTTGCGTCGAATCCTAAATTCGCGCAATTGAAGAAACGAATTTTGCTTATAACATTTATGACGAAAGGCAAAAATCGGATTTATGTAACGACGGAAATTCTTGAGACAACGTGGAAAAGAACGCGTTTATGGAGATTTTTCGAATGAAAGGATACATATATAAGTAATCCACACATGTATAATTCGATTCGGACTCTAGTTGTTAATGAATCGATTGGCGTGCCGTATACATTACAACGTACATACGCTATACATACGCGTTTAAAAGCCACTTTTTTGTGCTCCCCGAACGTAGAAAAAAAGTTTCACTTTTCTCGAAGAAAAAAATGAAGATGATACGTAATGATTGGGCTTTCGAATATTATACATTTTCAAATTAGATATTCATACGGTCCGAATTGTTTCGCAATAGTATATTAGGCGATTACACGCGTACATACGTTTTATATTTATTGTATCCGGTAAAGCCTCACGTAGTTTCAGTTTTAGCCATTGCGATATTTTTTTTTTCAACGCGCCCGAACGTCACAACATATGCAAATATTACCACGACCGCAAGACTAAGAACAGAAGAAAAAGAAAAAAAAGAGCGGCCTATCTGGATATATCGAAAATAATATACCTCCATGGGTCTGCCAACAGGTGACCTGTCAACGAAGACGCAGCCGAGGCCGAAATCCGTGAACAGTCCGTACTTGATGCACGAGTGCACGATCCAGTAGTTGTAGATTATTTGAAAAATGTTGTAATACTTGATGAAGGTCTTGAGGCCCCAGGGCTCCCTGTTCCGCATGTACCTCGGACCGCATCGCAGGACGAAGTACAGATAAACGGCGAATATCACGTACATGCTCCATTCGTACTTCACGATCAAGTAGTCCTTCGTTCTTTCGTCTATACGTTGGAAAAAGTATATCAGTTAGGTATCTTACGTGATTTTGACATTGATTTTTTTCCCAATGTATAAAGGCACACGTGCTAGAGAGGAAGCGTTAAATATTACAAGCGAAAAAAAATTAAACAAATATAAAAAAAAAAAGGTGTTGAAACCATGATGATTATGATACTCACGACATGTGATTTATAATATTTTTCTCGCGCGGTATGCAAAATTATATCAACATAATATTATGTATTTCAACAACCATTCAGACGAGCGCGTAAACGTCCCAAAGAGAGACGCGCAGCAACGCAAAGCATTTGCAATGTCATCTTTCTACACCGACGGGGGTCATCCACTACTATACTATACAACATATAAAAGTTTCTTGAATGCGATCGCGTCGCGCGCTTTTACTTGTATTTATTGTACGGTAAGCGCGCGGTGCATTTCATTACGATTCACAAAAAAGCTGCTGACACTGCGCGTTGCGTTCATTACGAAGACCAAAATAATTTCTCGTTATATATATTTTTCCAATGTCCTGCAGTCGAAAGCTTTTTTTTTTTTTTTTAATGATACACACAACGCGATCGGTATTACGAAGCACCAGCACCACTGCAACCACCACCAATTGCGACCGAAATTTTCAAGCGCGTGCCACATTTTTCGTCGCTAATATCCTTTTGTTTATAATCTACCTGTTTCCGTGTTTTGGTAGCTGTCTTTCAGCCAGTTCCACGCTTCCATCTTGGCGCTTTTATGTGTTCTCGTGTACTTGCGACGATGAAAAAAAAATCAACTCACACTCTCTTGGTTCACACGAACAATTGGCAAACAAAACAAAATGCAAAATAAAAAAGGCAGTCAGAGCACACTCGGTTTTAAAACGCGCGCACGTTGCCGACGACAAATTGCCCACCCGCGCCAACCCAGCCAAGTTGTTTTAAAAACGCGAAAAATGGAAAAAATCGGTCGATCTCTCCAACGTCAAACCAATAACCATCGACTTCTACTAGACCAGCTTCTTTTTTTCTTGTAAAATCGGCAGGCTGGGCCGAGTCGTGGTGTCTAAGTCCGTACACCAAGAAGAGAGAAGGAAGAGAACTGTGCGGCGAAGCTGGCCGATGGTTAATGACTGACTGACCGATCGGCAGTGAACAATATTTGTCTCATCGATGTTGTTTTTCGGTGTCTCTTCTTCACGCGCGCGCGAAACACACAGACAGACGGACGGACACGGGAATGGGGCTCTGTGCGCGCGATCGACGACTACTACTGCTCCGAGTGTGTGCCCCGTACCGATGGCGGTGTGCCGTGCGGTAGTGGTTATGCCTTTAACGCGTCGCGTAGCCGCGGACGCAAGTAAGTGAGTACGGACGGACACACACTGATGTGCTGTGCGCTGCTATGTGCGGCGTTTGCCTCGACAATATTCATGAGGAAACCTAAAATACTTACTTGCTAACATTTATCCGCGTTTATTGCGCGCTTAGCCACACACACACACACATACATACACACGTACACGTCGTAATGTGTAAAGGCACGTGTATTTGTATGAGTTAGAAAGAAATGAAATAAAATAAGTCGAATTGGCGGGGGAATCTTTGGGATTCTCGCTTTGTAACGATTATCTCACACACGAAATTAATGAGTTCCACAGGCCGATCCGATTTCTTCACGTGCGCGCGCGACGGAGCCTCTGTCTGTGCTTGTGCGTGTGCGCGTGCTTGTGTGAAAAAATCAGAACGGTTCTATATATCGCTCGATTGGCATTGCAGTGCTAAATGCAGTTTTGCACGTTTTTCCAATAAAAGGGGGATAGTCGCACAATATTTGCTCGGGTTCAAACGTTCAAACAAGTGGTACTAGACGCTCATTGCCACAAATATAATAAACATGAGTCGTCTTCGTCTATGAGAAGAAACAAAAAAAAAAAGAATAAGAAAAGAACGACGACGACCGCACTGTTTACAGTACCAATTGTCACGTCGATGTATTATATGTTATTTCACTCTCGTATAGGATCAAAGAAAAAAAGCAAGAAGAAGCGAACGCGCAAAAAGTGTGTTACCGAGATTCTCATTTCATTCGCATGATACACGAGGCTATTTTCAATGATTTTTCCATCCATTGGACATGTATACACGAAACGCGAATCTGTGCGGCGCGTGTTAATTTTACGCGCGTTATAGCGCAACAAGTGCGCGCCGCGCCGCGCCACACCACCGCGCAGAGCGAGCAAGCAAGAAGATCGGTATTATACATTCGTGCTTTTCGTAATAATCTCTTTCGCTGTGCGGTCCCGCGCGCGCGGATTAATGTATACACCGATATACGTAAAAAAAATGCGTATATTAAAGTAAAAGTTTTTGGCTTTGACATTGAGTATGATGTAACAGGAAGAGCACCTCTAGTCCTAACACACGCGCGCACAATTATTCGATCAAGGAATGTTATATTAATCGCGTGCAATTATGGTTTTTACGTCAATAATATTTTGAAACATTTCTCCGATTTGGCAATCCGCGCCACCTTTCTCGCATAATTTTTTTTATTTATTTTAAAGATTAGTCACTCGAAAGAATTGTGTCCGCGCCCGATAATCGATCGTTAGCTTTTTCCCAGTATAACATTTTCGCAGGTCAATGAAATCCCTGAACGCGCGAGCGGACGTCATTATCAACTTGTTGAGGTAAAAAAAGTCGAAAAGCTCTATGAATTCTCACGCGCGCGTCAAGCAATTTATTTTTATTTCTGAATGCAGAATAATTACGAATAATTGGCCGCCACGACCATTTGTATTATCTATTTTATAAAATGTAAATGAACGCGTTGAAACAATATAATATGCGCGAGTGCCGTTGCGCGAATTTTTCCAAAACAATTTTTTTTTTTTTGTGCAAGCTTCTGCGGACTTGCGTGTGTATGTGTGTGTGGCGTAATAAGCACGAACCGTTACATTCGATAATCGTCTCTCTCGCTCTCTTTATCTCTCTTTCTGTCAAAGATGGGGAAAAAAAATTATTGCCATCGCAATTGCGCGCTTTATATAAAAATTGATGAAAAAGCCTTGCGGCGGTGTGCGTACGCGTACGCCGCGGTAGCCACTGTGTGTCTACAGCGACCTTTTGCGGTTCTTCGACATTTATTATTTATTTTTTCATTTCATACGCATGCAAATCCGATTCGGGGCCGAAAAACAAACAACCTGCGCCTATATAATACAATAAAGATGCGCGACAATCGGTTGGCCGCGGCGTCGGCGGCTTGAGCGCGTTCAATGCAATTGTCGCGATCGAGTTGGGTGGTAGTAGTGGTGGTGGTGGTGCGGAGCGCGTAAGTAAGTACGAATGCTTTTGCGGCCGACGTTGCATTTCTCGGCACCTGTTGATCGAGAGTTGCCTATATACGTAACGACACAAGGCGACGAGGTAGCGAACGACGAGCGAACGAGCGGTTGTGTCGCGTCACTTGCTTACGCCACATAAGCATGCGGACGGCCTATGCACGATACAACACAAAACAAGCGGGAGCTTCCAACTTGAACCCTGACTCTTGACATTCTATATATGTATATACATTTACAAATACATATAGACATTGACGTGCACACACACACACACACACACACAATCGTTTGTCGTGCTGTGTGTGTGCGTGCTGCATGTGTATCTCGTGCGCATATGCAAAAATTATCGGAGACAGTAGTTTTCTTCGGCGATTATGTGTGTATGTATACGCGTGTATGTATTTTGACAAGCGCGTGTGCTTGCATGTGCCAATTGCACGTGGACTTGCGCGATCGACTCGGCAATAATGCGAGCGAGACCTTTATTAATGAGCGCTCGCGAGCCGAACTGATAATCCGCCGAAGAACGATGACGGTGAACGATTTTATGCAGCGAGCGTATACGATAGCGATTATACTATTTTACTTCTTCTTTTTTTTTCTTCCCCCCGAAAATGTTTACGATAATTTCCAAAGACAGTGGAAAATTATGAACGTTTTAAACGGTCATTTCTCATCTCGTACATCGTCAAACGAAGTCACTTACTACTTTTTTTTTCGCGGAAACACTGAATACAGTGTGTAGACGCAAAAAATTGCCTTTGCATTCAATACACTTCAGTAATAACCAAGTGAAAAAAAAAAACGAAACAAATTTTATAAACATATAATGTTTTAAACATCGTCGTTTGAACGTCAGTCGAGTTTTTGTGCGGTACAGTAGCCAACTGTTACGTGAATTTTATAGAGAAGTTTTTCACAGAAGCGCGTGTGTTCGGAATACTCCTTGAAATAATTTTTCCAACACGTTTGAAAGGCATACGAAACCATACACATTTTATTTGTAGAGCATAAATCGAAAAATGATTTTGAACTTACGATGTGCTCTACTTTTTCAGAGCAAGGAGAAGATGAAGCGCGGGGCTCGGCGGGGCTGCGTGCGTCTGAAGGGCGCCGTGATCGGCATCGACGACGAGGACGACAGCACGTTCACCATCACCACGTCGTCGAGCAAGGACGATCCCAAAACCTTCCACTTCCAGACGAGAAACGGCGAGGAGCGAGAGCGATGGGTCAGGGGACTCGAGGACACGATACTGCGACATTCCCACGCGGTAAGTGCGCGCCACCATCGCTGCTGAATGTCAAAAATAAAATTCGAAAAAAAAGAAGAAATAAAACTATTTTATCTGTGACGCTCGGAAAGAGACGGAAAGAAAGGGAGGAAATAGAGAGAGATGAAAAAATCGATAAATTGCAAATAACCTGGATATAAGTTTTCCTATTTTACCGAGTGTATATATCGGTATACATTCTCTATCGTATACGCGCGCATATACCGAGTCTGCCTCGCGCTGCCAGATGTCATTAGAATTTCAAATTCTATTGTAATGCAGCTACTACTACGACTACGACTACCACGCACACCATGACGATTTCTATATGCTAGACGCGAGTTATTTTTTTTTCGGCGGGGTTTATGCGGAAAACGTAGTTCACTAAAGATATTCACTCGAATTATGTCATCTCGCGAGCGTGTGTGCGTTTTTCTTTTTTGTCCTCGTAGTCGTAGTCGCCGTGAAAACTATTATTTTCTGTATGAATTTTCATGAAGCCAAATATATATATTTTCAAACGTTTCCGGGAAAAAGATGTATATTTCTTCTTTCTCTCTGGAAACACGGCCCTTTTATTAAAAACTTTTCTGGTCCTTTCGAGCGCGCGCGCGCGCGTGAATCCATTATAAGCGAAATGGACAATTGAATCGCAGCGTCGAGGTTTCGAACATTTTTTTCTTTTCGTCATCAAAGTGACGTACGCATTGCGGTTTCATATCTACGTCTTACTCTCTCGCGGAAATGAATTTTCATCGCTTTTTTCTTTTTTTTTTCTTTTTTTTTTCTTTCATGCTTCTGACGTCATGGGAATTCGGCAGTTATTGACGCCAGCGCGGGCCTAATCTTTATTCTTACTCATCCGCGTATAAAAATTTGATTCGATTTTAATTATTTTAACCGTGAGATATTTATCGTATTATACTTTTATGTGTGTGCGATAGCGTTGGGATCCCCGCAAACCACCACCGAAGCACGATTTCGATCGGAAAGTCGCCGAAGCCGACGCTTATCTGCAACTGCTGATCGACCAGATCAAAGTCTTGGAGCAGAAGCAGAGCTCCCTGGTCAACGAAATTAACAACGACGACTCCGCCGCCGTCGCCGAGAACGAGGAAAAGGGAAAGCGATACGCGGAGATACTGAGCCAGGCCAACGCGATGCTCAACGCCGTGAAGCACGCCATTGTGCAGCTACAAATTGCTAAGGCACGTTGGGAACTAGAACACGACGAAATCAATTGTCCCCATCGAGTAATTTTTTTGCTTTTTTTTCTCTATTATGCTGATTGTGTTTTGTATGCATATACTTTTTTTTGGGCGTTGCTGGTTTGGGATTAGTGTTGACGCCAGTTTGTTCTTTTCTCAAATTGACGCTGCAAAAGAAATTTTAATGGAGAATCGATTCAATAATAACTCAAATTTTGGTACATTTTTCAGAACACTGCCATTCCAGTAAACGGTATCTATCGGGGACCAACAGAACCAGCTCCTGTCACACCCACACTAAAACATGGTTAGTTTTGCCCTTCACATGTGTCAAATTGAAAACTTATAACCATTAACTGATCCAAAGGTAACATTAAAAAATGTTATTTATTTTTCGATTTTAGTGGCAGCCAGGGAGCCCGACGCTGCGGTTCAAACCGGCATCGAGTTGGGTTCCGAGTGCACGGAACCTCGAGGCAACGCAGCCAACGGTAAGAGCTATATTTCTTTTTCATACCGCCTGTATACTTTATTTATTTATATTCTAAGAATCGATGCATGTATACAGCCGAACTTCACGTTGCAGACTGTCGCGAACGAAAATATGAGAGCTTCCGTGTCGATAACCAAGTTTGTTTCCGTTTCCGCGTCTATATTTTTCATGTTCTATCGAGTCCTGGTTCAAATACTCGATCTAATACAGATACTTTATAATCCGAACTTTTACCTGGATGTTCCAGCGACCACGAGGAATCTTCCAGTACCCGAGTATTCGTATTCTTCCTCGGACGAAGATGAGGATTACTTCGACGCCGCCGACGAGATATCGCCGACCCAAACCACGCCGTCGCAGACGCAAACGTGAGTTGAGACCATTTTTCCGCTCGATGAAAGATACAAAAAAAAAACCAAGTCACGTTTTGTGCGAAATGGTCCTCAACGCGGAAAAATTAATTTTGCAGGAAACGACGAGAGCCCGTCGAGAGAGTGTCGTCCTCGGAGAGCAATACCGCCGCAGCGGACAGTAGTCGTCCAAAGGCCGCCCCAGCACCGCCGCCCATCAAGCATGACGGATCGATAGATTACGACGGTACGATTGTTAATTTTATGTACCTACACATACACACACGTATCCATTTGCCTTCGTTACCCGTCGTCGCTCGTTTAACGAAATGTCGTCACCTCTCAATTACGTGATAAAATCGAGCTTACGCAGATACTCGAATTCAAAAAAATATTCAAGTGCATAGGTTAAGCTATTTAAAACAAACAACAACAACAACAACAACAATAGTTACAACGGTGTGTGGTGCGTGTATTCTATAACCTTTTGTGCGTCTATTGGGTCAACGACCTCTCCGCGCATCATGCTCTATAGCATGCGGAGAGCGCGGGCAATACATAGGATTGTGGGTCACGTGAAGAGATGGTGATTCTATACGCGAGAAAGTGAGAACGAAGCGCCGCAAACCGATCGCTGCTGGTTTTTTTCTCTCTGCCTTTTAATTCCGACGAAATTTTTCTATACTTTCAAATTTAACTTTATGTATAACTCGAAATCGACGTACTGCAATAGCGGCGGTATTGACAAATGGCGTT
This sequence comes from Trichogramma dendrolimi, assembly GCA_034770305.1. Lineage (NCBI taxonomy): Eukaryota > Metazoa > Arthropoda > Insecta > Hymenoptera > Trichogrammatidae > Trichogramma > Trichogramma dendrolimi. The sequence goes on along the minus strand of JAPMIB010000007.1, from coordinate 83,965 downwards.
ACTGATCTTTCGATCGAGCCTAAAATATACCTGTCATTATATTTCTTTCGTATATACTTTTGTTCCATTATATTCGGAAACGTTTTATGAACATTAATCCCTACTAAAATCGATTTTGCTTTTAATTTTATCTATTAAACGTTTTGAGTTTGTTGTACTATGATAAAACAACATTTTCCAATGATATAATTTGAACAATTCGGTCTTTGCTATCTCCAAAAAAATCTTCCATCCTCGGTCGCGTGCGCATAAGCTCTATTGTCATTGTCTCGTGCTGATATTCGAACAATAACGATTCGCGTGCGTAGGACGTGCAAAATCTCGTAGCAGCTTACAGCAATGTTATTCATTTATTTTTACTCTCCCTCGCGTTTTCGTTCCGAGTCTTTATTGTGAAAAGAAACACTTGATAAGGGCGCTCACCGTCACCGGCCATCGGAAATATCCACCATATACTCACGAGATTGTGAGTATATACCGTGTATAACAGTTTCACTCGATACACTATGCGTGAAAACGGATCGTCACGTGTGCGTAAAGGACTCCATTATCCAACGATTATACTCATTAATTGCATCGATCAACGGTTACCGAGTCGAGATAATTGGTTCAGCATTTTCATCACCTTTTACCCGAGTAAAATGGAAAATGGAAAATGGAAAATGGAAAAATAAATAATAATTCGTTCATGGCACGTATATCAGGATTGAAAAAGCCTTCGGACGAGAGTGCCGCGCGCGCGTCGGTGAATGTATAAACAATAAATCGATCGAGCGGAAAGATAGGTGTGCGAGAGAGGGTGAGTTTAATGACGTCACGACATTGCTCGTTGCCACTGCATCGCTGCTGCTGCATTTTCCTTGCGCTGCACACGTGTGCGACCCTCTCTCCCTCTCTTTCTCTTTTTGAAATTTATACGCTCGTGTAATCCGTGCGTGGGTCGGTTTATTCAGCGCCCTTTCTTCGCAATTGATCCGAGCGGTTTTTAAGCTCGAATCGTAGCGTATTACGAAATTTTGCCCGCACTCGATTTAATTAGGCTCGGATAATAACGAGCGGCGCGGCGTCCATTCATCAATTACAATAGTATATATACGCGCGACAGGTCGAAATTTGCACTTGGTCGTTTACTCTCCTCGCTGCAGCCGCAGCCAAATAGATTTCACCTTCAAACGTCTCTTTATTTCTCTCTATTGTCGGTCCTCTTTCGCGCGCACCTTTTGCCCGATCACGTGCATGCGCGCGTTCGAGAAGCAGCAGCTCTTATTTCTCTACATAGCTTTCTCTCTCAATCCAATAAAAAAAAACAAAAAAAAACATGAATCGTTAATGAGCCCTGCTTCGATCTTCGAGCGCCCCGCGTCTCTCTCTCTTCGGATTTTCTCCCCCTCAATCTGCGCAGGATGAAACGTAATTGCGGGTGGAATCGTAGCAGTAGCACAAATCGTCCTCCCGAGTGCACGCTGACATCTATATATATACGTATACAAAAGCTACCACGCTATATCTCGCGCCTCCACTCGCTCGCGCGCGCTTATATTATTGATTCAACTCCTCGGTGCTGCTGGCGCGGTGGAGGCGCGTATGTGCGGCGGCTGACGTGTGCGCGCGGCTGCTGCTGCTCTGCTCCGCTGCCTGCGACTACGACGACGACGACGGTCGACGGCGGCAACGGCAGCGGCTCTGGCGGTGGTGGCGCGCGTTGGGTTCTCTCCATCGCTCCGTATACAGATATAGAGTCATCCACGTTGTTATAATACGATGAATGTATATACTACACACACACACACAACCGAACGATGCAGCAGTAGGTACTATACTACTACTGCTCTAATGCGCACCCGAGAGAGCGAGACAGAGACGGAAAATTCGATAGACAGAGAGAGAGAGAGAGCGAGAGTTAGAGCGTCGACGTCGTGTGTACCTTTTACCAGTGGCACAGCCGTCCACAACCAGCAGTACGCCCCGGGCCATGCTGCTGTGAGCTCTGTGTGATACGCATATATTTTTGTGTATACGCGCGCGTGTTGTCTGCAGCAGCGGGATTGCCTGCGTCGCGATTAAAAAGCTCTGACCTTTTTTCCTCTATCTCTCTCTCTCTCTCTTTCTTCTCTTTCGCAACGTTTGTTTGTTTTTGTAAAGTAACGTGCGAGGGAGACAGAGAGAGATCATCCGTCGTCGTCCGTACAATAGTGCGTGCGACGCGCAGGACGATTGTTTAACGCAAGGGGTTTATCATTGTTATTATATTCGTGTATACAAATGCGAATAATCGGGGATTAACCATGATGACGAGTGAAGCCCGAGGTTAGTTTCCTTTTTTTTGCCACTTTTTTTTTTCAAATTTCGTTCATCCTCATACATGGCTCGACGATGATTACGAGTGAACGTCGAAGACTAGAGCAACGGAATCATGAAGCGACTCGGCGACTGCAACCGCTTGGATTGTAAGTCTATGTAGCACTCATGACCCACAGACAATCAAGTGTGTACGTGTATGTGCGTGTGTTGTGTCTGGCACAGAAATACACTACCTCCCCGTGCGTAGCTGTCACACACACACACACACACACACCGTGATTTCCGATGTTTCGAAATTCATTCAAGTTTTCGTCCGAGAAGCTCTTCGCGTATCATCCACATAGTACATAGTATCGAACTTGCTGGATATATAGTACATTCTATATGTATACCGCAAATATGGATTAGGACAGGAGAGAGGAGGGTGTCGTCGTCGGTCCGCGAGAATTTTCTGCTGCGCTCGCGAGTTCCATTGACCCCGAAAAACGCGCACACTTCGGTTGAAGTTAAATTTAAACTCCGTGTCGTCGATATCGTCGTATCATGCACAACCGCATCGAACAAATAATATCCGTTTCAAAGGCTCCGATTCGCGTAATAATTTCTCTGCAATGTACACACGAACTTGCGGTGCTTTTGATCGCGCAAACGGAACGAAATGGAGACGCGTCTGACAGCTGCAAGCTCTCCATGTATACATACACCAAATACGCAAATTTACTATGAAGGATAGCGTTTCATACGCGTTTATATAAAATAAAATAAACTCATTTGGTTATTTTTTTTCTTTTCATTGCAGCAATGTACGAGGAGGAGAGCGACGGAGAGCGTGAGTAACAATTTCATTTTTTTTTCTTCCAATATATAGATGCCAAATAATGGAGAATATCATATGAACGTTGTTTTTCTTTTCCTTTCGATGCAGTGGACTCGATGGAGAGTCACGGCTCGGTGGTGACGCATCTCCTGTCGCAAGTGAAAATTGGCATGGACCTGACGAAGGTCGCCCTGCCGACTTTCATACTGGAGAGGCGCTCGCTCTTAGAAATGTACGCGGACTATTTCGCTCATCCCGACCAATTCGTTAGGTAAGTTTTGTGTCTGTGTCGTCTTTTGTACCCACTTAGCGCGCCTATTCTAATATTAGGCAGCGCACACGCAGCAGCAGCAGCAGCAGCAGCAGCAGCCGCTGCCGTTCCTTGTTGCTGCCAACTATGCGCGAGATTATGTATTATTACGATATTATTGTGTCGCGGCGCGGAAAAGCGCGACGTCCGATATAATTCCTGCGCTGCTCGCGTGATTCGGCTAGAGAAGAAAGATGGGAAAAGTTTTGAAATAGATCGTCCGTATATATTGTGGCCTTCGACTATTATATACGTAAGGGAAAAACGCGATCGTTAATGCTGCTATATCTACGTGCGTTTCGCGTACCGACGCAAAAATCGACGCTCAATTAGAACTTCGATTTATCTGTATTATTATGTATTGCACATTGCAGTATCGCCGATATGACGTCACCGCGAGAGCGCATGGTCCAAGTGTGCAAGTGGTACCTGTGCAGCTTCCACGCCGGCCGACGCTCCGGCGTCGCCAAGAAGCCCTACAACCCGGTGCTCGGCGAGATATTCCGCTGTTTCTGGGAATTGCCGGGACCATCCGCCGCCAAAGAATCATCCTCCAGCGGCACGGCGTCCACGCAGCAGGCCCCCGCCGCCGAGGTCGAGGACGGCCCGGTACCGTGGTGCAACGAGAACCAATTGGCGTTCGTGGCCGAGCAAGTCTCGCATCATCCCCCGGTGAGCGCCTTCTACGCCGAGCACAAGGCCAAGCGCATCAGCTTCGGCGCCCACGTCTGGACGAAGAGCAAATTCCTCGGTCTGTCGATCGGCGTGCACAACGTCGGCAAGGGCACGGTCCGCCTGCACGCCCACGACGAGGAGTACGTGCTCACCTTTCCCAACGGCTACGCGCGCTCCATCCTCACCGTGCCCTGGATCGAGCTCGGGGGCGCCACGAGCATCGTCTGCGCCCAGACCGGCTACCAGGCCAGCGTCGACTTTCTCACCAAGCCGTTCTACGGCGGCAAGAAGAACAGGATCACGTGCTCGGTCACGGGGCCGCAAGACAAGAAGCCCTTCCTCGTCATCAACGGCGACTGGAACGGCGCCATGGAGGCCAAATGGGCCGACGGGGTGAGTTTTATTAACTTTTCTTTTTTCTATGACGCGCGTGCAGCAACCGCACCGCGACTGCTATATGTATAAAGCTCGTGTGCGCGACGCGAGCAAGAAAGAGGGTTGGGATCGATTCTTTCGGTTCCGACACGCGTGTATTATTCATCGCGTAGAGAAAAAGGTGCCAAGTGCTCGTAGCCTACGTATATATAGTAGACACGTCGCTTCGGGTCAATTGCATACCGCAATCTTTGCATTTTAAAGAAAAACCTCCGTTGACGCAAGCTGAGCTTTTTCGGGTATTTTTATTACCAAGAATATCACGGATCGATAGTTGGAAAATACGAGGTAAAAAAAACTCATCGCTTCACTTTACAGCGGACCGAGGTGTTCGCCGATGTGCGAGAGCAAAAGGTCGAGCGCAAACTGGTCAAGCCGATGAGCGAGCAAGAGGACGACGAGTCGCGCAAGGTCTGGCGCGAGGTCACCATGGGTCTCAGGATCAACGACATGGACAAAGCGACGGCGGCCAAGATCGCCATCGAGCAGAAGCAGCGCGACGACGTGCGCTACCGCAAGGATAACAACATCGCTTGGCACACAAAGGTAAGACAGAGACGAAAAAAAGCTCGTTATGCACTCACTCGATCCTTATCGCGTATCGCGAGTGGCGAATTTTCATTTTTATTTATTTCTTTTTTTTAAACACGTTCGTTTCGTTTAGCTCTTCAAAGAAACCAAAGACGGCGGATGGGATTACATTTCTCCGTTGGAGAACAGATTGAGCAGCGACGGCAGCAGCAGCGTGCCCGCGCCGGTGGATACAGGAGCAAACACTTCCGCCAACTCGAGCACATGATAAGAAAAAACTAGCCGCGTCGCCACTCACGTTTTCTTTTTTAATGTACAGCACTTTAAAAACTTGCGATTTGTATAATGTTAATTATAGTTTTCTAATTTTTATGCATATAGAAAGTGGATGAAAAAACAATTTTTTAGAATCGAGGTTCCCTTCATTGTTTAAAGACGATAGTTCGATTTTTTTAGCATTTTTTATTCAATCGATTATTGTATTTATATTTGGTTGAGAAATCTTTTAGTTCTAAAAAAGTTAAGTGCAAATATATCAAGTATTTTCCATGCGTGTAATTAGAACCTTAACGTATAATTTAATATACTGAAATATTTTGATGTACATATGATACATATTATTTTTTATGAGTAAATTGTTCTATTAGTATAATTCAAGTAGTGTAATTAAAATGTTAAACATTTTTTAACATAAATTCGTAAATTTTACGATTCTATTATCGAAGAATACTGTAATAATATTCTTCTTTTCTTTATATGCTTTTTATAAAAGTTGTACATTATTAACTTTAATTTTAATACTTTTGAATTGGGGTGTTCAAAGTACTGGCTTAGGGAAAACGACAATTTAAAAACGTACGAGCATAAGTTTGATTCGTGGCACAAATCATTTTATTCAGTAATCAATGCAACAGTAAATTTTGAGATAATTCTGGTTGTAGCATTTAAAACTATTGTATTAAGCGTATAGTGCGCTCATATTGTAAATCAACGAACAAATAAAGTACATTTAATATTAAATCGTAGTTATTCAGGAGAGTTATACATGTACATTTCAGAAACTGCTTTTAAGTCTCTCATTAAATTTTGTATATATTCTCGTTGAATTGTCTATTACGATCATTCTACTGTTTACTGCGTTTTCATGTAAATGTATTATTTACTGATTGATCAGACTCAATCCTCTTATGTTATACTCAAACTGAAAATTTATGAAAATAATACTGAATAAATAAACACTGAAATTAAATAAGTAAGAACAAAAATAAAATAATGCGCAAAATTCAGTTATGCTTGTAACTATCTATTAGTTATATACTACCATATGAATATTCATATTTACTCAAGGAAACACGCTTAAAAATGCTCAAAAAACTAATAAATATACGAAAGGCAAAAAGTTCGGATCCTATTGAATTAAAAATTGTATTGCAAACTTGAATAAAAGGACAATATAGCCGATCTGAACAAACGGGAATGCGGTGCACTACGGTTGTAGATTACGAATCTATTTAAGTGACCTTTAATTAAATAAAGAAAATAAGGACAGTTGTCTTAAACATTTTCGATACTTCTTCCAATTTCATGACAAAGAGTGCAAAAAAAGGCCAATTACTCGAAAAGAAAATATAGCAGAAAAGATGAAAACATTACTATTGAATACTAATGTGTGTAAATACCTCTTGAAGAGGGATAGGAATCGAAAGATTAAATTTTAATGCTCAAAGTAGAGGGATGGAAAATTTGTGTTTACTCTTAAAATTCTTACCTATGAAATTTACACTTTGTACATTTTTAGCATTTTATAATACGAAAAATTATGTTATAAGTACCTTTTTTACATTATTCTTCATACCTAAATTTCTTTACACCACAAAATCAATATATCAGACATTGAATGTACAGCTTCAACTCTGTGGCGGTTTTATTACAAAATACTAATGCACTGCAAATTTGATAATGATTAAATCATTTTTACGAAGCCACAAGAACTCGAAACATAAAATTAAAGTAAAATGCCTCAATAATGAAGTAATATGCACTAAATAGTTGAAAATTAATGATTTATATGAATTTTGCACTGATAATTAGAAAGATCCAAATATTTTATGTTTTAAGAAGTGAAAAAATAATATCTGAAAAGTATATTGAATTACAATAAGAATGACAACAAAAATCAAGTTTCTTATAAATACTGTATGTTAGTGATATTGGCCTAGAATAGATTATACAAGATTTAGATGACATATAAAGCTGTAAAAATAGAATTTGATTATAAATATATAATAATGTTACTTAGAACCGATGCGTTGTATGTGATGTTTTGCAAAAATAAATGACTAAAAATAGTTGAGAAAAACATGAAATATTTTATTATTTTCGAAATTATTTTCACATATATTTATTCTCTGTACATTATGGTCATATAAGAATCAAACCTATAACAAGATACAGAATCTGAAGTTGTAATGCTAGTTTTACTGCAAGAATTATCACATACTTTTCTGTAAATGAATCTTTATATCAAATTAAAAGTCACAAATCTCTGTTGGTAAAATACAACTTGTCTGTTGTGTAAAATTTTCTAAAATTTATAATTGCAAGTGACCAATATAATAGTTTTCAGCTTTATTTTATGCTGGTAGAAATACTAAAACATTGTCTAAAATTTTCTAAAATTTATATTGGTAAGTAACCAATATAATAGTCTTCAGCTTTCCTATATGCTGGAGGAAATCTAGCAGTGGAAGACATCAGTGCTTCCATTCCAGATATAAAACTAGATAAAGGTAATTCACTAAATTCAACATCTGGATCATTATTTTTAATCGTTGATTTACTCTCTCCATATTTGTAAAATACTTTAACAACAAAAGATGATTCCAAATCAATACTTTGTTGTGTTAAATTTACTTGATCAGTTTTTTGTATGTGTAATTTTTTTTCCATTGTTTTTAATATAATATGATGCGTACAATGGGCTTCTTCAGCTTCTAGAAGTATTTTCTGACCTATCGTATAATCTGATGTATACTTGAAAGTTGTGAGAAAGTCACTTAGCGGTGAAGAAATTATCTTCATAACACTATCATCATCTATTATTTTATAATTTATGCAATAGTTCCATATTTTTAAACTTTTTATATTCTTTTCTTTGGCTGATCCTATTACGGCAAAACATCTATTGCATTGGACTAAAGAGTTACTAGAGTTCAAAAGTTTTGACCTGTCTTCGAAAACATTTGTATTAAAGAGGCAATAATTTGAAGAATAAAATAAATCTGACTCTTTAGGATCCATAGAGAAAGGCTCATCTTTGCCATGCTTATGGCAAAACCACTCTTGTGGATCACAACCTGAGCTTGGAAGAGGTAAAACTCTTTGAAAGTTAACAATTTTAGTAATTCTATTTTCGCAGCGTGCACAAATTAATTGACAGTTTTTGTTCTTTGGTGGCAATTGAAGCTCATTAGCCAAGTTCATGTAATTATAATTGGTCTCATCATTTTTAATTATTTCAGTTTCAAATTTACCATACAAATAATTAGGCTCAGTTTGTATGCGGAAAGATATCCATTTGTCCGTTATTCTAAGGGATGAAAGAGAAGACGGTAACAAATGAATGTTAGCAAGCGGCAAACTATATAATTTCCCTTGTATTTCAATTTTAATATCATTTTCACCTAGTCTGACTTGTAATCTTGAATTATCTATACTTTCCTTCAATGAAATGTACGCATTGAGAGACCTCAATCGTGGTCTTATTTCTAAGGTAATAGTGTTCATTTTTTATAATTATAATTAATATCTGTAATAAAATTCTGTCAAACAAAAAGAAAACAGAAAATTGAACTAGCAGAAATAAGAAACTAGATGCAAGTATCTTATTTTATTAATTCTCTCTACTAAGTATTTAAATTTTCAAATCCTTGTGAAAAATTTACCTCTATAAATTTTGTAAGAAAATCTCTGCTGGAGTATCTAATCATTGCTCTCAGCGTCGAGAACTCTTTTTATTATAAACAATGAACCTTTTTCAACAAATTTTCAAGTGTTGTCACTCGTACGACATGTTAAATTAGGCACATGATGTTGTATATTCCAGCAATATCCAGTCGGCTTATTTTTAGACTTGCTTCGTTATAACTTCTTTTCAATCTTTCAGCGGATAAAATTCTGACGCTACCTAGCGCGATGCAGTTTTACAAGAAACTGATCTCAAAACGCTCGACCAACTGATGTATGGCGTGAGATGCACGTGTGCATACGAAACGCCTGCGACACCAAACACAGAACGACGAAAGGAGTGAGTCAGTGAGAGCTGCTTACGTCAAGATTGAGTCGCACGCCCCCAATGACAGAATCAAAATATTAGCTTGCTAATGAAGTTGCATCACCGCGTGACACTTTCACTTTGGAGTTTGAGTATTTTTAGAATATAAAAAATTCGTAGGTACTTCCATATGGCTTGGTGGATAGCCGACTGACTGGCTTTTAAAAAGTTTTTAGTAAACAATCGCACTGCTCCGATGGCGGGAGAAATGACAGACCACGTGACCCTCGATGCGCAGCCAAGCGCATACGAACGCGCATTACTGCACTTTTATTATTCATCGCGAAGGAGATTATTGAGTAATGCCTTACATAAAATAGAGTATTTCACCTTGTAAGGTCGACTTTCACTTTTGTTTTCGAGTTATTTTCATGCGATTTTAAATTAATTGCTTTATCTCGTTGTCGCAAATGTATGGAGTTGATTCATCGATGATTTATAAGAATAAATGAAATTGTTCCAGAGCTCCGAATCAAAGTCGGAAAACCTAATAGAAATGTTCTATTGTTTATTATTTAAATAGACATACATGCATGAATGGATGATCTTGGAGCTTTTAAATTATATGATTGTTCTCCCATAAGAGAACTTGTTAAAAACGTCGCCAGTACCCGTTCTCATACACCCGGTTATGTGTGTAACTTTTCAGCAAAGTAAAATAATATTATTGTTCTATTTTAATTTTAAAATGTTTAAAATTTTTTAAATACCTTTAGAAGGTCTAAAATATTCTCAAGTATATAGCAAAATCTAAGTAAGAGCATGATTACTTAGATCGAAAAATCTTGAAATACTATTTTATTTTCCTGAATAATACCGATGACCGTCTCGTACTAGTTGTCAGTGACGTATCAGTAATGCGATATTGACAATCCAGACTCCAGAATAAGCCTTATGCTGCATCATATTTTTATCAGTCGAACGCTCGGCACGAGAGAGTCATCGCCGTGATGCATGTTATACGTCGCGGTCCATGTTTAATAGCAGTGTTATAGTGTGTGACTGTGAGCAAAAAAGTATTCGAAAACTTATTGTTCACGTTAAACGCGCGTCAAGTTAGCTCGTGAAAAGGAGCAATATTATGGTTGTGTACGATTGAGCTTAGAAGATATTAACTTTGACACGTAAATATGGGTTGCTGCTACAGTTTTTGCAAGGATGACGGCAGTCAGCAGGTACGTACTTTTACATCTTTTTTCTGCAAGACTATATTACTACATGGCACTCTTCGTGCCTTATCACATTTCGTGATAAGTCCAGGTCGTTTACAGTCATGTGTACTCAAACTTGTAGCTTTGCTTGCAGAATTTATGAGAAAACACCAATCTGGTTTATGTTTTAGTTTTCATATGATATTTTGTTTATCTACAGGGTGGTGAAGCCAATGAACGCACACATCTACTTACTGACCCAGTCAGCAGTAGTACCAGCATACCAAGAGTTCATAGGTAAGTTGATAGCCTCTAAAAATATTATATCTTTAAAAGAACTTACTTGCAATAATAAATTTGATTGATTTATTTCAGTGATGACTACGTAAATCAGTATCAGAATTCAGCTCCTAAAAAGACTGATGAACAAAGTGCTTTAAATAGAATTCTTCATGAAACTGCAGCGTAAGATATTTCTCCTATGTTCAAAAAAAAAAAAATAATAAAATATTGCTATTAACCAGTTCACTCAATAATATAATTGAAAATAATTTGATTTCAGGAATATTATTGATGTTGGAGCGTTAGATTCTCATAATTTAGAACAGCATGAGTATATCGAAAGATCGAGAACATATATGAAAAGAATAGAAACTAGCGGTATAAGAGTACCAGACTTATCGTTCTGTTTACTCAAAGATATTCCAGCTCCAGAAAAAGTTCTTGCATCTGCAACATTAAATCCAGCAGATAAAGATCTTGTAAGTTGTGAAAATTGAAATTTTTTTTATTATTTATTGATAATAACTGAAAACATCATTAATAATACTATATCATTTCTTTAATAGATTATGAACTTCTTACACAATTCAGTGTTGGCCTTAGAAAACGTCCAAGTTGAACACAAAGAAGATTTAGTTGTTCCATTTTTATCGTGATCTTTATATTCTTCATGTAAAAGCACTGGTAAATTAGTGCGTGCTTCATCCACTCAAGTTTTGAAACATCAAGATGAATTAATGGGAATATGGGTAAAATCATACTTTACAGATTAAGTGAGTGCATATGAAAAAAAATCATTGAGAAATTGAAAATTTTTCAGTGCTTTCTATTTACTTATGAACTATGTTCTATGAGGTTTTCCATTGCTCACAACAAAACTATTTTTTTACTCTAAGGTAGATTCTTATCTATTCATAATAACATTATTGATATTTATTCGTTTATTTTTGATGAATATTGAGCATATAGTTTATTTAATTAACACTATATTCGTCCAATTACTGTTTGTATAAATGCAATGAATTTTTAAGACGATTTGTATAAAAATAGAAAGATCAGTTGTTATTTAGTTCATCAATTAAGTCATCTCCAAATTAACTCTTAGATATTAATTGTTCTTATCTGTAAGATTATAATTACTTTAAGTATTGTCTATTTTATCATACTATTTTATCTCTTTATAATTAGACCAAAGCTGTGTAAAAATAATTATTTCCAAACAATTATAAATATTTATCAATTTACTTGAATTGGTATGCGCTGTTTACAATAGAAATATTTAATGTTTGTTTTAAAAACAAATATTCTATTAGATCATTCATCTTGTGAAGACTCATTTCTTAGATTATTTTGTAAATGCTTTAAAATTCTATTAAAAAAGTCATGTCCTTTTTTTGGCAGAGCTTTAAAATTAACAAATATTTTCATAAGTGTTAAGTGTTATGTTACTAGAAATATGAAACTTTCATATGAAAATGTAAATTAATAATAATTGTACACCTATATATAATTTGTAAAATATACTGATACAAAACTCATTTCAAACTACTAATGACTCATTACTTCGAACAAAAGTAAAATATTGCAACGTTTTTCTTGTAAACACGATAACCACTGATCCATGTATGACGCACAAATCAAAGAGCGATAATCGTGAAGCAGTAACGTTTCTCGAAAGCGCTCACATGAACGATCCAATGATGAATCTACTGGAGATGTCATTAAGAATCACTTGACATACGATCCATAAGATTAAAAGCCAAGATTAAAAGAGAGTCCCCTTCTATGTAGAAGGAAAAGCGCGTGGGTGTCGACTCCTCCCTTTTCCCAAAAAAAGAAAGAGGCAAGTCCAGCGACAAACCGGGAATCTTATCAAAAACGGGCGGCTCGGTCACAGAATGTATAGGAGTCAGTGGACTTTTAATAATGTCGGGTCCGAGCATGAGCGTGTGTGTGTGTGCGTTAGTTAATGCTGCAGCCCACACACGGACACAAACTCATCACACTCATAATGAATCAGTGTGTAGTAGCTCTGCTGCTTCTGTAGGGTATCGCGGGGCATGCACGTGCTCGAGAGCAGTAGCGCGCGGCTTCATAAAAGCGTAACGAGCCAATGCACACCACTCGTGCCACGGCGAGCTTATTATTCGTCGATTTGAACTTGGCGCCGCGGACGCGTCTGCAAATGTGCGCGCTCGGTGCGGGACGCCTGCGAGTCAGCGCGGAGAGATCGAACGAGAAGAGAATGAAGGCGGCCTCGCGTATATACGCACGCACTGCGACGCCACCGCTTATAGCTGTGCGACAGTGTACGGGACGGAGACGAGGTACCACGTATCGCATATCGAATTATCCCACACACACAAACGCACACATACACCGTGTGCTGGTGTCAGTCGCACAGTTGCGTCGTGTAGAAAGAGAAAGAGAGCTACGCACACCGACGCACTGCTGTGGGATAGTGCAAGTGTATTGGTGCGCTTGCTCGCTGGCTTCTCGTATTATACAGTATGCGCTCTCGGCCAATGTGACCGGCGGCGCGCCTCGTAATCATTGGTCCGTCGACTACCGCCCCAATATCCTGCCTATTTGTTCGCTCAGTGCTTTTGCTGCGGGCCGCGAGCCAACCTATCCAGCGCTGAGCAGCTCGGCCGAGCCGACGAGTGAGCGAGCGAGCGATCCCCGCAACGAGCGCAACAGCGTCCAATGTAAGTTGAGAATTAAATGTTATATATGCCAAACGAGCCAATACCCAACTATTATCGAGATTCTCACTCTCTCTTCGGGCATTTCGAAGCTGCTGTTAGCTGTTGCTGTTGCTGCTGCTGATAGCTGAACTTTGGCCGTGTGTGCGTCGTCTCCCCGGGGGCCAACGCGATCTGTCCAATAGTTGCTATTTGATACAAGAAAGTAGAGAAGAACACGTCCGCAGTCGCGGATTCCTTCGATCAGTGACGTCTTATTGGCCCACGCTATATACTAACTGAGACCAGTCGTTTCGTGTTTAACTAACTTCGATTTTTGACAGGACACACTTTGTTGTCTCCGCGCTTGATGCGACCTGGCTGCTGCACCATAGTGTTCGACTCGCGCGATACCAATTCTTCGTTATGCAAAAACTTGTCTGTTCGCGCGGTCTATCGCGGAATCTAGTTATGTCGAGCAATTCTCGACGCTCGCTGTCAGCTGACGCAACGATTAAATAACCCGATCTCTTTGCTACTAACTATTCTTCAACTTAGAATTTGCATATCTTTCTCTTTCTCTCTCTCTCTCTCTCTCTCTCTCCTCAACATCGTGATACCCCGCAAAGTGTAGCATCTCGTTGGTAAACAACATTGCTCGCTCTCGCGCCATGTTGGCATTTCACCTTGGTCATACCGCGAGAGACTGCTGCAGCCGCATCGCGAAGAAGAACAGACAATGACGACGTTTTTCGTCAAAGTAGCTGCCAAGTTTGTTGCCCCGGACGTCAGTTGGCGTTTGAGGTTAGCGAACTGCCAACGATCCAGCTGCAGCAGCAAGTGTTCAATCTTTCAAGTGTTTTAATGATTGTTGTCATTTGTGTGTCGCGTGCGTCTGTGTGCGTCGACGACAATGACTCGCCGACGTTGCGATGAACACACGATTCGACACGGTAAAAACTGGTTATCATATCTGTATGTATGTGCGGATGCATAGCGTCATATGTATATAGGATGTAAGGAGCGTCCTTTACACAATGCATCGTATACGCTGCTCTCGTATATATTATGGTGTACCGAGAGTGCTATGTGCAGGAAAATAGTGTAGGTACACGCGTGCAATTCGAGAACGTTCTGCAACTGTCGGCGTCATAACATTCCTTCAATAATGCTCCAAATCCGGTTGTTCGTAAATGGATAACGTAATCGGCTGCCGAACGAAAGTGCTTAGACGAGAGTGAAGTTATATGGAGCTGTCTTTTTTACGCTCCCATAACTTCGCATCCATATACGGCGTAGTATACGGAGGTATGTGTGTGTTTACATTTGTGTACGTGCATGTCACTGTGTGTGCATACATGTGACGCGTTGGCGCGGTTGGCCCGCGCCACGAGTGCAACAAAGACGGCGGCATCTGCCAAGTTTTGCCTTGCACTCACACACCGTTCGAACTAGCGGCGTCTGTTGTATACATCGCGAATAGCGATGTGTCGGGTGCTATGTATACAATGTATGTTCATTGTACCGAGCCGCACTATATTACATGCACGCATACAAACGCATTAAAAACACACCCAAAATTTCGGAGTCACAGAAATAAATGGGTGTACGATAGGAGCCCCCGGCGTTTAAGCTTATCCATGCAATGATCTTATGTGATCGATTACCATTACGCCCGAGGCAATCTAATACATTATCGATAGATTATCTCCTCATGCAATGAATGATGCTCTTTCCTTATCAAAGGATTATTTTCGTTTTCATGAACATTAGATGAAAAAATGTTTCAGCTATCTTTATGAATATCCTAATTGATGAATCAGATAGTGTAATGGAAAAGCATAGAAAAGATATAATTTTCATGTTGAAAATAAAAAAATTTAATTCATTCTTTTATTGTGTTGCAATACAGATTTTATGAAATAAAGTACTATGGACCAGCTGTCCGAAGGCCAAACAGTGATGGTTAGCGGAGCTGGTGGAGCAGTGCAAGTTTTGCAGATGGGTCAGGGTGGACAAACCATGTTGATGCCCCAAACGATGCAAATTGCATCACCAAATGGGCCTATTCAAGTGGTTCCTGTGTCAAGTATAGGTGGACCTAATCAAGTGGTCATTCAACAACCACAGACACCTCAAATTATTCAGACACCTGATGGCCAAACTTACATTTATCAACCGGTTCAACTTGATGGTCAAGTACAGCAGCAAGCTCAACCAACGGGTAAATTGATACTTTTCTTGCAATTACTTTATTTTGTAAGCAGTATCACAATTTTTTTTATAAATATATTTTTAGTGATCAATATCAACGGGAACTTAATGCAAATAGCCAATCCACAAACTCAAAACAGTGCAACAACTGCACAGGTTCAACAAATAGCTGCACCTGCAGCAGCTACACAAGCAGGAAACATTGTTATGGTATTTATTATATGAGCAAAATTTTCTAGTGATAAAAAACTATTTGGTTATTTTCTAAACTATTTTTTTTCTAAACTCACAGATGGTACCTGGTAATGGTGCAACACCAACATATCAAAGGCTTGCCCTTCCCAATGCAGCAGAGATTCTTGAAGAAGAACCTCTTTATGTCAATGCTAAGCAGTACAAAAGAATTTTGAAAAGGCGACAGGCAAGAGCAAAATTAGAAGCTGAAGGCAAAATTCCTAAAGAACGTCCTGTAAGCATCTTTAATACTTTACTTTATTGGTAAAGAATGCAAAATAACTTTGATAATTTTTTATAGAAATATCTTCATGAATCAAGACATAGGCATGCAATGAATAGGATACGAGGTGAAGGTGGTCGTTTTCATTCTGGACAAGTAAAAAAGAGAAAGTGAGTTAGTGTACAAAAACTTAAAAACTTGTGTTTATAAAGCAGTTCCGCGCATTAATTACTCGAAACTAGTGTTTGACAACACAAAACAATTGTCTATGCTGCTTCAAAACTGGTTTCATTATGTACCATTGTTGAAAAAATGTTTGAACTCATTTTACTATAAATTTTATATTTCATTCTTCAGCCGAGCTAATAATAGTTCCAACAACTCAATTATGCAGCAACAAACGATAGCAACTTCAACTAGTAATAATTCTCTAAGAACTTTAAGTTTACCACCTAATTCAATGCAACATAGTGCAGATAATATAACATCAACAATCATCATTGAGGTATGAAGATTACATTAATAAAAAAATCTTGTTGCACAACCAATTATACTAATAAAAAATAATTTTTAGAATGGAGGAAGAGATGTTCTACCAGATATTATGAGTGATGGAACGTTAGTTGATATTAAATGATAAAAAACCAAAAAAAAATTTTGCTAGAATTTCTACTGGACTAGTTTTGGAAATTTTACTTGTGATATTTTGACATTTTAAAAAATAATGATTTTAAATCATTGATTAATTGATTGCTTAGCTTATTGGAAGCTTGAGAAAAATTTCCGGTCATTCTTATAATGTACACTGTGAAGATCCTGCAATGTACTTTCGACTTTAATACTAAGAGTATAATTAATTAATGAATTAATTAATGAATTAATTATGAATCGACACAACTATAAGATTAGGTTGTGTTTTATATTAGTTATAAATAGCTGAGATAAAGTATCTAAACTTGTATATTGTAAATTTTGTCAGTCTGCATTGTAGAATTTTTGAAAGTGTAAATATGTGAGATCTGTGAGTGAGAAAAGAGTGCGTATGTATGATGCAATCTTAAAGTTTATTGGATAAGAAAAGATATTTTATAATTCGTGTACATGATGAAATTTTTTACACTTCATTTCATTATAAAAACTGCACTGTATTTTATTAGATAATTTGCGACAGCGGAGGTTTAGATTTATTAAGAATTAATGAACAAACTGATCTAGAACTGTCTGAACTTTTGATATATTTTTCTGGAGGCTCTATCGGCAACGGAGGACCAAAATATTGGTTTTCGATTACTTCTGTTCCCGTTTTCCCGATATAATCTTGATATTCCGTGGAACCAGTGCTATAAAAAAATGTTGAATCATCAGTTTAATATTTTATTATAGATTTAAAAAAGAGAGCGTTTAGATGCTAGTGTAAACTTTTTTTATGCTAGATTTATAAGCACTTTTTGAACTTCTTTGTCTTTTTCAATGTAAATGAAATTAATTTTGTAATCTATATCAATTTGCTTATTTTAACTACATAAAACGATGTTTTTCTAATAAAAAATTACTTACTGGACTTTTAAAATTTCTCGTTCTTTTTCATTTACAACCAAATTGTTGGGTAATTTTGTCGCAGGTCGCCGGGCAAAAATGTAATTCTTTAAAAATTGCCGAGGATGTCTGAATGCTCTTTGCTGAGTAGACTCTGGAACAACGTAGTCATCTGTGAACTCAACACTTTCTTCGACACGATCAAAATATAGTTGAGGATTATCTGTAAAAAATATGAAAACATTTATCATGTAAATTCATAATAATGAATATTTTCCCGGGAATCACTTACCAACAATGTGACAAATTTCATCTTGAAAGACACTTGCTGCTAAATGCTCTTTTAGGCGGTCAACCGGTTCTTCGTTTGGAGGACCATGAATAAATTTACTCAAATATGGTTTTTCTTTCAATAGCTGAAAAATAATAAAACTGAAAATAGATTTATCGCGATAAATAATAAAGAAAATACAATGAACTAACTTTTTTCAATACTACTTCCGATGGCTCTAATCGTTGGGAGTACGGCAATCGCTCGCTATGTTTCTTGGTATGCAAGTATTCTTTGTAAGCATCAGTAAACAGAATTAGACTCGTCGTATTCGGTGAAAAATGGTTTTGATTTGAAAATCGGTTTTATCTTTCTTCCCTGAAAGTCTCTTCGGGTAGTCGTTACGAAATCACGAATTTCGCCCTCGTCCTCGAATAGCATTTTTACTTTAATTTGGCGCAGCTAAATATTATTTATTATTTGTTGGAAAAATAAAGATCCAGGTTATGAACATTTAAAATTGACGGTCGCGCCAAAAAGAAAAGTAAACAACGGATTTGCTCTTCAGTTCAATGAAAAAATTAAAGCTTTATTTAATCAAGAGAGGATTTTATGCTCCGACATTGTAAGCTCGCAATTTGGCGCGAAGACGACGTCTCTCGATCATTTGTGACATCTTTTGAAGGTTTTGCATCATGATTTTTCCACCGGTCAAGCCGTAACTGTCTTGATAAGACGACAGTATACCATTCTGAGGTGTGGCGTATCCGAAGACTGCGAGGAAAATTTTTTTTACCGATCATTTCTCAACGAGGTCTTGGTTTTTTTTTCGATCGTTACCTCTCGTAGACGTGTATGGCAAACGTCGAATTTTATCGCTGGGCGGAGTCATGTACAAGTGCTTGATGTAAGCTAACAACTCGCTACCGGCGTCGGGCTCTTCGTCTTCGACGTTCTCGCTAGTGATCCTGCTGCGTCCAGCCAAACGTTCCGCGTTGAAAAATCGCTGATTCGTCGTTTCGTAGCGTTCCAAGATGAATTTTTTAATCAATTTTTTCGCGCTCTCGTCCAATTTGGGCGCCTCGTATTTTTCGGGCCAGTGTTCTATCGGTATGTATCTGCAATCGTTTAAACAATTTATCAATTTTCTTGAATAAATTATTTTGGATCTCAACTTACGGTTGTCTTATCGCCCGCTTCTTTTCGGTGTACGAAAATTGGGTCTCCGATGGAAACGCTCTGTTGCGTTCGTAATCCATGGTTCGCGAAAAATATTTTAACGATGGATAAAAACTCTGTAATAAATTTATTTCTCTCAAATGTTATAATATCGGTAGAATTTTGCGCAATCAAAAAAAAAGCTGACGCTTGCGCGTTTTCAAATTCTGCAAGTTGCACGATCTGTGTTTTGTCGTCTGCTAGCGATTGCATGGTAGTCGTCAGTCGGTTGATTTTGTTGTGCGGCCGCAAAAACATTACGCGACATAACAACATGAGTGCGAATATCTTAACTAGTTTATCGTGCAAAAATGTTAACGTTGTGTCAAACTTAGTTACAAAGCTTAGCAGTCGTCTAGTAAGTTTTTCATCAAATGACATTTTATACTTGTGGAGTAAATTTTTTTTGATTTCTTTACATAACCTAAGGCTTCAATTTTTGTATAAATTTTTTTAGTTATTGCAGTTTTAAGTGGAAAATTCAGATATAATTTATAATTTAATTATTACTTATAGATTATAATATGATTGTTTTTTCAGGGCAATGTACGTCTTTCTTCAACTGTGGCGGATGCCGCCAAACCTGCATCAAATGTCAGTGAAACCCAGCCACCACCAGAGAAAAAAATTAACAAAGCTATGTTAGCTTATTTAGAAAGAGCCAAAGCTCATGGTAAAATAGATTATTAATTTAAAATAATTCTAAATCTGTAATACAACTTATTAACATTCAATATAATTTTGATATTTTTTAGATTCGTTCATCCTCAAAGAAAAAACAGACTTTCAGATTGGAAAAAGGCATTTAGCAAATATGATGGGTGAAAACCCAGAAACTTTTACTCAAGATGATATTGATGTAAGTTTTTGTTGAACAAAGTATAATTTTTATTAAAATATTAGTTGCATTTATGAAATTTTATTTAACAGAGAGCAATTGAGTATCTGTTTCCATCTGGTCTGTTTGATAAAGCAGCTAGACCTATTATGAAACCTCCAGAAGAAATCTTTCCTCCAAAGAAAGCAGCAGAGTTTGATTTAACTGGTAGACCGTTCCATTATCTATTTTACACCACAAGGCCTCAGTATTATGAAATGCTTTATGTAATTATCATTAAATTATATTTTAATCTTTAAACTTGAAAGTTTATTACACGTCAATTAAAAATTGGTTACAGACTATGGTGGAAGAAATGCAAAAATTAAATGATATTGAAGATAACATGAATAGCCAAAATGTTGCTCCAAAAGAAAAATTGTAAGCTGAATCTATCTTTAATAAATTAATAGTGTTTTGAATCTTTTCTAATATTTTTATTATTTTTTATAGAGATGTGGGTGCTTCAGATTGGATGACTCATCTTGAATTAGAAAAATTTCTTATAGAAAATGTTGATGAGAAACATGTAAGGAATAGTAAAATGTTATACTTTTTATCTTTATTAAAATTGTAAAATTTAATTTTTTTGAAATTTCAGTATGAATATTTTCTTTCAACTGCCAAAAGGTTAGCAGAACATCCTTGGGCTTCATGGCTAAAGATACTATTATGAAATATAGGGCACCAAGGACCAGTCTCCTTCAATCCTTTGATATTCCAGATGTAATTATTTTTTCATTACCCTTAAACTTTAATCGTTAGAGTAATTTACATTCTAAAGATTATGAATTTTTGTATAAAATTTTCAGGTGGAATATGACGCTGAAGGCAGACCATTTATTACTGTGTCAGGTAAAAAAATTGAAATTTTATAAGTAACCCATTTTAAGATATCAAAACTATATCTATAACTTTACATACAGATTGTATGCGAAAAACGGCACGCGGCGAAGTCACAGTTAAAGGCAACGGATCAGGAAAAATTACGGTCAATGGAAAACCTATGTATATTCACTTCTCAAGAGCTCAAGATCGCGAACAGGTAAGTCAATATTGAAATATTTTGAGGAGTCAAAAATTAAAATTAATGATTATAAAAAGTATAAACTTTTTTGAGTACTTTCATAAATCACATTTTAGAAAAATTTCGTTTTAATAATGTTGATATGATGACTTGCACATTAAAAAAAACCTAATTCAAACAATTTTATTAAATAATAATCATTAAATTTTTATATATTCAACCGAGAAGTCATGAAATTTGAAATATTTTGTGATTGATATACGATGAACATTTTTTTTATTTATTTTAATAATATATAAAGTGAGTGCTACCAAGAATACAAGAAGATATTGGGGTTTTTAATATGGCACATACATTTGAATGTGTTGAAAAATCAAGGTAAGTAAAAGTCTCACCTTAGTATTCTACAACTTGAAATATCACACGTTATTTGCACTTTGAAAATGTCATCATTAGATTCTAATGTGCGAACGTGACTCAATACGTTGATGATTAAACTTTTCATAGGCGTGAAAACTAATATATCTTGAAATATGGTTCTTGCTTGTAAACATAACAAATATTGCATTTACTTTCTAATTGCACTTAGATTTCTTATCCAATCTTCTATCCTCGGTGAAACATTTCGAATATCATACTGTTTATTTTTGCAAAAACCAACAACATTTGTAACACGAGCCGAAACACGTTGTTCCCCGTGCGGCGTATGCACAGGTAGCAGAAAGTAGGGAAAACCGGTGATTTGTCCTTGATGTGCAAGTGCCCTTCAACTCTAAAAGAAACTCCCTGCGCATTCAGAATTTTTACGCAAGTTTAATAACTCGGACAAATAAAAAGGATACGATTATTTGTAACATTAAGATAAACTTCCTTTGAGAATGTAAGAGCTAAGAAAATCTTGCGCGCGACCTTGCGATTTCCGAGTGATTCACGCGATGAAAATGATGATCTCTCTCGGATGATCGTCTTTAAGATGAATAGCGGCATGCGTATTCTAGTGTCACTCATTGCATCGATGTTACATTAAAAAAAAATAAAGTTTATTTTTTCTACATCATATCGTGTAGAGAACAAAAAACAATTTTTATAAAATCTTGCCTCTCGACTTTAATGCGGTTCGTTTGGCTCGACCAAAAACCGAATGCGAGCCGACACTATGAGCGATGAAACAGGTCGATGCCGCGCGCGCTATGATTTTTAATTGTGCCCCCGTAACGATTGAGTAATCGACATTAAAAAAAAAAATTAAATAAATAGAACAGTTTGACGAATCTTGTCACGTATAAATTAACGTGTTCGATTCGTTCATCGCATTAATTCATTATAAGTACACACGAGGCTGGATAAAAAGTAGAGAGAAAAAGAAAACTCGCTCGCATTGCTAACGAGAATCAACGATGAATAATGCAATTGTTTTGTCGATCGGTAATCGAACGCGATTATCCAAGAAAGAAAAAAAAGAGAAAACAACGCGGCGTGTTACGCATTTCGTTCGTAAGTTAAGTATAATAGCAGGATCATCGTCGTCGTCGCATAGTTGTTCCGCTCGCGGCTGCAGGTATACACGCTTTTAAAATAGAGAATTTTTCTGACTCCGCTTACACGATGATATTCGCTCGAGTGCGAGTGAGCTTAATAACGAGCGAGACGATTTCATTCAGGTACTCTCGTATATAATACTCCCGATTGCTCGTGACTGACTGACTGACTGGACGACTGGCAAATGATCGCTACTACTATCGCTAATAGGAAGAACAAAATGTACAATCGGATGCGCGCTTAGGGTTTGACGCGATTCGCACGCATTAGTGCAAAGAAATATGAAGGATATGTAATATTTATGAATCGATCAGCGCCCACCTTTATAATTAATCACTTTTGTGAAGATTCAAAAGCTTTTATTTAATACTTAATGAAATAAAAAAATGAAGCCTATTATTCAAAGAAAAAAAAAGGAGAAGGCTCAAAAAGATGACGACGACTATGAGGATCAAGTTGGTTAATATGTAGATCAGTTACCGCATAAATCACTTTTATTCGCGTAGGGTATACGAGTACGATCCAGTGCATACGCGACTTTTCTTTCATTGTTGTAATTGTAATTTGTCGGCTGTCTAATACAGACATTTCGTGACGTTCTACGATGACGCGGGAAGGATCCGATTCTCGAATCGGAAAACATTTTTCACCGGATTTTCCGGATTTTCTAGGGGTCTATTACCGATGGGAATCGGTGTAGCGTCCTTCTTTTTCACACGCGAAATTTCCCCGTGCCATTATATACAAGTATAGGCGAAACCAGTATAGGCATGGAAACGATAATGTATGCAAAATCTCTCAGACGAACCCAATAAATATCGTATTTATAATTATACGGAAAAATACACACCGGTCAGCCGAGTTTGCAAGTGTGTGTGGCTTAACCGGTCGCTCGCGAATCCCTCACTCTCTTTCACTTGTCGTGCAGCAGCAACGGGCATTATGTGTGCCTTACCCGCACAGACACTGCACACACACACACGCACACTACCGACGAGGTAGGTATACGTTCCAAAGCTTTTGTGATTATTAAACGCACAAAACGCGTCCGTGTATGTGTGTGTGTGTGCGAATATCTGCTCGATGAAGTGTGTGGCGGCGGTGGTGGCGGCTCGGCAACAGTCGAAGAAACGCACGCGTTGAGCCAGGACCAAGATAGTTTTATAATACCATTATAGTCTCGCGCGCTCGCGATGATGCCAGCATTACCTATCCGAGCATCGGCCAGCACTGCTACGGCGACAATGTCATCGGTCAATAGATCGGTTTTGCGCTGTTACTTTTATCTCAAGGTGATTTTCATTTAATACGGATATATTGTTACGTCGCGAATGTACGGTGCGTACACGAGGTCGCTGTGGTTCTTCTTCTTCTTCTTTTCTTCATTTGTGCCGAACTTTGTGGAATTCTTACAATTTTTTTTGTTTATTTTTTTTTTTTTTTTTTTTGCTGGCGGATTTGAGATTGCATAATTGTCTCGGGTAAGTGCGGGCGACGATATGGAACTCGAGACATTCATTTCAAGAAATACTAGACTCGATTGTCTCGGCATCGGTTTAAAAATCCATTCGACATAATTCACCGCTCTGATGGAAATTTTACAAGTTATTGAACCACGATTAGTCACAATTAGCATTAATTTTAAATTTCAATATATCAGTGACAGTGAATTATTAAAAAAAAAAAAAAAAAAATAAAAACAATTCATTTTGTTGTTTTTGGGGAAAAAAACGGAGAACGGAAAAATTTGACTAACTCGCGAGAAGTACCCGTAACTTTAGTCAATAAGCTCATCACCTCTCGTGCTTTTTTTCACTTTTTTTTCTCCTAAGGTACAACCACTGCACTGATTTTTCCAAAAGGCTATTTTTAACCGCGGCAATTCGTCGGTAATTGATCACGCGACGACACAGGCATTCGTCCATTATATCACCTATTTACAGTCGACGACGTACACGATAACTTTTCTTCGCGGGATATAGGATGGAAGTGTGACGTAGGTGCACGCAGATTAGGACATTATATAGGACAGAAAATTGGTGCAGAAAATCTGTGTGTATGCAAAACGTGGCTCGATCTTTTTCTGTGTGCGAGCGTGATTATCCGTTGTGCGATCTTCTGGTACTTCAAGGTTGTTAATGCGAACGTGATTCAATGCGCGCTTTTTAAATATGTGTGTGTGTGAGTGTGTGTGTGTTGTAACACCCATTGAGTTTCTCTCCGAGTGCCTAGGATATTAATGCGAAAAAAATTCGTTACACCTACATCGTCGTGCTTGTCGATTCGTACATTTATTATTTTGGGCGGCAGGAAAGAGAAAAAGTATAATCAATTTATGGAAGACGATGCTCGAATGTTTCGCCGGCGATCGTGAAATCGACAAGCGAGGGGGAGATCTCGCGTTCGATTCATCAATCGAGCATTAATCCAAAGATCGTGTTAATCTTGACAATCGCAAGTTTTAAGTCACTCCGTTCGGTCGAAGATTCGCCAAGTGACATTTCGGATCGATAAAAGGGATAATTCAATTGTGATTAAAAGGTATCATCGTGTGAAATACAAGGAAAATAGTTTTTTGTTCGTTCGTTTATTTGTTGAATCTCGATTTGTTTGCGGGAAAATTAAAATAATCTTATCGATCGCTGCGTTCAATTATATCCGATTGCTCATCGCTGGATAATAATGTTTCATCGTCGCGAGCGGCTATGAAAATTTCCGGCAATACGAAGGTGATTTAAAAAAAAAAAAACAACAAATCGTACGCGACTCGGGACACTTAATTGAGCATAATAATTTAAACATTTTCTCGAAAGTCGCCTCTCGTGTCGTCGGATTTTCGTCTGAAATTCTACGCGTTTCAAGAGTTTATATACGAATCGAGATTGTAACGTATAGTCGTCGTCGTGCGATTTTCCAATTGACATTCGCTCTCGGCGGCAGCTAGAAAGTGACGTGTATATTGCGTGTGTGCGGCTTTGTAGAGAACCTGGACAGAAAGAATACATCCAATTGTGTATGAACTAATTGAATAAATACGTATGAGTTTTTTTCATTATTATTTTTTTTGTCATTCAAAGAGTCAATGGATTTTGACCTCGAGGATGGTAAATTTTTGCAAAATCAATAATAATAACCTGTTTACCGCGCGGATATCGCGTTTCATCGAGTATTTATAATTAATTAAACACTCGGTTTAATCATCATCGGCCGCAGAAAGTCATATTCGTTGGCACGCGCACATTTTTTCACTCACTCACGGAATTTCTCCAAAATAATAATTTCTCTTTCCAGTGAATTCCGCGTATAAAAAAGGCGCTGTCCAAGTCCCATCATGTCTGATGGCGTTGACGGAGAGTCACCATCGCGGAGCAACAACGACGACAAGCAGCAGCAGCAGCAGCAGCAGCCCACCGCAGCCGTGGCTGCTACTACCCCGACCACTCGCAACAGGCTCGAGCTGAAGCGCAGCTCGAGCAGTATACTGCCGGTCTCGACGATGGCGCTGATGCGCAAAAGCCGCACGTCGTCGACCCTGCTGCTCGCCTCGGAGCGTCAGAACTCCGTGTCGGAGGGCGGCGGTCGAGGCGACGATGAGCAACACGACGAAGAAGATGAAGATGACGACGACAGCCACTGCATGGATTACGGCAAGCCGCCGCCGATCGAGGAGCCGCACTGCTACTACACGTGCGAGAGCTCGGTCTCGGACGAGGGCCAGCAGTGCGCCGTGCAGATCAGCCGCGACTATCTCAAGACTCTGCTGATCGAGCACGCCCGCGGCCTCGGCTGTCGACTCCAGCTGCTCGACGATCTCGAGGCGGGCAAGTGCGACGACCCAGATCAGGCGGACAAGTTCCTGGACGGCTGCAAGCCGCCCCACGAGCTCGACGCCCTGCTGCTCTACGCCAGCTTCCTCGGTCTGGGCGAGCTGCTGCCCCGCATACACGCCCGAGGCGCCGATCTCAATCATCAGGAGCCCGAGCTGGGCGTCACCGCCCTCCACCTGTGCGCCTTTAGCAATTGTTTGTCGGGCGTGCAGTACCTGCTGAATCACGTGATCAATCTCAACGCCAAGAAGCCCCACACGCCCTTTCACTTCGCCGGCTTCGGCAACGCGGCGGACGTGGCCAGGCACTTTCAGCAGCTGTACTGGAGCCAGGAGTCGCCGATCCCCGGCGAGGAGACGGTCCTTCATTCGGCCGCACGAAACGGCGCCCACGACGTTCTCAGAATACTCGGCCCCAAAAACGCCTGGATCAATCGTCTGGACAATTGCGGCTGGGCGCCCATACACTACGTAGTCGATCGCGCCGATTCCGAGGGCCTGGAGATCCTGCTCGCCGCGGGCGGCTGCTTGATCGACGTGAGCACCAGGAAGGGCGAGACTCCGCTGCACCTAGCGGCCAAGTGCGGCTGCGCCGACACCCTCGGACTGCTCCTCAAGAAGGGCGCCAACGCCTCGCTGCGCAATCACCGAGGCGAGACGGCCCTGCACCTGGCCTCGCGCACCCACTCGCTCGAGTGCGTCGAGGCGCTGCTCCAGCACTCGGCGGGCGAGATCGACGCCGAGGACAGCGAGGGCAAGACGGCCCTGCACGTCACCATGGGCCGTTCGCCCCTGACCTACGACGTCGCCGAGACCCTCATAACGTGGAAGGCTCAGGTGAATCGAGCCGACAAGTACGGCTACACCCCGCTGCATCTCGCCGCGATCAACGAGCTCTCGGAGTGCGTCGACATTCTGATACAGCACGGCGCCGATCTGAGCGCCAAGACCAAGGGCGGCACCACCGCCCTCAGCATCATCCTGCGCAAGACGCCGTCGTCGCTGAACTGGTTCAAGCAGCGGCTCGACGCCTCGATCAGTCTGCACCAGCACGGCTCGGCGTCGGGCGAGGTCGAGCTGAGGCTGGACTTTCATCCGCTGCTGCAGAGCCAGCAGCGCGGCGAGATCGGCTACCTCGGCATCTTCGTCAAGGAGGGCTACAAGGAGATCCTCGAGCATCCCCTCTGCCAGTCCTTTCTCTACTTAAAGTGGCAAAAGATTCGCAAGTACTACGTGGGCAGGCTGCTGTTCTATCTTCTCTATGTGCTGGTGCTGACCACCTGGGTGATCACGGCCCTGGCGCACAACTGCTACAACGAGTCGCACGGCCAGCTGGACAACTCGAGCCGACCCCTCTGCGCCAACTCCACGGGCGTCAACGGCTTTCTGTACAAGCATCCTCTGGTGCTGGATTTCGAGTGGTGGATACTGGTGTCTTTGACCGTGCTCGAGGCCCTGAGGAAGCTTTTGGGCATACTAACCTACTCGAGCATCAGGCAGTTCTTCACGCAGGCCGAGAACATGGTCGAGTGGTGCGTCATACTCAGCGTGTTCGCCACCTCGTTCGTCTTCGCCGGGCGCACCCACACGTGGCAGAGTCACGTCGGTGCCTTTGCCGTCCTCTGCGGCTGGACCAATCTCATGCTGATGATCGGACAGCTGCCTATGTTCGGCGCCTACGTCGCCATGTTCACCAGTGTCCAGGCGCAGGTGTTCAAGCTTCTGCTGGCCTACGCCTGTCTGCTGGTGGGCTTCACGGCGAGCTTCTGCGTGATATTTCCGCGCTCCAAGTCCTTCAGCAGTCCGCACACGGGCCTGATCAAGGTGCTGGTCATGATGACCGGCGAGCTCGACTTCGAGGATCTCTTCTTTCCCGAGGAGATGGAGGGCGTGAGGCCGGTCGACGTCGGAGGCACCTCCTGGATACTGCTGCAGGTCTCGGCCCAGCTGTCCTTCGTCCTGTTCCTGCTGTTCGTCACCATCGTCCTGATGAATCTGCTGGTCGGCATAGCCGTGCACGACATCAAGGGCCTGCAGAAGACGGCGGGCCTGGCCAAGCTCGTGCGACAGACCAAGCTCATCTGCGACCTCGAGACGGCGCTGCACGTCGGCATGCCGCAGTGCCTGAGGAAGATGCTTCACTGGACGGCCGTGGTGATGCCCAAGCGGCCCAAGGCCGTGCTCACGGTGCGCCCGCTGAATCCGCGCGAGAAACGACTGCCCCGCGACGTGCTCGCCAGCGCCTACAAGGTCGGACGGGAGCGCAAGACCAGCAGCCAAATGACGGCCGGAGGCAAACAGAGCAATAACGCGGCCAACTCGAGCGCGGGCTACGGCTGGAAGTACGATATCAACTCGTCGATGCGCCGATACGGAGGACGCCAGCAGCAGCAGCACTTGGAACAGGAGTCGGCCGTCTTCGAGGTTGCAGCCAAGCTGAAGGAAGAGGTCATGGAGCTGAAGAAGATGTGCGAGAGCAACAACAAGCTCATACACGAGCTGGTTAGGTCTTTATCCAGTACTAAATGATATTTTCTTTGCGTTACCGTTTCTTCTTATTTTTTAATGATAAATCTATAAGGGTTGTGTTATAGTCATTCTTTTTTTCTGAAATTGTACAAAGAAATTTAATATTAACGCTAGAATGTAAGTTATCAAGTAATGCAACGAAAAAAAGAAAGTTAACAAGTGCCAAAATTACCTGCTTTAACGATTAGTAAAATTTCTCCTTTGTAATACTTACGATCAGCTTATATATAAAAAAAAATGTAGCGATGTAATTAAAACGTGTGAGTGGGAAATTAAATTTTGTACAGTGTAAATATATTATAATAAAGTAAAATTTAATTTGTAAAAATGTAGACAATTTTAAATGGCATTCAAAGATTTTACAAGGGAAAAAGTACAATTGGAGTCTTCCATTTTTATGCAACTATTGTGATAAACATCATATCAATTTTAATGGCTGTTATTATAAAACTCGAGACATAAAACAAAATATACTTTAACCTGGAAAAAATTGAACGAATGCTCGACAAAAAAAGAAAGGAAACTCTAGCCGTCTAAGACACTCTCGATGTATGCCTTTGTATATTATTTTTTACAATGAAAATTATATTTGAAATAAAATTGAAACAAGTTGATTAACGACCGATCGAAATCAATCCCGCACACGATATTGTGTTCTGCAGCAACAAACGAATCTCTGAAAAATTACGACAGATCAGCAGCACGCAGCGATTATAAATACCAAGTATACAGCACATATTGATGTTGTTTTACTATCCGATAAGTCGAAGATACGTGACCGATACCTTGATCCTCGACGTGAATTTTTTATCGATACGTGCATTTCCGAAACTGCGCTATCCTTGAGCCTCGCCAGCACACGCCACACACTATTATCGACGTGTGCTTATTATGGTGGTGCTAAACTCGCACACACCTCTCGCGATCAGCTCGCAATTTGCATGTATAAAAAGGCCGAAGGCTTTCGTTCGCAAAAATCATTCGTTGAATACTTAACGAGGTGTGTGTGTGCGCGCGGAGTACAATAGATTTTAATGCGCGTGACCAGTAGTAGTCGTCTCCTTCGATCTCCCACCACCAACACCCTGCGTTCGACAATACACGATGAGCGACATTTATAAATACCCAAGTAGTCGGCAATTTTTCGACAGATTCAAATCGCGAGTGCAAGTGTTTTTATTTTGGTGTTTGTATTGTTGCTATATTTTCCTCGTAGTGTAATATTGCTCGACGGCTACTCGTGTTCCGCGCGCAGTTGATACAAATCGCAGGGGGAGAGGTATCCGAATCCGATAAGATTGTCGAATTATAATAATTTGAAGATAGAGAAATAAAACGTAAACATATTCTCGAAATTTTTCTCCTAATTACGCTGCATTAATACCATTTATCCGCCAGGGGGATCGGAGATTGCAGACGATTCGTAAACTTTATCGCGTAATCACCGCGCATTATCGGTAAAATACATACTCGTGATCGGGATTAAAGCGCTCAGTTTGTTTATCGATTAATTATACAGAAAGTGGAGGATTAAGATTGATTCATATTGTTTATCGATCGGATTGAAAACGTTTCGTTACGACAAAAAAAAAACATAACAGAAAGGTACAACGACGACGAAAAATTGACTCTCCGCCTCTTGAAAAAAGCTCGAGCGCAAGCAGCGACGAGATTCACTTTGATTCGCAGACTCGCTCCGCGGAGCTTGCAGTTAACGTTCGTCGTGTCCGGCGATCATTGCCTGTAGTGCGCGTCGACGAAAGGGACAAGCAAGAAAAAAAAATTTCAATAAAAAGAAGAGCGACGAAGGGAGGAGCGGTGGTGGGGGAGGTGGTTGGCTGGTCGGATCGTATCTTCTCAATGCGCGTGCCGTAATGACACGCTCTTATAAAGTGGCTCAAACGAGCTTGCACAGCTCGTAGCGCGTTTGGCGGTGTATTATAAAGCGCACAAAATGACGATGACGATGACGCTGAGTGGTGCGCGCCTACTGTCGTGCAGCAGCAGCAGCAGATATAGCAGCTACTACAGCAACATCATCAGTCTAAGGTGACATATTTCAACATGTGCGTATTATTGAACTGCTATTCTAAACGAATGATACAAAAGGAAACAACGGCGAATAACGTCGAGTCGAAATGTGCGGTCTAATAAACCGATAGAAGAGCTACTAATTGTTGTTTGTACACTTTGACAGGTTTGTATAATAATAATGATTGATTATAATTAATTGACGCATTGAATTGCACCGATGCAGTGGAGCACAATCGAAGGGCCTCGAAGCAAAGTAGAAATCGCTACGCGTATAGAGATTACATTTTTTCTGTTTCATATACACGTGTCGACGCGCTTCTGACGCAAATGAAAATGATATCCACGGTAAACATCTGTTATAGAAAATTCACCACTCTTGATTGATTCGCCGCACGAAATTCGAGGGGGAAAATATGTTCTATTTCTTTATCGCATTTGACGAGCAATTGTACACTCAACTTTCAGTTAAAATAGCTCACCGCTCGCGAATTGTGCTCCGCGATCATGTTTAAATTCAAGAAAAAAAAGTCTCTACTCCCCTACGAATTAACGACTGAGCAAAGTGTTTCTCTTATTCAAGAATCAACGTCGACGACGACGAATCTAAACGACGACAACGTGATGTCGCGCTCGTGGACGCTCAGCGACATGGTCCGCGAACAATTGGACGTGGATCAGTCGAACGAGGCTGCTGCTGTGGCGGCGGCGGCGGCGGCGGCAGCGAGTGCCAAGGACAATAATATAAGCATAAATGCATCGCCTCAGCCGCAGCAGCATCAGGGAAATGGCTGCATCGGAGCGGGTAAACCTCGGCACTACTCCGTGGGCTGTATCTACGAGGCTCGTAGCGCACCGCCGCGGGATCTCTTGTTCCGCAAGCGTCCCGCGTCCTTCTACAAGTACAAGCGTGGCCTGCGCGCCCTATCGGTCTGTCCGGACATGAGCGGCAACCACAAGTCCATCATCCTGGAGGCCGGCGGACTGGACGCGGTGAGCAGCAACGAGGAGATCGACGCGGGCACGCCACCGCCCGTCGACGACTCGCTGTTCTTCGATCACGAGCTCGAGGCTCTCAAGCACGTAAAGATCGACGGCACCAATCTGAAGACGGCCCTGTGG
Source organism: Trichogramma dendrolimi (assembly GCA_034770305.1). Taxonomy (NCBI): domain Eukaryota; kingdom Metazoa; phylum Arthropoda; class Insecta; order Hymenoptera; family Trichogrammatidae; genus Trichogramma; species Trichogramma dendrolimi. Next base: position 51,799 of record JAPMIB010000007.1, on the reverse strand, counting down.
GCCTCGGTCAACGTCGTGGAGATGCGCAGCCTCGTCGAGCTGGAGAAGGGAAATCTCATAGTGCTGCTGACGGCCGACCAAAGACTGAAGAACATCATGTTCCTGTGGTCGTGCTTTCGCGGCCTCGTCCAGCTGCTGCCCAAACTGGAGAAGTGCGGCGCCGACTGGGACTACGTCGACCCCTCGACCGGTATGAACGCCCTCCTCGTGGCTGCGCTGGCCAATCAGCTCGACTGCCTCGGCTACCTGATCGAGCACGGGGCCGACGTGAACTACGCCAATCCCAGCATATTCTACACGGCGCTGCACCTCACGGCCTTCAACAATTCCGTCGAGGCCACCGAGCTGCTGATCTCGAGCGGCGCCAAGCTCAACGGCGCCGCCTATCAGCAGGAGATCGAGCCCGTGCTCCACTCGGCGGTCCGAGCTCGCTCCGACCGGGTCGTGCGCGTCCTGCTCGATCGGGGCGCCAGCGTGGCCCAGAAGAATCACCTGGGCGAGACGGCCCTGCACGTGGCCTGCTACGTGCAGTCGGTCGCCTGCGCCGAGATGCTGCTCCAGGCCCCGGGCACCGATCCCAACTGCGTCGATCAGCAGTGCCGCACCCCGCTCCACTACTGCGTGATGCACGCCCGCTCGTCGGCGGAGCTGGTCGAGCTGCTGCTCAAGTACGGCGCCGCGTGCAACGTCAAGGACAGGCAGGAGCTCACGCCGCTGCACATCGCCTCGCTGAACGAGCAGTCGCAGTGCGCCGACGCCCTGATCTGGGCCGGCGCGGACGTGAGCGCCACCACCAAGACGGGCCTGTCGGCGCTCAACATCATTCTGCGCAAGATCCCCGAGTCGCTGCAGATCTTCAGGCAGCGGCTGGACGCGTCGATCCGGCTCAAGCGGCCCGTGCCGCACAATCGCGAGTTCGAGATGAGGCTGCACTTCGATCTGCTCTTCCCTTCCAACAATCAGTGCGAGACCAGCTTCATCAACACCTTCGTGCAGGAGCACCAGAAGGACCTGCTGTCCCACCCGCTGGTCATGGCCTTCTTGCATCTCAAGTGGGAGAAGATACGCAAGTTCTACCTCATGCGGATCTTTCTGTACGCGCTCACGGTCATCATGATGACGACCTACGTGCTGACCGCCCTGGCCTACAAGTGCTACAATCTCGAGGCCAACAGCTCCAAGATCTGCAACAACAAGCGCCTGTCGGGCTTCCTGTTTCGCCGTCACGTCATCGAGCTCGAGTGGTACGCCACCGTCCTCCTCACCTGCGTCACCATACCTCGCAAGATCTTCGGCTTCATGGTCTACAAGTCGGCCCGCCAGTACTTCACCAACATCGACAACGTCCTCGACACCATCGTCGTGGTGAGCGTGTTCGTCACCTCGTTCATCTACACGGGTCGCACCTACGACTGGCAGAACTACGTGGGGGCCTTCGCCATCCTCTGCGCCTGGACGAATCTCATGCTGATGGTGGGACAGCTGCCCGCGTTCGGCACCTACGTCGCCATGTTCACCCACATACAGTTCGAGTTCGCCAAGCTGCTGCTGGCCTACTCGGGTCTGCTGATCGGCTTCACCATCTCGTTCTGCGTGATCTTCGTGGGCGAGCCGTCGTTCGGCAATCCGTTCACGGGTCTGATCAAGGTGCTCGCCATGATGGCCGGCGAGCTCGACTTCGAGGGTCTGATCAATCAGGACGACATCATACACGACGGCTCGTTCGTCCTCTATCATCCGCTGTCGGTGTGCTCGCAGATACTCTTCACCCTGTTCATCGTCTTCGTCACGGTGATCCTGATGAATCTGCTGGTGGGCATCGCGGTGCACGACATCCAGGGACTGCGCAATCACGCCGGCTTGACCAAGCTCGTGCGACAGACCAAGCTCATATTGTTCACCGAGATGGTGCTGTACAACGGCCGCATACCGTACACCTTCAAGAAGTGGATGTGCGACCACAAGATCGACGTGGAGAACAGCGGCCGACGCAACATACTCGTGGTCAAGCCGCTGAATCCTCTCGAGAAGCGACTGCCCAAGGACATACTCAAGGCGGCCTACGCCATTGCCCAGCGCAACGCGCCTCTGGTCGACGAGGACGACGACGTCAGTCAGCTGAGCGAGCACGCCAGCTGGATGAAGCAGCATCAGCACGAGAGCAACGGCGGCGTCGGCGGCAGCGGCGGCGAGGATTGCTGCTACTTCAATTGCGGCGAGCAGCTGCACACGACCGTCGACCAGCTCTGCACGCAGATCAGGTCGATGCGCGAGGACGACATCAAGGCCATACGCGAACAAGTGCTGGATACTAACAAGCTGCTCAAGAATCTCGTGGCCAAGGTTCAGAGGACGAGGTGAAGGAAGGAGAAGGCGCGCGACGACGAGAGAGAGATTCGTGTCGCGTGCTGCGCGCTGCGTGAACCGAAAATTTCTGAACTGAAAATGTTTTTTGAATGCACACGATGCCTCTCACATTCTAACGAGGCTATATAATTGTCGAACTGATTTTATTGAAATGTTATTTCGTTTTGTTGACATTGGAGATTTTTATCGATTAATTTACATATATTTTTCGATTAGCATTACAGATTTTATATACAATAAAAGTTACAAATGAGATTGTAAAATACTTTTTATGAACAATTATTATAATTAAGGTAGAACTGTTCGAGCATTTTTGCAACGTGTAACTATCGAAATTTTCATGTAAAACAGGTAATGCGATGGGCAACAACAGATACATGTAAAATTCATAATGTTTCAAGCAATCAACAATGTCATTATGAAATATAATACATTTTTTAATACCTTACGATTATTGTTATTTACCCTAACTGTAGGTGTTTACTTCCTGTACACCGTAGCGTTGAAATTCGCCGGTTTGAATTGCTGACCGAGCAACAGTGCCAACCAAATGAATTCCTGTCAGCATTGCAACTTCTCACGTATTTTGTTCGGAGTTTACATTTAAATAAATTGCTTCTTCTTTCGAGTATTGAAAATTTGTCAAATATCAAGTCATGTCAACATATCAACATTTTTTAAATTATCATTTACGAAATATATCTAAAGATTCTCACAATGCTGTATGCTAAAACCCGTAAATAAACTTTTTTCCAGATCATTTTCCCTCTGCAGTTCACGAAGCTCATGGATCAGGTCGACGTCGAGGCGACAGTAAGGTTCGGTGGACCAACGGGTCAGTCCGGATGCATACGTTGGGGCATCGCTTGGGCTCTTCGCAGTTTCGTCGACAGAGCTACTCTTGAAAAAATGCGATTGGGTAAGAAGATGCGTGAATCAGACAAAAAAACTTTTTTTTGTTCAAGTACTAACCAACACTTGTTTTTAAAATTTTAGCTGGATTACTCACGAGAGATTGGCGAAGACGCGAGCGTAAAAAGCCAGGTCAAGAGGGAGCCAGAAGGAAATTCACTTGGAAGGCGCGTTAGGCGAAAGGTGTTTTTGATTTTTGTTAACAATTGACATTTAATACGAATTTTTATCATCGTGTTTATTGTAAAAAATATTTCTTATTAGATAAAAAATTTATAAACAATCAACATTTCATTTGTAACAAGTCACATTTTGTCTAGAGGCTGTATGCCAAGTAGCCTCATGCCCTGACCAAGTACTCTTCTAGCAACGTGCATAAGCAAGAGCCTCTGATTAGCTACATCAGCTGGTTCTCCTTTTATTCTAAGCACTTTGAAGGCTCTGCTGATAGAATGACTGAAAAAATACATACATTTTATTAATCTGAAGTAATTCAACAGATATTATGAAAAAGATGTTGCACAGATATTATGAAAAATATTTACCTCAATTGAAATAAGTAATGAACCAAAAGGCAAGGTTCGAGTTCTCCGTACGATCTGGCAATAGCTCCTTCAAATTTGTTAATGTGCATAATAAGATTTTGAGCTTCTGGTTCTTTGAGAAAGAGAGGGATCACACTCTGATGCAATTGTAGCTCCCGAATTTTCTTCTAGACTAACTAATCTACAATGAGCATATTGCATCATTACTCCTGTATCTCCTTTGATCTGCAATGAAAATTTGAAAAAATATATTTTAATAATTAGTAAAATTATAAAATAAAATAGTAGAGTAATGTATTACATCGAGAGCTGTGTTCCAATCAAATTCATAATCTTGATTTCTTTTGTGTTTTAAATCATTAACAATTACTGCTGATATACCAAGAACTTCAGTGCTTGGATGATCAATGTCTAAATTCACTTTGGTATCTGAAAAAAATTAATTATTTGTTTTTTCAAAAGTTATTTGTTACATCTAAATTATCATTTGACTTACTTCTAGCTTCAAGTTGTTGTTTTCTCATAACAGATTTGGTCTCATCTAGAATATCTTGTAAAAATACTGCGGTTCCTTTCCTTGTGCTCATACCTTTGATTTTACCAAAATTGATGTGCTTTAATTTATCAGCCCAGGGTAGCTTCATAGAATGTAAAATATTCATTAAATTTTTGAAGTGATCCCTTTGAGCATTATCTACAACATAATACATTGCATCAAAATTATATTTTTGATGTCGATCTATTGCAGCAGCAATATCTCTTGTGATGTATAGCGAAGACCCATCGCTTTTGATGATAGGAACAGCTTTCTTTTCATTCAAATGAATTACTTTTCTATTTTTGTCATCCAATGTGAGAATATTTAAACTTTCCATTTGTGACAACACATTTGTTATTTTGCTAATACCATATGATGATTCCCATTCATATGCATCAAATTTGACATTTATTCTTTGGTATGTGTTTTGTAACTCATTGATGGTATACTTTCTGAAGACTTCCCATTCTGCCACTGTCTGTTCATCTCCATTCTCCAACTTTGAAAATAGCTTTCTTGCCTCATCAGCAATGATAGGATCTTCTTCTGCCAATTTATTTGCATGAACATATGCTTGATATAGAGAATTAATAGGATCTTTCTCAATGGTCTCTTTTGGTATCTTTGTTAGAGAAAGTCCCAACTGCACAAAACCAAATTGTGTACCCCAGTCTCCTAAATAATTTATTCTCGTGACATTGTTTTTAAAAAAGTTATTTATGTTGGCTACATAATTTCCAATTATAGTTGATCGTAAATGACCAACATGAAAAGGTTTGGCTATGTTTGGTGAACTAAATTCCACAATAATATTTTGTGATTTTAAATCTTGAGCATTTGGAGGTTCTACTTGTTTTTTGAAAGAATTGATTAGTTTTTCAACACTGAGATCATCAATACAGGTTTCTACTTTTTCTGTTTTAACTTTATGAGATTTTGAACGTATGAACAATTGTGATAAACATTTTTTATTTGCTTTTGTTATTTGCTCAAAATATTGTATAGAGTGATGAGTGCCTGCAAAAAAAGGAAGGTACTGAATTATAAAAATATTGAGCATTGAAAGAGTATATTACAACACACCTGAAATCATTGTTTAATATTTAAATTATTCAGTTGCTAATCTTCGATTTCTTGTAAAAAGTGTTTTACCTGCACAATTACAAAGCCAGATATCATTTTTAATTCAACATTCATACAATCAGTTTATATGCTTGTCACTTTGAACAGTACATATCAAAATACAAACAACAATAGAAGAAGTATTTTTTACACTCCCAAAAGTCGAAATAATAAACTTACTGCTCGGTGAAAGCAAAAAGATCGATTATTCGTCAAGTCCTACATTCATCATCAGTTCATAAATAAAAATTATTACAAATAATATCAAGCGAACTGTCAAAAGATATTAGACATTTCAAACACGTTATTCGCTTAGCGGAGCAGACGAACGAATTCAGAGTCTCTCTCTAGTCTCTACTATGAAGTATGAAGTCACGGCTCACAGTGCCGCACGAGCGGCGGCAATTGTGTACTAGCAGAAAGACCGCAAACTAAATAGCATTAGTACATCTCATCATTGTAGAGCAGCACTAAATCATCAGTTCGACTGTATACTTATTGCAATCGGCCGTGGCCCGTGAGCGCACGCCGGGTGCCGCCATCTTGCTCCAAAGATTCGCAGTTCACATTCTTTACTCCACTGCTTCGCAATCTACGCACGAATAGCTGCCCTTGGGGCGCGCAAATCGCGCAACACGCAAGCGTGCGCGAATTCACATCGCAATGTTCTCGGTGAATGTATATTAAGAGTATGCGTGTGTGAGTGCATGATTCGCAGTTCGCACGTGCATCGCAGCAGCAGCGATGCGTCAAGGTCCCTTTACATTATACTTTCTCTCGCGCTCGCTCGCGCACACATCACAGCAGCGACGAGACAAAATCGATAAGCGATACCTTGCTGTATTATGCACACATGGATCGGCAGAAAGAATTTATGCGCGCGTAAAAACTGCTCCGAGCCGATGATTCATTTTGGAAAATCTTGGCGCATGCCGATTTTTTCATTCATCGATCGCGCGGACTGTCGCGGTACAAAATGGCACAGAGGATAGTCGCCGCATCGCGCAGTCCGCACGCGCCGCGCACACATCTCGATATACCTGTGTGCTCCGTTTTGCTAGTATTATATGTGTTGAACATACATTCGCTCTACTGTATTTGGGTGTGTGTGTGCGTAAAGCAGCGCTCGGTAAAAGAGTGTGCGCAGAGCTCAGTCGATCGAACGCCGCCGCCGCCGCGCAAACGCGAAGCACATAAGCAGCGAGAGAGAGAGAGAAGAGAGATAGCAGCGCAAAACTCTGCGTTGCAGAAACGTCTAGCGCTGAAAGTTTTGTGTGTCAGAGGCATAGCAGCAGCAGTCAGTGTGTTGCTCGGTGCGCCTCCCGTGTATACATGTGTTTCGTGCACTAGGTACATACCTATATACATATACAAGTATATAAAATATATATAAAACGCGAATGTGTGCACGAGTCTCGTCGTTTCGCGCTGCTGCAGCGCAGGCACAACATCTAGCATAAGAGAAAGAGATAGAGAGAGAGAGTAGAAGCAGCAGCAACGCAGCGATAGCAGCTCAGGCAATTTCGCGTGAGACGGAGAGAGAAAGAGAGAGAGAGAGAGAGAGAGAGAGAGGAGCAGCAGCAGCGCGAAGTTACCGCCGCCGCCGTCGCCGCCACAGTAGTAGTCAGTCAGTCAGTCGGCCCCCGGAGGACGCGAGCGTAGGCGACGACGACGACGACGAGTGACGAGTGACGACGACGTAGACGTCGACGACATATACAGCACATCATCGTCGTTATCGACTGCACAAAATTTATCTTCCTCTTTCAACGTGTAAAGTCACTCTCACGCATATGCATACTCATTACATATCTAAAATTCGCAGAGTACAGTAGGGAAAGAGAGTATCTGCTGCTCCGAAAGAGAAGCAACCCCCGTGGTGAGTTGCAGCTCTCTCTCTCTATCTGCCTCTCTCGTCGTGTGCTGCTCCGTGCTCGTGTGTGTGCGCGCGTGCCTCTCTCTACATATAATACAAAAAATATAATATATCATATCTGTGCGCGTGTGTGTATACGATATTTCATATCTGTGTGTGTGTGTATGTGTGTGTATGTGCCTGCCGCTGTATATTTATATATGTCGGATATAACGCGTGTAGCATACAACATCGCCGTCCACATATCGTAATGTATACACAAGCAGGAGCAGCAGCAGCAGCAGCAACTCCCTTTTAAATACCCGCAGCAGTAGCAGCGGCAGCGATTCGTCGTAATCGTGCTTGTGTTCGTGTGCGTGTGTAGCCGTGAGAATTCGCGAGTGCATTTCTCGGCGTGCCCGTGTCTCTCTCTCTCTCTCTCTGTCTCTGCGTGTGTCCAGCAGCAACCCCGCGCTCGCGAGAGTGTTTTTGTTTTATTAACACCGAAAAAGTCGCTCTCTGTGTAGGGTGTGTATACATGTGTGTGTGTGTGTGTTTATAATATGTGTGCTTGCAGCTGTTTGAGAGGGGGGCTAGATTAGCGGACAAAAAGCTGCAAATAATTGAAGATGTGCTTTCGGAGTCGACCAGTTTTTTTTTCCTTTCATTCCAACGTGTAGTGTAGATATACTTGAAATCTCGACTTTTTTTCTCTTTTTTTTTGTTGCAAAGAAGAGACACGTCGATAAGTCGCGCTCTCTGGCTCCGCGCTGCCTCGTGCTGAGATTGTGAGTGTGACTGTCTGACTCTGTCCGACTGTGAGCGATTATTACTTACATATATAATCTTACACTTATAACACACTTACACGGACTGTGGCTCACTCTCGACGCTTTACTGTCACCACACACACACACACACACACACACACACATATAGTTGACTTTTTTCCTCTCGAATTCGTGTGCGGTACTCGATACACGATGTACTTGCACTTGCATCCAAGACAAGATACACCGTCGCGATAGATACAATACATACTTAGACAGCGACTCGCACACGTACACGCGCGTAATAACGTAATCTACTATCCACAGCTAACTGTACTAATCACAGGCCGAAGACACACAAGCGTGTGCGCGTATATAATACAAGCACATAATACACAGACAGACGGAGAGTGTCGAAAGGGTGTTTGTGTGTGCATGAATGTGTGTAAGTATCGTATGTGTGTGGGTGTATTTGTATGTGAGTGCGCGCGACACAAGCACGCCAACGAAATCGCGCGAGGTGTTTCACTTGCTCTCGTAGCAGAAAGCAAAAAATCAAATAAAAAAAACGTTTCGTTTGTAATAGTGTTGATTCATCATATCAGAATTTTTTTCTTCTTGTGCTGTTTAAAGGTGATCGAGTGAGTTTTCGCGCACGCACATTGTGATATAGTGGTTATTATATAGTAATACACATCGTCTCTCGCATCGTTGCGAGGCAAAAAATCGAAGAGACTCTCGAATCAGCCGCAGGTATTGCATATTTTATTGATAAAAAAAAAACAACAACACAACAACAATAAAACGAGGAAGCCTTGCCACAGTGAATTAACGTATTTTACGCGTGCGTGCGATACATTATAGAGGAGAGAAGAAGTTAAAAAAGAAGAAAGAGGAGGCACGAAATGGCGGGCCAGACGATCAACGACAGGCTCTTGGCTGCCAGGCACAGCCTCGCTGGCCAGGGCTTGGCCAAGGCCGTCTGCAAGGCCACCACCGAGGAGATGATCGGACCCAAGAAGAAACACTTGGACTGTGAGTTTAACTTATAAAAGCATCTTTATTTAATTGCATAATAATAATGTTAAGCTAAGCCCCCTCTAACCCCTTATCGAATTTCGCTCTGCGTGCTCACGATTGTGTGTGTGCGTCGTGCGCGCGATCTGTGCGACCTTGAGACTTTTTTGTGCTTTCCTCTCTCTCTCTCGCTCTTCTTTTGAGTTTTAAAATCCCACCGCCTCCGTCCGCGAGCTGCTGCTACTCGGAGATGCCTGCAAAGTCATGTGTTCTCTTCGCTCTTGTATTGATATTTTATCAATCTACTATATAACGTGCAGCACCCGATATGGTGCACGTACGTATCGATCGACGCCTCTCTCTCTGATATTATTCGACATCAGAATCGTTTGTTGTTATATATTTAGGCCTGCCAAAGGGGAAAAATGTATCGTGCATAGTTCTATTTTTTTTTAGAGGACACGATTTTACTACCACGACTCCGGTGCACGCGTCCTCCTCCTCCTTCACCCCCGTTTAATAATCGATAGACTCGTACTGCACACAGTACAGAAAGAGAGAGAGAGAGCTTGGCCGAGAGAAGAAAAAGCACCGCATACTTTATCTGCGCGCGTTCAGTGCACTTGATCTTGGTGGCAGCCGCGCCTCGTGCAATTTTTTCTTTCTCTCTCGTGCGCGCGCGCAACCGAGCGACTCGAGCACAGGTAGAAATTGTCATTTAACCTCGTGTCGTTACAGCAATAATAAAGCAAGCGTTGTTTTTTTTTACCTGACGTTGCTGGAGTAAGAAGGCCCGTGTTAAAATGTCGACATCGGTCTGTCGCTGGTTGTAGTAATGCTAGTAGTACCAGTAGCAGCAGCAGTAGCTGCTACTCCCTCACACAGCATATGCACGTTTATTGTATGTACGATATAAATTGCTTCATTCATAATGTCATCATCGTCTCTCTCTCTCTCTCTCTCGTCTCGTCTCGTGCTTATGGCCTGACATAGTTAAAACGTTAATTTGAAAACTTTATCGTACACGCTCTCGACGACAACGACGACGACGCTCGCTCGCTCTCGTCTGCACGGGCTTGTGACGCTGCCGCGTTGCTTCACCATACACGTATTATATACATTTAGGTAGCATTAGAAAGAGACGCAGGTAGATAGGCAAAGCGAGTATATTAGCGGAAAATCTGAAAAATAAAGCAGCAGCAGCGTCTCATCTGCTGCAAAGTGCAAGAAAAAGCTCTCTCTCTCTCTCTCTCTCTCGCGACGCGAAAGCTGCGCGTGCGAGAACTCGAGCGCGATACATAAGTGTATGGCTCTTGAAATTTAAAGCTCGCTGCATACTTTATCTTTATTGGCTCGCGCGGGTACATTTGAATTATCCAGCTGTTGTTTTGCGTTTGTTGTTATTTTGCGCGAGGATAAAATATATCGACGTGGCGAAGGCGGACCTCTTTTCTCTGACCTATTCCTGAAATATACTTGACTCGAGAATGTAGTACATTCGGTACAATATTTGATGAAAAACGAGCAGCATTATTATTACCGATGAAATGGTTGACTATTTTTTAAGACGAAACTTTTATTCAACAACTGATGTTGAGACGAGGCGCAACGATCGTCGCAGATCGTGTATGTGTGTATGAGTGTGTGTGTGTGTGCAAGCCACCGCGCGCAAGTGGCAGCAAAAGCAGCTCTTATCGATTTATCATCGCGATATTACACATTACCCGATGTTTATAACATATAATCCATCGGCGTGCGTCCTACCGCGCGCAAGCTCTCCGATTGTTCAACTGTGACTCGTATTTTGAATCGCTGTTCTCCTCTCTGTCTCTCTTTCTTTTCGACGGATGTCACACTCACTTGATAATTAATCTAAATAATTTTCCAAAATTTATCGCCGCTGCCAACGCGAGCGAGCGCGCTTTGTGTCACAACAGCAAGCAAAGCAGAAGCAGCAGCTTCTCGCCTCTGTACTCATTACGCTATTATTATTGTTGTTTTTTAATCATCATCGCTCGATTTTTCATGAATATAATGCTGCTGTTCTCTGTGCGCCGTGCCAGGAAACATATATCGAGATACGAGGCCTCAAACTTGATTAGCCCGCGCGTTCAGTACGACCACTCTTGTATCGCGGTAGGCCGAAGTCCTCCTCCATAATGTGCCGGCAATGACGAGCTGCTCCTATATTTATTTTACGGCGTCCGCGCATAACATCCGAAATTTCATACGTATAATGGCGCCTTATATAGGTTTGCAACTTTGAGTCTTGAGTAAAAAAAATTTTTTTTTTTTTTTTTTCAACTTCACTGCACGAGTAATATTCCGCCGTGTGCGCGGATGTGCGCTGCACATGTGATCGTATATATCGGTAATGGCGCACTTTCTCGCGCGCGAGGTTATCTAATAAGAGAGGCCTGCACATGCACGCGTTACTACACACGCTGCGCACACTGGCACTGGACGGTTATTAAAAGTAACGTAAGAAGTCGTCGTCGTCGTCGTCGAGTGCGCGCTCGAAGTAGGATTTTGTGTTCGCGCGGTGAAATGCCAATGTTCATTTTATACGACGCGTACACACACACACACATATAAACGATTACGTTTGGCTCGCACGTGTGACTCTCACGTTCACTCACTCGCCGATCGGCACACACAGACATGCCTTTCGATTTTTTTGCTGCCACGGCGCCTTGATGCATTTACTTACTACATTGGATTGAATCTTCGTTCGAGCACTGCATAGGCCACACAGTGCCAAATAAGAGCTTACGCGAGAGCCTACATAATATTACGCGTTCGATCGTTATACTTTTAGGGGGCGAGAAAGGGAGAGAAGTTTTTCTCGTTTATCTATCTATCAGTCTCGCGCAGCGCGCGAAGGGAATATTTTTTGGAGCGTAACCGGATGGCTCGAGCGAGATAGCGCGCGCGGCTACGTGCCGCATATACATATATCGCGATCGCTTTTAATCAGACGAATTAAAAGTTTTCATAGCAGTTTGTTTTCAGAAACTTTGCCGCATATATTATAATAATGCGACTGCTGCTGCAGCGCCGATGATGACGCTTTTCTCTTTGACGAGAAAAAGTATATATGAATGTGTACGATGAATAATTATGAAACTCAAAAATGAGAGAGACAAATATTTTCACGGCGACGACAACCACGATGACAACTGCGAGGACGAGTGAAATTATGCAAAAAAAATAAAGAAGAAGAACTCGCACGCGTGCAGACATAGAACGTGTGAAAAATTCTCCACTGGAAAGTCTCGTCGTCGTCGCCGTAGTCTACGCTGACGATGTGCATTCGCACAGACGCACACAATGATGCTCATACATCTGTGGTGGAAAGGGAGAACCGACAAACTCCATTTTTTTCGAAATAAAGTTTATGACTTTAAATACTAACATTTAGGGTCAACTTTGATGTGCAAGTGTCTGAATGGCCAGAAATTGCGTCTGTCGTTTGGTACAGCACAATGCCAAACCGACCAAGTCCATAGTAACCCAAGTAACCCAAGTCCATCTCAGCGAAACCCTCAATACAATGCGATATCGAATTAACTTTGGTTTAAAAATGATGGAATATGATATTGGAACGTTGTATATACAACTCTCGCGTCATTGGATGCTGCCGGAGCACTGCGACCGTTAGGGCACTTGACGCAGCAGTAATGTACGATGTTCGAGATATTGAATGTTTGATGGCCATTTCCTTGGTGAAAATGAAAAATTTCGGAAAATTTGATATTACCATCAGAAAGCTGAGGAAATTTCCCATCGAATCCATTAGTTAGTTTTTTTTCAGGTGGGTTTTGATGGTTATACAGCGACTTAGAAATTGAGTATGTGGACTTGGGCGCAAGACGTTTCCCGGTCAAATCGACCAAGTCCACTTTTTTCGCTTCGCATCTACTCTATCAATTTGATAGTTACATGGGCCAAAAGATTCATTATAGAATAACTTTCATTACTATTACGAAGTGATTTTCGAAATCATACATATTTCGATCCTCCCTCATATACACAATGACGAATGGCGCGTGCGTGAAATACTCGTTCGACATCCAGATGGTCAGAGGTTCGAATACTACCCCGAGGAAACTTTTGATTTTTTCATTTAATCATTCTTACTCATCATTGTGGATATATGACGTTCTTTCATTGTGGATATGACCTCCCACAAGGAGGCGCGCGTTAATTAATATGTGACACGCGTAAACGGAATCTCAAAGTAGCAAAAAATCTTACAAAAGTTGATCCCCTTCGTCTTATACACTCTAAAATTTTTGCAGACCACTGCAAGTTATATTATTAATCGACATGCATTGATATCATTATCATCTACGTGTGACCACGCGAGTTATTAATGATATGCATTGTCGACCCAATCTTCATGTGTCATAGTACGTGTGTTTGCAGTATCTGGAAGTGTTATATGCAAAGGAGATTAACGAAAGTAGACTCACGCATCATTTTTATATAGCTATCGAGAGGAATTTCTCGCCACTTGCGGGTACTCAATAATAGACATCTAGTATCAGCTCAAGTTACTCGGCAACGAAATTCATTTTTTCTCCGCGTGGTTTTTTTCATCAAAAAAGTATAAAAAGTAAGTTATATACAGAATACATGAAAGCCTTACGCTTCAAAGGTTTAATTGGCCTGTCAATGCCCTGTGTAAGCCAGGCCGTATACAACATTCACTTTTTTTTAATAATCACCCACACATAGCTGGCGATCCAAAACATAAAGACCGCGCCATTACTTGTGAGAGTGAAAATAGCTCTAATTCATTCGAATTTTTATTTGCAGTGTATACATCATTTATCTTTTATTTCATTTGTGCATGATTCAAGGATACGTACGTAATCACTCTCTTACAAGAATTATAATGTACAGTGATATTTAAAAAAAACTATCTTTTGTTAAAATATCACGGGTACAGAGTTATAGTCGTCCGCGTCTAGCTACGCACTCATACGCAACTTCAAACACGGTTTTCTCGAAAACACGAAAAATGGAGTTGGTCGGTTATCCCTTTCCACCACAGATATGTAATGCACAAAGCGTCTCTCTCGGTCGCGGTAGCCGGCCAAAGATAAAGGAACGTCACAAACGAACGCATACACACACATACACAACTGAGCCGCACACTCAAGAAGACAGCGTAGTCCAAGAGGTCTGGGAAATGGGACTCTTCTATGTGAAAGGAGTCTACATAGGCGTCTCTCTCTCTCTCTCTGCGATGGCTGTATGTATGCGAACGCGAAGAAGAGAAGAAGAATGAAAGGGAACCGACGAAGCGCTAAAAAGGAGAACACTGAGTTCTCTCCTTTACGCAGGCGTGTGTGTGTGAGTCTTGAAATGTGCAAAAAGGAGGATTATTATAACGTGGCTACGAGAGACAGAGAGTAGGTGCGTGCTGATGATGCTATATACGGTAGAACAAAAAGGGAAGGGCCGGGGTTTGCGAGGCAAAACTGGAAACTACCTGTTAAAATGTAGTCTCCGATTATTAGCCTTTTTCAGACGCAAACGCACAAAAATCGCGACGCTACAATTCGAAATCGAGTATTGGACCGATCCTGTAGTCGCTCGCCTTTGCCGCAGTCGTATTATTACAAAACCTGCTGCGTATATAGTGTCGTGTGTGTGTGTGCTCGGTCACTCTGCACGCGGCACGAGAAAGCTTGTAGCGCTGCACACAGAGCAGAGAGCTGTCCGATTTTCGAGCTCCAAAACTCGGAAAACGAGTATTGCACAAACGCCTTCGCGTGCCGAGTGCAGTATATAGTATACAGAAACAAGCTCCACCCAGAGACGCCGCCGTGTGTATATACGTATACAATTTTTTTTTTGTCTTCGTACTCGAGATTTTTGCTGGCCCGGTGATACACCACTTTGCGTGCGTTACAGTCTGGATATTGTGCGAGAGACACAAAAAAGCGTGACCGTTTCCTCTCGGCTTTTTTTCTTTTTCTTCCTCTCTCTTCCTTTCTTTCACCTCAAAGGCGTGAATATTGTAACAATATTTGACATTTATGAGTCTCTCCTCTTTTTCTCTCTCCCGGTAAAGAGACGCGCGTGTACTAATAATCGCGTGCTTGATTTACGACGAGCAAGTACCTGCGCAGGCCGTCTCTTTATAATTAGTCTAAACAGGTGGCGTAATACGAGCGGCAGTCAATAACCGCGCGCGGGCGAGCGTAGCGTAACGTAATACGTCTTTTGAAGATTTAAATCTCGTCCCGTGGTAAAGAGAGCGATGAAAATAAAATTTTACGTAGATCGTCGAAAAGCATATCAAAGAGACATCGAGAGTGAGAGATGAAAAGTATTGACTTTGTTATTTTAATTTTGAATTGATTCGTCGAGAATGTAAATCTTCCATCAAAGTACGATCGAGCAATTTTAATAGAGAATCAAACGTGTAACAATCGCGCGTGCATATCTGTGTATACATCTATATGGAGGAGCTTTATTGGAGCGTGCACGCACGCTCGTACCTACGTACGTACGACTCGATTCATCGGAAAATCTAATTGGCGCCATAATTAAACACCCTCTATACGTATTAAGTACGTATACGGTAGCATGACGCTGCTGCTGGTCTTTCTCTCTCTCTCTCTCAAGTATGCATCGGTGGCATCGAAATATATTAATCACATCGAGTATTTCGGAGCAATATTTCATAAAATAATTAGCGTAAATAACCACCTACTACAACGCCGTGGCGGTAGTCGGCGGGCGCGTCCGGCGTGAAACGAGGTCAAAGAGCCGCGTGTGTAATTTTTTTTCCTTCACTTCTTCTTCTCGCTGCTCTTTTTTTTTGTGCACCACCTTGCGTTACTTATACATACCCAAACGTGCACGAGTGCACATTTTTACACACGCTCTTACGGCGCAGGTATGCGAGTACGTATATATACGATTTTGCATGTATATAGCTGAATCGCTCGACTCGTTGCTTTATACGATAAAAGAGAGAGAGAGAGAGAGAGAGAGATGTAAACTCATTGCGCGTTTTCGTTACCCCAATATTCAGCGAGGCGTTGCGGCTTTATGGCGGCGGCTTTGCTTTGCATATTCACGTATACATACTTTGCCTGTTGTTGCTCTGCGGCGAGTACTTACGTATGTGCGCACGCACGTGTGGGAAACAACAAATATTTTATACGTCCACGCGCGTGTAATTTTTTTCTTCTACATTATATTTCTTCTCTTTCATAATCTATAATATCAGGATTTTAATTACATTTTATAATACGCGTACGTATTCAAGCTTTATCAGAATGTATAATGGAAAGGAGCTTTTATAAATACAGTTTTACTAAACAATCGTGTCGAGTAACGCCGCAGCGAGCAATCTCTCAGTCGTGTGACAAATTTTCACCGGCGCGTTCGTTCGCATCTCATCAACGCTATTATGTGGAGCTTGAATTACTATTGTAGACGCACGTGGTTAAGAGTCCTTTTCACGTTTCACGCAGA
Source organism: Trichogramma dendrolimi (assembly GCA_034770305.1). Taxonomy (NCBI): domain Eukaryota; kingdom Metazoa; phylum Arthropoda; class Insecta; order Hymenoptera; family Trichogrammatidae; genus Trichogramma; species Trichogramma dendrolimi. Next base: position 35,173 of record JAPMIB010000007.1, on the reverse strand, counting down.
GAACACATATACGTATTTAATGAACGCGCGCGACGTTTTCGCAGGACGCTAGATTCACCCGTTTGCGAATATCGCACACACGCGCTGCCGCGTAGAAAGTAAGATGAGAGTTTCTAGTTGTCCTTGATGCGCGGCGAACACACGGCGGACGCGTGCACACGCTACACGCGTTTCTGCATTATATATTGTGTGGCGTCGTGTCTTTATGTACAATCTGCGTTAGAATTATTCTCTTGTTTTCCATGACAAGTTGTGTTTTCGTGTCATTTGTTCGATTAATGAATTTTTATTTCCACATTTCCTCCCGTTCCATTTCCTCCCTTCGATCCTTGTATTTCCTTACAAAAAAAATAATTATAATTAAGACATTGTAATCTAACAGTTGTATGAACGAGAGCGCGAGGGCGAGAAAAAGAGAGGAAACCGGTATTAAGGCACTTGCAATACGCTGTATAAGTATCGATTTCAGAATTCGAGTCAACTCCCACCCACACGCCTCGCTGCTCTCTCGAAGCTTTGACCTTCGCGCCGTCGCCACGACTAGAGCTACACAGTGTTATATATACGTAGTAGTAGTAGTAGTACAAACGTGTATATATCTAACGCGCCTCCGACTGCCTTGCTACTACCCTTCACGTACACGCGCAGCCGCAAGCCAATATGGGTCGAAGTTTCTCTTCTCGTATACTCCTCTCGTTACTCTACTCTCTTCTCTTATTGTATTCTTTTTTTCACTACTGCTGCTGTTCGCAACGTTAAGATTTGATTAAAATCTGTGTTGATTGTCACGGGGGTGGTTAAATGCGTAACCGAGCACCACCGCAAAGCACACGATGTGCTGCAAGCTCGAATTTTTTCTGTATATGCGTCGACGACTGTGAAATGTAGGTTGCACGAAGGTACTTAACGCAAACTCGAAAAGAGGGTGGGGTGGTTGTGTGGTCAATCGACGATGAATGAGAGCAGATACGCCATGCAAATGTGAAACGAATGCGATTATATAGCCAGGGGGGAGGAGTGTTTTTATATCGTTCAGCGAAAGAGCGAGAGTCGCTCGGATTACACGCGCGCACGCATCACGTCGGAGCTTACGGCACACGTGTCGCCCTTGAACCAAGTAGAGAGAATATTTAACCGAAATTGAGCGAGAGAGAGAGAGAAATTTTCATCTCACCCTCCACGGGGAATATTATATATCTCTCTTTTCGCAGTCGGCTTTGACAAACGCGCGCACGATTTTCCTCGAAATTCTCTTTGTAATTTCCGTTTTTTTTCTCACCCTTCGTAAACGACAGACAGAAAGCTTTTGAACGTCAATAATGTACGCAATGGCTGCTTTTAATTTTCCTCTGCTCGCGCAACGAGCTTTAAATCGTTTCGAGCACCAGTAATCCGGATAGGAAAGACGATTAGAAGCAGAAAAAAAAGAAAAGAAAAAAAAATTAAATCACGGTATATCCTTAAGTGAAGTACCTCGGATACAATGTAAGTACAGCTAGTGGTCTAACGACGATCAGCAGCGAGAGCGCAAAAATTCGCTATGTGCATGTATATCGAGTCTCAGACTGCACGCCGCTATACTTACTTTACTTGTTTGTTCTCTCTCTCTCTCTCTCTCTCTACTTACTATACGCGGATGAGCTGAAATAACGACCGGAAACACTCACGACGATGACGATCGTCGCCGATGCAGCAGTAGCAGCAGCAGAGATTCTTTCTCTTTTTCGACGTAAATAACCTTCCCAGCAGTGAGAAAGAGAGAGAAAAGTCTATCTTTCTTTATCGTACTTATATGCATACATAGTATATCGCGGGCGCGCGCGCACTACGCGAGGTTCTGCTGCTGCCGTTGCTGGGTCATGGGCAATTGCGACGACGACTAGGAGCGCGTGTGGCACAGCGAGCTTTCGGTCGTGTCGGAGCAGCACACCCACACACTCACATACATTAAAGCTGTACACAAATGCTCGAGGAATGGATTATTAAAAAGGCGTACTCGATGCGCGAAGCCTGCGTTGTCACGGTTTCTCGTGGACTTATTTTATTTTTCGTTGTTGTGTGTTCATTCTCACTCCGTCGAGAGGGAGCACACGCGCTATGAATAGAGAGAAAGAAAAAGCTCGTTTTGTTGTCGAGGGCAAAGTTCAGAAAATCGACAGGTGCCACTACGTAAGCATACTTTTATATATAAACAGAGGGAAAGAGAGCGTAGGCAGTCGGCATGTATACACAAACGGCTTTTGTACATTATTTATCGATTCGTTCTCGTTTCGCATCGATTTTCTCGTGTTCACGCGTTGTGACGACGACGACGACGATCTCTTCCATATAATAGCACGAGACGATGAGTTTTTGGAAAGTTCAATCGCATTATGTATACGAGGAAGTGCGCGCACGTAAATTTTCGTCTCCGCTTCTAAATTATCCTCGGGTATACATGCGGAGCGTAATTGAATTTTTGAAAGCAGCCGCAAGCTAACTACGTTAGAATCAGAGCGCGAAAAGCCGTATCATAATACTTCCCACCCTATAACGAGGCTAGGAGATCTCCGAAACGTTTCTACGTCTCAACGCCTCTCGCGATTTTCATCTCGTTTGCGTGCGATCGGACCGATGCACACAGCAGCATGCGTCTATATAATAGAACGAGAAAGGCCTCGGTCGCTTGTGCGCTTGGCGCGCGTACATATATAGTTAAGTTGCAAGAGAGTGCGAGAACGTAACGACGCCGGCCGGTTTATAATATGCGGCTGCTATACACACACACACACACACACAGACAGAGACGGACGTGTGCGGCTCGCGCGAAGGGGGCACTGCTCTTCCGCGTTGTTGTCGGACACAGCCTGCGCTACTCTTCTATACTGTACTATCTGTGCGTTTGTGTGCTGCACTTCGTGTGCACTGTGCACGGCTCTCTCTCTCTCTCTCTCTCTCTCTCGCTCTCTCGCTCGCTCTCCTCTATATAAAGTTCGTTGTTCGTTCGTTTGTGTTATATACAAACACGAAGCGGTTTTCTCTCTCTACTCAGCGCGTTCCTCGTGCCTATAGATATTGCCGAGCAGCAGAGGTACACGTTCGTGTTATATCATTTCAATTCTGGTTCCGATTTGAATGTGCGCAGTGATTGCGTATAATACGGTGCGTGCATAATACAGATCTGCCGCTCGTTGCGCCATTGTTCGTGGATGCGATTGATCAACTGATTATCGTCATTTTTTGCAGTATATTAACAAACGTGCTCGATAAAAGAGCGTATCGTTTATAATATACGCGGCGCAGTGATAAAACATTCACACTCGGCGTAATTATACTCGTCTCCGAGTGCTGCCACTATGCACGCGCGTCGTGCAGGCGTAGTTTAGATAAAATCTATTATTTCTGAAAAGAAAAAAGGAGGCGAAGGTTAGGCTGGTCTTGTTATAGCCGCATGTATGTGTATATGAGCTGTATACTATATATCTGCTATTTGCGCGTAGAAAACATTTTTATAAACGATATGTCTGTGTAAGAGCGTATAGTCATAGAAACAAGGTGTTTGCTCGTTTCAATTACTTGGAAAAGTAATCGGGTTTTCAGTCCGAGCTTACTTATACACCATTTTTCCAACGAAAGGGAGAAGAAAGCGTAATTTTTTAATGTTTCAAATAACATGCAGTTATAACTAATGTTAATTACTGTAGATACACCTATACATGATATAAATTCCTCTTTATCTTGAGCTTTTTTTCATTCGTAATCGTGCGCCGCGGTTATATGAGTTCCTGCGTTGTTGCGAGTGCACTCGCGTTAGAATTATGCTTAACCATCTTTCTCTTTTTCATTTGTTTCGTTATACATTCGTGTCCCAACACCTAAGCGTATAATACAATACGTAATAGACGATAACAAAGGCATAATTTGTTTTCACATGTGCAAACTTGTGCTTTCAAAACGACGCATATTAACGGCGTGCACAATCCGATTTTTTCCCGATAAAACTAAGTTGTTCAATTGTCGTATAGAGAGTCGAAACTTTTGGTCATTGATACATCGGGCTCGCGCATGTTGTTAAGACCATTCTCATGCTAATCGGAAGGAAAAACAGGCGCAAGCACACGCACAAGCGCGCGTACATTCAAAGCTCATTCATAAAACATCGTCGTCACCGGCGGCAGCGGCGCATAGCTCACAACGAGTCGTTCCAATTCTTTTATACACAAACGACTGCGTTGCAATGAACTCCGTTTGAAAAAGAGACGATAGGAGTGATTTGACTGACTGACTGACTGACTGTCTGTCATGAGCGACAATGTCTCTCTCTTTCTCGAGACTCTTCTCAAAGATCATCGTAAGCTGTCACTTGTGCCGCTGTATAAGTGCTTATATTATAGAAGAAGCTGATCTCGCGCCATGAGTACTATAAACTGAGGTCGTTTTAATCGTACCAATAATCGTAAGCAGCCAAGAATAAAAAAAAGCTTCTAATTGGTCGGTACACCCGTACGCTTATCGCACGCATAACCGCATTCACCGTGTACGCAGTGTTCGGTTACTCATCATCGTTTCTTTTCTCTGCACACAGTCGGGTACGTCGAAGCTCGCTTCATTTGCCCGCGCCTGGAGTCGCCTGCCAAACATTACGACATTTTATTTTTTACGCGCACGAGATCGTCTTCGTCTCTCGAGTCTCGGAGCGCTGTACAACAAAGTACATATAATAATACGTGCGCGCGCGCGAAAGTTTACGTAAGTTTACACACGACTGTAACCGTAGCACGTCATTATGTTGCTGAAGCGAATTTATTTATTTTATTTTGTGTATATATATTTTTCCTCTTACCGCTTGCGTCATTCACGAGGCTTGTTGTACATTTAATTGAAACTGCGTGTGTAAAAATAAAAAGTAATAATGGACGCGCGCGCGCTGCAAGCTAAACGTAAAAAAATAAAAGAATAAAATTGTGTTTACACTCTTGTAATTACGCGCGATCGATAATACGTGCATACAGCGCGCGAAAGAAAATAGCTGTACGCACTGCGAGCATCGTTGTTACAACAAGAATTTACCGCGAAGAAGATTTGAGAAATGAGCGTTACGCGCGCGCTCGTGCTGCAATTAAAAAAAGATCCTATTCCTCTGATAATTCCGTGCACCAAAACTCCGTCTCTGGTATACAGCGGCGCGTTGCCTTTTTATATTTATTATTCCCGTGAGAAGCTTTTCTCATATTCAAGATGCGTGACTCGCTTTATATTTAAAAAGAAAAACGTATTACATGTATCGTTTGAGGAAGATTTAGTCGTTGCTTCTATTTCCCAAACGGCCCGCGCGCGTCTACCTTAAATTTTCTTCTTTCGTACATAAATTTTTCTTAAATAATGCCCGGCATCGACGCGTAACGACGTTTTAATCGAAACTTAATTGTCGCCGATAAAATGGTCGTTCTCGTCTCGATCACGAGGAAATCTTTTCACGCTGAGGTTGTCGCACGTGAAAATATACGCTAAATGCCAACGTGTGTTTTACACTTTCACATGCGATCGTGGCGGTGCCATAGAGATGAAATCGCACGGCTCTACTAATTAAGTACCCCCAAAGTCTTGTCGTACACTCGTATACGCTGTTTCTTTTTTTTCTGCGTACGCTTAATTAAATGTATAACAACGAGTCTACGAGAGACAGCGAGAGGAAAAAATGTTCTCATAGTCCTCTTTGTACTAAATGGTTTGTCGATTTTGCATGAGTCAAACCTCGTATTATAGTAGTCCTCTTGAAAACCTTGATTTCTTCTTTTCATATTCTACCGTATACCGTCGAACTAAAAGTATTATACGGCCAGAGATTCGACACTGAGATTGTTTACACACAACACGTATGATTCATTGATTTATGAATTTGAGTATTTCTCAAAAGTATTTAACTGGCGATTATAACTGCGCGCGATACGTTCTCTCCTGTGCATAATTTTTATTAAAATATGTGCATTTTTGTCAACGGCGATGACGTCACGAGTCGAAAATTACTGGTTTATGAATCACGATCTTCTGCGCTAATGTTGTGCAGCTTAATGTTTCATTATAAATGTAAGCTAAAACTAGTATTTACTTGAATTGTTTGCGTTGAAATTCAACTCATTTTCGTGTGTATCAGTTTTAATTAGATTGTATTTTTTCCTTTTTCTGCGAATCGGATAAAATTTAGACCGATCAAAAGGTAACCCCCCTCTGTAATGTAAGTAACTTTCAGCCCTTTTTTTTTGTCAAAAGACTCGCAGTAAAACTTTTAAAGAAACTGATCATCAATTTAAATTCAGGCGAACTTCCCTGGGGAATGACTTCGATTCGCTCTATACGAGGAGTTAACTGGATTTACTCGAAGAATACGCGAACTGCAATTTCAAGTTTTTTTAAGAATATTATCTCATTGCGATTTGTGCTCGAGACGCTAATAATTCTTTTAGTATCTCATTAGTAGAGCCCCCTGCTTGCGAATTTCGCTTTATTATTATTGCCAGATTCGAAATTCCGAAATTTGTTTGTTAAACGATCTCGTTTGGGATTTATCGTTTAAATTGAACAAATGCACTCGTTTGCGTATACACACAACACAGCATACCACATTCAGATAAGTACGGGATTAAATATTTTTTCAGCTGCAGCCGTAGCAGCAGCACATCCCGTGTATTGCGGGGGTGCATAAGAATGTGGTCGAGTCTGTTTAACCGCGCTCGGAGACTTATTACCGCTTTACGTATACATACTGTATTGTACACACGTACGTAGATTATATAGCTGTGTGCGCGGCGCATGGTGTCGTCGGCCTCTCAGGTCGTGACTCTCAGGCGTACCGCAGGTTCTTTTCCTTTCCCTTTGCATTCGCTTCGCGCGCCCGCTCGTACAGCTAAGCTACCTCTCTTCTCTGCTATTCTCTATTCCATATCTAACCACAGCAGCTGCTGCTGCCGTTGATGCATTGTGTGTGTTTGTACGCCTTTGAGAGATGCAAAAAATTAAGTAAAGCTAATCTTGCGATTTGCTCGTCAACCAAGTCGCTTATGGCTTAGGAGATAAGTTGAAAACGATGTTTCGAAGCTCATCTCGATCTGCATTATCGGGAAACATATCACACACACACACGTGGAATTAGAATTCAATTTAATTCCAGCTTTTAAATAGACAGAAAAAAATTATTCGTGCAACGGAACAAGTGCCTTATATATACAAAAGACTAGACCCGCATTTTGTGCAAACCCACTACTCCTTTCACGCGTTCACATTTTATACAAAAGATCTGGTTTCCGTGCGCGGCAATGATGCACACTCACACAGAGCTTGTACGCGACCGAGCGTGTATACTTCTTTTGCCGCGGCATTTCTACTTTTCTTGGCACTCGGTGTACCTAGGCCAGCACATCGAGGCGCTGTGCGAATTTTCTATGTATACACTTTCTCGGGTGCAATTTTTTCCCCCTTCATCTCTCTCTCTTTCTCTTACGCTTCGCCCCCTATAGTAGTCGACGCGCTGGTGCACTGTGTCGTCGGAGCAGAGTTGATATTTTTCACGCAGCAACGAGTTCATGCATATGGAAAAAAATTGCTTCCTTATAGGAAAAACTCGTACGTTTTTTCCGTGCAAAATCAACGTTCAAACGAAGAAAAAAACATTTTTCAATTAATCTCCGTGTACCTCAAAAAGCAAAAGATATTTTGCCATCGCGTAAAATATATATTATGGCCGTTGCTGCTGGCAGTGATACTTGATGCGCGAGGCTCGCTGAGCAATTATTGTGACGAAACGCGCGCGCGCGGCAATTTACATTTTTTTCCTCGCTATCGGCATATATACAAACTCGCAAATTAAATGTACAATATACGCCTACCGCGCGAAAAGAGAGAGTTACATTTTGCAGCGATCGCTGTGTACTGCTCGCTTGTTTGTCACCTCTGTGACCTATTGAGTTTACATTTTTTTTTTGTTAGATTAATTTATCGTGTCGTTCATTGAATCGAATGTGCGCGAGATAGCGTCGCGGGTGTCGAAGTGCAGAGCTTCTCTTCTTCTTTTTTGTTTTTTATTTTTTATTATCACCGCGCGTTGCTGTACATTGATTCGAGAAAAACAAGCAATTCGAATCGCAAGTTAAATTCGCAACAATCGCGAGCTCTTGTCGAGTGTGTACTTTTTAAAGAAGCGTCATTGTGTGCGTCGATGCAACGCCTTCGCGGTGTATAGTACGTAAGTATTCATAGTCACGTAAAATATTACGTTCGTTGTGCAGAATCAAGATTACAAAAGCTCGTTCGCGATAATCCAACTCGGATATCAGATATGTAATGTAATTCTCGAGATTAGACGCGACATTTCGCGGTATAAGGAACGTCGCGTCCCATTGTTACAAGAATGCCGCTCACGATTGTACAGATATTTTAATTAAAGTTATTAATTTCTCGTGTGTTATAGCCGCTCGCGCGTCACACGCACGCCCATCGTCAAGAAAATAAGTGCGATTCACGTAATGCCAACGTATGCCGAGAGTATCATTGTTCGTTTTTCCTGAAAATCGTAAAAATCTAGAAAATAATTGCCGATCGTTTTCCATAATATAATATAAGCTGCTTAACTTCACGTAATATGCACACGATATGCCGCGATGCGTTCAAGTATAATCCTCGCTCATTTTTAGATCACTCGAATCGAGCACCAAACCGTACACGAATGCATGATACACAACGTGCAGGTTTCTCCGTGTAGGTGCGAGCGAAGACATCCCCGAGGCTGTGTGTTACATCGATGTTGTAATACATATAACCATCGCCTCCTCCCGCAGTACGTGCCCGTAGAGACGCTCTCACGGCATACTTGCATATCTTGTACGTTATACACACCGGTGTATATCGGACGATAATGATGATTATGAAGGCACAAGCGAAATGAATGGATATAATATACGCGCGCGTCATGTAATAGGTGAATGACTGACTCGCGCCTCGGCTCGCCGCGTCGTATTCGCTTTTCTCTCTCTCTGTTGGTATTGTTGAAGAATGACTTATTACTTTTCTCTCTCTCTCAGCACGCGCGTCGAGCTCATGCTGCCATGCTGCTGCTATTATTACATGCGCGCTCCGCAGCTTGTATCCAAGTGCTGAATTGTGTTTGCAGAAATGTCAAATGTAAACGTCGAGAGAGCCGAGCAAAGCGAGCTCGAGCTCGACGCATTCGAGAATTGAATTGATTTTAGATGTGTATATATATAACTTGGTGGTTGTTGATTCGTTCGATTGCCTTTGGTTTATTAATACCCGCGCGCGATCGCTAGCTCTGCTCGATGTTTTATCGAAAATTCGGCGAGTAATCGCGCTCTCGTGCGCGCGCTCGTTATGTGTATGTAGGTAGGTAGGTAATACCGTGAGCTGTGCCGCGAGGTAAAATGTTTCAAGCCGCGCTCACGATGAAAAAAAAAAGAAAATGAAAATGTAAAATTTTTTAGAACGCGCACGATAGAGTGGAAGGATTTCAAAACTATCGATCATCGAAATAGCGCAAAGATTGCATATTTTCTCTTGTGCATGCGAGTATCACTGCAACGAATTATGTGTATGGTTCGTATATATGTTGAAAAAGTTTACCAAGACTTGTTTTTTTCATACATTTTTTTGCATACGTTCGTCGACAGATAGTGTTTCGGCTTTGATGGAAGATTTCGCATTTTTTTATAAGGATTTATCGATTTTATCTAAAAAATGTATATCCTTGGAAGCAATCGATTTTTGTCGTATTAAGCATTTTTCTAGTCGTCTTTTCCTCATAGCAGCCAGATGTTTCGAATTGCTCGGGCTCACGAAGTGACTCACCGCAAGATTTTCTCGCTTCGAATTCGATAAATGTCCTCGCTTTACATTTTCTTTTTTTTCCCATCACGAGTATATGTAATTTCATTTAATCGTTAAATCAAATCGACGTTAATATTCTGTTCGCATCGCCCAACTCTATATAATAAATTAGGTCTCTAATGCCTTATAATTCAGTACGTACAGTATCCTTCTCTCTCGCACATATTTTTAAATAAAGTTCGAATTGCTTTTCTTCTCTATACCATCGGTATTTTCCTTTGCCTTCTTTTTTCGATTCGAATGCGAAGAGTTACGTGCAGCAGGACAAAGAGAGAGAGGAGGCACAACACGGCACAGCAAATCGATAGTTCAATATATATAAGCACAGGCGAAATGGCTTCAAGAAAACGAGCCGTACTACTGCTTCTGCACCTTATACACAAGAGCTTCGCCTCTTTTTTCTTTAAATCGTGCAAATTGATTCTATTAGATTGTCGCGTGCGCCGCGGCTCGATTGATTCGTTCTTGTGCATCTCAATTCTCTCGATTGTTTGTCAATTGATACGTATAGCAGTAACTTGAAAATTGTCGCGTCTGTACAGCTTTTTTATAGAAAAGATAAATAAAAATTATCTTTTGTAGTGGGAAACCAAAACAATATAACGCGTATACAATATCGTTGATAAGCATCAGAGGACATAGCGTCTGTATATCTCGGTTGGATAGAGGCATATCTTGACGGGTATATACTATATACTCAACAAAGTTGATTTGATATCGCCTTGAGGGTTTCGCTGAGATGGACTTGGGTTACTTGGGTTACTATGGACTTGGTCGGTTTGGCATTGTGCTGTACCAAACGATAGACACAATTTCCGGCCATTCAGACACTTGCACATCAAAGTTGACCCTAAATGTAGGTATTTAACGTCATAAACTGGATTTCGAAAAAAATGGAGTTGGTCGGTTCTCCCTTTCCACCACAGAATATAAAGCTGGGTGTAACTCGGTCAAAGTGAAAATACGGCCTCGCAGATATACCCTCTCGTATCTCACTTTGACGCGGCAACTTTCCACCAGTCCTTTTCGCGTGCTATCGTATGCTGCGGCCGCATGCACTATGCATAGAGGTGCTGAGTGTGTACCATAGAAATGACATCCGGAAAATGAATAAATATTCGAGTGGATAAGGTGGAAAGAGAAAAACTGAAATCGATGTATAGAATTTCAAGTTGAATGAAAAAATATTGCGATAGTTTTATAATGTTTCCTTCAATTTTACATATTTTCGAATAAGATAAAAAATAAAAAAAAATAAAAATACCAGCCAAATCATTCGGACAAACTCGAGAATTTTTTCCAAATTAAAGCATTCATTGAGCGTGTACACACACATACACCAGTTTCTATTCATAAATCGCAGGTGAAACGCTGCGTGCAGGTATATATGCAGGAGCACCTGTTCTCTCCCACTGAAAACCTCCTTCCGCAGTAATTCACCGATAAAATACAACATTTTCTCTATATTCAGCGCAGGATATACATAGAGAGGAGAGCGAAATGAATAGGTCAGGCAGGATCAGTCGGTCGGGCATGGCTGGGTAAAGGCGCACGAATACATATACAGCAGTGATGCGAATTTGGACTCGGTGTGCATTGCTCTAGAAAATCGTTATACGGAGGAACGAGGTCGTTCGAGGGCGAGGAACCAGGTCGTTCTAGGGCAAAGCTCACGCAAAATACTACGTATGTCGGTAATGCTCGGAATTTTTTGAATAATCGTGCCCCGTGAGTCCTCGGCCGTCCTGCCTATTTATGCTATTCAATAAAAAATACCAATGTTATCAAGTAATGCTTTGCTGCTGCTATAATGTGGCAAGTTTGCAAGAGTCTGTATTCCAACTGCAAGTCCGAGCACTCGATGCAGGTCCAAAGGGTATTAATTCTCGTGTTTCGATTGATGATATGACTTCGCTTTGGATGTTTCATGAAAGAGGATTCAATTTGTCAAGATTAATTCTTATTTTTTTCTCGATTCCGCGCTTCGCTTTTCGAATTAACAACATCGCGCAAACTGCACGGAGCTCGAACAACAAAAATCGTTACACGTGCCGAGCACTGCATGTTGTAACGCCTACTGCGGGCTTTGCACAGCTCCGCATCGCGGAGCAATTTCCCCCCTCCGCGTGCGATGTTTACGGTATTAGCGCTGTCGGCTGTAAACGCGTAGATAGATGTATAGCGGGTTAACGAACGACATTGTTACATGAAATTACCTAAGCGTATAAAATTCTCCCCTCGTTGGAGCAGCGGCGGCGGCGGCAGCAGCAGCACTCTGACCCCCTGTGTATCGGCATTACATTTGACTAGACATCGTCTATCGCCAGTCAATGGAACGCGAATGTAAAAGTTTTATTTTTTTCTCTCTCTCTTCGTGTTTTTCTTTCTTTTAACAAGATACAAATGCGATTCGAGTCTATTTCTATTCGATACTGCGGATCGCTGTAAACAAAATGATTAATATTGCAGTGGCGCGTGTGTGCGGTGCATGCGCGAGAACCGAGCGATCTCATGAACTAGCTCTCGTGCATGCATGTATCGTGAATATTAGCCCGGTGCAGCATACGCGTACAATTCTATACAAGTATATCGGACGCGTCTAGACAGATAAATAAATACAGCATACATCGGGAATTATTATTCCCTCTTTCACGCCCACCACTGCTGCACGCGGCGCTGTTGTTTGTAATAATAAAGTCTACGCGCGTCGATCGGAGGCTCGCTTTGATTACGCTCGAGTCCAAGTTTTTATCAGCTTGGGTTGAAAAAAAATGTATAATATAAGCGTTGCTGTTATTGCCGCCGCTGCTGTTGACTTCGCTTCGTTTGATTTCGTTATACATGAAGCGTTCTGATTTTTAGTGAATTCTTACCTATGAATGAGCGAATTCGGTTAATTTTTTTTTGACAACTATAGTAACTTTTATACGATGAAAAATTATGGTGATATGTAACGAGTGTCGAATGTTCATTCAGAGAACGAAGGTGAATTTTTTTCAACATTTTTGAAACCACTTCAGGTATTTGTGAATTAGAAAAGGTTTTTAATAAACAAAATTCCGTTTAAGATGTGTTTTTAAATATATTTTTAGGCAGAAAAGATGGTACAAAGCTTTTCTCAGTGATCATGGAAGTACAAATAGTTTAATACACTCCGAGTTTCTTGAGAAAATTACAATACATTCACGGCGAACATTTTTAACCGTTACAATACTCATGTAAATGCTAATTACTTAAGTCCACGTGGTTTGTAACAAATCTCATTCAAAAGGTTTGTTTAGGTTGTGTACTGTCATTATGTGAGTTTTGAGTCTATCCTTGCGGCCAAATGATTTGTGACAAACCTCACACTCGAAGGGTTTGTTCCGATTATGTACTGCGTTCACATGACTTTCAAGGTTTGGTTTTTGACCAAATGATTTATGACAAATGTCACAGTCAAAGGGTCTGCTAAGATAATGTACTAAATTTAAGTGAGATTGAAGGTGACCCTTGCAGCTAAATGATTTGTGGCAAATTTCACATTCGAAGGGTTTAAGAAGACTATGTACCGAATTTATGTGCCTTTTTAGATCTTTTTGCAGTCCAAATGATTTGTGACAAATTTCACACTCGAAGGGTTTGATACGAGCATGTACTACATTTACGTGATATGCAAGGTTATGTTTTAATCCAAAAAACTTGTGACAAATCTCACATTCGAGGTTTTACTTCGGTACTGTATTATGTGTTTTTTAAGTTTTTCTGGTATTCAAACGATTTGCGACATATATAACATTCGTAAGGTTTGAGAAAATCTATGAATATTTGCTCATGCTTATTGTCTGCCTGATTTTCGATTTCTATTTTCATAACTGGTGGATAACTTTGATACTCAGATTTGCATGTGGTTGTCGATACAGACTTCAGTTCAGGTTTTACATACTCACACTCAAAATCAACGGCTACTTTTTCATCTAACTTTTCCTGTAACGAAATAACATCATTCATGTAATTTGCCTAACATGAAAATGTGTAATCGTTTTCGATAGTGAACAATTAAAACATAATCCAAATCTTTGAACTCACCGATAATTCCTGAAACGACAATGTTTCAACGTTTTCGGCTTGCAAGAGTCCACCAAATCAAAACGTAATTGTCAACTGCATCCGGCCAAGTATCGCTTGGCTCTTTCTTACCCCGAAGAATAATTCAAATTTAATAGAGGATCGCTCTCAAAAAATTATAATGGCAGTGTAACGAACGCAAAAAAGTCTCACCTTACAGCGTCACTGGCGCTTTCCATAACCTTTTCGATTGTAGGTATTCACGATATCCACCGAGAAAATATTTGAGGTTAAACGCCTCAAATAGCTAGCACTGTATACGGCGCCTCAATTTTAAGTATTAAAGAAACTTTAAGAATTAAAACGAATTTTAAATATCAAGAACTAATCTGTAACAAAAATAAATGGTATACACTTGTTCGACGTAGAAACTGTACGCTTACGAGTGATCACATCGGACGTATATTAGCGAGGTTATCCAGTGACTGCGATGGCTCCCTGGCAAAATTTTCCCCTTCTACCGTTAACTAGGATTATACGTTGTTAGGGACACGTGTGTTGTGTCTCTTTGTTCTCCGTATCTTATAAATTCTGTCGAAGTTTTGAAAATAATGCTCCAAAAGATGCTCGTTCTACGTTTCATCGACAAAATTCGACGAAACGGAGTAGTGGTCGCATTTACGTGAAAGCGCAATGTTTCGTCCTCTACGACATAAAAATAGTAACAGAAAATACCCATCAAATTGTAATAGTTCATGCATTTCCTCAGGTTTTTAGGACCCCGACGTACAATCACTATTTTAGCCTCGAATTTTCCAATGATTTACAGAGTTGCTCTTATGCATTCAGTACGAACGATTTTCCTCTCGATGACGTGCACGTCGACGTCTTGCGCGAACTTCTACCGCTGCTGCTGCTGCTGCTGCTGTAGCTGGTGCGCGAGCATATCTCGATTAATGAACACGGAGAATTGCGGAGCACGCGTAAGCTCCGCGTGCTTGATCGTATTATCAGCATAGAGAAGCTTTTGATGAAACTATAAGCAATTCCTCCCGCTCGTTATACATGCGATCTCTCTATTCTTCTCTCGCCCCTTCTCTCCCTCGAGCGATTCAGTTCAGCTGCACTCACCTTGAAATATATTTTGTACGGAAATTGAGTTATAACGCTGGAATTAAATTGATATAATGAATTTAATTTAAAAAATCGTTGCCCCGTCTCGAAGCGTTGCGCTGCAGCAGCAGCAGCAATTATAATCGTTGAAAATGTCTAAACCACCGCGGTTATCGAACAGCATTATCGACGCTGGTGTGCACGCGTTCGTACGTTATGCATTTGAATCGCGCAAGCAATTTCATTTTTCATCTGCGTATTGTGGCTATGATGCATGTACAAACACTCGCGTCTACACGTACTTACTACGTGCGTGGAATACGTCATTTTGGAAGTATTACAGAGGCAGCGCTGTACGTATAGGATTCGATGGAACTGCATAACATTTTAATGGCGTATGTATGCGTGTGCGTGGTAGACGTACAGAATCTATTAGAAAAGTATCGCGCTATAATATTTCGCTCGAAAAACTCGAATGCGAAATTAAAAATTGACCGAGAGACGTGGAATGCGTCGGTAAGCAGTCAGAAGGATCGCTGCCCCTGCGATACTATTATATTTATATTAATATAGAAGTTGCCTCCTCTGCTATATACGGGAGATCGTGCGGCTGCTACTGCTTTTATATTAAAATTCAATTTTCATCAGACTTGTCGTTGGCACTGACTTGCATGTACGGCAAAATTAAAATTAAATCGAGCTTTTTTCGAATTAGTAACTCCGGTCCGTGACTAAATGTACGCATTATAACGTTGCGTAATGATGATCCAAGCTCTCCTGTGGGTGTAAGGCTCGATTCGCGTACACACAGGCGCGTGGCGTAATTTCCAATGACTAAATCGAGAATACCCATTATCAGAGAGCTCATCGTAGCGAAACGATAACAAACCCCGGCGCAATGTAGTTGTCGCATATTTTTCTTTTCTTCTCCTTTCCGATGGACGTATAGAAAGCGTAATTGATTACATATAAGACAAACATCATTTACGTAAGCGCCTGCTGCAACGAGACGTCGATAACACGACGTCGTGAAAGTGACTCGCGACAAAGTACAGGACTGCCTGACGTGTGTGTGTGTGTGTGTGTGTGTGTGTTTGTGTGTGTGTGTGTGTTGTGGTGTGTGTGTGTGTGTGTGTGTGGTGTGTGTGTGTGGTGTGTGTGTGTGTGTGTGTGTGTGTGTGTGTGTGTGTGTGTGTGTATGCGAGCGCAATAGATCGCAAATTCAGGCGTGGTCGACGTGCAGCTACGCGTGTGTCGCATCGATAGGTTCATATAGGTATATGTGTGCGCTGCAGTCATGGCTCCACGTCCATGCATCGCGTGCGTATACACGAGCCAATGTTAGAAGGGGTAAAAGTCGAGCTTTGTGCAGCATTGACGCCGATACACCATTGTTACATGCTTTCTCAGGTGTGAACGATATCGTTTTCTCCGATCCGAAGTGTCGCGAGCGATAGCGCAATTTAATACCGAGGCGCCTGTGCTATGCGTATAAATAATTTTTAATGGACTGTATGCATAATACAGCTGTCGATGATCGATATTATATTAACTTAGAAATTCCTTTGATTGTGATTTAGCGCTTTGCGTACAAAAGGCGATCAAAACTTTGTAATGAATCGTATCACGTATGCGCACACGTGCAGATAGTTTATATTATTATACCTTGACGAGGAATCACGATGAGTATCTACTTTGTTATGTAACTGACGCATCGCCGTGGGTGGAGGTCAAGGTTGAAACACGCACGCGGCAGAAACGCGAATAATAACGGTGGGACCCAAAGTGAAATTACTTTCGCTCGAGGTTCATTTAATTGTGCAAAATGATCCGTCCATTTTTTATCTCAAGATCATGATAAATATTGAGAATCTTCGACTTAACATTCGTTGTTCGAAAGTGCGCTCTTGGCATGAAACGTTCGTTTTGTTGAAGGGAAATCCCCCGGCTTATTATCGGCGAGGTATTAAACTCTGCGGTTACCGTCGCGCGTTGACATTTTTCATATTTTTTATTGTAAGCGCGAGCAAACAGGACGACGACGCCGCTTTGATTGAATTGCTATTTTCTATTGTATTGGCTCGTTGAAAGGTAAAATGCAAACGTTGTGGTTAGCGGTTAACTGATTTATACACATCAAATGATCCATCAATCATTTTGAAATAATTTTTAAAATAAGTAGTTTCTACCGTTGGAGCAAAAAGTTCTAATTAAACGAGTCGAGCTATTACCTCGAGGTATAGTAATTAAAAATGAAAAATAAAAGGTGATTTCAGCCAAGCTGCTGCACATCCTCTTTTTTATCCACTATCAATTTAGACCACTCGGAGTCGAGTCGAGCTAGAGAGAGTATGAAACTACGGGCTCTTTGGACAAAAAAATGATATTACACAGAAATGGACTTTGCAAACTTCGCGCAGAATAGAAGGGCCGTCATAGAGAGGGAAGGAAATCTCTTTTTTCCGTCGTTTTACATGTGAACGTGTATAAACGAGTTTTCGAGATTCAATTATATTCGATGAAAGTCGCGTGACATTGTTTATCATGAAAAAACAAAAATTGTCCCATTATTTCTCTTGCATTGTATTTTTCAAGATTTTTTGACGTTACTAAGCAATCTCTCTTCCTGTTACAGATTTGGTACACTGTACGAACGAGCCGAACGTGTCGATTCCACAACTTGCAAATTTGCTAATCGAGCGGTCGCAAAATACAAACTGGACGGTGGTCTTCAAAGCACTCATCACAGCGCATCACCTTATGTGTTACGGAAATGAAGTGAGTATATACATTCTAGTTCCTCTTTCTTTCTTTCTCTCTTTCTTTCGTTTTTTTTCATTCAAAACAACTTCCTCTCCCGATATGATCGCCCGAGGTTATTAAACTCGATAAAAGCGACAAAAAAAGCTTCCTTCTACCGTTTCACGGTCGTCAGATATGCGCGCAGACTCGAGTTTTACGAAAGACGATGCGTGCATAGTATAATTTGAAGCTACTTCGTAAACTTGACATTGAATTTCGAGTAAAGGTTTTAAAAATAGAGCAAGCGTCGACGACATTTATATTTGCCACCTATGCGTTTGAAAGTGTCTAATGGTCAATATTTACTCTTTGTTACACGCCGAGCGTTAGGAATCATTTGCCAATTGTTTTGTAAGGCATAAAAGTATAGAAACAATAACAATACAGAGTTCATTTTTAATTTAAAATACCGTCAAAATGATTGACTGCTTCGAAACTTAATTATAAACCTAATTACGGAGTTCAAAGTTAAAAATCAAGTAGCGCTTTACAAACGTATACTTACTTTACATATCAACTCTTTTCATCAAGAATCAGAGCTTAGTGAATTTTTCTTTATTTTACAGCGATTTACGCAGTACCTCGCTTCGAGCAACAGTACGTTTCAACTCAGTAATTTTCTGGACAAAAGCGGCGTGCAAGGTAAATTTTCCTCTTGACATTTCTAAATTTTTTTAAGTGTATTATAAAAATGGGAAAGATCACGCCATCAATGATTGAATAAAACTAATTAACTGGTTATTGAAAAGTATTTGTCATTTATAAAATAATTACTTGAATTAATATATCTAACAACTTTTAATTTAATAAAAGTAGAGATGACGTACTTTGTGTGGATTAATAATTGACACATTTAAAAAAAACATAAGCGAGTGTACGTTGATGTTTTTTGATTAAGGAAATACCGAAGCTAGGCTAAAATTAATTTTTTGAACTTCTTTTGTGAGATTTCCACTGAATACTTTTTTACAAAGCTACGTGGAAATCTCATAAAACACTTGTTTGAAAATTTTCATTTTGATTCCGCTACAGTATTTCCTTCAATAACAGTAATTATTAATCACTACTAACTCTGTTTCATGAGATATGTCATGACGCAACTGTGTTTTTAATTAAAACAAAATAAATGTTTACGTTTATTGACCTGAAAGTTTTGCATAAATACATGCTCGCGATTAAACTTATGATGTATGGCTTGCACACACTGTACGAATATTAATGGTATGAACTTTGATTTAACTAACAGTTTGAGCATCACTAACCAAATAATATTCTTATTTCAATCGACTAATTGCTCCTCTAATACCATATGTGGCAACTTTGCCGCAAGTAAATGGGTGTACATTTCGAGCATCTTCATGATGCTGTTTGATCTATCATTTGGGCTATTTCTTGGAAAATAAACTAACATGAAAACTTTCTCTCTTTTGGTAAAGCTGGTGGACCAGGAGCACGCATTGGTAAGTGCTAAAGACCCGTTTGAATCCTTTACTAATTTTAACAACCTCGCATGAGAGTTATTGTTTTCTATTGTATTTTGCTTAGGTATAATTTTAGTAAATTTTAATATAGCAAGTAGGTAGTAATAATCGTTTGAGTTGTTTTGAACTGAATGTGGTTTAAAAACGCACTCTTTCACAGTGTTGAATAATTATGAGTCAGTTACGAAACTAATTCGGATATTTTTCCATAGGCTATGACATGTCACCTTTCATCAGGAGGTACGCGAAATATTTGAACGAGAAAGCTCTATCTTACCGAACAGTTGCATTCGATTTTTGCAAAGTGAAAAGGGGGTGAGTTTCTTTTATTAAAAATATTATTTATCGATCAGCGATGATTAATAAACAATAATTCTTAAATCTATTACAGGAAAGAGGATGGTACTCTGCGCACAATGAACGCCGAAAAATTGTTGAAAACGTTGCCGGTGCTACAGGCTCAACTCGATTCGCTGCTCGAATTCGACTGTTCGTCCAATGATCTTACTAATGGTGTTATCAATATGACATTCATGTTGCTCTTCCGAGATCTCATCCGATTATTCGCCTGTTATAACGATGGAATTATTAATTTATTAGGTACGTACGCAATTTTCTTTAAAATTGTAAAATATTTAAAAAAAAATAGATTGTAATTTTTAATTCGTGATTCGTTTCAGAAAAATACTTTGATATGAACAAGAAACAATGCCGAGATGCTTTAGATTTATACAAAAATTCCTCATCAGAATGGACAAAGTTGGAGAATTCTTGAAAGTTGCAGAGGTCAGTATGATTTATGAAATTTTCATGATTATAATTCATGAGTTTCAAATTGAATTTTCATTTCGCAGAACGTTGGTATCGACAAAGGAGACATTCCAGATCTCACAAAGGTATAGTAATTACTGAGTTAATTTATTCACGATCGGCTTTGATTATTAAATATTAATTCATTTTACTTTTTTTGCAGGCCCCAAGTAGTTTACTAGATGCTCTGGAACAACATCTTGCTTCATTGGAAGGTCGAAAAGGTTCTTTAGCCAACACGCCAACTCAATCGGCAAGGTATATACGCTGAATTAATTTATCGAGCGTCAGTGGGAAGATAGTTTGATTAACATCTTATATTGACTAACATTTTTCACAATTCTAATAATGCTGATGAAAATAATGGAAACCCGGTTCCGATAATTTTTCTCTTCCCACTGCTATTCTTGAATGTGATAGATGTCTCGAATAATTGAATGTTTAACGATGGATTACTGCCATTTATAAATCTTTTCAACAAATCTTCATGTTTCGGTGATATGATAACTGGGTATTTATAATTTGGCATGTACGTGGATTAAGTTTGCTTTACCCAAATACTTTAAATGAATATTTTTGAATGATTTTTTCAATTGGGATTGCTTTTAAAAGAAATATTTGAAAAATCAATATTGCAAATAAATTCGGGAACGTACATACTTTCAACATAATCCTCTTAACCATATTTTTTCCGAAAGCATTCCTCACGTTGGTCATTTCATTTGCACCTAAACCTAACGACATTCATTACGTATCATTTATTAACATTTTATTTTTTGTTTTTAACAATACAAAACACGGTATAAACTTCAAACCAACCAGTTTTTATTACAGTACAATTTACTTGAAAATTTTTCCAGAATAATTTATAAATTATTTAGAGTTTTTAGTAGTTTTTTACACTTGTTTTAGTTAGTTACACATATTTTTTTGTAAAAAGAAACTATTATTTCATTTATTAACTTGTAGTATATTGCGTACATGTGATTAAAACTTGTTTGAACTCGTAGGAGAATGTTTATACATAAATGAAAAATATGATTGTCGTAATCCACCTGAACTTTGTCCTATGAATAATCAATGCAATGCTTGAAATTTATTTTGCACCGTTGCTACTAATTTTATATTAATTATTTATTTCGAAGCATTACACGTTATTAATAATGTAAATAATTAACGCATGTGAGTTGATGTAAAATTATATACCGAGATAATGTACTTGTGAGTTAAATAAGTAATTACTTCGTGTGCTAATTACAAACTGGAAAATGCATTTTGTGACTAGTTCATCATAAATTCGATTTGTGATGAAGTGAAAAATAGTGAAAGATTTTCGTCACGTCTTTTACGTGGATCTTGAAAAACACACTTTTACTAACACACATATTATTAGAACTAGATCACGATACATAACGACTTTATTCGTAGACTGTTGAAAGAGCTAAATAATTGAACTGAATGAACTAATCACTAACACTTGATACATAAACAACAGTTATATTTACTACACAGTTTTTCTTTTTTGTCTTCCCCTTTTTTTTTGGTCACGACAAACGCCAATTTCCTACCACGGCATCAAAATCATCTCCATTTTCATTGTATAACATAATCATTTGGTCCGCCCATCTCTCTTTCTCTCTCTATCACTTCGAATTTCCCAAACAAAACACCCAAAGCAGCAATAGAACAAATGTTAAGTCCGGAGTGTCCGCCCTATCTTCCACCAGTACCGCTTTTGGAACGGCTGCTAGCAACCAACGGCTCGAGAGCACAGGCAACGGCCACATAGACGAGGCTCTGAGGCAACAGGTCCTTGCAGAAGAGGAAGCAGCTATGAACCAGTACAAGGTTCGTGTTAATTTATTAATTCGCTCCGTTTTAATAAGAGAAAAAGGTGTTTGATAAAAATGTCTCTTTAATTCAGGCCAAAGTTCAATCTCCAACGGGTGGACCCAGCACGAATCCATTTTTGATGAGCTCTCCAACCACCGCTCAGCCCATTGTTGATCTTTTTGGTGGCGGAGCACCTGCTCCGGATCAGGTGAAAAATTCGAGAATCTTGGTTTATTATGATTTTCATAATACGTTGCCGTTTATTTTGATTTTTTTGTAATGAAATATCGTTGAATGAATTAACAGAAAGCATCGGATGACTTATTACAGTTGGCTGGAAATCCGTTCGCTGACATGTTTGGTGCTCCAGCACCGCAGGCGGTTACAGCACAACCCGTCCCAGTGCAGAACAATATGTGGATGACCAATGGTAATGGTAAATACAGGAAATCATTTCATTTTTATTTGGTTTATTCATCACTCCACAGTTTTTGAAAAAAAAGCTCATCAGTTCGCTATTAATTTTAGATAACACAAAAAACGAACTGACGGCGCTTTAGAATTGATTTTTATTTATTGTTAAGTTTCTCATACTTTTAGTTTGATCATGCACACGTCATTTTTGATTTTGTAGGTTTCACCACGGCACCACCAGCTACTAATAACTTTGTTACAGATAATAACTTCACTTCGGTCTTTGGAAATCAAGACCAGCAAGCGGGTAAGTCGTCTTTTGAAAGAAACATGTCATTTGGCGATGTATCTGGTTTTTCTCTATTTCTTTCTTTTATAATTTTTACACCCTATAGCAAGATTTTAGTTGTGTTCGATTTAATGCTCAGCCTATATACAAAAATTATGATTTTTCATACAAGGGATTATACTACATGATTAACTCATTTGGGGAAATGAATTTACAAATCTGCAAACAAACTAATTCTCCATTACTTGTATTAATAATCTGGTTATTGGTTTTATTTTTTTCTCTCACCACTGCCCTATATCACACGTTCGCGCAGGTACATGCAAAACATGGAAATGCTATACATGTTGCAAATAAAATTTTTTCTTAGTTCATAACAGCCGTATGTGGTTTTGGCATTTAGTGTAGTCCATAGTTTGCTTGTATCTGTACATTCTTGAACTGCACCCACTGTTATTTTATATACTTTTCATCCAGAGAACTTTTCACTAATATTATTTTAGTTGCATGACTGGTTTTATATTCATATTTAAATGTAATCAATCCGAATGTATAATAGTCATAAAAACTTTGGCCTTTCGATAGCACACGTATTAAAGCATCGATTGAACGCGATGAAATCACTTATTCTAAACATCGCCAAGTCCGAAATTTTTTATACCAAATTATACAAATTTTAATGATCATTTAGTGAAAAGTTGTTTGATTCTTTAACACACAACTATATGTTGTTCACGCGGGGTTCAAACTGGTAACAAACTAACGTTTTTTCTTTGTCTTTTTTTCTCCCTCCTTTTCATCCTTGCGCCTGTGGTACTGGTTGTTTCGCCACAAAACGCTCAATATTTTTCTCTATTGGTACTCATCAACGTTACAAATACACATCGAATTCCATACGTCATCGCGATACAACGACTACTCGCCGTCACAATAACAATGAAAAAAAATCGGAACCTGCGTTTACTCTATTTATTCTTAATGATGATGATACGATGGTGATGATGATTATGACGATGACGACGATGATGAAAAATCAACAAAAAAAAAACGTGAAATGTGCACAATGGTCAATTTTATTCGCAAGCTGCTGTCCCAGGAGCTGGCATCATACCGAATCCTTTCGCTTCCGATTTTCCACCACCACCCTCGGTCCCCCAAGCTGTCTCGGCCTTTCACGAACAACAACAACAACAGCAACAAAATCACCATCAACATCCGCCAGCGCGACCACAACAGCCACATCCAGCACATCTTCGGGCACAGCCATCGCCACAGCCAACGCAACAACAGATCCCTCACGTGGACGAGCTCGGTGGAGCAGCGTCAGCGACTGGAGACCTGTTCAGTGCCGATAATACCACGACTAACCCGGTGCCGGTGGTGGCCGATCTCTTCGGAGCCGACGCGGCATTGCCCGAGGACGTGCCTAAGCTCGCCGTGGCCACGGTCACTGCTGCGCCGCCCCCTAGACCGCCACCACCCGGCTCCACTCCTCGCACGGCTTCTCCTGCACCTCCTAAATCGGCACTGGACGATCTCAACGATACCATATTGGCGGCACTGGGCGGGTCTCCTCAGCGAGCAACACCAATAGCACAACAACAACAGCAGCAGCAGCAGCAACAGCAACAGCCTCAGACGCAGCAACAACAACAGCAAACAGCAGTGGGAGCAACGATACAGCAGCTGCAGCAGCAGCAGCAGACATTCGCAGCTTTTGACGATATGATGCAGCATCAGCAACCGATGATGATGCCCTTTGGTTACGGAGTTGCTCCCTCCCAAGCCCAACCTCCCATGGGATACGGATCCCCGGCTAAGCAGCCGATGCCAGGTGATGGGACTATCCCCGCTTTAAGCAATCAGAGAAATAAGACGTCAAGCTTGTTAATATTTCATTTTTTTCAAAGAAACTTTTTAATTTTTTAATATTTTTTTTTCCAATTTTCATTCAACGAATTGCGTTGGAATTTTTTACATATTACTTTCATTATATATCGTTTACGTTGAGAAGTTGTTCATTTTGCTAAATTTTCTTTCCAATATTCAGTATACGATCGTTTCTCGATTTTATCTATTCTTTTTTAATTACTATATAAAATGTGACAATTCGTTCTAGAGTGCGATTGACGTGAGAGTGAGATTATAATTTGTGGGTAGTTATTGCTGTTGTCGATTAGGCTGATTTATATATTCTTAAATTATCTTTGTTCTTGAACTAATTTTTGTGTATTACTCAAAAATCTCTATTTACGAAATTTCATTAACGAGTCACAAAACACTCGAGACGCGCAATGAGTTTTTTCTTTCATTCGTAATATTGTTGCATGAGTCTTTATATTGTAGTAAATTTTCAAATATCTATATCTATCGAGAGAATGGATTCGACTGTCTGCCGAAATAATAATATCATGCTGTAGAGCAACGTTGAATTAACTATATATCGATTGAAATTTGCGCTTAGTTCGCTTAAAATAGTTTATAAGCGTTATCATAATCAAGCTTAACTTTTCATTCATCAGAAAACTGTCATTCAATTATCCAGATGAGAACTATTTGTGGCGAACTACAGAGATCGATTATCTTATCGTGTTACATTTTTTTCTTTGGTATGATAAAATAGGAATAAGTGATTTTATGTTATCGTCTAAATTTTTTTTACATTAGCAATATTATTTACTGGCTCCGACGAAAGACGAATGCAAAAAAGAAAATGAACGTCCGATCCAAAAAAAAGTATGAAAAAGGAGAAATTTAAAATATTGATAACCGACCAGCTTAGCACCGTATTAGTGACGACTATTACCACTTAATTATCAATATAATTTGTTACCTCCCTCATCCAAATGATAGAACACACGATTACTTTTGAAGGATTGCACCGTATGATCATCCATTTTTCCATTAAAATACGCATTTGCTATATCAAATTTGGACCGCATGACGATTCACCAGTAAAAATAAACTCATTCATTTAACTACGCAGCTAACGCAGCGAGTGCCAAAACGAGATAAAAATCGTTAACTGTATACGTTAAAAAATGACGTTGCGATAAAAAAAATCGTTAGCGCGTAACAAAAAAGAGAAAATTACCTAAAACCCTCCTGTGAACTCCCCATTAACTACGCATGACCCACGAGACAGATTAAGATTTTTGTTTTTGTTTCGTTGATTATTACCACTAGCACAGAACAAATCGCTTTAGAACGCTTTCTCTGTCTTTTAGTTTTTGATTTTTACAAGCTTACGGCTTTGCTTCAACGTGTGGCTTTCTCTGCACAACATAACAACCGACTTGACAGCTCAGCTCTCTCTGCGTGCTTATAACATTTTGCTTTTGTATGATATAGTATTATGCTCTTCTGCACCACACATGATGTTATATATTATATTATGTTATATCTTGATCCCGTTGTAAACCCTCTCACGATCTCCCTCTGCACACTTTTACGATTTAGTTTATTGGTTTCACGCTTGTTTCGTTTCTTTTTTTCTTTTTCCGCACTGTACGTTACGTGTATCTCCTCGACACCCACAACCATCGCTAAAAAACAAACAATAGGTATTGACGGTTATGGTCCGATCCTCATACCCCTGAGTTCAGTCGTGTCTGCAGCTAGTCACGTTTCAGCCGTAGCTGGTCAGTTGGCCAATAAACCGGGGGCGCGGCAGCCGCACCGGGCAAGGTCCTCACCGGCGACCTCGACAGCAGCCTCGCCAGTCTAGCTGAAAATCTGACCATCAACAAGAGCGCCCAGCAGCAAGTCAAGTAGGCGACTTTTTTTTTTTACTTTGATGATTCTTTAAGAACAATTGAGTTATTAACTTTTTTTAAAGGGGCATGCAATGGAACTCACCAAAAAATACCGCCAAAGCTGGTGGACCAGCCGGTGGATGGACTCCGCAACCGATGGCCGCGACGACCGGAGCTGGTTATCGTCCTATGGTGAGTTTTCGTTCGTTTAAGGGCGCCGAATGCCTTTAGGTTACTAATAATAACCAAGCTTTGATTGAATAAGCCAAGAATTTTTAAAGCACGTTTTTTCATATAATATTATATTATCAATGTTAAAATTTTTTATTATCGCATAATGCAATATCCATACGTATTTTAGAGAGGAGCCGATAGACGATGCAGATTTTTGCTTAGTCTTTAGATGGTTTTTATTACAGCTATACATTTTTCGCTGCTATATTTTCATATAGATTTTTTATCGATTTTTCAAGCCTTTAAAAAGTTATTAATGTTACTTACTATTACCGTTACATACTGACCTTTTTAACCCGTTAACGCCCAGACGGACAGAATTTTTATTTCTTTTGTAGTGACCAATAAAATCATCTTATCAGGGCGAGAAAAATTCTAGAGTACTCATTTTCGATGTAAAATTTAATGTCCTTTTCGAATATGAGTTTATAATGACCTACGATGCATATTAAAAAGTTATAAACAAATTATTGAAAACACGATTTGAATCCTGAAAAAAAATTTTGATTCGAATTTTTTTTATGAAAGAGACTTCGATCGTGGCCAATAATACCCAAAATTGTGGAATAACGATCTAAAGTTTAAAGTACCGTAGGTGGGATTGGAAAATTCAAGATGGTGGACACCAAAAAATACACTTTCCAGAAAAATGTACTAAAAAACTTTGGTATTTTTACTCGTAACGATCAACTTTAGGAAAAAATGTTACTTCACAAAAAGTGTTTAAAATCATTCAAGATTACGTAGGAATTTTTCAGAATTTTTTGAAAATTTTGAAAAATGAATGAATTCCACTATGAACAGAAACATTTTTTAATTCGTAAACGAACAACTTTAGAAAAAAAATGTTACTCTACAAAAAGTGGTTAAAATCACTTGAAGATAACGTAGGATTTTTTCAGAATGTTTAAGAATTTTTCGATTTTTTCAAATTCATTCATTATCAAAAATTTTCAGTACATTTTTCTGGAAAAGTGTATTTTTTGGTGTCCACCATCTTGAATTTTCCAATCCCACCTACGGTACTTTAAACTTAGATCGTTATTCCACAATTTTGGGTATTATTGGCCACGATCGAAGTCTCTTCATAAAAAAAAAATCAAATCAAATTTTTTTCAGGATTCAAAATCGTGTTTTTTGCAATAATTTGTTTAACTTTTTTAATATGCATCGTAGGTCAATTATAAACTCATATTCGAAAAGGACATTAAATTTTACATCGAAAATGAGTACTCTAGAATTTTTCTCGCCCTGATAAGATGATTTTATTGGTCACTACAAAAGAAATAAAATTCTGTCCGTCTGGGCGTTAACGGGTTAACGAGCTTCTGGCATTTTTTATCAAATCGCTGTACCAAATAATTTCCGTTCCAACCACGTTATTGGAGATGTCGTATCATATACGAATGCGAGTCGTCGAAAAATTCATTTGAGTTAGATGAAAGAGGGGTGGAAAAAAATTCAATCTCCAGTAACGTGTAAAATTAGCGAATATTTGCATGCATAGAGCATACGGCATGTTACCGGCTGTTACAGGGACAAGGAATGACGCAAATGCCCGCTGCCACGACTATGGGCTTCCCAAGCCAACCGCTGGTGAGTTTTTATCAATTTCCCCGCTACGAGAAACCTTTTTTCTCTCTCTATATATATTTTACTGTATGTGTTCACTTCCCTGGCCCCGTCCGAAGCCTTTTTTTATACTGCTCAATTAATAATTCGCTGAATTGCACGGTCGAAAGCGTCGTACAAGTTGAAATCAAATTAAGTTGTACTTTTTTTTTTAATATTAATTTTTCAACTTGTGCGCCGCTTGCACTTATATTACATATTAGCACTAACATTATAACCACAAGCACTAATTCAATAATCAAATTTTTAGCTAATTTATTATATAGGTCGCGTGAGGTTGCAAGTGCGATTGATTGCCTTTATTGTAAAAAAATTAAATCCAGTTTGCATCCTCACAATGACTTGGATCATTGATATTAAAATTAGACAGCTTTTTTATAATTCCGTACGAAGTATATTTTGCATTGTTATTCTTGGCTTGCTTTTACATAAATTTACATACAGATTAATTAATATGTAAAGACGATGATTCTCTGTCACGAAAATTTTCCAAAAAATTCGTGAAAATACTCTCACTTATTCAACGATTAAGATCCGTAAGTCTTCTCTTCTGTCGAACTTTAATTACTACATATATATATATTATAAATAAAATGAATCGAGGGTCTTGAAAAAAAAACAAAAAAAATCAGGCTTAAAAAGTAGTTCCTATTGGTGATTGGTTGGTGTGTATCTGTACATATCTAGGGTATACAAGGCATGCCGATGCAGGCAATGCCCCAGGGGATGCCTCAGGCGCCGGCGGGTGTCCGGCCCATGGCACCAGCGGCCGCGCCGATGATGATGCCGGGCCAGGTACCGATGCAGCAGCCCATACAGCAGCAACCCCAGGCTCAGCAGCCGCCCCAGAACAACCAGGTTCAACTGGATCCGTTCGGTGCTCTGTGAGCTGGCTAGGTATAAAAAACACAAAAGCAAAGCAACAACAAAAAAAAACAACTCGAATCTCATTTTGATTTTTCGATATCATGTTTTCATATATTATTTATAAAGATGTATCTGCACCGTTCGTCACTGAATGAACACTTGTAAATTGCTGCTGCATAATAGAAAGTAGTCGAGTCCGAATGATATTTAATGTACATATAAATATATAGGCTAATTTTTGCCTTATCAAAACATCTATCTATCTCTCTCACGATACTAAAATCACTGACTAACCGTATGCAACACCTTCAAAAAAATAATAACTGAGCGAATAATTTCGATTGTGATTAACTTTACAAACGCTGACGGCAAAATTTGACCGTGTTTGTAAAAAAAGTGGTCAAATTTGTACATATATGAATTCAAACTAACACGACAATTTTGTTATCCTAATTTCATCATATTCATGATCACCATACGATGGCAAATACTTAATCTGTTAATATTTTTGCAGGAATTCAACTGGAAGTAAATCGAGTTCAGGAATTAAAGCACCGATTCTTGTAAATACTCTGTAATGATATCCAATATATTACCAGAGATGTTCAATGCCCGTGGCTATATCTACCTCTTACTCGCAACGCGTCCTAATACAATATATATCAAGAGCATCGGACCATCTTTCATCGAGGGATGCTAAGACCTTGTTGTTTCTTCACTTCAGCTGCATTTTAGATAATAGAGAGTAGTAAGGAGACGAAGGAAACCGTTTCAGTTGTATGAAAATCTTTACAGTGATTGCACGGATATCTTCTTGTTTTTTCTTGCTATATAAAACGTGTAATATGTGTGGTAACGAAACGAGAGTGCAAAGTACTGCAGAAACAGTGGTATCGGCGTCCGTTCAATTGTACATTATTCGCTTTAATTTTTAATGTTTATTTTTTTCCTCTTAGTTAAGTCATACAATATTAATAATAATTATCGATAATATATCATATTGCTAAACATAATGGTTACATTAATGAATAACAAATAAATATAATGTACGAGCATTAAAAAGTTGAAAAAAAAACATTTGAGAAGTGTTATCATGGACGGGTAAAATAAATAAATAAAGACATCACTTTGAGCGAGATATTCTTTGTTGAAGTATTATATATAAATAGTGTGCGACGTTAGCGAACGTTAGCTGTATGGAAAAAAATATAAATATTATATATCTATGAAAATATGAAATTATTTGTGAATGTGCGTATGAGGAATTTCAGTTTATCAACATCAATAAGCGACAATATTGCTGATATTAAACAAAAGATACACATAGGTATATTATGGATGGTATATTGTTTTTCGTGTATGAATGATACGTATGTTGAATTTTATGAAGTTTTGTGTGTAGAAGTGTCCCTCATATCGTTAAGCTCGTGATTTGACCGGAATATTTCGGATGCGCATGCACTTGTCTTAATTATTGAAATGAACCTATGAAATTGCGACGATTAACTTTTGATTGTAAGATAATATTGAATACTTAATGAGTATCTAAAAAATGTAGATGAAGACGATCTTTACAAATACTGCATGTATCAGTGAAGTAGTCACGGGGGACTGAGATTAAGAATCCATCTATTTTGCATAGTCTCTCATGTTTTAAACACCTAATCGAATTTTCGACTGAATCATGTTATGTATTTTTTCTTGTGGTTTTTAAAATTTGTTCTGATTGATTTAGTAATCTTTTTTGATTGTAAAAATGTTGTATCAGTTTGTAATTTTAATGATGTTTTACCTTATTAAACTTATCTTTCATAAAAATTTTTAAATGAGTTGGTTGAATTTTCAAATAATATTTACTAAAATCATGTGCGTTTTCGAACAGATTATCAGAATGCCTTATAATTATAGTTATACATTTCTATTCATTTTATTTTAATTCATAAGAATCCTAACTGCTTTACAAACATGTTAAACTATTTAGTCCTTATGTTTTTATCACGCAAATGGATCATTTGTAAATGTAAGCGTAAGGACTATTCTCGTGTAA
The DNA here is from genome assembly GCA_034770305.1 of Trichogramma dendrolimi. Lineage (NCBI taxonomy): Eukaryota > Metazoa > Arthropoda > Insecta > Hymenoptera > Trichogrammatidae > Trichogramma > Trichogramma dendrolimi. The sequence continues at coordinate 3,976 of JAPMIB010000007.1, read as the reverse complement.
CTTATTGAGCATACTGCGATACAAATAAATCGGTAACAGCAAAACGCCTAATGATAATAAAAAAATCCTTTAAGTAATGTGTCTATAAATGTAGTGCAATCAAAGTACGCTAAAATATGTGTGCACAAACAACAAAAAGCATTTAAAACCTAAGAAGAGATTGATAAATAATTGTAACCACTATGATAATCGTTATGGAAAATTTTATAGTTATAAAGTGTTAATGAATCATGGGACGATTGAGCGAATGATCTTGTTGAGTTCAAATAAAATTCTTAATTTTTTCGGTGATAATTTTCTTTATCGATCGCTTTAAGTGTACTTTTCCGGATGGATAAATTAATAACACACATAAGAACTGTATCCTTGACTTGAGAATTTTTGAAACAGGAAAATTCTTCATGGACACGCAGTAAATGACCATCATAAATCAATGCGTACAGGATGAAAATAAAATCACATTCTAAAGAATACAATTTTACAGCAGATTTGATTTTTTGGACAGTTAAGTGTTATAGTTGTACGTGAACCGTACTATGTATATTTAAACATATAAATATTAAGCATAGCTTCATAATTTATCAGTGGGTACGTCATACAAATTTTCCAAGTACCCTTGATATACATTTATGAAAAATAAAAACATACAAAAAAATGAAATAACAGGATCACATATGACAAATATTATATAGTTCTTTGATGTTTCAGTCGAGCGAAATATGTATATTCACATAGGATGATAAGAATTGCTACATGATATTCGAATGATAACATGAACGGATATTATGATCGATATATTTATTAGAGAGACGAATGTCAGCCCGGGAACGTAGAGGAAACTGTAAAAAAAAAACGTAAATCGTGGCCAGGCATAATTTTTATAAAATTGTGCGCGTATTTATCCACTAAAAATGGCTTTGTAAAAGTATCGATTATTTTGTATACAATTAAGTATATAGCGTATAATATTTTTTGTATAAAAGTGAATTTTTTTTATTATGATTTTCGTAGCTGCAAAAATCCCAATATATATTGTAATTCAGCCTCGAATCAAAGTAGACGGATATAAATGAAAAAAAACTTTGGAAAAAATGTACAGGTTAAAAGATGAGAATCTATATTATAAATATAAATATATATATATATATTTTGTAACACTGAGAAAAAATATATATATCGACGAACATTATATAAATTGAGTTATAAGTTTTTGCTTGTTCAATGAAAGACAAAAAAAAATAAGAAAAAATTTCTCGGTGAGCAAATTGTTCATGTAGTAAATCAATATTATATATAATAACATCGAATATATGACCATGTAAATAAATATAAAAAAAAAGTTAAAAATGTAAAAGTAGCCGTGCTCAATTATTTTTTTCTCGAATCCGAGAGAGACCCCGTATAAAAATTAATTCACACATATTATGTACATCGAACTTCGGGCTAGTATTTTTATATCATCATCATCATCATCATCGTCATCACAGCCAGCCTCGATCCTCGTAGAAGCGCACGATGTGCAGCAGCCGCTCGCGAAAGGCTGGCTTCCTGCAGCAGTCGCTGCGAAAAACATTGAGCATCAGTTCCGAGCTGTTCTCGTATTTGCCCTTCAAGTCGTGCACGTAAAACTTGAAGACCAGTATCATCATCGGCATCTCGTCCAGTGCCTGTCTCTTCAGCTCCTCGTCGAATGCCGACCTCGTGAAGGGGCTCGCGTCGATCTCCAGCCTCTTCAAATTCTTCAAGAGCTCGTCGTAATAGAGGTCTATGAGGGCGTCGAAGTCGCGCTCCCTCGCCCGATCGTCCAGGCCCATAGTAGAGAAAGTGCGGCAAATCTTTCAACGGGCTATTGAACAGATAGGCCTGGTAATCGATCAGCTTCACGTCGCTTATCGCGCCCTTGTCGTCTTTGCGGTAGAGCACGTTTTTCAGCCAAAAATCGCCGTGCGTGACGGTGGCCCAGGGCTCCCTCGGCCTCGCCGCGTTCGTTTTTCCAGCCCGGTAAGCCTCGAAGCGTTCCAGTATCGTTGGCAACTGGCGCTCCAGCAGGCTCGGATAATCCAGCTCCGCGTCGTGGAACATCCGTAAAATACTGTCGAGGCCCTCGTCTATCTGGGAGTAGTCGCGGCTGTTGATGCGCGCGTGCGCCACGACCCGCGACTCGAAGTAGTCCGGCCGCCTCTGCTTCAACGCGACCGAGCGCGTGGTAGCGCGCCAGCGCCTCCAAAGCCTTGCCGGCGTGAGCTTTGTCCATGCCTGCGAAATTTAAAAGCTCGCGTGAATATATAAGCAGTGCCGCAATTTTTATTGCGCGTCTATAATGTCTCACCTAGAATTCGATCGCACGTGTAGAAGCCCTTGAGGCAGAGGTTTTCCATGAGCAGCACGGCGTCCTCGTCGACTCGGTCGCTGCTCAATGGATCCTCGAGGCTGAATCGATTGGCCCACATAACGCGGCAGTATATCGATCAGCTCGTCCTCGGGCACGTTCATCTGGCGCTCCAATTGTCGATAGAGCGGCATTAGCTCGTGATAAACGTAGGCCTCCTTCTTCATGCATCGCGCGAAATCGAAGTAGGGCCGATCGGATTGTTCAGTGTCTTGGCCACGAGGTGCAGCACAGTTTCGGCAGTGGACTGGCTCTCGTCGAAATCGCGCACCTTGGCCTCGATCCGCAGCACGAGACTACCGTAGCTCTCGTCGATCGGCACGAGGCTCGAGATCTTCCGGTCGAGCAGCACGAGCGACTCGTTGTCGAGGCACTGCCTGAGCAGCGACTCGAGGCAGCGAACGTCGATCCTCTGCTGATGCTGCTGCTGCTGCCTGCTTCTGTTGCTGTTGTTTCGGCTGCTGATCCCTCGTCACCGTCGAGTCGACGAATCGTCCGCAGTCGCCGGTCATCCTTGTTCGCCCGTACTTTTGTCACTCGTGCGCTACGATTGTTGTACAGTTACTTACTGCCGAACGCGGCGCAGTTTTACGTAACGTCTACGAGTCGACGACGACGACTACGACGACGACGACGACGGCGACGACGACGTGCCCGACGGAACTGCAGAGAGTCGCGAAGTTGCAATAATGTAGCTCGCGCGCTCGCGAGGCAAATGATTACATATTATCATAGTCTTGCATGATCTTCGATATTGCCTCGAATTCCCGCCTTCGTTATTATTATTTTATTATAAAATGCCGTTGTTGCTGCTGCTGCTGCTAGGTCGCGAGCAAAGTGAGAGACAGAGAGATAAGGCACCGCGCGCTCGATGCAGATTTGCACGCGTTATAAATAGCTCGTTCGTCTCTCTCTCTCTCTTTCTCTTTCAATAGCGCGGCACGTCGCGCTGTCAGTTCAAACGCACGAGTTATAATTGCCGACTGCTTGCCGCGCTGCTCCTCGCTTTACGCGCCCCGCTCGCTCGTTATAAGTCATAATATCATCTCTGCAGTGACGAGCGATAACTACATACAACCTCGAGAGATTTCGAAGCTCGCGCTCGTCGATCATCAACCTAGAGCACGGAGTCTTGACGTTTTAACATATGTATACTTAATCGGCTATCGTTTCTCGATTAAATGTATCGAGCAATAAATCTTACAGCGTTGGGATAATATGAGGAACGATGAAAAAAATTGAATAAATGCAGCGTCCGCGCTTTCGTCGCGTAACGCAAGAAAATTGCCTGCGCGTCTGATCGAGCAAGCGATGTAACTCGCTGTTACTCGAACGAGCAACGAGCACAAAAGTTTTATTCGTTCTGTGTGCGCGCGTCACACACACACTTACATACATGTCTGATCTGAATTTATAAATACAATAACTTGGCTGCGACGAGGCGCTTTACGACCATCGCTTTATCTTTTCTCTATAATAATACTTTGAGAATTGGCATAACGCCGCCGCTGTTGCCGTCGTCGCTTAGCTCATCGATTGTTGATTATATAATGCCGCGCGCGACATTGTCGCGTATGTGGTAGCTGC